>OZ014524.1:36354159-37554159 GCA_963966055.1 Lathyrus aphaca
TATTTTAATGACAACATACATTACTAACATAGTTAGTGAAAATGTTAGTCACAGGGGCATAATTGGTGTTGACTAGATAAATTTTGAAAACGAGGTAGGTCATACTTGATTCATACTTCAGATTCAAATATAATATGATGATGAAAAAATATTATAAGATTTATAGGGAAAATATAACAACAACATATATTACTAACATAGTTAAATCTTCAATCTAAAAAAACCACATTATTAAACATTTTACAACAACAACACCAACAACAACTAACTAAATAACTAACTAATGTTTCGAAGTTACATACATGGATAAATGGACTTAAGTACTAGAAATTGTTAGTGTGTGAGACACTTTTAGTGAGGAGAGAAATGGAGAGAATAATAAAATAAGGATTGATATTATTGAATTATATAAACTGAATTACAAAGTGTTTATATAAATACACCTAAATAACAAACTAAGTAACAAACCTTAAACCTTAATTAGCATTGGGCTTGTGCCACATAATACAACTTGGATTATATCTAATATCTCAACATACCTCCCTTATAATCTAAGTTAACGAAACACGCTAATCATTTCCAATCTGAAATATTCCTAATTTCCTTCTCAAAGTTAGGAACCTATCGATCTTCAATCCTTTGGTGAAAATATTGATCAATTGTGCTTCACATGAGAAATTTCTTACTTGAAGTTCACCTTGATTCACCTTCTCCCTTAAGAAGTGAAATCTTGCTTCGATGTTCTTACTTCTTCCATGCAAAACTGTATTCTTCGCTAGATTTATGGCTGACTTGTTATCGATCTGCAGTACCAGAGGTTTCTTCACTTCGACCTCCATTTCTTCAAGCATATATATTATCCAAATTTCTTGACACACAACATAGGATCCTGCTATATATTCAGCCTCACACGATGACAATGCCACCACAGGTTGCTTTCTCGAGTACCATGAGATTGGGGCACCAAATACTTGAAAGAAATATCCAGTAGTGCTTCTTTAATTTTCCTTATATCTACACTAATCAACATCTGAATAACAAGTAACCATAGCTTCTTTACTTTTAGAGTCTATTCGAAATAAAATTCCATAATTTATCGATCCTTTTAAGTATCTCATGATTCTTCTTGCAGCCTTCATATGTGACACCCTTGGTTCACTTATATATACATATATATATATATATATATATATATATATATATATATATATATATATATATATATATATATATATATATATATATATATATATATGCTTACTAATCCAATTAAGAAACATATATTAGGTCAACTGTTGCAAACATATCTTAGAGATCCGAAAATTTGTTTGAACAAAGTCGCATCAAATTTTTCTTCCTCTCCATGCTTCTTCAACTTCACATTTGGTTCAATATACAAAGATGTAGGATACGAATCATCTATTATGAATCTATTGAATATCTCTTTGGCATACTTTCTTTGATGTAGCACCATGCATTACTTCGTAATTTTAAATTCCATGCCTAGGAGGTACGACAACTTTCCCAGATCCGACATTTCAAATTCCTTTTTCATCAACTCTTTGAACTTTGATAAGTTCTACAAGCTACTTCCTATTACTAACAAGTCATCAAACTATAAGCAAATTATAGTTATATCTTGTGCCATAACCTGAACATAGACACCATACTTATATTTGCATTTGAGAAATCCCAATTCGACCAAGTATAAGTCGATCTTCTTGTTCCATACCCTAGGTGCCTGTTTGAGACCACAAAGCGCTTTGTTCAACTTATATACTTTACTTGCTTCCTCCTTAATCATAAACCCAGGAGGTTGTGTAACATACACCTCTTCATCTAAAGGTCCGTTAAAAATGATGATTTGACATCTAAGGGAAATGTTGACTAGCTTTGCTTGTATGCCAATGCTACTACTAGTCTAAGAGTTTCCAATCTTGAGACAGGTGTAAATACTTCAGAGTAGTCTAGTCCTGCTCTCTAGAGAAATCCTCGAGCTACCAATCTTGCCTTATGTCTTGCTATCGACCTATTAACATTGTGCTTCCACTTGAACACCCACTCTACTTCGATAGCTTTCGTATGAGCTGGCAATTCGACCAACTCCCATGTGTTATTTCTTTCAATTGCTTGTAACTCTTCGAACATAGCATACTTCCATTGTTTATATTTGAAGGTTTCGTTATAGTTGATTGGTTCAACACCTGCAAGTAATAAAAATGAACTAGGTATCCATATGGTGTAACTTCGTCGTCACTAACCATTTCATAATCATGATGTCTTGCTGGACAAGCTCTAGTTCTTTGAGGTCTATGGTTTGTTCCAGCCATATCCTCTTCGACTTCAACTGTGTTGATAATGTCAACAATTGTTTTGTCTTCTTATTCGATTAGAGTATCAACAATGTCTTAGACTTCTACATCATTACTTGCTTCATCAAAATCATAGCTAATCAGTGGCTTGTCAATTTCATTACTAGAATTCCAATCCCGGGCAAAATTTTCATCAATCAGAATGTCTCGACTCATCAAAATATTCTATTTAATTGGATTAAATAGCATGCATGCTTCAGTCTTACGATATCCTACCAGAATATGCTTGTAGCAAATAGAGCCAAATACCTTCAGATGACTCACTGATGGTCATTTTCCACTCCACACTTCTTTAGGAACTTAGTTCTTCAACTTCTAGGTAGGGCACCTGTTCAGAATATAAACAGTCATCGAAAAACTTTACCCAATAAGGATTTTGGAAAATTCTTTTGCTTCAGTATGCATCTCGCCATGTCGAATATGGTCTTGTTTCTTCTTTCTGCTATTCCATTATGTTGAGGAGTATAAGGAGCAGTCATCTTATGATCAATACCATGTTCGACACATAATGCTTCAAATATATTGGATGTGTATTCACCACCTCCATCTATTCACAGAACCTTGATCTTTTTCTTACTCTAGTTTTCGACAAGCATCTTAAATCTCTTAAAGATTTCAAATACTTCATCCTTTCATTTGATCACATAGATCTAGAGCTTTCAATTTTACTCATCGACAAATGAGATGAAATACCTATTTACATCAATGGTATTCTCTTCAAAAGGACCACATACGTATGAATGTACAACTTAGAGTATGCAGGATGATCTAATTAGCATAGTTGAAACAAAAGACTTCCTGGACTGCTTTCCGACTAGACAACCTTCACAGAGTTTGTCGGGAATCTCAAGACTTGGTATACCAATCACCATATCTTAAATGATCAGTTGATTTAGCCACCAAAAGTTTAGATGGCCAAACCTTAGATGACACAACCAATTATTCTTGTGACCGACAACTATTTTCAAACAGTGTACATTAGCTGAACTGATCTTGGTCTTAAATGTATTATTCTTCAACAAAGGAGATTTCAAGATCGGATTAATATGAGTGTCGAATAGTTCCAAGGCTCTATCTTTCATAATCACTGAGGAACCTTTTTCGACCAGTTGTCCAACACTTAGCAAATTTCACTTCATTCTAGGTACATAGAGTACATCTTTGATCATGGTTTTTCCTCCATTTCTTCTTTGTAAAAAATGTCGTCAGTACCTTCTGCTTGCAATGAGCTATTATCAGCAAGTTTGACCTTGCTCTTCTTCGACTTTTCGAATTCTACTAACCATTCTTTTCGACCAGTCATGTGATTTGAGCAGTCTGAGTCGAAGAACCAAATCTTGGATTCAACATGGTCTTCTGCAACTGCAACCATAACCACCATATTATCATAATCATCTGAATCATGGCTTGGAAAGTTTGCACCTCCATATTTTCCTTTTGTCGATCCCTTGTTTTTCCTGTACTAACAATGCTTGGCCAAGTGATCCCACTTTTCACAATTGTAAAAATATGAGTAATATGATTAAAATAAATTCAGAAAAATACAAAAACACGAAATTTAATCTAATTAAGTAAAATAAGATTTTTGATTTGTTTTTGGAATTTTTTGAGACTATGAAAATAGTAAAAATTTCATTAAAAATAGAAAAAAAATAAGATAAATTTTGGGGTTTTGAGGGTGAAACAGATTTCAAAACGCACGATTTTTCTGCTTCAAATGCACGAAATAAATTTAAAAAATGAGACGTTTTCCCTTAAAATCGAGTTTTTCGACCAGTAAAACCTAAAACTAAATTGTAGGCTATAACAACGGTTGTTTAACATAACCATTGTAAAATCATTTATAATTTATTTTTTAAATAATGGACTTAAGTGACACACACTAAATGTACTCTAAAAAAATGAAAAAAAAATGTAGTTGCAGGGAATCGAAGCTTGCTACATTTCATTTATTACTACGGTGGATTAATTCAATCGTCATTAAATGACTGTTTATACATACAACTATTGACTGAGCGCGTAATTTTTAACCTATTATAATGATGTAAATGGATGCATTGTAAGTCTGACGTTGTTATTTGTGCGTTTTGTAGTAGTGTTTGTTACTGATCTTGCAGGAAAATTTCAAAGAGTTGTTATTTGGTTGGTTGTAGTTTGGTCACTTTGGAAGGTGAAGAATGACATCATCTTCAATACATGAACTTTTAATGTGGACAACGTTGCTGGAATATTAAGTTTTATGCTTGGAATTTTAGTCTTGTTAGAAAAAAATCCTTATTCTAACTAAAGTTTTTTTGCTTTTTGTATGAACCCTAGTTAGGTTCATATATAGAGTTGTGTTGGTTGGGAATTTTTTTCCCCTTTCTTTCTGATTGTTGTAAGTGATTGAATACCCCTTGTATTCATATTAATTCAATTTGTTAAAAAAAGTCAAATCATTCATATATATATATATATATGTTTTCACTACAACTTAGAGAGTGCCATGAACAATAATTTCACAGCTCTCACAACACTCATAACCCAACAATTTGCAGAAATTGCATAATCTTCCTCCATACCCAGGTCTGCAGCTACTTCACCACCTAGATCTAAACATATATCACTAACTGGATCTACAACAGGTATATCTACTATTCCATTATCTACCCCATTTTCCCAACCCATTTCCTCTTTAACTTCAACTCAACTTAATACTCTACCACCACCACCACCGCCACTCTCTTCTACCTGCACTATTCCAACCATTCATTCCGCCACTTCCACATTCCAACCATATTCTCCAAACTTCCCATACCAATTTCCACCATATTTTACACAACCACAAACCATTTACCCTAATTTTACACTTACTCAGCCACCACATACTACACTTACTCTGCCCCCACTTGACCCTAATTTTTCATATTCCATCTCTCATCTACAAAATCCCATTTACCCTCATTTTCAACCTAACCCCACTTTACATAACACCCCTATTCGAACACCTAAAATTGAATTAAGTATTTTTGATGGTGCTGATGTGTTGGAATGGATTTTCCAAGCTGAACAATTTTTTGCTTTCTATAACATCCCGCATGAAAATCTTTATCTATGGTCGCTTTTAATATGAAAGGTGATGCACTTGGCTGGTATAAATGGATGTTTCAAAGTAACTAATTATCATATTGACATTCATTTGCTAGAGCCTTAGAATTAAGATTTGGCCCTTCATCCTATGAAAATCATCAAGCTCAGCTTTTTAAACTAAGACAACATGGTTCAATAACATAATATCAAACACAATTTGAGAAGCTTGGCAACAGGGTCATTGGGCTACCACCTAATGCAATCCTAAACGGTTTTATTTCTGGTTTAATTCTAGAAATTTAAAATGAATTGGCTGTTCAAAAACCTCAATCAATTTCCCATGTTATTGGTTTGGATAAATTCATCAAAGCCAAGATAAAAGACTCAAAACCTAAATTTAAATCTCCATATACAGCTCACCCACCCCAACAAACCCAGCTAGCCACGTCCAAACCACCCACTTTTCCTTCACACACACCTCCCATAAAACTTACCACATCGATTCATGCCCCAAATCATTTCCCTATTAGAATATGATTACCCCAGCCCAACAAGCTGAACGCCGGGCCCAAGGATTGTGTTTCAATTGCAATGAAATATTAGTTCCCGACCATAAACGTGCAGCTGCAAAATTCCTTTTACTAATGGTGGAGGACAACACTTATGTTCCTGAACCTTTAAACATTATAGCTACTTCAAAAACCTTGGAGAAAGAGTTTCCACAACATGACCCCACATAAACCTATTTTCAACTTTCTCCTCTGGCTGCAAGTGGGGAATTTTGCCCCAAAACTTTGAAATTCAAAAGTTTACTCGATTGTCTTCCAGTGACTGTTCTTATCGATACGTGAAGCACTCATAACATTCTCCAACCTCGCATTGCCCATCACTTACAAATCCCTTGCAAAGATATTCCAAACTTTTCCGTTATGATTGGAAATGGCTCTAAATTACCTTGCTCAGGGCTCTGCCCTCATAGTTCCTATCACCTTACAATCCCGTTTGTTTTTCATTCCATTCTACTTAATTCCAATTGAAGGGGCTGATGTTGTTTTAGGTATGGAATGGTTGAGAACCCTTAGACCCCTCGTGGTAGATTTTTAAATTCCCAAAATTTCATTCACTTATGCTAATAAAGAAATTACAATTGCTGGTGATGTCAATCATATTCCAACCCCATCCACCTTTAACCAAATCCGTCATTTTTTTACATACTTATTCCATTGCCTCCATACACTTGCTGTTATATCAACCTACGATAATCCCCACCACCCACAGCACAAACCCAACACTTGCCTCAAACTTCCAATTCTCCAGAAATTGAAACCTTTATAGCCTCTTACCCAACTGTTTTCCAAACACCATATGGTTTACTTTCTTCTTTATTCTATGCTAATAAATCTCATTTTGTAGAATCATTTTTATTTTTCTTTGATAATTTGTTTGCAACTTCATACTTTTATTCGGGCAGTTTTCAAGATTTTAAGTGTTACTATAAAAATAATATAGCTCACAGGTTAACATGTTTGTTCCATTCTTATATTTCTTTAGTGTTATTGATATTCTCTCTATTTTTTATAAATTATTTGTGCTAATTTGATTACCTTTTGTTTATTTACAGATTTCCAGCAATAGTTTTTCTAAAGAATAGCCTCTGAAGAATATATATAAAAACAAGTTTTAGTGAATCAAAATAACTCAATTATTTTAGTATACTAATTTAAAAGGAATATGTAGAGACAGACATGGATGAATAATGAAGTAATAACACTATTTGTTGGTGGATGAGAATAATCAAAGATCTTGTGTAAGGTGCTAGATGAATCTAATTATATTAATTTTTTGTAAACAAGGTTTAGTATATAATTTCTTTTTTCTTTATCAAATTAGTGTATATAGTTCGTCATTTTTGTTGTTTTACAATTTCCTTTCGAAGACACGACTTAAATATATTTGTTAATTAAATTTGATACAAAGCTTTTTTTTTTATTTTAAATATTTATTGAATTTAAAATCAAAATAATATAAAATATTAATATTTAAAAATTTATTTGAATTCTACTAGAAATCCTTCTCAAAATATTTGGGATGGGTTTTGGGACAAAATTTATAATTTACAACGAGGTTTTTTGGACAAACTATGAAAAATGTTTGAGACAAATTTTATAATTTGAAGCAAGGGAATTATTATTTTTTTTTGGATAGAATCTATTTGGTTTGAAATCTGTGCAAAATATATTTGGGATAGATTTTAGGATGGATTTTATAATTTGCAAGGAGGAATAGATTCGATTTACTATGTGGAGTTAAGTTACGTTATGTCACTACGGAAAAACATGATTTAAAGAGCGCTTTTTTTGACTTTAGAGAGCGCTTTAAAGCGTTGTAAAAGGTTGCGCTGTCTTAGGTAAAGACAACGTTTTTTTAAAAGGAAAACACGCTTTAAAAGGCCCCAAATAGAGAGCGCTTTTTAAGAAAAAACGCTTTCTAAAGTATGCCTTATAAAACGTTTTTTCCTTAGAAAGCGCTCTCTAAGCTATGTCATTAGACAACGCTTTCTATTGTATATATTGAAAATTTTAATAATTATTTTTACATTACTTTAGAGAGCACTTTTATGAAGAAAAAAAACGCTTTCTTTGGTCCCCCATTAGAGAGCGCTTTTGAAAAGCGCTTTCTAAAGGCTACCTATAACTTTTAGTTTATTTTTTGTATCACTTTAGAGTGCGCTTTTAGGAGAAAACGCTTTCTATTGTGGACCTAAGAGAGCGCTTTTAAGAGAAAGCGCTCTCTAAAGTGTAACTATAATTTTAATGATTTTTTTCAAAACATCCCATTTTTTCATTTTAAACGCAGAACCTGTAAATGCCTATTTTAGGCAGTATACCAGTATAAAACCATTCTACCAGTATAATTCACATTATTATAAACCAATTCATTTCAAACCATTATAAACAATTCATTTCAAGCCAATATAAACAATCTCAATATTATCGGTATTTATCACTGGAAACTATATATATACGTTAAACCAGTTCATTTCTATCCATTCCAAACCAATTCATTTACACCACAAGTCATGTACATATATACCACAATATTAACCTATTTATACCTTAAATTATCCGTTTTTCTATAATAAATTCACACAATTCTTCCATAATTTCAGCAATTTTTGCGGTCGTATAATAAGGACACGTGAATTCTTCAAAGAACTACATAACAAAACAAAATATGCATTAATTAGTTAATATCCGATAATATGCATAATATACGATATTAAAATAAATCCTAAGTTATAAATCTATGCATACCTGATTAGGAATCTCTAATTGATCCAATTGAATGATTTCTCTCATGAACCTCAAAACGTAGTACCCGCAGTCTATGTCATTTTTCTGTCGAGGACACTACACATAGACAAACAAATTTGTGTTATCAAGTAGCATCACTAATAAGTAACATTGTGAAAATTAAATTAATTAACTGCACTTGGATCCATGGAATAATGTTTGCTTTAGCTCGTGCAACTCGATAATTTCTTTGTGCTCGGTACACTAGTATAGATCTATAAAAGAAAAACGTAAATTTAGAACAATCTCACAGAAATAATTAAATATACAAATACACACGAATTTTTCGAACAATCTCACTTACGTATCAACCACTTCCTTCATACTCGGATATGTTGACCAATCATGCTCCATTGAATTCAAATAATAGACCACTTCTCTTGTAGGATTAATGGCAACCAATAACCAGTGTCCATTGTAAAATATAACAAAAGTTTAGATGGATAACTTATACGCAAAAGATACAAAGATTATAATGAAATTAGAATGACAATCTTACTTGTGTCCAGTATTATATGGTAAAAAAACAAAGTCTCTGCATTGGATGCCATGTATCTGTCAACTAAGTATTGTCTTACTGAATCCGCATTCAAACCAATTATCGTACAGTTGACACTAGTGGAAGCAAGGAAACTGAATCGGTTTAACAATTCTGTCTCACGCATGAGTTTGTCATACAAGTACCTTAAATAAAAACAAACAATAGACATTAGACTATTTTCATTGAAATGTTCCAATAAATTGTTCAAGTAAATAAATAATAGATTGATCGGAGTACCAGATGTAGGCATGCATAACACTGATGCCTAACGTTTGATGCTTGAGAATCTGCTCAATATCCTCTATTCCGATTATCTCCGAACGAGGAAAACCAAAAACACCTTCGTCCAAGTCTATTTGACGAATACAACCTTGCATCACATCTGATACTAACATAAGTGTATCAAGACACGACTGAAAGCGAGTTGCAGTAGTTCTTCTTGCAGGAGCCTTTTTCTTGCTCTCAACCTGTTGTGAAGCTTGAGCAGGAGGAACTTTTGAAGCTTGAGCAGGAGGAACTTATGAAGCTTGAGCAGAAGGAACCTAACAATCATATAAGTTAGGTAAAGTAGAAAATCATAAAACTTTTGAATCTAGATCATAGAATAACACTTTAAATGTACCTCTCTTTTTTGTGATTCAACATACTCTTTTTCCGAAAAAAGTCTTTTAGATGGGGGTTTTGTAGGAGTCTAAAATTATCATATTGCAAAAAAATGTACGTTAGATTCAGAATGATTTTCATAATGGTTCAGAATTGACATTTGAATTCTAAGAGATTCATAATGATTTTAACCTTTTCTCATCATCTATAATAATGAGGTCTGATGGTCATGCAACAAGCGAGCTTAAAGCCTCTCCCAACGATGCTATCTCTGCAACCGTGTCAGGTATAGGTAGTGCCGCACCCATTTCTACAGCAATATCAACTGGCACTTTCAGACATCCATGAGGGAGCGGATTATGGTGAAGTAACTCTCCCGCTCTGTTATACATTTTTCCTTTGCCAACCATGCGATAAGTCGGTAACGACAAATACAGCTGACAAGAGGAAATGCCCTGAAGCAATAGTGAAAGCATAATTGTTAATGTGTGTAAAGGTTAATTAAAATAAAAGTGTTAATTTAATTAAGATAAATATGTGCTATAATTACCTCAGGAATTT
The DNA here is from genome assembly GCA_963966055.1 of Lathyrus aphaca. Taxonomy (NCBI): domain Eukaryota; kingdom Viridiplantae; phylum Streptophyta; class Magnoliopsida; order Fabales; family Fabaceae; genus Lathyrus; species Lathyrus aphaca. The sequence continues at coordinate 36,364,659 of OZ014524.1, forward strand.
TATTTTCACAATTGATACTAGCTTTGTCACTAGTATCTTTCAACCCGGAACTGCGCTTAGACGCCTCATACATCTCTTTATCCTTTTGAATATATTAACTAATATATTTTAAATTATATATTAATATAATTTGTATATATTAACTAATATATATTAAATTATATATTAATATAATTTGAATATATTAATTAATATATAATTTAAATTATATATTAATATAATTTGTATATATTAATTAATATATTTTAAATTATATATTAATATAATTTGTATATATTAACTAATATATATTAAATTATATATTAATATAATTTGTATATATTAATTAATATATATTAAATTATATATTAATATAATTTGTATATATTAATTAATATATATTAAATTATATATTAATATAATTTGAATATATTAATTAATATATTTTATTAAATAACCTTAGAGAGACCCAAAGCATTAAGATAAACCTCCTTGACCAGCGGTACTACGCCCTCATCCATTTATTAAATTCACATTAAATATATATAATATAAGTTTACATATATATATATATATATATATATATATATATATATATATTTAATTAATATAATTTCTATATATTAATTAGTATATTTTAAATTATATATTAATATAATTTCTATGTTGAACAGTATTACATTATATATTAATATAATTTCTATGTTGAACAGTATTACCATACTTTAGATATTATAGTAACATTATAACATTAATGCGGTGCTTCTCATACTATAGATACTAAAGACACATCACTTAACACACATCACTTAACAGTATTACCATTCTGTTTGCATTAACATACTATAGATACTAAACGCACATCACTTAACAGTATTACCATACTATAGATACTAAAGACACATCACTTAACTATTACACAAATTCACTACAACGTTAACTATTACAACGATGCTACTGGACCGACTAATTCTGGTTCTTTTTCGTCACAGACACGGTACCTCGGTCTCCAGGTAGAGCTATGTTGAACCTGAGCATGTCACCCCTCCTCAGTTGACGATACTTGGCAAACTCATTCCACCCACGATACATAAATTTTTCCATCTTCATTATCCTTCCTTTACGCTTGGCGCATTTAATCTTCGCAGCATACAGGTATCCATAGTCTTCGTCCTCCAGAATTATATCGTTCTGATGCAATGCAAGATACCTCATGCTCACATGCTTCAGAAAATGCTGTAACAATTTGATTATTATCATTATTCACTAACTATACACATATACTGCATATACATACTTTTAACTTTTGGAGTGAATACTTACCATGACGTTGTTAATCACTTTGTACCCATATCTCACCTCCTTTTCCCATTCAACATGATCATCTTCCTTCGTACCCTCCTTTTCTTTGAGGTGCACTGTAACGTTTCTGCACAAACACAACATTTTCATTTTTAAAATAAAAGGTTTGTATTCACAACAAATGACAGACACCATTAAATTCTTTCTCAATTAAATTCTCAACACATGCAACAAAAATTTATCTTTTTCTATACCTTTGTTGTCTCTCGCGGATTTCTTGCCGACGTCCATTTCCTTTCGTCGTCTCTCCCCTACTTTGTAAAACTTCATCAACCATCTTCTAAACAACAACTGCAGCTTCAGTATCGTCCATCTTTCCTACACAGTATATCAAAACAAACTTTATTAATCCATTCATGCACAAAACATAACATATATAACAAACTTTCATTTCTCACTTTTATTTCATTACATTCCCTCAAACTTATTTATATCTCTATTTATATCTTTATTTCATTACATTCTAAAAAAATGTCATCTACATAATCTACTTCTACAACAATGTAAACTATATATAAAAAGAGCTTAAACTAATGTAAATTATATATAAAAAGAGCTTAAACTAATGTAAACTATATATAAAAGAGCTTAAACTAATAAGCACTTCTACAACAATGTAAAAAATGTCATATACAAAAAGATATTAAACTAATAAGCACTTCTAAAAAGAATGTAAACTATATATAAAAAGAAATATATTAAAAAAGAAATAAGCTATTTTCTTCTTTATACTCTTCTGATATCATCAATGTCATCTACATAATCTACTTATATCATCAATGTATCCTATTTTCGTGTCCTAAACTCAGACTTGCACTAAACAGAGACATAGAAGAAAGTTACGAAAAATGAGTGTACAGTGGAGGGAGGAAGGAGCAAGGCGACAACAGTAATGGTCACGGAGGAGCACTGTGGTGGACGGCTGTGGCGATTGAAGCTTCTGTTAGGGCAAAAATGGTGTTTGCAAGTTTTGTTTGCAAAGATAGGGAAAGAATGAAATGAAAATAGTAACTGCGTATGAAGCTTCAGAATATTTGTACCAAAAACAAAAGACAACGCTTTTGTAACAAAGCGCTCTTATAGGTCTTTTGTAAAATAATTTAAAATAAAGTGATTTCTTAAGTTAGACTTTAGAAAACACTTAAGGGGAAAGAGCTCTCTAAAATGGTCACTTTAGAAAGCGCTTTTAGAAAGCGCTGTCTAATATGCCCTTTAGAGAGCGTTTTTTTAAGCGAACTTTCAATTGACCTATAGCAGCGCTTTTCATTAAAAACGACGTCTTTTGTGCGCCGTGAAATGCCATTTTTGGCGTAGTGATGTGTTAGAGATTGCGTCATCACGCTAGAATTCGTAACTCCCACAATATATTTCACAATCTTTTGTAACGATTTTCACTTTCATTTATTCTTCAACCATCTCTTACCTCCGATCCAAAATAATTTCAAACCATTTCACAAATCATTTCCAACTAATGCGATTAAACCCTCGATCAACATCGAGTTTATTTTTCGATTAAACCCCTTGATATTTTAGGGCAGAAATTTCTTTTCCTTTCCCTGAATGTTCATCTGATGACCGTAATTAGCCTACTGTTTGAACATTCGTCAATCACATCAAAACACCTTTAAATAACTGAATCAAGTTAATTCTTTCGTGGACGAAAAATGATTATACATAAATAATTTCTTCTCTTTTCCCCAAGTATTCGTATGATGATTGTAATTAGCCTACCGCTCGAATACTTGTTGCCCATTAAAGAAACACGACTTGATTCATCATACAATATTTCATAAATAATTCAACTGAAAAAAGATTGGGGCGGAAGTATTTTTTTCTATTTTTCCTGAATGTTCATGTGATGGTCGTAATTAGCCTACCATTTGGATATTCATCAATCACTAAAACAATATTTAAACACCTCAAACTTGTCATTTCTTGTCACACTACTACAAAAAAAACTCATTTAACAATGAGAAAGATATATAATGATGTTTGCACATGCTTTGTTATGTAGAGTATTGTTGTATATATTGTACTTACAATGACAGTCTGGAAACCGTTGTTGTAATCCATGACGCCCGCCACATATCTCAACGGTTATGCTTATGAACCATTGTGATATATACTCTTAGATATTGGGTTCTTAACCCTTCATCATCAAATTTAGACAAAACCAAAAATTACTTTTAGCCTCAGTTAGAATAGATAACTGTTGTGAAAGGCCCATGGTTTATTATATTTTATATAAATTGCTTGTTTTCTATACCCCTCACTAACGATATACAGGGATTCAAATTAACGAAGAAGTATATAATCTGAAAAATTAAACTATTATTGAAAACCAATTTAATCAAACCATTGTTGTTTTTGAATTGCAGCGTCTCGTCATTCATCTCATGTTGTTTACATATATTGTGGTATAATGATCTAGCTCCTTAAATACATCGCTGAATTCGATTATAGTTAACATTTCATTAGAAAATTTGATCGGATAGTCTATCTTCTCATCATCACTTATTATCGTAATTTTTATACTAAATTTTTTACGATTATCAATGAAGATGAGAAAGTAGACTATCCGATCAAATTATCTTATTGAAATTTAACTATAAACGAATTCAACGATGCATTAGAGGTGTTTGATCATTATACCATAATAAATGTAAACAACGTGAGATGAACAACGAGAAGCATGTCAATCCAAAAACAACAATGGTTGGTTTAACTTAGTTTTCAAATATAACTTAATTTGCAGATTATAAGTATCTACTTCAATTTAAATAAATGTATTTTAAGTGATGCATATTAGTGAAACAAACAATCTATATAGAATATAATAAACTCAAACAACATCATACAGCATAACCATATACTATTATTTATCTCACACCAGAACCAGATACTATTATTTATCATACACCAGAACCAGATACAATAATTTATCATACACTAGAACCATATACTATAATTTATCACAAACTATATTAAATTGTTACGAAAGAACATACCTCTTAACCACAATGACTTCATAGTTCTTATACTTCTTTTTATTGTTTCTAAAACAAGGTAAAATTTGTTGCCGCAATTGTTTCCTTTTTTTACTATACATAGTTGCACAAATGAGAAGACGAATTTGAAAAAATGAGAACAATCAACAAAAATAACATGCAACAAACGAGAAAATGGGAACTATCTAACAAAAAGATTGAAGTAGAAGAATACCTTATTTTCATATATATGTACCTCAACAACTCATACTATAAGCATACTACCACCATCATCATCCTCCATGTGAAACAAAACCCTAAGAAATGGGAAGAAATAAAGAAAATTAGTTAGTATTCAAAATAAAACAAGCAAAAGTTGAAATAAAATCCTTGAAGAATACCTTATTTTCTATAAACAATATGTACATTGTGTTTTCTACTGCCAGCATCATCACCATGTTCATTTAATTTTAGACTCTACAAGAAGGCATACATGATGAAGAAGCCTAAATAAAAATCTTCATACTTCTTGTATTCCTTTTTGCAGATTCTAAAAACAGATGAAGCCTTGCTGCAAAAAATATAGAGGAAAAATGGGTGCTAGAGTTTCGCTGTGAAGGAAACGACGCAACTGTCAAAAAGGGAAAGTTAATTCCCTTATATAGGTCAATATTTAACAATTTTCTAAAAGAACCATAATGATAAGTATGTAATAAAAAAAAGACCAAATTATAAGTATTTATTAATAATAAATATATCATATCGGTTAACAAGGAAAACCGTAGTAATAACTCTTTTAGAAAAAATTAAGAAGAGAAACATAAACATTAACAATGTAATTCAAACCCTAATTACTATTACATTTCATAACAAAGGAAACATTAAAAAGAAATGAGACTAAAAAATATAACATCTTGAGATTTCCATAAAATCTCTCTGATTTCAGTTTATTCTTCAAATTAATGTTCTTCTTTGAATCCTTATACATAATCTTCAAATAACACACAACTTACAACTCTGAATTCATAATGCTTTTATCTTCATTTGCATCTCTTTCTCCCATGTCTTCATCCCATATGAACAAGTTATAGATTTCATCACTCCTCCAAAATGGACATCTCCAAAAAAAAACTTCCTTTATTTTGTCCATTCTTGCATTGGTATGAAACCATACGACCATCACAACCACATAAATATCCAGAACGAGATTTTACTACGGTAGAAAACACAGAAACGCCATTGGATAAGTTTGTCTTCAGATGCAACATTGTTAAACCTCAAAGCAGAATAGATATAATGAGAAATATGTTACACTAGATGGAAGAAGATGAATACCTCACTACAAGAAAACAACATGATAGCGTCGGCCAAAAGCCCTCACTAACAGGTAAAAAACCGACGCTACGATGTGTTAGCGTCGGCCTAGCGTCAGGGTCGGGGCAGACATTATAAAGGTGGTAGCAAAGCATAACTACGAGTCGTCGCTATGGTAGCGTCGACTAAAGGCACCGCTAAAACGATGGTAAAAACACTAATGCCGACGCTAATTTGCAATTTTTTTAAAATTTAGCGGCGACTTTGATCGACGCAACGTTCTATTAGAGGGGGTTATAAGCGACACTTAAACATATATACCAATGCATAGGCGTCGCCAATAGCCGACGCTACTTATTATATTTCACGTTTGTTAGCGTTGCGTTTAACCGTCGCTAATATATTTACATGATTTATATATTTATTCTAGCGTCGGTTTTAGTTGCCACTAAACTTTAATATGTATGTACCTACTGTCGACCTAAAGCGACGCTAATAATTTTTTGGTTTTTTTAAAATATTATTTTATTTTTAAAAATTATTTATTTAAAATTTTTTTTTTGAAATTTATTTCTGTTTAAAATTAAATCTATTTGCTATTTTTTATTTCAAACTATTCATTGATATATTATCACATCATAATTCCAATACAAGATAACAAACTTTAAATCCACTACGTTAATTAAGATGTCAAATTTACATCAAAATATTGACAATATATTACTACATAAAAATGTCCAAAACCAACACAAAATATCAAGTCCCAAAACAATAATCATATCTTCTAGATCCAACAGTTATTTGATGATCCAAGTCGATCCCAAAACAAAGAAAAAGAGTATGCATATGACTAACATCAATCACTCATATCTTCTAGATCCAATGAGTGCTCATCATAGTCATCATCGTAATGCCCATGAGTATTAGGATGGACACTAGAAGCAGGAGCATTAGAAGGACCCGCCTGAGTCGACATCCAAGCAAATATCTCTTTCTAAAATTCTTCAAACTTTCTTTTCAATTCTTCTGTCTCGGCTATAGCTCTATTTGCACGTGCATTAGCTAATGCAGCCTCTTCACGTGCTATGGCAGACTCAGCTCTAGCCGCCTCAATCGCTTGGCTATCCACCTCTCTATTCTGATTAAAAGTCACTTATGTCAAATAAGACACACCATATTGTATGTTAACCGCCATTCGAGCAGTTCCATAGCAACGACCACGTGTCTTACCGCCGACAACTTCTTTCCAAATTTGTAACTTCTCTGACCCATCCATGTTATTATCAGTTTGAGTGGCTTGAGTCAAACGATTCACATAATCTTCATGTAAAACATGACACACAAAAAATCACATGTAGTGAGCATAAACAATTCCACTAATTCATAACAGTGAGCATAAACAATTCAAACCACTAATTCATAACAGTGAGCATATCTCTAATAAATAATTTTAATTTGATGTACTACCTAAAGAGAATCCAACACTTTGAGAAAAATAACATTCTACTCATACAAGCATCATATGTCAACTAACTAACACATTTTAAACTTAACAATAATGAGTTCCTTTTCAAAACAGCATAGGTAACCATTACATTCTTTCAATGGCATCGATATCTATCCCTTAAACAAGTGTGTCATAACAGTACATCACCTACAAAGTCACCTAACAGTTTTCTAACATTTTAACAAGTTCCTAACTAACAGCATACATACATTCATTTTAACAAGTTCCTAGAATTTTAACAAGTTCCACTTAGCAACATACATACTAACAACATACACACATTTTAATAAGTTCCTAACATTTTAATGAGTATGTTCCTTTAGTTCATACCAAATATGAGTATGTTCCTTTAGTTCATACATTTTAATAGAATTCTGCATGACAATAAAGGATCTTGTGACAAATATGAGTATGTTCCTTTAGTTCATACCAAATATATCCCAAAAGAATGATAATATATAGAAGATACTGTAAACTAACTATACATAAAACATGTTTAAAGGCCTGCAATGTCAACTATCTCATCTATTTCAAGATACTGTCAATTCTTCAGTGATATTTCTGTTTTCAAGGCCTGCAATGTCAACTATCTCATCTATTTCAAGCATGCTCTATAGTTCATTCTGCCATGTCTATATATTTCAATTCTACAAAGTATGTACCAAAATATATATACACTTGAAATGTTTGATTTGGTTTTAATGGAATAATTGTATATTTTAGAGCATATGTATTATTTTTTTACATGTTTCTCATACAAATCGTATTCCAAACCAAAACCTAACAAAGTTAACTAATTAATTCAACACACTTTCTAACAGAATTAACCAAAAATCTAACAATGACATTGAAGCTCTAACAGAATTTAATGAAATTCTTATTTTTAGAAGTTCTGTTTTTGTGAGGACTTGCATGTGTTTTTTCTGCACGACGGTCAACCCACTGCCCATTCTTCTTTTTATGGGTGGTCATGAAGAGCTCGTCTGGATTTGGTGGTCAACCTAATTTCTTCTCCTACAATTTCATGAAACAACAACAACAGTTTATTTTGAAAGTTTGTACAATAAGCTAATAGAAGTTATAACATTATAGGACTCACCAATACATAACCAAATGCATGTAATGTGTTTCCACTTTCATAACAACACATAATTATAATAGAGTGAAAATTCATAATGGAAGATTGATGAGAATCCATTGTTCCATTAATAACAACCCTTCTACATAAATACCAACATATATCTAACCATAAGAATGCTTAACTCAAAAGTTAATTGGGTGACCTCACCGTAACAATTCACTAAAACAATATTCAACATGTTTGTTGGAAATTCAACCAATATTTTTCAAGAATTTGCAACTCTACAATACCAAATAGATTCTTGGGTAGTTACAGTACTTGTTTTTCATGATTTTTAGTTTTTTCTTACATTTGTTGCAGTACTTGTTCCAATAGTCCTGAGGCTTTCCACTAGGACGACCACATTTTCTAAAAACATAAAGTGTTGGTTGGACATTCTCATGATATAACCCATGATCGTTTCTTAAACTTGTACTTGGCAAAAAACTAACAGTCTTGAAGTAATGAGAGCAAAAATAAGTAGTTTCACGATGCAAGTAGGCAGTGCATATTGAACCTTCAACCCTGGATAAACATCATCAAAGTGTTTCCATGCTTTTCCATCAGATGGGTGACGCATAACATTTGGATTTCTTGTGTTCTCACGATGCCATCTCATTTGAGTTGCATATTCCTTTGAAGCATAAAGTCATTGTAACCTCGGAATGGTTGGAAAATAGAACATTCTCTTCACTGCCACATCTTTGTATTTTCCTATTCCACTCTTTCGAGGAACATACCTAGCAGCTCCACAAACTCTACATTGAGTTAAAGTGATGTCTTCTTTATAATATAATAAGCATCCATTCACAACACAATCAATTTTCTTAACCTCCAATCCCAACTTAGACACCAACTTCTTCACTTGGTAATACTTTTCAAGTAAGCATTGATTTCCCAGGTTTACATGCAACACAGAACCAAGTGGAACAATAATTTCTTAACAATAAATGTGACAAGTGGAAACAATAAATGAAACACAGAACCAAGGTTTACATGTTGGTGGAAGGTTTACCTGTTGGTGGAATCCAGATAACATAGACAAAATGTCCAACTGTGAGATCAGCACGGACAAGGTAGCTACAATCAATTCAATCAGTTTGTTAGTTATGAAAGAGGACACGCGGCTCGTAAACGCCAGTCATACATACACCAAACTTATAGTAATATCTGAAACCTATCAAAAGAAAAACAATAAGAAATTCTATGATGAGAACATTTCTAATCTCCTTTTGTCAAACTTGTTTCAAACTTTCAAACACTATCAGGTGGTCTAATCAAATATATACACCACAAATATTACAAATAATTAGCACAATGTTTTTGAAAAGCTAATGAATACAATCAGTGCCAAGAAAATTAGAACACTTTCTGCTGCACACACATACACACAGAGCAATTTGGTACATCAGAAATGTTGACATGCATACATAAAATAAGTCAGTTCAATCCAGAGGGAGTGGTGCTTACGGCCAATCAGACACAATTCAATCCGGTTATGGTCAAAATATAAGTGTTTCAAAATAATTCAAGAACTTTTTTTTGAAAGTTTTCATAACTTTTATAAACACACTTTTTTATTTCATAAATAAATTATCATACTTAAAGCATATATTTTCATTCATAGCTTGTTAGATTATGAGGTTGATTTTGGATTTTGTGACTGCGTTTGAGTACAAATCCAGAGCTTCTATCAGAGGAAACTGATGCAGCCTAGCATTCTGCAGCTTCAAGATCCAAACAACACTAAACTTAACTCTGCTCCAGGAATTAACAGCTGAAGTAAAAGTAGTACCAAAGAAAAGAACATACATTACTTATACATAACTCTTCCAAGTAGCATTTGCAAATTTTAACCTGCAAAATCAGAATGGTTTGAATATTACTCAAAATCCTACATTGCTTTAACTGTGCATTATTTCTCCAGGTATTAGATATTACACAAAAACCTACATTGCTTTAACTTTGCATTATTTTCTCCAGGTATTAGATATTACACAAAATCCTACATTACTTTGTACATGGAAGAATATACAAAAGGTCAACCGCTAATCTTTCATATTCTAAACACGCCTCCAAGAGATATAATTAGTATATTCATAGACAGTTTCAGCTTTAAACATAATATATCAAAGTAGAACATAGACAAAAATGATTGCAAACATAATTTCAGTTTCAGTTTCAGCATAACACAATTTCAGCTTGAAATAGTACAACCATAGCCAACATGAATTCAAAGCAGAACACAGACAAATATTATTGCAAAACATAATCTCCAGAAGATCTAATACAAGGAGACATGTCACCACTGTCCATTTCAATAATTGAACAACGTATGGACCAACGAAACAACCAACCTGATGAAAATGAAAAACAACAAGAAATTACAACCGACCAACCTACCTACCAACCAAATCAATGACAAAATTTCATATCCAACCAAAACATTTATGTAGGTACAAAGAAATTTCCTCAAAACACCAATCCATTAAATGTGTAAGTCTCAATAATTAAAGATAAGTGATGTCCTTTTTGTATCTATGTTAGCTATGTGTAAGTGTCTACATAACAATGCTTTATAATGAGCATAAATTGAATCCATACTTCAACAAATATTCGAGTTGATACTTTTAACATATATGCCTAAACGTTAACAAACAAAAATATAATCCCTACTTCAACAACCTAAAAAATGATTACAGTCCACAAACACCAGAATCTGTATAAATAAAATTCCTCAATTCAACAAATATCACAATTGAAATACAAGACCAAATTCAACAATACCAGTAATTCACTCAAAACACAACAAAACCTAATCATGATAAAGAACATCACAATAAAAATCCAAATTCATATTAAGTAATTCTAAAAAATGGGTACGGAACATCAATCCTAGTCTTACATTGATACATAACAGAACAACAATAATGAAGAACCCTAAAACCAAAAGCGACATTGACAGATAGAAAGAAAGAAAAAAACTCACGAGATCTTAGCAGCGAGTGAGTGAGAAAGACCACGGTGCGAAAGCGAATTGAGTGGAATGTTGATTCAACGGAGAGTGGGTGAGAAGGAGAGTGAGTGAGAAGGACCAAGATGATTCAGCGGAATTGAGGCGGAGAGGATTTAGGGTTAGCTTGCTTGTGTTCTCAGGTTTAGAAGAATGATGGAAACTTGCTTGTGTTCTCACATTTAGAGACAATGTACTGAAGCCACGAAGATTTATTTTTTAGTTTATAGTATTATTTAATTTTTTAATAATTTTTTGTTTTATTTGAAATTATTAGCCTAAACAACTAAAATACTAAAAAAATGTATAATTTGAGTTATTTTTTAATTTATAGTTTAATTATATATATATATATATATATATATATATATATATATATATATATATATATATATATATATTAAAATATAGTTTAAGTTTTTAAAATAATAATAATTTATAGTTTAAGTTTATATAATATATATATATATATATATATATATATATATATATATATATATATATATATATATATATATATATTTTTTTTTTTTATATATTTTTAAAATTAAAATATAGCTTAAAATTTCCTTATTTTTTCTTAAAAAAATATTTGAAATTATGAATTTTATGTATTTTATTTTATGAATTTAGTTTTTTAGTTTTATTTAGGTTTTTTAAATAATTTTTAGTTTTAATAGAAATTATTACAATAAAAAAGGCAAAATATGGGGAAATACACCTTTTTTGGTACTAAATTTAGTGTCGTCCTTGGCCGACGCTAAACTTAAGTAAGTAATTTTTAAAACAATAAAAAAATGTGGCAAATGATATTTTTGGGGGAAATGAATTTTTTGGTACCAATATTAGTGTCGATATTAACCGCCGCAACTATAAAGAATATCTTAAACCAACAATAGTGTCGCCACTAGCCGTCGCTACTATAAAATATAATTATTATCAAAAACATAAAAAAAAGGAGGCAATAAATGTTTTGGGGGAAAATGAATTATTTTCGCACCAATATTAGCGTCACATATAACCGTCGATACTATAGAAAAATAAATAAATAAATAATCACTTGAATGAAATTACAATAATTATTTTAAATAAAATTAATTATATCCAATATTAGTGTCGCATATAACCGACGCTAATAATAATTACCTATTAAAAAAATATAACAAATGTTTTTCCCCTTTAGGGAGGGCTATTTCTGACGTTATGTCAACACTAGTAGCGTCAGAGTCGGGGCCGACACTAAAAATTTGCAGCTAAAACATGATTTTTTTGTAGTGCCTTAATGTATGAACCACAAGATTCTAATTATTATAAATATTATAAATAAATCATAACAGTTTATAATTGTAACCGTAGTGATGCCCCTTTTATTGGTGATTTTAAAACAAATCACCAATAAAAGGGTTTATAAATCACAACGATTTATAATTGTAACCGTAGTGATACCCCTTTTATTAGTGATTTAAAAATAAATAAATAAAGAAAAGGTGCGCCTTAATGTTAAATGGGTAAAATATATTAATGCAATGAGGTTCGAACCGATGAAAGTTTAATTGTATTACAATGGTTGATTCTGAAATCGTTGTTATATACAAATAATTTTATTAAAAAATAAATAAATAAGGTAGGGTCTTAGTTAAGTTGTCACCACGGTCTAGAGAAAAACTGTGGTGACTAGGGCTGGAGAGAATTTAAAAATCCAGCCCAAACCGGCCGATCCATTGAGCCCGCGTGTATATGGTTCGGTTCGAAATGAGTTATGGTTCCTCAAACCCCAATTTTCAGTTACCAATGGGTATAAATGGACGAAATCGGATTGGAATTTATAATCCAATGAGAACCATTACCGACCGATAAATATTAATAAAGTTTGTCTTTTTCAATACTTATAGTAAAAGTACACACAGCTACACATAATAGACTACTTTATAGGCTGTTCAAATATCATCTTTCATTCACTTACCAACTATCTTCATCCTTCATTTCTCTTATTTGTATCTTTCTACTTCATCTCTCTTTTCTCTATCATATAACTTTTGCACCTTTGTCACTTGTATAGTGTGTTTCTTTTCTTTTTTTTTATAAATAAAATATAAGAGCTATTCTCCACACTTGTTCATATTCTTCATACTTGCCTATGATAAATATTTTACCAACAAAGAACAAGTATTTTTTTTACCCAGATTCTAGTTCTACTTTCAACAAAGAGAAAAGTTATGTTTAATCAAAGTTTCAAAAGAATAGCTTTTGTGTTGTTTGTTTTAGATAATATCTTGTTTGATTTTGTTTAGATTTAAATTCATGTCTGACTTCTTATTTGTTTTGAGATTAAATTTTTTGATTTTATGTTTGTGAGTATCACCCGGTGAATCCAACCCGTGAACCCGTCACCCGAGAGAATCCATATCCGCTAAAATCGAAATTAAAAATGGACGAAATTGGATTGTTATTTTAAATCCGTCGGACTTGTTCGGTGGACAACTTTTGATCTGAAACCGTTCGATACCAACCGCTGTCCACCCCTGGTGGTGACCATGGCGTCGTTAATTCCGCTCTTTGTAGTAGTGTCATGCGTGGTCAGAAACCATTTTCTCAAGCGAAAGATATTTCGTATCGAGACGATGGAAAACAACGTTTTTTTCCTCATATGTGTAAGTGAGCTAAGTGACATTTTCCACGAATGTTGATAATATAAATCCATTATATTGCGATGCAAATGTCTCCTCCTCTAACTGTTTTGGGTAAGCAATGTTTTTCCGTCGATTGTGACAAAATAACTTTTACTAAAATCGACAAACAAACAAACATTTTCTACCCATAACTACGTAGCCTTGAGTTCTTCACCGTACCCGGAGATACGTAGGAGCAAGACCCTCAATTTTCTCATGCTCATTAATAAAAAGCTTTTTGCAATCCCTTTCTTTTTTCTCTTTGAATTATTAAAAATTTGAGGAAAGCAAACATTTTAAAGCTAACACTTATGCACAAACTAACTAAATGGTTCTTATTGATTACAATAAATGTAAGATGTACTAATACATTCCCCTTGCATAATTGACTCCCGAACACCATTTGGTTGCGACGACCATATCATTGTCGTTCTTTTAGGGATTTTATTGATATTTTTTATTTCCATTTTATAAAAATAAATAAAATTCGATGACGACTTTGTTAATAATCTGCAAGCATGGGATGTGCTTATAAAAAACTTATTTTTTTCGAGATGCGACAATATGCAATAATGTTTTGTCATCATGATTCAAGAATCATGCTCAATATAGGAACTATTACTAGACTAGTAAATAACTTGTTAATTCCATATCAATACAATCAATTGCATAATTAGTCAATGATATGGTCCCATTATCAAAGGATTATGTCTAATTACTTCCCCCACCATATAAAAAAAATAGTTAAACATGTTTCCGAAAGGGAAAGTCTTCATCATGAAGCTTCAACATATCTTCCAAATTTTTTAGAATAGCTCATAATAATAATAATAATAATAATAATAATAATAATAATAAGTTACTTCCAACAATGATTATAGTAGTCAGTAGTCACCTCAAAATAATAATAAGAATTTAAAGAAATGAAATTAGAAGAAATTGTAAACAAAAATCTAACAGAAAAATTGGGAGAAGTATCACAGTTGTGCACAGATAAACTATACTAACGAATGACCAACTAATAAAATATATAAAGCATAATTACACACATTCACTTGTTTAGGGAAAATACTTTCTTCATTCAAGTGTCAAGTAATAACATGTCATATCCCACTTTCCAACTATTACTATGTTCGCTATAAGTTAGATTATTACCAAGGAAAAAGTACTCAAATTCTAAAACTATATAGCATCTCATTTTTACTGTTAGACCATTATAAACTTCAGAGCTTATTCATGAAAAAATGTATGACCATGATAATGGTAGAGGGTGGTAGAGATGAAAGTTCAAGAACTGCAACATTTTGATAGAGTGAATGGATTGAGATAATCTAAAAAAAGTAGATTATCACTGAGTTGAGAATATACAAAGATAACCTAGCTTATATACACATTAGGTAAGGCATGATAATAAGCAAAAACACTAGATTAGAGAAGTAACAAACTTCTGTAAGTAAGATAACTGCTAACTGTCCTTTAACAGACTACTAATCAAATGCAACTATCTCTGTTAGTTGTTAAATGCTTCCAATCAGTTTAGTCAAGAATATCAGTTGGTGCCAGCATGTAATAGAAGATTACGTGGAAGTAAAATATCACTCTAATTATCACATAGAAGTTTTGGAGTATAGAAAGAAACAACAAGTTCATTCAAAAGAGATTCCAACCATAGAAGTTAAGATGTTGAATGTGCTAGAGCACGCTATTCCGTTTTTGTGTTGGAACGAGCCAATAGAGACTACTTTTTAGAACTTCACGAAATCAGGTTTGAATAACAAAAATGTGCAAGTACCGGAGATTTATCTTCTATCATTTGGGTCACTAGCCTAGTAAGAATCACGATAAACCAATAGTGAAAATTTATTAGCAGAAACAGAAAGGAGATAACAACACACTATGATTCATTGCCCACTAAGATATCACAATACTCTTATAAGAGCAGCCCAATGAGAATCAAGAAGGGAAGACATAAACTAATAAGTTTTGTTGTCGCTGAAAGTTGTTGTAGTGTTATATTAGTGAGATCCTAAACTAGGGTGCCCTTGTTCAAGAGTTGTATCGTCATGCGATAACTTAAGGAATCCCCTTTGGCATTTATGACGTGTAATTTCGTTAGTCAAAAGAGAGGAATTCATCCAATATCTCCTGAAGGATAGGTCGTCAATAACTGCTATAGATCAGGAGGGACCGATTGTCACCACTCAAGATCACTTAAATCCTAGACCCAAAAGAATCTCTATAAATATTTCTCCCCTCAAGGGATGAGGGACAAATAATTACATCCTAAAAACATACCTCTTAACTTGATCATATCTCATATTGATCACACTCATCATCAGCCTATAACTAAGCATATCGTCGATCCATATAGTCTCTCACCTCATGTGAGCAGAACTCCTAAAACCGTCATAAAACATTGTCATATGGGTTTCTCTCTGTCGTGGACAAACCCTAACCACCATACAATTGTTATAAACCTACTAAGGCCTATAAGTCCCTCTGTCCTTGCAGGAGGAACACAAACATGTACTTTTGATCAATACAATGGCGCCCACCATGGGGTCCTGATTAAACTAACATGTGTTACATTATATTCATTACCATCACCCGCTTGTTGTTACCCTTCACTCCTGTACCTAGTCGTTCTTAGCCATGGTTAATAGGAGAGCTTCATCCCCTTTGTTAGAATGTATCAGTGGTAGCGGTGATACCGACATCCTGACAAAAATACATGCCGCCATGGACAAATTACACTGTCATAACCATATGTTTGAGGGTGACGTCCATAACATCAGGCAACACCAACATAAACTACTAGAAAAGCTACTTTTATAATAATGATTTCATCTCACATATCAAAAAACTGAGGTATAATTCCTGGATACGCCATGATTTTTTCTTAAAAAATATACAATATATTCCGTCGATTTTTTTATTAAACCGAGGGGAAAACTTATTCATTGTATATGTTTTGAATCCCAATAGTTTCACTTTATGTTTTTATTTCATTAAAAGTGTCGTCTTCTGAATATTTTATTTTTAATCTACAAAATAGCCACATTTCACCTCGGTTTTGTTTTCCAACCGAGATGAATTTGTTTCTATGATATATATAGCTTTAGCTTGTAGCATTCAGTTTCACTTGTCTAAACAACATAAACATAACCCTAACGAAGATCCCTTAACAAGAGATCCAACAAGACAACAATAAACAATGAGAGCCATGAACACATGTCATCTTCAATACGAAGATGACATGTGTTTAGGGCTCTCGTTTCTTCTTCAGAAATCCAAATTATTTTCTGTCATTTCTTTTTCAAAGATCTGGTATGTAACACCCTTTCTACCCCATCACAATGATAATACAATTTAATCAAATATCAGAGTTTCATCAATAAAAGGGCATCACATTTCTCACAACTCAACATCATTAACATCTTATTAGTCTTGTCCCGTAACACGGGTTACAAAATCATTATTATTTCAAATCTATTTTTAACAACTACACAGCGGAAAACAAAATATCGTCATTCATCTTTAGTAAAAAGAGAACCTCATAATTTAATCCAAAATATCATTTAAACCAACAGTAGTCAAAGGAAATAACATATTAATTCAAATAACAAAATAAACTCAAGTGAAACCCATCCCGATGTTACTGGACACAGAGCAGGACTCCACTTCTAACTAACGGCGACGAACTCACTAACTTCGAGCTAACGCGCACCGAGCTAACCATGAGTATCTGCAGGATGGCATTATAGACCATCAACAAAAGACAAGTAGGGTGAGTAAATTCACATTCAATAAACTAATATAAAAATGAGAATTTATAAACATGGATTCACAAAACATAATCAAATCATCACACGACTCAATCAATCACGACATCAAATACATCACATATTCAGAAACTCAAATACATCACATCATTACACAACTTAATACAATTCATGCTATGTCATTTAGAATGGAATGAAAACTCTTAATATGCATGTGGTGCCAAAACATACTCATGGACGGACATTGGGCCATCAACCCTCCACAAGGGAGCACATCATAACATCATATCATTTCAATCCGCACAATGGGATTAAAGCTACCAACGGACCGAAGTCCCCTCATAAATCATGTCATGAATGAAAAATGCAATATACACACATCATCATCAAAACATCATAAACGTTGCATCCGCATTCATCATCAATCATCACATTACTCACTCATTTAACCTCTTGCTCTATATTATGTCATCATAACTCATAAACTCTTAAACATCTTAAATTCATCATACATCATTTTATCACCAAATCTTACTCATATAGCCTCTAAACACATCATACACCACCACTAAAACATCATAGCTGAAATTCTGTAATGAGATGTCCTAAGAGATGTTCCAACACTTAATAGGACATTTGACAAGTTTAATCAAAACTTAAACAGCAGGAAAAATAAACAACACAGAAGTTTGTTAACCCAGTTCAGTGTATAACCACACCTACATCTGGAGGCTACCAAGCCAGGAGGAAATCCACTATTAGTAATATTAATTCTAGACTTAAACCACCCTGTTTAATCTATCACTTAATACTTACCCAATGCAATTTCTACCTAAGACTCACTTAGATAAGAGTACCCTACTCACTCCCCCTCAATCACCCAGTGATCAAGTTTACAAGTTTACAGAAATTGAAGACATCCTTCAAACAATACAGCTTGATCTTACTTCACAGTTTCAATCAAGTCACAAATGCACTTTTGCTTAAAAGCTCATAAAGTGGTACATAAAAACAACCTGCTATTAAAACACTAGACACCCTATTTAGTCTTCTGAAATTCGTACTAAATTCTATGAGTTTCTGTTGTTTAAATAGGTATCTGAATTTTGGGCTTTCTGTAGAATGATCCAGCCCTAATGTGCAGCAACTGTCACCTTGAATTTAGGGTTTGTTACCTCCTATATTCTAGGTGCATTAGGTCTTCTGTTTTAATCTGAATCTTCAATTTAAAACTCCCTACAGATGCGCCTTGTTCTGTTTTTATCCAGCATTAATTAATTCCAGATAGTTCTCCTTAAATATCTCTGATCTGTTAATCAATAATTAATTCTGGTAGCAGGTCTGAGATGTCTCAACATCTGTTGGGACATCCTGACATAACTGAACTTAGTCATTTACACAATGTCCCAACATCTGATGAGACATCCTGAAATAAGTTCACATACTCTGTTTGCTAATGTCCCAACATCTGATAGGACATTCTGAACTGAATTTAACATTTCTTGTTTGGTCAAAAATTCTGCCAATTCTTAAACATCTACAAACTCCCCCTTTGGCTAATTTTTGGCTAACATCTTTTCTGAATTTCAGAGTGCAGCAGAAGTTCTTTTTATCAGAGTATAGCATTACTTTTCTGTTGATTCTTATTTGAGATTACTCCCCCTCAAACAAATATGTGTCCAGTCTTGTTGCAACAGAAATACACACTGATTCAGTTCAGACAGAAACAAACAGATTCCATTCAAAAATTAAACAGCAGTACAAATTTGTTGTTGTTCTCCCCCTTGGTAGACACAAAATTAGGGGCCAAAGACACTATTACTGTCATTACATTGCTGTCATTACATTTGCCTCACATACAAAGATCACTCAGATTCATCACTTTCAGTTTCTTCCTCCACTTCAGTGTCTTCATCTTTATCAGCTTCACTTTCTTCATCAGCCTTACTGTCTTCACCAGCTTCACTGTCTTCATCAGATGCAAGATTCTGATCTTCTTCACTTTCCAATCTTTGAATTATTTCTTCAAGCTTCTGCTTTCTAGCTTCAAGCTCTTTGCAGGTGCTTTTGAGTTCAGCAATTAGGGCCTTCTTGGAGATTGGATTCTTGGCAGTTGAGGGACCAGCAGATGTCCCAGAAGGTGCTTCAACATCTGCTGAATGATGACTGAGGAATAACTTGTAGTGAAAAGCCAAGGGGCTTTCTCTTTTGCAGGCTGTATCCTTGTCAGTGAGAATTCCAGGGTATTGATTGAGCACAATACCACACAGCAAAGATGGAAAAGCTATTGGCAGCTTTGTTGCTGAGGAGCTGGCATGCTTCATGGTTTGATCAAAGATAAAAGCTCCATAGTCCATCTTGGTTTGAGTTCCCACAGCATAGATGAATCTGGCCAGACCAGTTGAGATTGAAGAGGTGTGGTTGGTAGGCACCCAGTTAGCTGTACCAATCCTGTTCAGCATGGCATATTTTCTGGTAAGCATGCTCACTGAGAGCTTTCCCTTCACAGGCCATGCCTTGACCTGGTTTGCAGTGATCACCTTACAGATTTGATTATCTGTCTTACCTAGCTCATTTGGTTCATCTGTTTCTCTTCCTAGGTACTGATTGATGATTTGAGGGGAAAACTGTACACATTTACCTCTAACAAAAACTTTTTGGAATTCAGAGGACTTACCATGTGAACAATCTTCCTGAAGATTCACAATGAACTCTTTGACAAGAAGTTCATAGCAGGGAGAGAGGTCTGAGACTGTCTTGAACAGTCCTGCAGCAGAGATGAGGTCTATCAGTTCTGTGCACTCAAGTGCATTGCTGCTCAGTTCTCTTTCCAGGGCAACCCTTCTTTGATACACATATTTCCACCTGTTGACACTGGAGACATGATGGAATGATATGTTGTCCAAAGGAGCTTCTGGAACAGCAGTTGAAGCTCTGGAAGGTGCTGGTCTCTTCTTGGGAGGAGATGTTGGGACATCTGATCCAACATCTGAATCTGATGGTGTGGCAGCTTTTCTCTTCTGGGTTTGAACTTTGCTCCATGGTTTTGTTGGACCAAAGGTAGCTTTAGCCTTGCCTTTCTTTGGAGAGGCTTTCTTCTTCTCAGGAATTGCTGCTTCAGCCTGCATCTTGCCTTTCCTGGACCTGAGCCTTTTGGCTATGCTAGGTTTAACAGAGGCTATGATCTCTGCATCAGAATCCTGCTCCAGGTTCACCACTGGAGGAGATTGAGCAGTCTCCTCTTCAGCTTGTTGATCAGCAGGGATTTGACCTTCATTTGAGACTTTGGTCTGATCCTCAGAGATTTCTTCATCATTTTCATTTGAGACCTTATTCTGGTCCAACTCAACATCAGATGAGTTCTTTCTCTTATCTTCAGATGTTCCAACATCTGTTGGGACATCTTGTTCTTCTGCAGCTTGAGCTTGTTCTTCTTGAGGTGCAGGCATTGTGTTCAGAGGAACAGAGATTCCACTCACCTTTCTTTGTTCAAACAGAATTTGAGTGACAATCTCCTTGATTGAATCATCCACATATTGTGAAGATTTAGGGGGCATGTTAGCTGGAGAGGGAGTGCCTTTAGCTTTGCTTCTGACTTGATCTTTACCTCTCTTTGGAGTTCTTGCCTTTTTAGTGTGAGAAGCGCTTCCCCTGAGTTCGTCCAATGGTGTTGATTGCATTGGTACCACAGAGATGGGAGTGGCATGAACTACGTCTTCATGGTTGAGAACTTCCTCAGTAGTTTTAGGGTTTTGAGACATTGTAGAGGAAGATAGATGAACAGCTTTAGGGTTTATGATTTCTGAAGGATTGCTAGTTAATGTGATTCGCTTGTGATAGTATGATGAGAATCTTGATAGCTGCTTATAAGTAGTTACTAAATAAGTAACCGTTACAGTGCAAATGATTAGGGATGGAATTCCCAAGGATCTTGTCCAGACTGGTTTTGCCATCTGGACCTTATGCCATGCAATGTCATATGACATGTTGGCACATCTCATTAACTGCTAAATATCACATAAACAGATTCCAAGTTTGCCCCTTAAGTTCTCAAATTGTGTAGCATCCAATGCTTTGGTAAAGATATCAGCTAACTGCAGATCTGTAGCTACATGCTCCAATGAAATCACCTTTTCTTCTACAAGATCTCTGATGAAATGGTGTCTGATATCAATATGCTTTGTCCTGCTATGTTGGATAGGATTCTTAGATATGTTGATGGCACTTAAGTTATCACAGTACAATGTCATGACATCCTGTGGGACATTGTACTCAGTGAGCATCTGCTTCATCCAAACCAACTGAGAACAACTGCTACCTGCTGCTATATACTCAGCTTCAGCTGTAGATAAGGATACACAATTATGTTTCTTACTGAACCAAGAAATCAGATTGTTTCCTAGAAAGAAGCATCCTCCTGAAGTGCTTTTTCTGTCATCAGCACTTCCTGCCCAATCAGCATCACAGAAGCCAGAGAGAATTGGTTTGCAACCATGAAAGTACATTATGCCATAGTCACAAGTACCATTAACATATTTAAGGATTCTCTTGACTTGATTAAGATGACTGACTTTTGGATCAGCTTGATATCTTGCACAAACTCCTACTGCAAAAGCAATGTCTGGTCTGCTAGCAGTCAAGTATAACAAGCTTCCAATCATGCTTCTATATAAACTTTGATCTACATTCTCACCCTTTTCATCTTTAGTCAGCTTTAAATGTGTGGGAGCAGGAGTTCTTTTATGAGAAGCATTTTCCATTCCAAATTTCTTCACTATGTTCTTGGAGTACTTACTTTGGGAAATAAACATTGAGTCTTCCATTTGCTTTACTTGCAGACCAAGAAAGTAGGTTAATTCACCTACTAGACTCATTTCAAATTCAGATTCCATCTGCTTGACAAAATGTTTGACCATCTTATCAGACATCCCACCAAAGACAATGTCATCAACATATATTTGAGCAATCATGACATTTCCTTCTTCATCTTTAACAAACAGGGTTTTATCAATCCCACCTTTTCTGTATCCTTGCTTGATAAGAAATGTGGTTAGTCTCTCATACCATGCCCTTGGAGCTTGCTTCAAACCATAAAGTGCTTTCTTTAGTTTGTATACATGATTTGGACAGCTTGGATCAACAAATCCTTTAGGCTGTTCTACATATACTTCTTCATTAAGATAGCCATTTAAAAAGGCACTTTTCACATCCATTTGAAATAGCTTGAACTTTAAGATACAAGCAATTCCCAACAGTAGTCTTATTGATTCAAGCCTTGCTACTGGTGCAAAGGTTTCATCAAAGTCTACTCCTTCAATTTGAGTGTATCCTTGAGCTACAAGTCTGGCTTTGTTCTTTGTAACAACTCCTTGTTCATTTGACTTGTTCTTATACACCCATTTTGTTCCAATCACATTTATGTCATCAGGTCTAGGAACAAGATTCCACACTTCATTCCTTGTGAATTGACCTAATTCATCTTGCATAGCACAAATCCAGTATTCATCAGTGAGAGCTTCCTTGATATTTTTAGGTTCTATTTTGGAAACAAAACAAGAACCTGAAATCACTTCTCTTGATCTAGTGCTCACACCTCTGTTGGGATCACCAATTATTAAATCTTTGGGATGATCCTTCTGTATTCTGATGGAGGGAGGTTTGCTTGAATCTTTTGACCTTGTATCATTTTGAGTGAAGTTATATTGATCATTCTTTTCTTCAGCTTCAATCTTGATATCAGCAGATGTTCCAACATCTTCTGGGACATCTGTAGGAGCATCATCAATTATCACATTTATGGACTCCATGATAACATTTGTTCTGTAGTTAAATACTCTATGTGCTCTGCTGTTTATAGAGTATCCAAGGAAAATTCCTTCATCACTTTTAGGATCCATTTTTCTCCTTTGCTCCCTATCTGCCAGAATATAGCATTTACTTCCAAACACATGAAAGTACTTCACAGTGGGTTTTCTGCCCTTCCAGACTTCATATATTGTGGACAGGGTTCCTTTTCTCAAGGTAACTCTGTTATGGATGTAGCATGCAGTGTTCATAGCTTCAGCCCAGAAATACAGAGGTAACTTTTTAGCATGGATCATAGCTCTTGCTGATTCTTGAATAGTTCTATTCTTCCTTTCAACAATCCCATTCTGTTGAGGAGTGATAGGAGAAGAATACTCATGATTGATTCCTTCTGAAGAGCAGAAATCTAAGAACTTTTGATTCTCAAATTCTTTTCCATGATCACTTCTTATTCTGATCACACAGCTGGATTTTTTCCTTTGCAATCTTTGACATAAATCTTTGAATACATCAAATACATCTGACTTTTCTTTGATGAAGTTTATCCATGTATATCTTGAAAAATCATCAACCACAACATAGGCATACCTCTTACCACCAAGACTTTCAACCTGCATAGGTCCCATAAGATCCATATGTAAAAGTTCCAAAACTTTGGAAGTTGTCAGATGTTGGAGCTTTGGATGGGACATCTTTGTTTGTTTGCCTATTTGACATTCACCACATATTTTGCCATCATCAATCTTCAGTTTGGGAATACCTCTTACAGCATCCATAGATATGATCTTCTTTATGCCTCTGAAATGAAGATGACCTAGCCTTTGGTGCCATAGTTTTACTTCTTCTTCTCTAGCTAGAGAACAAGTTGAAGTGGGACTGAAGTCTAATGGCTCCCACATGTAACAGTTGTCTTTTGACCTTGCACCTTTCATGACAACTTCTTGCTCTTGGTTAGTCACTATGCATTCAGTTTTTGTAAAGTTTACACTGTATCCTTGATCACATAGTTGACTTATACTGATCAGGTTAGCAGTTAACCCTTTAACTAGCAATACATCATCTAGTCTTGGAACATCTTGACAGTCCAAGGTTCCAACTCCTTTGATCTCTCCTTTAGCTCCATCTCCAAAAGTTACATACCTGGATGAATGTGATTTTAAGTTCACTAGCAGATTCTTCAACCCAGTCATGTGCCTTGAACATCCACTGTCAAAATACCAGTCTTCTTTAGCTGATACTTTCAGTGATGTATGTGCTATGTATGCAGTACTTTTCTTTGACCAGATGAGTTGAGATTTCTTTTGATGCCTCTGCCCTGTGTGTTGTTCAGCTGATCTCAAAGCTTGATTGTTGATCTGGTTCTTGGGACTGTGGCTTTGATCAGTCTGAATTTCAGCTTTTGGTCTCCAAACCTTCTTGATGACCTCTGTCTTCTGCTTAGGAGGTTGCTGATTTCTTTGATGTCTAAGCACTTTCTTGGTACCTTCTACTTTCTGTTTGGAGGGTTGCTGATACATCTGATTTGGATATCCATGTAGCTTATAACAGTGAGGTTTGATATGTCCAAATCTTCCACAGTGATGGCATCTCCATCTTTGATACTTCTTCTTCATCTTGTTCTTTCCAGAATGTTGAGACATCTGTTGGAACATTATGTTTGTCTTTGTGTTCTGATGTTGAAGCATCTGTTGGGACATCTTGTTTGACTGTGTAATTTTTGAAGTAGCTTTGCTAGAGCTGGCTTCATCTCTGTTATATCCCAGTCCACTTTTGTCCCCAGAATGTTTATTATTGCAGAGAATAGCATCCAGTGTATTTGAGCTGCTGTTCATCATTCTCACAGATTTGGACATATGTTCCAGCTTAGAATTGAGAAGAGTTACTTCACTTTTCAAGGTATCAATGATTTCTTGATCACTTGCTTTCTCCTCTTCTAGTACTTCATTCTGCTTCTTTAGCCTTATGACCTCACTGCATATTTCAGTACTTCTCTTGTACAGATCCTTGAAAGCTTGCTCAAGATCTGCATAAGTAAGCTCTCCACAGCTGGAATCACTATCATATTCACACAGTCCAGCTAAAGCAGTAATGTGCTTAGCTGATTCTTCTTCTGAATCTCCTGAGTCTTCATCAGACCAGGTCACAGAGAGTCCTTTCTTTTGCCTCTTTAAGTAGGTAGGACATTCAAACTTGATGTGTCCATATCCTTCACATTCATGGCATTTGACTCCTTTATCTTGACTGGTCTTTTCAGCATACTTTAATCTTTTGTTAGCATCATAAGGTCTTCTGTTCTCAGAGTTTGTGTTTCTTCCACTAGGTTTGGATTTTCCTTCCATTCCTCTGAGAATCTGTTTGAATTGTCTTCCAATCAAAGCAAGGTTTTCTGATAAGCTTTTATCATTTGCTGGTTCATCATCTTCTTCTTCATCTGTATTTGAAACCAAGGCTATGCTTTTGTTCTTTTTAGCATGTGTGTCATTCATTCCCATTTCAAAAGTTTGAAGGGAACCAATGAGTTCTTCAGCTTTCATGGAGCATATGTCTTGAGCTTCTTCTATTGCTGTGACTTTCATGTCAAATCTTTTTGGCAAAGATCTGAGAATCTTCCTTACAAGCTTTTCATCAGTCATCTTTTCTCCCAAGGCTCCAGAAGTATTGGCTATATCCAAGATGTTCATGTAGAACTCATGAATTGATTCATCTTCCTTCATTCTCAAGTTTTCAAACTTGGTGGTGAGAAGTTGAAGTCTTGACATTTTTACTTTTGATGTTCCTTCATGAGTTGTCTTGAGGGTATCCCACACATCTTTGGCCAGCTCACAATGATGCACCAGTCTGAAAATATTTCTATCAATGCCATTGAATAAAGCATTTAGGGCTTTTGAGTTGCCTAGTTCTGAATCTTCTTCCTCTTTACTCCATTCTTCTTCAGGTTTCAGAACTTTTGATCCATCTTTGGTGTCTTGAACAGGATGTTTCCATCCAACATTTACTGCTCTCCATGCCCTGTTGTCAAGTGATTTTAAGAATGCAATCATTCTTGGCTTCCAGTAGTCATAATTAGATCCATCCAGAATAGGTGGTCTATTTACTGACCCTATATCTCTGTCCATGTTACAGAATTTGTTTTCCCTAGATCTCACCCAGTATAAACAGGCAGGGTGCCTGCTCTGATGCCAATTGAAATTCTGTAATGAGATGTCCTAAGAGATGTTCCAACACTTAATAGGACATTTGACAAGTTTAATCAAAACTTAAACAGCAGGAAAAATAAACAACACAGAAGTTTGTTAACCCAGTTCAGTGTATAACCACACCTACATCTGGAGGCTACCAAGCCAGGAGGAAATCCACTATTAGTAATATTAATTCTAGACTTAAACCACCCTGTTTAATCTATCACTTAATACTTACCCAATGCAATTTCTACCTAAGACTCACTTAGATAAGAGTACCCTACTCACTCCCCCTCAATCACCCAGTGATCAAGTTTACAAGTTTACAGAAATTGAAGACATCCTTCAAACAATACAGCTTGATCTTACTTCACAGTTTCAATCAAGTCACAAATGCACTTTTGCTTAAAAGCTCATAAAGTGGTACATAAAAACAACCTGCTATTAAAACACTAGACACCCTATTTAGTCTTCTGAAATTCGTACTAAATTCTATGAGTTTCTGTTGTTTAAATAGGTATCTGAATTTTGGGCTTTCTGTAGAATGATCCAGCCCTAATGTGCAGCAACTGTCACCTTGAATTTAGGGTTTGTTACCTCCTATATTCTAGGTGCATTAGGTCTTCTGTTTTAATCTGAATCTTCAATTTAAAACTCCCTACAGATGCGCCTTGTTCTGTTTTTATCCAGCATTAATTAATTCCAGATAGTTCTCCTTAAATATCTCTGATCTGTTAATCAATAATTAATTCTGGTAGCAGGTCTGAGATGTCTCAACATCTGTTGGGACATCCTGACATAACTGAACTTAGTCATTTACACAATGTCCCAACATCTGATGAGACATCCTGAAATAAGTTCACATACTCTGTTTGCTAATGTCCCAACATCTGATAGGACATTCTGAACTGAATTTAACATTTCTTGTTTGGTCAAAAATTCTGCCAATTCTTAAACATCTACAATAGCAACTTAAAATAATAAAAACACAGCAATTACCTAATTTTTCAGAATTAAATAATTTTTCAAAACATGTTAGGTCTCGCTAAGCGAGTTATGCCCCTCGCTAAGCGACCAACTCACGAATTTTGATTTCTAAAATTCTTGTTTGCTCGCTAAGCGAGCTTCGCGATTCCGCGAGGAAACCCTGTGATTCAGAATCGCCCTTTTGCGATAAAACTGATCAAATCCAATCTTTCAGCAACATCATAGCAGAAAATCATGATCATACTCAATGTTACTCATACTATCATCATACACATCATATAACATCATTATACTCATCAAATCATCACAAAATCATCATCGTAAAGTAATTCATCAATAAAACCCTACAACCCTAAAACTCTACCTCAAAACCCCAAAATTCTATCTCTACATTATAATACCGAATGGAAAAATACTCCCCATACCTTAGGTTTTGTAATCCTTTCATTAACTTCTAAAAAAATCTCCCAAACCTTCAAGTCTTAGCTTTCTTCCTCATAGCTCTTCTCCTTTCTCTCCAAAAGTGTGATCGTTCCAAATGATCATACAAAACCCAACTTACTCTCTTAGTCAATATTGCCCCTAGAAAATCATTAGTCTTTCCCTATCTTACCCTCACTAATCTCCTACCAAAAGATCTTATTACCCTTGTCCTCTAATTCTTC
The DNA here is from genome assembly GCA_963966055.1 of Lathyrus aphaca. Lineage (NCBI taxonomy): Eukaryota > Viridiplantae > Streptophyta > Magnoliopsida > Fabales > Fabaceae > Lathyrus > Lathyrus aphaca. Next base: position 36,393,028 of record OZ014524.1, read on the forward strand.
TTATTTTATTCGTTTAATCTCAAATAATCAAAAAACCCACTATACTTAATATCCTAATATTATTTAAAATATTAAGTCACACACATAAACCCCACAAAACATCAAATCATCAAATAATTCATCAAAATTCCCAAGAAACACATCAATTAAATCAAAATCGACTTTGGGGTGTTACAACTCTCCCCAACTTAAGAATTTTCGTCCTCGAAAATGTACCTAAAGCAAACATCATCGGATACAATTCCATCATCTGATCCTCTTGTTCCTAAGTCCAACTATCACCAGCTGGTCCACCCCACAATACATTCACTAAGGTAATCTCCTTACCGCTTAATCGTTTCATTTCTCTGCCATCTATCCGTACTGGTGATACTTCCACAATTAAATTATCTCTTACTCAAACATCATCCATCTGAATCACATGTGACTAATCTGAAATGTACTTCCTCAGATGTGACACATAAAACACATCATGCAAAGTCGCGAGTGACGGTGGTAATTCAATCCGATATGCCACCTTTCCGACCCTTTGCAAAATCTGATACAGTCAAATGAAACACGAAGTGAGCTTTATTGACTTCAAAGCTCGCCCAACAACAGTCACTAGAATAAACCTCAAGAACACATGATCTCCCTCTTGAAATTCAAGTGTTTTCCTCCTCTTATCATGATAACTCTTCTGACGACTTTGGAAAGTCTTCATCCTCTCTTGAATCATTTTAATCTTTTCATTCGTCTCCTGCACAATCTCAGGTCCGAGTACAACACTCTCGCCTGACTCATACCAACACAATGGAATCTTACACTGCCTCCCATACAATGCTTCATATGGAGCCATACTAATGTTCGCATGAAAATTATTGTTATAAGTAAACTCAATAAATGGCAAATGACTATACCACGCACCTTCATGATCCAACACACAAGCCCTCAGCAAGTCCTCTAAATATTGGATAGTCTGTTCTATTTGATCGTCCGTCTGCGGATGATAAGAAGAACTCATCCTCAACTTAGTTCCCAAAGCATCTTATAAAATCTTTCAAGATCTCGATGTAAACCGCGAATCTCTATCCGAAACAATATTCGAAAGTATCCCATGAAACTTCACAATCTCATCAATATACATCTCTGCTAGCTTCGACATGGAATGATTAATCTTCATCGGTAAGAAATGCGCCAACTTAGTTAATATATCAACAATCACCCAAATGGAATCATTTCCCTTTTAGTCTTCCGTAAACCTGTCACAAAATCCATAGAAATGTTATCCCATTTCCATTCTGGAATACTCAACGGTTGCATCATACCTAAAGGCTTTTGATGTTCAACCTTTGATTTCTGGAAAACCAAACAAGCATACATAAATTCCGCAATATCTCTCTTCATTCCCGGCTACCAAAACAATTTCTGCAAGTCATGATACATCTTAGTAGCGCTAAGATGAATACTCAATTTACTTCGGTGTCCTTCTTCTAGAATACTCTTCTTCAACTCTGGATTATCAGGAACACATACACGATCTCGAAACCTCATCAAACCATTTTCATCAATTCAGAACTATCCTCCGTTACCTTGGTTAATCAAAGTCATTTGATTAACCAACTTCTAATCTGATTGTTGTCCTAAACGGATCTCTTCCACAATATCATTAGTCAATTTCAGCATACACAGCTTCACACTCTCAGATGTAGTTCCACACAACAAACTCATGTCTTTGAACTGCTCAATCATCTCAAGTTCTTTCACAATCATCATCGACATATGCAAAGTCTTCCTACTCAAAGCATCTGTAACCACGTTATCCTTACCAGGGTGGTAACTCAAATCAAAATCAAAGTCTTTCAACATCTCTAACCATCTTCTCTACCTCATGTTTAGTTCTTTTTGATCAAACAAGTATTTCAGACTCTTATGATCGTTGAACACCTCAAATCTCGACCCAAACAGATAGTGTCTCCAAATCTTTAACACGAATACCACAACCGCTAACTCTAAGTCATGGGTAGGATAGTTCCTCTCATGAACACGTAGATGTCTAGAAGCATAGGGAACCACTTGACCATTCTGAACCAATACACCACCAAGACCCAACTTCGAAGCATCATAGTATACCATAAAAGATTCATTTGGATTCGGCAAAATCAATAATGGAGCATTCATTAACTTCTTCTTTAATTCAATAAAACTCTTCTCGCACACAACATCCCACGCGTAAGCTTGACCCTTCCGATTCAACTGAGTCAGAGGCAATGCCATATTAGAAAAACCCTTTATAAACTTTCAATAATAACCGGCCAAAGCATGAAAACTTCTGACCTCAATAGCAGACTTCAGAGTGTCCCACTTTAACACAACATCAATCTTCGAAGGATCCACTGAAATTCCACCACTAGAAATCACGTGGCCAAGGAAACTCACTTCCTTCAACCAGAACTCACACTTCGACAACTTAGCATAGAGCTTCTTCTCTCTCAACACTTGTAATACGATTCTCAGGTGTCCTTCATGTTCTTCTCCTGACTTTGAATAAATTAGGATGTCATCAATGAATACCACCACAAATTTATCCAAATACTCATGAAAAGCTCAATTCATATACTCCATGAATACACCAGGTGCATTGGATACACCAAAAGGCATCACATTATATTCATAGTGACCATACCTCATTCTGAAAGCTAACTTCGGAATATCATCTACCTTAACTCGAATCTGATGATAACCCGACCTCAAGTCAATCTTACTAAAAACGCAAGCTCCCACCAATTGATCCATCAAATCACCAATCCTAGGAAGTGGATATTTATTCTTAATAGTCACTTTATTCAATTGTCGATAATCGACACACAACCTCATGCTACCATCTTTTTTCTTAACCAACACTGGAGCGCCCCACGGAGAAACACTTGGACGAACAAATTTCTTCTCAAGAATTTATTCAAGTTGTTTCATCAACTCACTCAATTCTAAAGCTGACATCCGATAAGGAGCCATCGACACTAGACTAGTACCTGGTACCAAATCCACAACAAACTCTACTTCATGCTCTAGAGGAAAATCACAAAAGTCATCCGGAAACACATCAGTAAATTCTCTGACAACAGGTAACTCAACACTCATTTGTTCACGGTCAATTTGTAACGCCGCAAACAAAGAAAACATTTTGGCTTCATCCTCTAGCAGTTCATCCACTTGCTTCGCGGATAAAAACATCATCTCCCCACAATCACCCAACTCTAGAAACTCCATCATCTTTGCATGAAATTTGATATGCACAAAGTTGAACTCCAGCCAGTTCATGCCGAGCACAACATCCATATGGCGTAAAGGTAAACACATCAAATCCATCAGTAAATCTGTACCATAAATGGTCAAAGGACACTTCAAACACATAAGGTTAGTCGTAACTGAACTTTCAGCAGACATCTCAATCAACATTCTACCATTCATAACAGTCAAAGGTATATTAAACCTGGTCTCACATTCAAGAGAAATAAACGAATGAGTAACACCAGTATCAATTATAGCTAACTGTCGTACCCCGAAAAATACGACCTCACGCGATCCGAAAGGACGAAGTCGCGCGCCAAACGGACTGAAGAGTCGTCACCTAATTCTATTTATTCCCAAAGAGGGAAAGGGAAGATATAGATACAACCCGGGAAGAGAAGGATGAGGACAAAGGTCAACGAAACCATTGCCTGGGTTCGGGAGTCGGTTATGCAGGGGGGAGGTATTAGCACCCCCTACATCCATCGTACTCGATGGGAACAATCTAAGTTATCACGCGCGAAAGGATGTCTATGCTTAAACGAATTACTTGCTAGAGGGAAATGAGTTTGAATTATAAGTTAGATTGATCCTAGGTGCTCGGCAAGGATGGAGATCCTCGTGCCTACGTACTCCCGTGTGCAATGGGAAAGTCAGAGCCTCGTAGTTCAGCCAACTAAGGGTAATGGTTGTTTGATTTTATTACCTTTCTTCGACGAAAGGGTTTAGGAGTTGAAATGCACTAAAGACTATGGATAGTTTATCTCATCCAACAAGACGAGCGTCTTGCGTCGAAATAATCGGAGCGAGTAACGAGAACTCGTTATCCTCCTTTCTACCGCTTAAGGCTCGTGGCGTACAAATCTTCTCGCATTATTAGAATGTTTTGTTTCCTAAGACCGCTTGACGTTGGATCAAGGGTTTGGATCTAAAAAGAATCGTTTTGGTTTTTTTGAGGTTAAAGGGTAAATGCAACTGGAGGTTTGTTTTGTAGTTTGTCAGCGAGGCACAATGTGCTCGGCTCGCAAAGGTGGAGTGGATCCTAATAAACGAAAATAATAACTGGAAAATAAAGTGCAAGTGTGCAAGTGCAATCGCTTGGCGTTGGACCAAGGATTCATAATTAAATAAAATACGGAAAATAAAATGCGTACAAAGTAATGGGAGAGGGATACAAAATAAATACAGGGGATTGCGCGAAATAAATGGTATCATTGTAGTTTGCCCAAGAGGAAGCGTGTGTGCAGTGTTTTTGAACTATACGAAGGCGTTCGGCCTTTTTAATCGGAAACAACTATTCGAAGGCGTTGGACCTTTTAATCGAGAACAACTGTTCGAAGGCGTTGGACCTTTTTGGGACGCGTCGAAATTTAGTTCGTGAACTACCTTAGAATCGATTCAAAATTGGAATCATTCTATAAGGAGTCGAAACGTTTTTTGAAATGCGGAAATGAATAAACAAATTGAATCGCAAAAAATAAATAGAATAATAAATGCCAATAAATAAATAAATTAAATAATATTGAAAATAATGAATAAAATAAATTATATTATATTACAAGTTTTTGTTCAAAATAGGATAAAATAAAATAATAAAAAAGAGGGCCTCATATTGACCGAATATCACCGATTTAACGAAATCGGGCGAATAATGGCCTTTTATCAAGTCATTGGCCCGATAAAAGAAATAGGAATGAATCAAAAAGATATTAAAATATTTTTTCTTTTTAAAATAGACCAAGACAAAGTTATAATAAAAACAATAGAAGTATCTGTTTAAATCAATAAAGCCATAAAAGGAAATAACAAAGTTCAAATAAATAGAACAAAATTAAATAAAGTAAAAAAAGTAAATTGAAAATAAAATGAAAAGCATTGAGGGAGTTATATTGCAGCATGATTAGTGGTATGTTAAGCAACTAAACTCCAACGGGTCGAGCCCAAGTAAAAACACAATTAAAATAAAATGATTAAAACATAAAAATATAAATCAAGTTTTATTAGAAAAAGGAAGAAGTATCCCACCACTAGTCAAATCGTAATCTTGCAAATCGCAGAGCAAAAGAAAGATAAGGACCTCAGTGCTCTCTGACTCTCGCTCAAACTCTGCTTCGTCTCAAATCTCGCGATTTCGCTGGGTGATTCTCACACACTCTGTCTCTCAATGTTGCATTTCAAAAGAAGAAAAACCCACCAAGGTCATAGCCGGCGGTGCGGTTCTGCTGTGTTTTCTCGATCGGCGTCTGAAAACTCGCGGTGGTTGTGGTGTTTTGAGGTCGGGAGAGGTGGTGGTTTTGAAATCACGGTTAGGTTTTGAAGTTCTCTCAAGGTTTAATCGCGGTTTTGGTATGTGGGTTTCGCGGTGGCCGGCGATGGGTTTTCGGCGGTGACTCTGGTTTTTGTGGCGGTGAGTTTTGATGGAGGTGGAAAAACGAAAAAGATTGAATGATGATGGCTCGGTTTGTGTTTGGATTGAAGAAGGTGAAAGATGGATTTGGTGATTTTGATTTGAGGTTGTGTTGTTGAAAGGGTTTGATGAATGTTAAGGTTGGATTTGGAAGGTTTATGAAGAATTTTGCTAGTTTTGAATGTTTCTCTTCATCTCAGTTTTTTTGTTCGTTTTTTCATGGTTTGGATTTTGTATGGTTTCTCTCGGTTCATATCTCCCACTGTGCGGTTGTGAATGGTTTGTTTTTTTGGTGGTGAGGATGAAGAGTAAATGGGTTGTGGTTTAAGGTGGTTAGAATGAGGGATCTTATGCTTTTTATTAATGAAGGGTTGGGGTTGGTTTTATGATGATGAGATTTAAGAGAATAAATTGGAGAATTTGAGAGGAAATGGACCCAAATCAAATGAGCTGTCATTTTCTGTTTTTGTTCTGTTGCTTGTTGAGAATGAGGTTACGGAATACCCGTTGTTGTGCGGTGCCAGTACGTACCACTTAGTGGATTTGTGAAAAAGATGCCTCTTGAGTTGAGGTGGTGTTTGCAAGGAAAAAAAAGAGTTGTATATTTACAGTATAGAGCATTTTTTATATGATGTAATAATAAGAAAGATAAGAAAAATAATAATAATAATAATAAAAATAACATTAGTAATAATAATAATAATAATACAAAAATAATAAAATAGGAGAAAGAAAAAAAAAGATAATAATAAAAAAACTAATAATAGTACTAACCAGAAATAATAAAAGAAAATGATAATAAATGTGGATATAAAATAAAAACAATGAAATTTCTATATTTTGATAATGGGTTTAAGAAGAAAGGATTAATGGACTTCGTTGCAAATATGATGATGATTTTTTATAAAAAGAAAACTTTGGTTTAATATTTTGAAAATAAATTATGGATAAAAAAGCTATGAATGGATAAAAGAAAATTGAAAAAGATATATAATAATTTTTTTTAAAAGAGAATATAAATTGATTTTTTTAGCGCACGCATTTGACAACCTCAAAATAAACCCTGACTCTATTTTTCGCACAAAAGGAAATAGCATATTTTGGATTTTTGAAATAATATCGGTAAACAGAAACTAAAGGTAGGACAAATTTGGGGTATGACAGTTGCCCCTATCGAATTAGCTTAGACCGAATAAGATGAACTGGAATATGTTCAAACTTTCAAGGTATAAGATAATTAGATACTAACAGACTCCAAATTTGTCCGAAAAGAAATTGCGAAAATAGCAAATGAAATAAACTGGAAATGATGGGCGACACGGCAAGAAACAATTGACAAAATAAATCACTTATCACCAGAGGACGATAAGGCAACTGACTGAAAATAAAATCGCTATCACCAAAAGGATGATAAAGCGACCCCGACACCAAAAGGATGCTGAGTAACAGAAAATTAAACAATCGCTATCACCAAAAGGATGATAAAGCGACCCCGACACCAAAAGGATGCTGAGTAACAGAAAATTAAACAATCGCTATCACCAAAAGGATGATAAGGCGACCCCAACACCAAAAGGATGTTGGGTAACAAAAAATTAAATAATCGCTATCACCAAAAGGATGATAAGGCGACCCCAACACCAAAAGGATGTTGGGTAACAAAAAATTAAATAATCGCTATCACCAAAAGGATGATAAGGCGACTCCAACACCAAAAGGATGCTGAGTAACAGAAAATTAAATAAAATCGCTATCACCAAAAGGATGATAAAGCGACCCCGACACCAAAAGGATGACGAGCAACAGAAAATTAAATAATCGCTATCACCAAAAGGATAATAAAGCGACCCCGACACCAAAAGGATGACGAGTAACAGAAAATTAAATAATCGCTATCACCAAAAGGATGATAAAGCGACCCCGACACCAAAAGGATGACGAGTAACAGAAAATTAAATAATCGCTATCACCAAAAGGATGATAAAGCGACCCCGACACCAAAAGGATGACGAGTAATAGAAAATTAAATAATCGGGAAGAGAAATGTCCACCGGGGACGTCCACTGAATAATACCTAGGAATATCTTTGAAATCTTCGGTTGGCCCTGGACCCTGACTTCCGCTGGGGAAAGGCCTGGAATCTTGGGTTGATCCTGGATCATGAGTTATGCACGTATACTTGATTATTTTGAAATGGTATTCCATAATGATGGAGATACGATGCAAATGTTTATGCACTGAGATGTAAGTTAAAAACTGCTGGGGAAAATAAAAATCTGATATATTTAGGTATGCATATGATGCACATGTTGTAAATGATTGATGTAAATGATGCTTATGACGTTGATGATGCATAATGATGCATATGAGGGATTAAAAGGTGCCAGCTTGGTGGACTTTTGGTTTGGTAGTTGCCAATAAGGACTGGACTTTGGGTGGATGGAAGGATTGATTCCCCGACACTCGATCTTCGACGATGTATGATCAAAAGATAGATCTGAAAGTTCTAAGCTTGATTATCTGCGGGTGAGCGAAGCGACTTAATTGACGTATGAGAACTGATTTTGCTTTGAATGATTGCCAATGTCTGGCAAGGTCTGCTTGCTCAGCTGGGGAGAAAAGATAGGAAGATTTTCTCCTTGCATGGCTGCCCCTGTTTGTAGGGTGTTTGAAAGAATTCTGGGGAGAAGCTTTGACGGTGATCATGGCATGATCTGCCCCTGTATCTGGATTTGGTAGGCGCCTGCCCCTGATTGAGCTGTTGGAAGATAAATTTGCCCCTGATTGAGCTGATTTTGAAATAAATTGCCCCTGATTGGGCTGTTGAAGAAGTATTTATTCAAATTCCTCTTTTGATTGCCCCTTGTTGGGATTGTACTGATGTCGTGCACTGAATTGCAATTAAATTGTTCATACACAAATGGTAGTGTTAATGTAAAGTTCATGTAAGTTTGAAAAAGTCAATTTATTTGGATGCAGTGAAAGTGTGACGAATGGACCATTAGCCCAAACGAGGTGCTGATTTAGAAAGTGCGTAAAAGATGCAGCAAAAATAATGTGCAATTAAGATTGAAGATTAGCAAATATATGGGAGTCAATTTTACGTAACCTTGTTGGTAGCATGCTTTCAGAATAAACCACGCCTCAATTAGGACTTTGGAGGGTTGTAACGTGGTCTGGTTAATGGTTTGAGAAACAAAGATATAAGGCTCAAAGTTTGATTTGTACCCATCCCTTCTTCGTATTGTTCTCCAGTCCTACGTTCAATTAACTCTATGCATCTGTTTTGATATTGCAAGAGTGAAGATGAAGCTTTAAAGTTCGCTTGAAAATGGCAGTCATCTTTTTGTTGTTGGTGACCCTTTAATTCTTGATTTGTTGGTCACTGATTTTTTTTTGCTTTTGCTGAGGATTTGAGCTCCTCTTTTGATTTTTCGACTAAGTCTCCCTTTGGGTGCTCAACTTAGTGGTTTTTTTTTTTTTTTTTTTTTGTATTTTGCTGAATGTTGTGATTGCCAAGTCATTTGTTGATGGTCCTCTGACAGGATGTCTCATCTTGCAATTCGAAGGTGTAGTCAGGCTAACTGAACGACTAACCTGCCACGGGTTAAATGCAAGGGTTGTATCCGAAAGAAAACTCCTACTTCTAGGCTCGAAGTGGTTGACTAGGGATTAACTCCTTATATCTCCAGTGTTTGGGGATTTGAACAAATGCCTGTACATCATTGACGAGGTTTTATCCTAAAGCATACCGCAACGATTATGGGTATTTCGTTTTCATCATCCTCCCTCAAATATTTGCTAAAGTGAAGTGAGGAAATATTTTTTTTATTTTTGTGATAAATGATAAATAATGAGCGAATGCGAATAAACTGATTCAAAACATGCATAAACATAACATTAACAAAACCAAATATGAATAACAATGTTTAAAGCAAATAGTACTTAAACAGACAATACAAAATAAACAGGGATGCGGAATAATAAATGGCGATGACTGCCTTGATTTGAGGAGTGAACTTCTCTTCATTGAATGCTTCAAAGTTGGATACTACTCAGCTTGGTCTTCAACAAACCCTTCACATGTCTTCACTTGTTGGCCCAGTGCGGCGGCATTGGATTGTTTTGGACATTTGGATTTCTCGGGGTGAATGTGAGATCCTTAGAGTCGATCAGATCTTGAATCTTGTGCTTGAACGATTTGCAGGTCTCGATCGCGTGACCTGGAGCACCCTTGTGATACTCACAGCGGGCATTGGCATCATAGTCTCGGGCGGTACTAGTTTGTGGTGGCAAGTCTTTTAAAACAAGAGTTCCCTTTGCCATCATCTGATTTAAGATTTCAGAATGTGTCATAGGCAAGGGATCAAAGGTTCTTTCAGGCCTTCTTTGCTGATATGGTGGACGCTGTTGAGGAGCGTATTGTTGTTGTTGACCAGGCCGTTGTGGATGGGCCGGTTGCTGGTACGGTCCAAGTGCATATTGCGCGGCTGCAACCATTGGAGGTGGACGTGGTTGATGAGCCATCTGAGGCGGAAATAGAGCTTGAAAGGCCTGCTGATAAGGCATTGGAGGAACTGGCTGATATGGCATAGGAGCATATTGTGCAGCAGCAACATAGGGGTACTGGTAGTAGGGGACTGGCGCAGGTGCACTCTGTTGAAAATTCCCACTTGCAGCAGAAACGACATTTGTTTCGCCCTTTTTGTGCCCGTTGAAAGGTTTCTTGACATTGTTTTGGCTGCTAGAACCTCCTTGGATCTTTCCACTTTTCAGACCCTCTTCAATTCTTTCTCCTACCATCACCATGTCCGAAAATCCAGAAGATACACTGCTGATCAGCTTCTCGTAATATTGCCCCTGTAGGGTACCAATGAAGATATCGATCAATTCACGGTCAACCAATGGTGGATGAACTCTGGCGGCTAACTCCCTCCAGCGTTGGGCGTACTCCTTAAAGGATTCGCTCTCCTTTTGAGACATAATCTGAAGTTGAGTACGGTTAGGAGCTAAGTCAGTGTTGTACTTGTATTGCTTCTTGAATGCATCAGATAAATCAAGCCAAGTACGAACATTGTTGCGTTCGAGCTGCATGTACCATTCTAGAGATGCTCCAGACAGGCTATCTTGGAAGCAATGGATCATAAGCTTATCATCTTTGGCATGAGCGGCCATTTTCCTGCAGTACATCCTCAAATGAAACTCAGGACAGCTGAGGCCTTTGTATTTTTCGAATTCTGGCAGTTTGAACTTAACAGGGATTACAACATCTGGAACTAAGAACATGTATGAGGCACTAAGAGAAGTTGAGTTGTCTCCTTCCATAATTCGGAGTTTTTCAGCTAACTCGCGACACATCTTCATAGCTTCGGATTCTTGAACAGCATGAGGATTGGTGATTGGAATAGCAGTATGCATCTCATACTCAACTTGATGATTCTCTTCAGTTTGAGGAAACTGGACTTGAGTTGGAATAGGTTGAGCTTGACGAATAGCACCAACAGTGACACCAAAAGCAGGTATTGGTTGGGAAGTGACTTCTTCAACAGCAGGAGTGAAGCCTGGAGGCAAACCGTAGACCAAAGGATTTGGAACAGGAACTGAAGGCATTGCTCGTGAGGTAGATCCTTGCACTTGAGCATTGTTCATTGCGGCAGCAGCTTCGCGACGTTCTTCCATTCTTGCCAAAGCTTGCAAAGTCTCGTAAATCTGGTCAATCTTACTCTTGACCGAGTCAATCTCTTCCCTCATGGCAGCTTGTTCTTCCTGAATCACGTCCATCAGTCTTCTAGTGTTTGCTCGAGTTAGGTACGGTCGTCTAGCTCGATACGGGCGTCGGGAAACCAGCTTGATTTACTGAAGATGGAGGAACATGAAATGAGTTCTCGGCTTTGAAATGAGATGCAAGATGAATAAATAATGCAAATGAGATGATATGCAATGTCAGAATCCAGGATCACAAAATCGAAGTCTCGCGAGTCCAAGGTACAGATGGAGGATACTCTGATCAGGAACTCACTGGGTAGACTCTAAAGTTTAGGGATCCCAAAGTTATCAATTCATATGGTTGTTCATCACACACGCCATAAACATGACGGTTGATTGACTCCGCCATATGAATCTATTTTGGGTGAGATATTCGTATCGACAACCCACGAGAGAAAATTTTCTCGGGAGTCCATACTACGTGATCATCGACACGAGGTCTAAAACAATGTCCTGGAGTTATGGAACTTTCTCAACTGTTTGATGCACGTGTCAATTTCATACATTCTTGACAGTCAATCAACTCCATTGAGTAAGTCTATTCCAAGTGAGGTTTTCGTATCGAGCCACGCGAGGGGGAACCTTGGTGCCCCATACTACGCAACCATCAACCGATGTTTTAACCAAAAGGTTCTAAAGGTCCTCAGAGTTGATGACCCTAATGAAAGTAACTGAGCACACACGTCAAGGACTTGACGGTTGTCGGTATTATCATCAGAATCTACTCCAAGTGAGGTTTTCGTATCGACAACCCACGAGAGTGGTTCTCTCGGGAGCCCATACTACACAGCCTCGCTAACTTATGTTTGTACTCGAAAGCCCGGGTATAGAGCTTTTCCCTCAAGTTTCTCTTGCAAAGTATCGATCCAAATTATAGTACCAAGGAGCCACAAGATATATAAAATGGAATGCGATAAAGAAAGCGATAAAAATAAACAAGCAAGGCATAAAAGCAAACAACCAAACAAGCGCGGGAACTTAGACTAGGCTTGACTCGCATAGGGGTGAACCAGTCCCCAGCAGAGTCGTCAGTTGTCGTACCCCGAAAAATACGACCTCACGCGATCCGAAAGGACGGAGTCGCGCGCCGGACGGACTAAAGAGTCGCCACCTAATTCTATTTATTCCCGAAGAGGGAAAGGGAAGATATAGATACAACCCGGGAAGAGAAGGATGAGGACAAAGGTCAACGGAACCATTGCCTGGGTTCGGGAGTCGGTTATGCAGGGGGAAGGTATTAGCACCCCCTAGATCCATCGTACTCGATGGGAACCATCTAAGTTATCACGCGCGAAAGGATGTCTATGCTTAAACGAATTACTTGCTAGAGGGAAATAAGTTTGAATTATAAGTTAGATTGATCCTAGGTGCTCGGCAAGGATGGAGATCCTCGTGCCTACGTACTCCCGTGTGCAATGGGAAAGTCAGAGCCTCGTAGTTCAGCCAACTAAGGGTAATGGTTGTTTGATTTTATTACCTTTCTTCGACGAAAGGGTTTAGGAGTTGAAATGCACTAAAGACTATGGATAGTTTATCTCATCCAACAAGACGAGCGTCTTGCGTTGCAATAATCGGAGCGAGTAACGAGAGCTCGTTATCCTCCTTTCTACAGCTTAAGGCTCGTGGCGTACAAATCTTCTCGCATTATTAGAATGTTTTGTTTCCTAAGATCGCTTGACGTTGGATCAAGGGTTTGGATCTAAAAAGAATCGTTTTGGTTTTTTTGAGGTTAAAGGGTAAATGCAACTGGAGGTTTGTTTTGTAGTTTGTCAGCGAGGCACAATGTGCTCGGCTCGCAAAGGTGGAGTGGATCCTAATAAACGAAAATAATAACTGGAAAATAAAGTGCAAGTGTGCAAGTGCAATCGCTTGGCGTTGGACCAAGGATTCAGAATTAAATAAAATACAGAAAATAAAATGCGTACAAAGTAATGGGAGAGGGATACAAAATAAATACAGGGGATTGCGCGAAATAAATGGTATCATTGTAGTTTGCCCAAGAGGAAGCGTGTGTGCAGTGTTTTTGAACTATTCGAAGGCGTTCGGCCTTTTTAATCGGAAACAACTATTCGAAGGCGTTGGACCTTTTAATCGAGAACAACTATTCGAAGGCGTTGGACCTTTTTGGGACGCGTCGAAATTTAGTTCGTGAACTACCTTAGAATCGATTCAAAATTGGAATCATTCTATAAGGAGTCGAAACGTTTTTTGAAATGCGGAAATGAATAAATAAATTGAATCGCAAAAAATAAATAGAATAATAAATGCCAATAAATTAAATAATATTGAAAATAATGAATAAAATAAATTATATTATATTACAAGTTTTTGTTCAAAATAGGATAAAATAAAATAATAAAAAAGAGGGCCTCATATTGACCGAATATCACCGATTTAACGAAATCGGGCGAATAATGGCCTTTTATCAAGTCATTGGCCCGATAAAAGAAATAGGAATGAATCAAAAAGATATTAAAATATTTTTTCTTTTTAAAATAGACCAAGACAAAGTTATAATAAAAACAATAGAAGTATCTGTTTAAATCAATAAAGCCATAAAAGGAAATAACAAAGTTCAAATAAATAGAACAAAATTAAATAAAGTAAAAAAAGTAAATTGAAAATAAAATGAAAAGCATTGAGGGAGTTATATTGCAGCATGATTAGTGATATGTTAAGAAACTAAACTCCAACGGGTCGAGCCCAAGTAAAAACACAATTAAAATAAAATGATTAAAACATAAAAATATAAATCAAGTTTTATTAGAAAAAGGAAGAAGTATCCCACCACTAGTCAAATCGTAATCTTGCAAATCGCAGAGCAAAAGAAAGATAAGGACCTCAGTGCTCTCTGACTCTCGCTCAAACTCTGCTTCGTCTCAAATCTCGCGATTTCACTGGGTGATTCTCACACACTCTGTCTCTCAATGTTGCATTTCAAAAGAAGAAAAACCCACCAAGGTCATAGCCGGCGGTGCGGTTCTGCTGTGTTTTCTCGATCGGCGTCTGAAAACTCGCGGTGGTTGTGGTGTTTTGAGGTCGGGAGAGGTGGTGGTTTTGAAATCACGGTTAGGTTTTGAAGTTCTCTCAAGGTTTAATCGCGGTTTTGGTATGTGGGTTTCGCGGTGGCCGGCGATGGGTTTTCGGCGGTGACTCTGGTTTTTGTGGCGGTGAGTTTTGATGGAGGTGGAAAAACGAAAAAGATTGAATGATGATGGCTCGGTTTGTGTTTGGATTGAAGAAGGTGAAAGATGGATTTGGTGATTTTGATTTGAGGTTGTGTTGTTGAAAGGGTTTGATGAATGTTAAGGTTGGATTTGGAAGGTTTATGAAGAATTTTGCTGGTTTTGAATGTTTCTCTTCATCTCAGTTTTTTTGTTCGTTTTTTCATGGTTTGGATTTTGTATGGTTTCTCTCGGTTCATATCTCCCACTGTGCGGTTGTGAATGGTTTGTTTTTTTGGTGGTGAGGATGAAGAGTAAATGGGTTGTGGTTTAAGGTGGTTAGAATGAGGGATCTTATGCTTTTTATTAATGAAGGGTTGGGGTTGGTTTTATGATGATGAGATTTAAGAGAATGAATTGGAGAATTTGAGAGGAAATTGACCCAAATCAAATGAGCTGTCATTTTCTGTTTTTGTTCTGTTGCTTGTTGAGAATGAGGTTACGGAATACCCGTTGTTGTGCGGTGCCTGTACGTACCACTTAGTGGATTTGTGAAAAAGATGCCTCTTGAGTTGAGGTGGTGTTTGCAAGGAAAAAAAAGAGTTGTATATTTACAGTATAGAGCATTTTTTATATGATGTAATAATAAGAAAGATAAGAAAAATAATAATAATTGTAATACCTCAAAATTTGCCCTCATTCTTTTTACTAACTGGCTTACTGTTTTGCATTCCATCTGCATCTCCCATTAGGTCATCAACATCACAATCATGCAGTTCATCAATTCCCTCAGGCATGGGATCAATACCATCTGAAGAGCCAGATTATTCCATTGGTTTGTTATTCTTACTTCATGGGAGATCGTTTCATGGATTATTGCACTATGGTTTCATACATTATGAATGGTTATCAGAGAAATTCCAGGTTTTGATTATGTGGTCATTAATAACACCCCTTTCCATTTTGTTAAGGTCTTATTTCCTTGATGTAGCGGTCTTCAAGGATTGTTCTTGCAAAGACTAGTCATTGGTGTATTTGGCCTATCAGCAAGTGTTCAGTTTAAATTTCTCTGAATCATGGTTTGGTTCATCCTCAACAATTCAAGGCTCCTTTGTTTGGTTTCTCTCTTAGTGTGCTTAAAGCTCTACAAGGTTGTCAAGGGTAATGATATTGGTTTCATACCAAGTGTGGTTACTCAAATGTAATTCAACGTGAATGGAAGGTTAACAAGATCTGGATCGAACCATTATGAGTTTGCCTCAATCTGCATTCGTGTTCACATTTCGAATCTGGATCTTTGAGTGCTAAGGCATAGTCATGTGTTTGAAATAATGTTCAAGAAAGCTCATAGGAAACATTTTGGTATATCATAATAGTAAGGCTCATAATGACTTATTGATTTGAAGGCCGAGATTCATTCATGGTTCACTTCATTTCCTAGAATCGATTTTGGATCACTTTTAAGAATCTAGCTCAAGGAATTCAGATGGCCTACGTATTTGCTCCGTTCATTTGTAAATTCATGAGGTTGTTTCGTGTTAATTGAGAATTTCAAGTTTCATTCATTATGGTTATTTGAAAAATGGGTAGGACAAGATCATTGCAAAATGTGGTTATTGGGTTCGAATAATATATTTCAGGCCCATTAACTTCTATTATTATTTCATGTTTTATTATTATTATGACAAAATAGGAATTAAAAAAAGGGGGATTAGAAAAATGGAACTTATTAGAAGCTGATACATGTATAGCAGAATTTTGCATGAGGTAATTAGTTACAAGAAAATTTATGATAAATTTGGTGACAAAATCCTGTTACAAAGAGGGAGCTGAAAAATTCAGTTAGGAAAAGAGAGTTACACCAGAACTCAAAAACAACAAGGAATTCAGTGGAAAAACCATCATCAAAAAATCAATATAGAAGAATAAGAGCAATTACAATTTTGGAAAAAAATTCAGTTACACATATAACTGATATATCAGTATAACAGAAACAGAAAAAAAAAGGGTGGAACTCTCTCAACTCCAATCACCCTCTGAATTCGATTCTGCATTTTCTTTCAACCTGCAACCAAAAAAAACTCAACCACCTTCAATCTTCTCTAACCGAAACTTCTAAATCTTCATCACCATCTTCTACCTACAATATCAAGAATAATCAAATGAGTTCAAATCAGTTCAACTCAGTTACACATTCAGGGAGGAGAAAAAACGCAAGAAAGATAGAAGTTACAGGATAGCAGAAAAGGCTTCCTCATGAATCATCATCATGCTGCAGAACCATCTCCAATCTCCTTTCTCTAACTTATCACCACAAATCTTCATTCTTCTCCAATCCGAAAAAGCTTCACCCTTCACTCTGTTGAATCTCTGAATCCCTCAGCACCATGGCCCAACCTTCTTCTCCAACACCTTTCATCATCTTCTCCAAAAATCATCAATCTCCAGCAACGTTTTTTCCAGGATTCTCCAATTTCTTCATTATCAATCAAAGGGAATTCTTAATCTTGATCTCTAAAACCTCTTTTTCTTCTTCAATCAACCTACACACCATTCTTTACAACAAAGTTCATCTTGAATGCTCTTCATGTTCAACAAACTCATCTCACAGCCCTCGTCTTCAACTCTCAAATATGCACCTCCAACTGTGACAATGGAAAACCTGCAAACAGTATTCAACACCTTCAATGTTGGCAACATAAATTCTGCAATAAAGAGCAAGAATCATCACATGGACTAAAAGACTCAGTTTCAACTAATACATCGTATCCGCATACCAACAATGATTCAGCAAGGTTCAATAATCAAGAATCAAATTTTACCTTTTCCTGCAATTTCCTTCGTCTTCAAAGTCTTCGCCACCATATCATTTCGCGAATCTTCATAGCATCACCTCCAAATCAATTGAACGTCTGCAAGAACATCAACAACGATTTCAATCAGCACTTCAGCGATTCAATCGCACAACGGAAGAAGAAGATTCAGTGGTAACGTAAGAAACGAGAAGACAAAAGAATTTGCAATCGAAGATAGAGGATTTCGAGATCTTGTTTACCTGTGTTAGCGCAATTCGTTTTATCTGAGTCGCAGCGGACATCAAGTGCTGGAAGGTGAGACTTCTTCCACTTTGGATTGTATCCGATTCGGAGAACGGGACTCGTAGGATACGATTTGTGTTCTTGAGAAGTTGTTGATGGGATCGGCGAAGACGAAGTGGAAAATACAAGAAGAATATTGCGACGAGAGATTTCGAGAGTCAAGGTGCAAAGGATACGACGGAGGCGTTGTTTCTCTGGTTGGCTGTATTGGATTCGGAGAAGAGGATTCGAGAAAGTGAAAGAAGCGTCATGGTGAAGGAGAATCAAAGAGTTGAACGGAGAAGGTCGACGCGTCGTCATGAATCGCTTGCCGGCGCGGTCATTGAGAGAAAAGGGAGAGCGCCGTCGTGTTTCATGAAGAAGAAGAGGATTGCCTCTTTGTGTTTTACTGAGTATTTAGGGTTTCATAAACAAGTGGATTGGGCTCATCAATTCTCACCACGTTTTACTTTCAACACCCTTGCACTGTGCATTCGGGTTGGGCTCAAGGACTCCATTAATTCATTTCCGCACCTCCAGCTCGCTTTTTACACCCCCTACTACGGCTGCTGTTATGTAGATTGGGCCTTTGCCCATGGATTCTCTATTCGCACCACCCGTGTACATTCCATTGTTTTCATTAGTTTTAGTAAATTTGTTAATTGATTTTTTCTTTTAGAAAATGGTTAATTGATTCTCTTTCTAATTATTTTTTGTGGATTATGGTCTTAATCCATTTCTTGACAAATTTAATTAGAATTTTTGCACTAATTTTAATTATTTGTTTAAGACTAATTTTGGAATAAAGTGTTCATGAGCCTTTTTGATCGATTTGTATCGATTTCGATTATGGTGAAGCTCAACAAATTGATTATGGAAGATGAGCATTTATTTTGCTCATGGAGATTGCAAGACCTTGCTTAAGGTTTTTTTTCGGATTTCTTTTTGTGAGGAATCGGCATTTCGACCAAGTAAGTAATCTCGATTCTCCACTTTTGCGCATCATGTTAGTTGTATGCGGCTTAGGACCATATAATTTAAGATGCATACTGAGCCCTCCCACCTGAGGCATTGGTTATATTTGTGATTTTTGATGATATGTATCGATTTCGGAACTTAGGGATTAGGTTAAGAACCATTAGGGTCGCTTCCTTTCATTCCCCCTTAAAATCCACTTTTACACCCGTTTCGTCGCATTTATTAAAAATAGTTTTAGGTGAGATAAAATTCTGGAAAAATTCATGAGTGATCCTCATCTTCTTAATTAATTTGTCATATTTTTTGTTTCCGGATTTGGGTGGTTTTAATAATTAATTCGGATTTTACGTCACAAGTTGTCCCAAAAGGGAGTGTTTTGGTATAAGGGATCGAAATCGATTTTTCCCCATAGGTGTGAAACCTATTTTTTGTGTGTTATTAATCACTGTAATTTGTGACATTTTGATGCTCATTAGGCATTTTTTTCATAATTTTTAGTGCCCTTTTTGATCCACTTTGTGGAGTTGTTTTTCGATAACCATGCTTTGTTACCTTGCTAATCAAGGAATTATTTTGGCACTTTGGTGCATAGTTTTGTAGAATCCTTTTAGACAATGTGAGATAATGACTTTATTATTCCAGGGATTTAATTTCATAATTTTGTAAGGCTTTTTGCTATTTTTCCATGTCACCTAGATCCTAGGTTGATTCATGTGTGTATTTGCTCCATATCCTAGGATTTAAGAAGGCATTCATGCCATTTTCTTGAAGGGATTTTTGGTATCTTTTAGGAGTTGATTATAGGTCATTTTTATGCCTTTAATTCCAGTCATAGGTCATTTTTTTTGAACCATAATCATTTGGTTTATTTTGCTGCTTTAAAGTGCATACTTATGTGAACTAATTTTAACCTAAACTA
The DNA here is from genome assembly GCA_963966055.1 of Lathyrus aphaca. Taxonomy (NCBI): domain Eukaryota; kingdom Viridiplantae; phylum Streptophyta; class Magnoliopsida; order Fabales; family Fabaceae; genus Lathyrus; species Lathyrus aphaca. The sequence goes on from OZ014524.1 coordinate 36,412,609, forward strand.
GTTTCTCTTCTCCTCTAAATAATAACTTGAATTATGTGGGAATCATTAATGCCTATTCATGCATTCTAATTGCATCTCATACCTTGTATGCTACTGACCCATAATCATTTCATGCATATTCACATGTCATTCTTCCTTAACTTTCATCATGTGCGATCTTACGCGATTTTTGTTCGTTTCTTCTCATATCTTCTTCTCATTGCTCCATATGCCTAATCCATTGAATCCATGATTGTATATTCACTCATCCATCTTCATAAGCATTCACTACTGACTTTGATGTTCATTTCATGTACTAATTCATGCTTGTAAGCCATACGCATTCATACTTCATCCATAAACCCTAATTGGCATTTATGTGAACTTAGGTGAACTTTTTGTACATAGTTTGACATAGTTTGATCTTGTGAGGTATCCTAGCATACTTGGGGACCTATTACATGTAGCTACTGACTTTAGAAGTCATGTAACCTTTAGGTACCTTCACCTTTAGACTTAAGTCTTATTTTGAACCCTAGTTCCATTCTAGGACGTTTATGGTACTTAATCGCTTTCATGCTTTGATTTTACTTTCATTGCATTGTCATGCTAACTTTTGTTTTGTAGGGGGGGAAGATTGAGGTAAGCATTACTTCATTTCCATCTCTTATGCATTTTAATTGTGTTTGCCTTAGCACCTTGTGCTTTGCTTTTAGGTTTTCCCTTTCTTTAGAGACAACTTAACTTCCTTAGGAAGTAAGTTAGTTTCTAAGTTCTCTTTTCTTCTTTTCCTTTTCTTTCTTAGGATTAGAATACCTCATTAACCATAGGATCTCCCTTTTGTACATAAATAAACAAAATTAAGATTGAGTCTTAGTCCCTTAGATTTTGTCCTTTTTATCAACTTGAGTCATCCTTTCTCATCTTCAAACAAAATCCAAAAACACTTAACAAATAAATGAAATGATTCCTTGTGTATAGCCTTATTCCATGAAGCACTTACATTCATTCCATCTTGGAGTGGTGTAAGCTTGCCTATCATGATGCACAAGTCTCATCAAGGAGTTGTTCACAAAGAAAAACTTAAAAGATACTTCTTCACAAAAGCAACAAAAACACTTAATAAAGTTCAACAAGCCAGTGAACTTAAGCCCTAATCCTAGGAAACCAGTCTTGGATAAATTCTCCTTGCTGGGTATGCTTGTTCTATTTATTCCATCTTGGAATGTAGAGTCAAGTGTACATTCCATGGAAAAGAGTTTGAATTCACTTCCTTGTGCCAAATTCATACAAAACTCATAAAAGACAAAAACACACAACAAGCGACTATCCTGCGGGAACTTCTCTTTCTCATCTCATTCATTCTGAACGCGAACTCGCGACGACTTGTCACACATGCAAGACGGTAAACGCACTCGTACCAGACGAGCCTGCAACACCTGAGCATAGACATACGCAGTTCCAGCATAAAAAACACAAACAAATAGTTCCCGCCTTAGTTAGGCGAACTACGTCGACTCTGATCCTCATTATCCCGATGAGGTACGTAGGCAGCGGGGTAGGGCCCGTTCGAGCACATTCTTTATTTTCCCTACATTTCCCCCTTTCTTTCCATTTTCTTATTTCAGTTCTTTCCTCATTTCCATTCCAGTTAGCGGTTTTATTCAGCAGCATCTTTATTTTCTCACCCTTTGAAACAAGCAAGCAAGCGTGGATCCCGTCGGGTACGGCGGACGGTCTGGGGTGTTAATACCTTCCCAGGTCATAACCGACTCCCGAACTCCGATCTTTGGTTCGCAAGGCCTTGTCCTTTCCTTTTTCCTTAGGTTTGTGCAACATTACCTTTCCCATTCCTTTGGGATAAAAATGTCTGGCTGGCGACTCTACCTTTTCCGCGCCACTTTCGCGTTTGTACTAGGATGAAAATCCCGGGAGCGACAGCTGGCGACTCTGCTGGGGACCTAACCTGATTCTTCCGGTTTCCCTTGTAGAGTCAATCCTAGCGCCTGTTTGGTTTTGTTTCTTTGGGTGTTTATTTGTTTGTTGCTGTGTGCTTTAGTTTAGCTTTACTGTTTTTATTTACAGTTTTATTTACAGCTTTACTTTATCGCATTTATTTACCGCTTTCAGTATTTTATTTTCCATGCATCATATTATACTGGACTGTCTGGCTGTGCTGGTTTTCATTTTTTCTGTGGGATGGGGTTACTGTGAGATGAGCTCGTAACCGGGGCTCGAGTGCACCCTAGGACTTAGAGTGGTTCCACTTTGGCTTCATGGCATCTTGCTATGTTGGTAGTAGTGAGTTCCACACCTTGACTTGCGACCTTCTCGGGAATGTATTGATACCGGAATCTTTCTGGGTTGATGCGCTACCTTGATAGTTATGTGCAGTCAGGGGACCGATCATTGAGAACCTTTGTGGAAACATCCCTCTCCAGTGATGACAGTGGCAGACCACATTTGTTGGCAAACCCACTCGCATCCGAGGGCCCACTGGGAACTCGCATAGGATGGCCTGGTTCTCTCATAGGAATCCAGTCAAAGCAAACTATTCGTATGACGGTAGTATTGTACCCTTCGGGATGAATGTACTATTGTTTCTCGATTCAGTGCTTGAAGCTGGGGACCGATGAGGGATGCTTGTTTCCTTGGACTCAGCTGAGGCCTCCCTGAGTAGTACATAATGCCAAACCGATTCCCTGATTTGGTCATGAGCCATTTCTCGGAAATGGTGAACGTATTATTGCTATTCGGCTTTGAGAGTCCGTGATGTTGACCCGAGTAGCACACCCGTGAGATTGGGAGGGGTTTACAGGTTTGCAGGAACCCTAAACTTCAACATACCCGCTTTGCCAGCGTTGTTTTATGATATTATCTGGTGCTATATGGTTCTTTGATTCTGAGATCCGGGATTTCTATTCAGAGAGATTGTTACTGTGATTACCATCGTGACCCTGATATTGTGACTGTTATTATGACTCTCCACAGACACTTGGCTCATTGTTCAGCTTCAACACCATCAGTGACTGTTCAATTATGTGATCCAGTTCTACAGTTATTGGGTTCTCAGTTATGGGGTTCTATACAGAGACGGTGTTACTATTATGGTTCTATTCAGACACTTGACTCATTGCTCAACACCGACACCAACATCAGACCATTGATCACATGCCTGTTGCATACATGACATCATAGCATTTATGCACACATGTTCAGTTATTTCCGAGGATCACATATCTGAATCATGTTGTTGGATTTTTCTGTATCAAAACTTGAATCAAAGCAGATAGATTCCTCAGAAATAATTGAACATGGAATTTGCATACATCCTTGCATTCTTGACAGGTGTTCAGAGACAAATTCTTTTCCTGACTTGATTTCTCATCAGAATGGACAACTTGAATCACATTCATCAAGGTATATATTTGGAACAACTCCGGGCGGAGGTAACCGAAAGGAAGACCCAGCTGAGGCCACTCAGGGCAGAGGTGTAAACTTTATTTCAGAACTAGAAACTATTGAAACAGGAAGTCAACTAGGTGAAGACTCAGATGAGTTTGGTTATAGAGATCCTGAATGTGGTGTCAAAGAAACGAAGCTATTTTCATCCCTATTGAGGGGAACTACGCTGCTCTGATTCTCCATTGGTCAATGGAGATACGTAGGCAGGAGATCGTGCAAGATCTTTCCGAGCAACTTTATTTATCAACTTTATTATCAACCTCTTCCCTTCAGATGTCGTTTGTCAGGATCCAATTTCAGCTTCCCACGAGAGTCCTAAGGGCAGAGCATAAGGGTAAAGGCCAGAACAACTTGAGAAGAAGTTTGATCATATTCTGATGTCGTACGTGCAACAAGTTTCTTCATTTACGCAAATTCGGAGTGGCTGAGCTAATTGCATCAGGATCATCTCCGACAAAGCTTCCTTTGGGGTTTCAATGCCAAGTATGATTACCATTCTGGGGCACCTGGCCTTTTAATTGAAGATTGCAAGTCTTTTAGAGGAAAAAGTGAAGACGAGGTCCCGAATTTGATCGACTCAAAGGTCATCATGCCAGAAAGTCTGCTCACATATTGAAGTCTCCTCATCCAATTGGCATCCTAGTTTGCAAGGGCATCTTCAGAAGCAATAAGTCCAGACGGAGTCAAGTCTCCTCAATGATGGCAATGTTCAGCTTCTTTACTGCATTTTCATTTGTAGTTTATATTGTTTGTTTAAACATTTGTATGCATGCATGAAACTCATTTATTTTTGAATGATAGCCATAATAAAATGCACATGTTTTTCTTGAAGTAATCCATTCGTATTCACTCATGATTTTGTGTATGTGCATTGCAATACCAACTGTTGTGCTTAAACTCTATCAGGGAGGACGACGAAATGAAAACGCAAAAATCTCTAACTGTGTGCTTTTGAGAAAGACCCTGTTGACGATGTACAGGCATTGTTTCAAATCCTAAACACCGGAGATATAAGGGAGATAGACCCTTGCCAACCCATTTGAGCCTTGAGGTAGGAGTTTCTTTTCGCATAAAAAAAAACCCTTGCATGTAACCCAGGGGCAGGGTAGGTGTCAGCTAGTTGGACCGATCGTTCAAATTTCAAAAAGGAGTGCACATCTGAGGATTCATTTCCTTTCGTTGTACAAAATCAAGAGGTCCAAAGACCAGAAACCACAATGGTTATCCCAATCAAGGGTCCAATGACCAGAAACCACAATGGTTATCCCAAGCAAGAGGTTCAGAGATCGGAAACCACAATGGTTATCCCTCATTAACTGAAAAGTGAGACAGTCACGGCCCTTTCAAAGCAATCAAGACAAACAGTGTCACACGATTTGTTCAAAAAAAAAAGAATTGAAAAAAAAAATGAATGAGAAAGCCCGCTAAGTCGAAACTTGAAAACAAGCGACTTAGGCAAAAATTAGGGCATCCCGCTGGACTTCACAATCAAAGATTCACAAGGATCAGTCCAGGCAAAAGTTAGGGATAAGAAAAATAATGCAAAAGCGAAAGACAAAAAGGATTTCACAAGAAAGATCCTTAAAACAAGAACAAAGTCGTGTGGCACAGACACCAAAGATAAGAGGGGTGACTGACTCCAAATGACAACCTAATTGGTGCTTAAACCGTTAGCGTAATTGGTTCCTCAACCATCACAAAACCCTTTTCGAAAGGTGAGCGCTTGTGCCAAGCTAGCTGAACATAGGAATGGAGAACATCACGAAGATGGGTGGGCACAAATAAATTTCGAGCCTATATCCTTTGTTTCTATAACCGTGAACCAGGCCACGATACAACCCTTAAAAGTCCTAACTGAAACAGGGTTATTTTTGAGAGCGTACTACCACAAGATCGCGTTCTTGACTCCTATGAGTTGTGCTAAAATTTCTTTGTTGGTGTTGCATGTGCATGCTTTCATTCATCAAAAATCAATGTCGTATCTTAACCAGTGATTCACTCACAAAGGTTGGCGACATATTTTTACAGTAAAACTTCAAGATTAACATGTGTGTTGCATTAGAATTTTCATTCTAAAAAATAAACATTTTCTGCTTGCATACATTTGTTTGGCATCATAAAAGTCCATGTATGGAATCTCAGTCCAGAAGCTTAATCTTGCCAAGTTGAGAAGTCTGAAACTTCCGAAGGACAATCTGTCGAGGTGTACTTTTCAAGAAAACTCCATCGAGTAGGGACTTTCCCAACAGTCGTGGTAAGAGCCAACTAATCTGGTGAAATCATGGCGAGCAATCTCTTCAAAGTTCAGCCAAGCTGGGGCAATCACTTCGAGATACAAATCTCTCAAAGAGCCATCAGGCGGAGGCATTATTCAAATTTCAACCAAACTGGGGCAATCACTTCGAGATCAAATCTCTCATGAGTCTGATGCATGCATTCAACTTTTAGCCAAACTGGGGCAATTACTTCGAGATCCAATCTCTCAAAGAACAGTCGGTCTGGGTGTTTTCTTCAAAGCACGGTCAGTCAGAGGTGATCACTTCAAGGCTCGTCCTGGGGCAGGCCACCCCAAGAGCATGAGAAGTACTCTCTCCCGAAGACGGTAAGTCAGAAGCACCTATCCAAGGTTCAAAATACGGGGAAGAATATCTCATGGTGATATGAAGTTCTTCATGAATCCTTGCGAGACAATTTCTTTCACAGACCATGCAGTCTGGGGCAGTTATTTCGAGATCCAACGAATCTCTCCAAGAGTTTGAAGACACTGAGGCATTTCGTATGTCATGTTTTCTGTAAAATCCTCTTGAGACATTTTCTTCCGATGAACCTTAGTCGGAGGCGAGTTGAAAATTTCAGAGAACCATTATTCAATCATGGTTAGTTGGCGATCTATCAACCCAGAGGCTGGAAGCAAAGCCATTGTGAGCCCAACACTGCGAGAGTTGTTTCATCTGCGGACTTCATCTATCAAGGTTCCTTAGCAAGTCTCATGGAAGGTTACTTCTTGAGAAGAAGGGTCATCGTCTCTCATCACCAGCATGAGATGCCTTACATCTCTCATTCCCAACATGAGAGGATTTATCTCTTATCCCCAGTAAGTGGCAGCCTGAGCTTTTATCTTCAGCATGAAGCTTTATCATTGACATCACCTGTCATCCCCAGTAATGTGGAAGTTGAAATTTCTCCCAGCAAGATAGCAGAGAGTGGGTGTCGTCCCCAAGCAGGAGTTTCCCTTCAGACAGGGGCAATTCTCGGCAGTATAAGGAGTGTCTTGCCTCCCCAGCAATCGCTTCCTCAGCAGTATCATGCCTTTGGCCCCCAGCCAAGTCAAGAGGTCCTCACTTCCTCACCAGAGTTCAAGAAGAGTCCATCTCCAGCAGGGTCTTGGCGCTCCAATCTCAAAGTCCAATTTATTTTTGGCAGTGGCGGCTGTTCAGAGCCGGTGTATCATTGACAATCTTCCCCACAGGGTTGTTTTCTCCTCACAAGGACTAATTCGATCAATGCAGTGATCATCAGTTCCTCCCCAGTCAAGCCATTTGGGATATCTGTTATCTCCTCATCGGGAGACCCCTTTGCATTTGCATTGGCATCTAGTAATCATCGTCACATTTGCATCCTCCAAAGTGTAGCATTTCCATCATTATGGAGCATTACGCCATAAAATCCAAACACATGCATACCAGCATGGGCCAGTTTTGAGGTATATTACATAAGACCCGTTACATCTCCAATCAGATTGAAGTGTTCCCCACAGAATGCAACTTCATCTCCCAGGGTGGTTGCTTCCACCAAGTCTTGTTGTTATCCCCAATTGAGTCTTGTTTCAGTACAACAGTCTCATTTTTTTCGCGTCTCCGTTTCAGTACAACGGTCGCGTCTTAGGCTCTCGTTTAAGTACAACGATCCCGTTCTTTTCGAGTCTCCATTTAAGTACAATGGTCTCATCTTTGAGTATTGTTTCAGTACAACAATCTCATTTCCTTGTGTCTCCGTTTCAGTACAACGGTCACGTCTTGGGTTATCGTTTAAGTACAACGATCCCGTTCTTTTCGAGTCTCCATTTAAGTACAATGGCCTCGTCTTTGAGTATTGTTTCAGTACAACAATCTCATTCTTTCGCGTCTCCGTTTCAGTACAACGGTCGCGTCTTGGGCTATCCTTTAAGTACAACGATCCCATTTCGTTCGAGTCTCCATTTAAGTACAATGGTCTCGTCTTTGAGTATTGTTTCAGTACAACAGTCTCATTTTTTCGCGTCTCCGTTTCAGTACAACGGTCGCGTTTTGGGCTCTCGTTTAAGTACAACGATCCCATTCCTTTCGAGTTTCCATTTAAGTACAATGGTCTCGTCTTTGAGTATTGTTTCAGTACAACAGTCTCATTTTTTCGCGTCTCCGTTTCAGTACAACGGTCGCGTCTTGGGCCCTCGTTTAAGTACAACGATCCCGTTCCTTTCGAGTCTCCATTTAAGTACAATGGTCTCGTCTTTGAGTATTGTTTCAGTACAACAGTCTCATTTTTTCGCGTCTCCGTTTCAGTACAACGGTCGCGTTTTGGGCTCTCGTTTAAGTACAACGATCCCATTCCTTTCGAGTTTCCATTTAAGTACAATGGCCTCGTCTTTGAGTATTGTTTCAGTACAACAATCTCATTTTTTCGCGTTTCCGTTTCAGTACAACGGTCGCGTCTCAGGTTATCATTTAAGTACAATGATCCTGTTTGCTTGGGCTCTCGTTTAAGTACAACGATCCCATTCCTTCCGAGTCTCCATTTAAGTACAATGGTCTCGTCTTTGAGTATTGTTTCCGTATGACAATCTCATTTCCTCGTGTTTCCGTTTCAGTACAACGGTCACGTTTCGGGTTATCATTTAAGTACAATGATCCCGTTCCATCTTGTCCTATTTTCTTTTTGTGTTTGGTTATCAGTCGAGGCTAGTATACCTTTGCGTCTTCATTCGAGGATGGCATTTTTCCCAGCATATTTCCACCTGGTCCTATTTTCGCTACCTATTCAGAGGTCAAAAACAAAAAAAATATAAATAAATAAGTGGGCAGATGGCATTTCTGTTGCCCTAAGTGTGCAAATTTTCAGGTTTTATTCGAGTATTCAATCACTCCATACCTTGAACGTCTAAAAGCTGTTGCAATTAGTCATTCAAGTATGCAGATGATTGAATAGGGGCAGCTGTAATACCTCAAAATTTGCCCTCATTCTTTTTACTAACTGGCTTACTGTTTTGCATTCCATCTGCATCTCCCATTAGGTCATCAACATCACAATCATGCAGTTCATCAATTCCCTCAGGCATGGGATCAATACCATCTGAAGAGCCAGATTATTCCATTGGTTTGTTATTCTTACTTCATGGGAGATCGTTTCATGGATTATTGCACTATGGTTTCATACATTATGAATGGTTATCAGAGAAATTCCAGGTTTTGATTATGTGGTCATTAATAACACCCCTTTCCATTTTGTTAAGGTCTTATTTCCTTGATGTAGCGGTCTTCAAGGATTGTTCTTGCAAAGACTAGTCATTGGTGTATTTGGCCTATCAGCAAGTGTTCAGTTTAAATTTCTCTGAATCATGGTTTGGTTCATCCTCAACAATTCAAGGCTCCTTTGTTTGGTTTCTCTCTTAGTGTGATTAAAGCTCTACAAGGTTGTCAAGGGTAATGATATTGGTTTCATACCAAGTGTGGTTACTCAAATGTAATTCAACGTGAATGGAAGGTTAACAAGATTTGGATCGAACCATTATGAGTTTGCCTCAATCTGCATTCGTGTTCACATTTCGAATCTGGATCTTTGAGTGCTAAGGCATAGTCATGTGTTTGAAATAATGTTCAAGAAAGCTCATAGGAAACATTTTGGTATATCATAATAGTAAGGCTCATAATGACTTATTGATTTGAAGGCCGAGATTCATTCATGGTTCACTTCATTTCCTAGAATCGATTTTGGATCACTTTTAAGAATCTAGCTCAAGGAATTCAGATGGCCTACGTATTTGCTCCGTTCATTTGTAAATTCATGAGGTTGTTTCGTGTTAATTGAGAATTTCAAGTTTCATTCATTATGGTTATTTGAAAAATGGGTAGGACAAGATCATTGCAAAATGTGGTTATGGGGTGCGAATAATATATTTCAGGCCCATTAACTTCTATTATTATTTCATGTTTTATTATTATTATGACAAAATAGGAATTAAAAAAAGGGGGATTAGAAAAATGGAACTTATTAGAAGCTGATACATGTATAGCAGAATTTTGCATGAGGTAATTAGTTACAAGAAAATTTATGATAAATTTGGTGACAAAATCCTGTTACAAAGAGGGAGCTGAAAAATTCAGTTAGGAAAAGAGAGTTACACCAGAACTCAAAAACAACAAGGAATTCAGTGGAAAAACCATCATCAAAAAATCAATATAGAAGAATAAGAGCAATTACAATTTTGGAAAAAAATTCAGTTACACATATAACTGATATATCAGTATAACAGAAACAGAAAAAAAAAAGGGTGGAACTCTCTCAACTCCAATCACCCTCTGAATTCGATTCTGCATTTTCTTTCAACCTGCAACCAAAAAAAACTCAACCACCTTCAATCTTCTCTAACCGAAACTTCTAAATCTTCATCACCATCTTCTACCTACAATATCAAGAATAATCAAATGAGTTCAAATTAGTTCAACTCAGTTACACATTCAGGGAGGAGAAAAAACGCAGGAAAGATAGAAGTTACAGGATAGCAGAAAAGGCTTCCTCATGAATCATCATCATGCTGCAGAACCATCTCCAATCTCCTTTCTCTAACTTATCACCACAAATCTTCATTCTTCTCCAATCCGAAAAAGCTTCACCCTTCACTCTGTTGAATCTCTGAATCCCTCAGCACCATGGCCCAACCTTCTTCTCCAACACCTTTCATCATCTTCTCCAAAAATCATCAATCTCCAGCAACGTTTTTTCCAGGATTCTCCAATTTCTTCATTATCAATCAAAGGGAATTCTTAATCTTGATCTCTAAAACCTCTTTTTCTTCTTCAATCAACCTACACACCATTCTTTACAACAAAGTTCATCTTGAATGCTCTTCATGTTCAACAAACTCATCTCACAGCCCTCGTCTTCAACTCTCAAATATGCACCTCCAACTGTGACAATGGAAAACCTGCAAACAGCATTCAACACCTTCAATGTTGGCAACATAAATTCTGCAATAAAGAGCATGAATCATCGCATGGACTAAAAGACTCAGTTTCAACTAATACATCGTATCCGCATACCAACAATGATTCAGCAAGGTTCAATAATCAAGAATCAAATTTTACCTTTTCCTGCAATTTCCTTCGTCTTCAAAGTCTTCGCCACCATATCATTTCGCGAATCTTCATAGCATCACCTCCAAATCAATTGAACGTCTGCAAGAACATCAACAACGATTTCAATCAGCACTTCAGCGATTCAATCGCACAACGGAAGAAGAAGATTCAGTGGTAACGTAAGAAACGAGAAGACAAAAGAATTTGCAATCGAAGATAGAGGATTTCGAGATCTTTTTTACCTGTGTTAGCGCAATTCGTTTTATCTGAGTCGCAGCGGACATCAAGTGCTGGAAGGTGAGACTTCTTCCACTTTGGATTGTATCCGATTCGGAGAACGGGACTCGTAGGATACGATTTGTGTTCTTGAGAAGTTGTTGATGGGATCGGCGAAGACGAAGTGGAAAATACAGGAAGAATATTGCAACGAGAGATTTCGAGAGTCAAGGTGCAAAGGATACGACAGAGGCGTTGTTTCTCTGGTTGGCTGTATTGGATTCGGAGAAGAGGATTCGAGAAAGTGAAAGAAGCGTCATGGTGAAGGAGAATCAAAGAGTTGAACGGAGAAGGTCGACGCGTCGTCATGAATCGCTTGCCGGCGCGGTCATTGAGAGAAAAGGGAGAGCGCCGTCGTGTTTCATGAAGAAGAAGAGGATTGCCTCTTTGTGTTTTACTGAGTATTTAGGGTTTCATAAACAAGTGGATTGGGCTCATCAATTCTCACCACGTTTTACTTTCAACACCCTTGCACTGTGCATTCGGGTTGGGCTCAAGGACTCCATTAATTCATTTCCGCACCTCCAGCTCGCTTTTTACACCCCCTACTGCGGCTGCTGTTATGTAGATTGGGCCTTTGCCCATGGATTCTCTATTCGCACCACCCGTGTACATTCCATTGTTTTCATTAGTTTTAGTAAATTTGTTAATTGATTTTTTCTTTTAGAAAATGGTTAATTGATTCTCTTTCTAATTATTTTTTGTGGATTATTGTCTTAATCCATTTCTTGACAAATTTAATTAGAATTTTTGCACTAATTTTAATTATTTGTTTAAGACTAATTTTGGAATAAAGTGTTCATGAGCCTTTTTGATTGATTTGTATCGATTTCGATTATGGTGAAGCTCAACAAATTGATTATGGAAGATGAGCATTTATTTTGCTCATGGAGATTGCAAGACCTTGCTTAAGGTTTTTTTTCGGATTTCTTTTTGTGAGGAATCGGCATTTCGACCAAGTAAGTAATCTCGATTCTCCACTTTTGCGCATCATGTTAGTTGTATGCGGCTTAGGACCATATAATTTAAGATGCATACTGAGCCCTCCCACCTGAGGCATTGGTTATATTTGTGATTTTTGATGATATGTATCGATTTCGGAACTTAGGGATTAGGTTAAGAACCATTAGGGTCGCTTCCTTTCATTCCCCCTTAAAATCCACTTTTTCACCCGTTTCGTCGCATTTATTAAAAATAGTTTTAGGTGAGATAAAATTCTGGAAATATTCATGAGTGATCCTCATCTTCTTAATTAATTTGTCATATTTTTTGTTTCCGGATTTGGGTGGTTTTAATAATTAATTCGGATTTTACGTCACAAGCTGTCCCAAAAGGGAGTGTTTTGGTATAAGGGATCGAAATCGATTTTTCCCCATAGGTGTGAAACCTATTTTTTGTGTGTGATTAATCACTGTAATTTGTGACATTTTGATGCTCATTAGGCATTTTTTTCATAATTTTTAGTGCCCTTTTTGATCCACTTTGTGGAGTTGTTTTTCGATAACCATGCTTTGTTACCTTGCTAATCAAGGAATTATTTTGGCACTTTGGTGCATAGTTTTGTAGAATCCTTTTAGACAATGTGAGATAATGACTTTATTATTCCAGGGATTTAATTTCATAATTTTGTAAGGCTTTTTGCTATTTTTCCATGTCACCTAGATCCTAGGTTGATTCATGTGTGTATTTGCTCCATATCCTAGGATTTAAGAAGGCATTCATGCCATTTTCTTGAAGGGATTTTTGGTATCTTTTAGGAGTTGATTATAGGTCATTTTTATGCCTTTAATTCCAGTCATAGGTCATTTTTTTTTGAACCATAATCATTTGGTTTATTTTGGTGCTTTAAAGTGCATACTTATGTGAACTAATTTTAACCTAAACTAGTTTCTCTTCTCCTCTAAATAATAACTTGAATTATGTGGGAATCATTAATGCCTATTCATGCATTCTAATTGCATCTCATACCTTGTATGCTACTGACCCATAATCATTTCATGCATATTCACATGTCATTCTTCCTTAACTTTCATCATGTGCGATCTTACGCGATTTTTGTTCGTTTCTTCTCATATCTTCTTCTCATTGCTCCATATGCCTAATCCATTGAATCCATGATTGTATATTCACTCATTCATCTTCATAAGCATTCACTACTGACTTTGATGTTCATTTCATGTACTAATTCATGCTTGTAAGCCATACGCATTCATACTTCATCCATAAACCCTAATTGGCATTTATGTGAACTTAGGTGAACTTTTTGTACATAGTTTGACATAGTTTGATCTTGTGAGGTATCCTAGCATACGTGGGGACCTATTACATGTAGCTACTGACTTTAGAAGTCATGTAACCTTTAGGTACCTTCACCTTTAGACTTAGGTCTTATTTTGAACCCTAGTTCCATTCTAGGACGTTTATGGTACTTAATCGCTTTCATGCTTTGATTTTACTTTCATTGCATTGTCATGCTAACTTTTGTTTTGTAGGGGGGGAAGATTGAGGTAAGCATTACTTCATTTCCATCTCTTATGCATTTTAATTGTGTTTGCCTTAGCACCTTGTGCTTTGCTTTTAGGTTTTCCCTTTCTTTAGAGACAACTTAACTTCCTTAGGAAGTAAGTTAGTTTCTAAGTTCTCTTTTCTTCTTTTCCTTTTCTTTCTTAGGATTAGAATACCTCATTAACCATAGGATCTCCCTTTTGTACATAAATAAACAAAATTAAGATTGAGTCTTAGTCCCTTAGATTTTGTCCTTTTTATCAACTTGAGTCATCCTTTCTCATCTTCAAACAAAATCCAAAAACACTTAACAAATAAATGAAATGATTCCTTGTGTATAGCCTTATTCCATGAAGCACTTGCATTCATTCCATCTTGGAGTGGTGTAAGCTTGCCTATCATGATGCACAAGTCTCATCAAGGAGTTGTTCACAAAGAAAAACTTAAAAGATACTTCTTCACAAAAGCAACAAAAACACTTAATAAAGTTCAACAAGCCAGTGAACTTAAGCCCTAATCCTAGGAAACCAGTCTTGGATAAATTCTCCTTGCTGGGTATGCTTGTTCTATTTATTCCATCTTGGAATGTAGAGTCAAGTGTACATTCCATGGAAAAGAGTTTGAATTCACTTCCTTGTGCCAAATTCATACAAAACTCATAAAAGACAAAAACACACAACAAGCGACTATCCTGCGGGAACTTCTCTTTCTCATCTCATTCATTCTGAACGCGAACTCGCGACGACTTGTCACACATGCAAGACGGTAAACGCACTCGTACCAGACGAGCCTGCAACACCTGAGCATAGACATACGCAGTTCCAGCATAAAAAACACAAACAAATAGTTCCCGCCTTAGTTAGGCGAACTACGTCGACTCTGATCCTCATTATCCCGATGAGGTACGTAGGCAGCGGGGTAGGGCCCGTTCGAGCACATTCTTTATTTTCCCTACATTTCCCCCTTTCTTTCCATTTTCTTATTTCAGTTCTTTCCTCATTTCCATTCCAGTTAGCGGTTTTATTCAGCAGCATCTTTATTTTCTCACCCTTTGAAACAAGCAAGCAAGCGTGGATCCCGTCGGGTACGGCGAACGGTCTGGGGTGCTAATACCTTCCCAGGTCGTAACCGACTCCCGAACTCCGATCTTTGGTTCGCAAGGCCTTGTCCTTTCCTTTTTCCTTAGGTTTGTGCAACATTACCTTTCCCATTCCTTTGGGATAAAAATGTCTGGCTGGCGACTCTACCTTTTCCGCGCCACTTTCGCGTTTGTACTAGGATGAAAATCCCGGGAGCGACAATAATAATAATAAAAATAACATTAGTAATAATAATAATAATACAAAAATAATAAAATAGGAGCAAGAAAAAAAAAGATAATAATAAAAAAACTAATAATAGTACTAACCAGAAATAATAAAAGAAAAGGATAATAAATGTGGATATAAAATAAAAACAATGAAATTTCTATATTTTGATAATGGGTTTAAGAAGAAAGGATTAATGGACTTCGTTGCAAATATGATGATGATTTTTTATAAAAAGAAAAATTTGGTTTAATATTTTGAAAATAAATTATGGATAAAAAAGTTGTGAATGGATAAAAGAAAATTGAAAAAGATATATAATAATTTTTTTTAAAAGAGAATATAAATTGATTTTTTTTAGCGCACGCATTTGACAACCTCAAAATAAACCCTGACTCTATTTTTCGCACAAAAGGAAATAGCATATTTTGGATTTTTGAAATAATATTGGTAAACAGAAACTAAAGGTAGGACAAATTTGGGGTATGACACTAACAACTCAACATCATTAATAAAATAAGTACCTCGAATCAAGTTATCCTTCTTCTTAGCTTCTAAGTCACTCAAAGCGAACACTCTACCAGTAGTCTGAGCAGCAGTAACAACCTTCTTCGATTTCTGACACTGAGTACCGATATGTCCCTATATACCATAATTGAAACAAGTTGGTCCTGAATTTGGACAATCTTCCTTCATATGACCCCTCTTACCACATTTGTAACATCTTATTACAGTGGCAGTGCACACATCAGTTTTGTGCCCGACTTCTTCACACTTATAGCACTTGAGAGGAGTGGAACCCGCTCCCTCACTTGGCTTCTTCCCATCATTAACCTTCGGCTTCCCTTTGTCATTTGGATTCGCATAAGGTTTCCCACGAAACTGGCCCTTGTCTTTCTTCTCACGCACCTATTTTTAGTGAGCAGATCAAGCTCGGCTATCCTCATCATAAATCCTACTTTTATCCACCAATACAACATACCTACAAATCTGTCGACACCAAATTTCTTGCTTGATCTATGGTCTCATCCATTATCAAACATCAAACACTTAGACAACTCAGCGTCATCACGATTGTAGTGAGAACAAAACTTCATTAACCTCTCAAAATTGACAACATACTCTGACACTGTCATGCTTCCCTGCTTCAGCTCTAAAAATTCAACCTCTTTCTTGCCACGAGCATCTTCAAGAAAATACTTACTCAGAAATTCTCTCCTGAACACATTCCAAGTTATCACAACCCTAACTCCTTCTAATCTCTGACGGGTATTACCTCACCAATCCTCAGCCTCTTCATCCAGCATATGGGTGTCAAACTGCACCTTCTGAGAAACGGAGCACGCCATAGTCCTTGAAATCTTCTCATTATCCTTAAGCCACTTATGCGTGTTCTCTGGTTCATGAGTACCCTCAAACTTAGGTGGATTATTCCTCTGAAATACCCCTTAGGCATGAAATTCACCAAAAACATTGTTCTGCGTCGTAGCCTGAGTAAGTGCAGCTACCGCATCCGCAAGAGCACGGTTCGAAGCCATTCTACAATTCACTAACAACATCAGCAAACAACTCAACCTCAAAACACTCAAACGCAATAACCGACATGACTTACGATGACACGACACGACCGGACAGACCGACCTGCTCTGATACCACTAATGTAACACCCTTTCTACCCCCATCACAATATTAATACAATTTAATCAAATATCAGAGTTTCATTAATAAAAGGGCATCACATTTCTCACAACTCAAATCCAGTTTTTCAGCAGAAAATCATGATCATACTCAATGTTACTCATACTATCATCATACACATCATATAACATCATTATATTCATCAAATTATCACAAAATCATCATCGTAAAGTAATTCATCAATAAAACCCCACAATCCTAAAACTCTACCTCAAAACTCCCAAATTCTCTCTCTACATTACAATACCGAATGGAAGAATACTCTCCATACCTTAGGTTTCGTAATCCTTTTGATAACTTCTCGAAAAATCTCCCATACCTTCAAGTCCTAGCTTTCTTCCTCAGATCTCTTATCCTTTCTCTCCAAAAGTGCGGTCGTTTCAAATAATCGTACATAACCCAACTTACTCTCTTATTCAATCTTTCCCCTTGGACCTCATTAGTCTTTCCCCATCTTACCCTCACTAATATCCTACCAAAAGACCTCAATACCCTTGTCCTCTAATTCTTCTTATTTTATTCATTTAATCTCAAATAATCAAATAAACCCACTATACTTAATATCCTAATATTATTTAAAATATTAAGTCACACACATAACCCCCCACAAAACATTAAATCATCAAATAATTCATCAAAATTCACAAGAAACACATCAATTTAATCAAAATCGACTTTGGGGTGTTACATGGTATGTCTAACACCACTACTCATATTCTTTTGTTGTGTTATTGTTATTGTTGTTGTTGGTGGTGGTGGTGGTGTTATTATTGTTGTTGAGATCTGAAATCCTAAAGGTTTTGTCTTATTGTTTATATTTAAACATATTTATATTACAGATTTATTGGTGTTGTTGTTGAGACCCTAAACCCTAGAGGTTTAATATTTTTGTCGTTATTGTTGTTGCTTTTTTTAAACAGATTTTATGATATATGTTTATTGATGTTGTTGGCGTTGTTGTTGTTCTTGGTGTTGTTGAGACTCATTGTTGAGACCTTAAACCTTAGAGGTTTAATCTTATTATTATTTAAACAAATTTATTTTATAGGTTTATTGATGATGTTGTTGTAGTTTTGTTAAGAGATTGTTTTTTGATTTGTTGTTTAATGTAAGTTGTTCTTTTTGAGTTGTTGGTGTTATGGTTGTTTTTGTTTAGTTGTCCTACTACCCATAGTTATGGAAGTCTATATGTTGCAGTTTAGTTGTTATTATTGAGCTTGAGTTTTATATTTATATTGAGTTTATATTTTTTGTGAATCTTTATGCAGCTTTCATCTTGTTCCTTTGAGTTTAGTTTATTATATCTAATGTCAATTGTTTGTTTCACTAACCCCTCCTTGAACGTATATCCTATTAAATTGATTTTGGAAATAATCATATGAAAAAATATGTTGTATTTGAAACTTATCTTACACTGTGTAGTGATTTTCTAGCATTCTATAACTCATCATTTATCTCATGATTTTTTATCAATAAAATCTCTGCAATACTTTTAGTTTTTGTTCAACTTTCTTCCATATTTTTTCATTTTTCAAAGCATCAAATATTATGATTTCAAGAATTAATTATAGAAAATGAAGTGTTGAATAAAGAACTTGAAACATTGAAGAGATTTTAACCATAAAAGAGCGTGAGATGAATGATTAATCACAGGATACTCGAAAATCATTGATTAGTGTAGGTTGTTCTTCAAATATAACACAATTGTTCATATAATTATTTTCCTAACCAATTTTGAGAAGTTATATGTTTAGTTAGGGTTTAGTGAAATAAGAATTCCACATTAGATTTATTAAAATCAAGCGTGTTTTACTCGTTGGTTTTATGTCAAAACCGAGTTGAAAGGTGTTTTTACCATTTAAGAATTCTAGAAAGGATCTCCCAGGGAATTGAAACCATGATCTTTACACATTAATCGTGGGAAATTTTACCTCGCCTGTGAAACCGGGGTAAGACCTCGTTTTTAAAAGATGTAAAAGGAATTTTTCATTGTAGTGAGGTATCCAATCCCTCGGAGGAGATGGAACCATTGGATCCCCAACAACTCCTAGACGAACTATAAGAGGTGCCTATTCTTGAGGGACTTAAACCTCCCTCATTTGCTGAGTTTGATGGGTACAATGATCCCTACAAACATGCCATCTCCATCAATACACAGATGGCTATCATAGTAGGGCCTAACTCCCTAAAGTGCAAGCTACTATTGGGCATCTCCAAGGATGCTTCCTTTTGATGGTATATGCGTTTACCTCGTGCCTTCATTAACAACTATCAGAAACTAGTAAAGAAATTAATGCATCAGTTCACCGCCAATTTTCCAGGATGATATCCAACGCAATCCTATTTAATATACGCCATGGTCCATCAGAGCCACTGAAAGACTATCTTGCACATTTTATCTAGGCCACCATCAAGATACTCCCACTGAACCAATAAATGTTTGTGAGGGGATTTCCAAAATGGACTCAAGGTGGGATACTTTAATGAATCCCTCACCCATAAACCGACGCTTTCATTGGAAAAAGTGATCACTCAAGAAAAGAGATACTTAAATGGCGATGAGAGAAACATTAAAAAAAGGTGTGCGAGTCAACGAACATGTTCTAAACTCTGAAGTCTCATATCACTAGGGGAAAATAAATTATACCTCGCCCATAATGGACAAGACTACATTCAACATGGTAGGCTAGGTGACAGAAAACTACACTCCCTTGAATACCTTACATGAGCAGATATGGCGTGAGGTTCTCCACCTACACAATATCCATACACCACTCGCTCCTAAGGTGGAAATGGTGGGTTTTAAACTAGGAAGGTGGTGAGAGTTCCATAGAGTCAAGGGACACCATACTTAAGATTGATATCAGCTCAAAAAGGAAATTAAGAAACTAATTTATGAGGGATACCTCCAGAAATATGTGAAGGTTGGTTCCTTCCATTCATCAACCAAGTCTAACCCGCAAGTGGTATATGACTTTGATTCCCCATACTCAAAATGTCCAAAGAGGCGCCTTTAGGATAATGTAGTAAATTAGCGAACCAAAAGCTCAACACATTAGCAGGAGGATTCATTGGGGACAGCGAAACCAACTCTGGCCGAATAAGGTATGCGCGTCAGATCATGAGAGTAGAAAACCCCCTCAATGTCAAAATCGAAGGCACGGTCCAAATTCCAGAAGCCATGATCGTTTTCTCGCATAAAGATGAAGCTGAAATACACCCTTATAATAACAACCCCATGGTCATTAATGTCAAGTGCGGAGACACATATATCAAAAGAGTTCTCATTGAATAAGAAAGTTTCATATAGATACTATTCATGGAGGTGTTTGAATGACTTCTCCTTGATCCAGAAGACCTGAAGCCCTTGAGAAGATTGTTGGTCAAATTCTCTAGAGAACATGTACATGTAAAGGGATATATCACCTTGAGGATTACATTTGGATAAGAAGATCATGCCAAAGAGATATTGTTAGGTATTTGGTTATTGAGGTTCTATCTTCATATAATATGATTATAAAGCAGCCAAAATTTAACCGGATGAATGCTTCCTTGTCCACTTCGTATTTATGCATGAAGTATCCTCTCACTAATTAGAGGATGAGATTTATACAAAGAGATCAAAAGATCGCCACAAAGTGTTATGCAGAAAGCCTTAAGTTGAAGAGCATCCGCACTCCAAGAAGAAAAGCTACTAGGTTGAGTTTAAAAATAAAACACCAGCGTAATTGCATAGGAGCGAGGGGATTACGTCTCCAAACTCTGAAGAGATTGAAGGCTAAAGTTCCAGAATAAATCCTCTTGGGAAACCTCAGCATAGCAATAATTTATTTTTATTTATTACTGTTTAATTATTTCGTTGAAATTTTTTATACCTGAGTATCACATATCTTCCAATTGTAAATAACAAAATATTTTGTGTGGTGCACTAGGTTCCCTCTGCACTTTTTCATAGGGCAGTGTTTTTTAATGAGGAACCTTGCTTCTATTACTTTATAATTGTTTGGTTATTCCTTTCATTGAAGGAAATCTAAAATCTTAAGGGAAGATCACCCATAAAGGAAATTAATTCAATGGATCACCAAGTGGGATCCTTTATGCCCATAAACGCAATCAATTTATAGATCCTCAATGGGACCCTTGAAGGTGCGAGAAAAACACAAGAAATAGGGGGTTTTAATTTGTTTTTAAACTCTTGAAAACTTTTCACCTCTTATCATTGATGCACTTTAGAGATTATCAGAGTCTGATGATAGCGTCTGAGTTACAATAAAGAAGCATAAACAATAAAGCAAGAGTAAAGAACACATGATATATCCTGGTTCACTTGAGAAACTCTCAAGCTAATCCAGTCCACCCTTCCAAGGTTATTTTTCCTTGAACTCAAGGACTTAATCCACTATAATTAAACTCTGATTACAAATGCACGGGAAACTATCGATGACTAACCCATAATGAAAACATTCAGAGATCTAACCAGACATGAAGTTCACTTAGGATTTTCACAATGATATCCATCAGTAATCTCACAAGAGTTTGACCTTCACTTAGTCCTCTTTGAGATATGACTATCATTCACCCTATTTCAGGCTTTCACAATGAAACACAGTTATTGTCATCTCAAGTCTTTTGATCTTCACTCAATCACTTGAGAAACTCTTAATTATAAACAGAATTAATATTCTGGAGATTAAATAAGTGTTTCAAATCAAGCAGATAACTCCTAATTTTAAGTACATGATAACACAACCCTATTCTAGCATGATATGAGCTGCAACTCCTTACTTTCTTCTGAATCTGATAAGATATATGTGATTTAGAAGTTTGAATGACATCTTATAGAACTTATTTATCTTATTTGTTGAGCAAGCGGAGAGCAACAACTCCTTGCTTCTGATCTTCATTTATCTCAGATGATGAATTGGTTGATGACTTGATTGTTTTCCAACAATATCAGATTCATCTACTCTTGTGTTTTTTTATTGTTGTTATGTTAATTGATTATCATTTGAGTTCTAACAACAATGGTCGTATGTTAATAGCAACATCGACAATTTCGACGTTAATTGACTAGTTGTATATGTTCACGAATCCCTTAGAAGCACATAATATTTTCCTTTAAATAGCCAAATAAAATATAGCCGTTGAAGAGAAGATGGCCATTGGAAAGAGTTGTTGCACAATGATGAAGGTAGTAACATACTTTGTACTATCATTACTAATGATAACTTTGTCTTCTAAACTTCAGTCTTCAGAGCCTTTAGAACCTTGTTCACTCAAATTGTTGTCTTCAGAGTATTTTGAACTTTGTTCACTCATAAAATTGTGTTCGGAGTCTTTAGCACTTGATTCTTCAGAATCTTTATCTTCAGAACCCTCAAAACTTTGTTCAATAGAACCGTCTTCATATTTCTTCAGCACTTGGTCTTCAAAAGATAACAACTTCATAAGCTTCACTCACTTTAGAAGTACATCATCAGAACCACGCACAGAACATAATCCAAGAGACATTGCAACAACAATATAGAGTCATCTTAGGATCTTTCCGATTGTGATCAAATACAAAAGCATGCTTGTGTCTTGTGTTATACATAGTAACTTTCCATATGATATTTAGCGTATATCTTCACAATATTTGTTTGATATGATATCTTCAATATACATGATCTCCACAGTAATAAACATTAGAACATAAAATAGTTCTATCACAAATGCTCATTGTTATCATCAAAACCGAGAGATGACTTACAGAAATAGTTCTTGTTCGTATAACCTTTGCCACCCATAGAGGTAATTAATTTGTTGGATCCTTGAGTGGGATCCTTGCAGCCCATATAGGCGATCAATTCACTGGATCCTCAAGTGGTATCCTTCCCGCCCATATAGGCGGTCAATTCGTTGGATCACCAAGTGGGATCCTTGACACCTATATAGGCTATCATTTTATTGGATCCTCAAGTAGGATCCTTTTCTCCCATAGAGACGGTCAATTTCTTGGATCCTCATGTGGTACCCTTGTCAGTCATATTGGTGATTTACTCTCTGGATCATCAAGTGTGAATCTTGCGTCCCATAGAGGTGATCAATTCGTTGGATCGTCAAGTGGGATCCTTTCCGCACATAGAGGCATTCAATTTTCTAGATCTTTAAGTGGGATCCTTTATGCTCATAAAGGTGATAAATTTTTTGGATCATCAAGTAAGATCCTTTTTTCCCATAAAGTCGATCAATTTGCTAGATGCTCAAGTGGGGTCCTTGTCGCCCATAGAGGTGATCAATTTGGTTGTTGCTCAAGTGGGATCATTGTCGCCCATAAAGGAGATTAATTTGATGGATCCTCAAGTAGGATACTTACTTCCCATATAGGCGATTAATTTGATATCCTCAAGTGGAATCCTTTCCACCTAGGGTGGCGATCAATTTGTTGGATCCTCAAGTAGGACCCTTGCCGCCCATTGTGGTGATTATTTATATGGATCTTCAAGAGTGATCCTTGTCGTCCTTAGAGATTACCGCAAATGTCAATTTCATAAAAACATAATCCTTGTCAAAATTCCCTTGCAAGTAATTGGAAAAAAGGGGACGATGAAAGACACCCTTGGTTAAACGATAAAAGGTTAACACCATAAAGACGGTCACAAAAGATAACATAAAAGGAACCCGAAAATACCGTAGGGGTATATGAATACAACCATGTTGCTATTGAGTAGAGTTTTCCGTGTAGATTAAAATCAACCCATACTTTCCACCTAGGGTGGCGATCAATTTGTTGGATCCTCAAGTAGGACCCTTTCTGCCCATTGTGGTGATTATTTTGTTGGATCTTCAAGAGAGATCCTTGTCGTCCTTAAAGACAACCGCAAATATCAAATTCATAAAAACATAATCCTTGTCAAAATTCCCTTGCAAGTAATTGGAAAAAAGGGGACGATGAAAGACACCCTTGGTTAAACAATAAAAGGTTAACACCATAAAGACGGTCACAAAAGATAACATAAAAGGAAATCGAAAATACCGTAGGGGTATATGAATACAACCACATTGCTATTGAGTAGCTTTGTCCATGTAGATTAAAATCAACCCATACTTTGTTATGAAACTGTCTAGCACCTTGTCATTCATCAAACTGAATAACTCTTGAATTTCTCCGCTCTCTGTCTTTGAGAAGGTGTAATGTACATTGTTCTTGCGGGGAATATCTTGAGCCACCTGGAATGAGAAGATAAAAAACCATCGGAACCGGGAATACAGAAAACAACCTGAGAAATGAAAATAACAATGTGTTAATGATGATATGATGCAATCAAATGTAAGGCATGTGATCAGCGACATGTGTTTGTGTTAGTGTCGAGTAGTGAGCCAAGTGTTTGTGGAGAGTCATAATAATAGTATTATCTTTATACAAAACCCCAGAATTGAGAACCAAAGAACCACATAGAACTAGATAAATTCAAAGGATTAACACTTATGAAGTGGGTATGTTGAAGGTCAAGGTTCCAGCAAACCTGTAAACAACCCCTCCATCTCACAGGTGTGCTACTAAGGGTCAACATCACAGAATCTCAGGTCGAGTACCAATAATACGGTCATTGTTTCTGGTTTCGCATTATACACTAAAAGATAAGGTCTCAGCTGAGTCCTGAAAAACAAGCATCCCCATAAGTTCCCAGTTTCAAGCACTGTGATCGAGAAACAATAGTACATTCATCCTGAAGGAAATACTATCTCCATACGAAAAGTGCTTTGAGTGAGTTCTTACGAGAGATCAAGGCTATCCTACGCGAGTTCCCAGTGGGCCCTCGGGTGCGAGTGGGTTTGCCAACAAATGTGGTCTGCCACTGTCACCACCGGAGTTAGGTGTTTCCACAAAGATCCTCAATGATCGGTCCCCAAATGCACATAACTATCAAGGTTGTATCTTGGAATATGGAAGACCCATATAACAAAATATTTCCAAGACAATCGCAATCTGGGTATGGAACTCACTACTACTCGCATGACAAGATATCATGAAATAGAATCGACTTCCCACGCTAAAGTCTAGGTTGCACTCGAGCCTGTGTATTTGGATCATCTAACAGAAACCCCATCCCACCAAAAAACCATAAAGTCCAGCATAATGATGCATGAAATAGTAAATGCAAAAAGCAGTAAATAAAGTTGTAAAGAAAAGTTATAAATAAAGAAGTAATTCTAAACTAAAGCACACAACAACAAACAAATAAACACCCAAAGAAACAGAAACAGGCAAGCGCTAGGATTGACTCACACAGGGAACCATAGATTCTGGGTTCATTCCCCAGCAGAGTCGCCAGTTGTTGCTCCTGGGATTTTCATCCTAGTACAAATACGAAAGTGGCGCGAAAAAAGAAGAAGAGTCGTCAACCAAACATTTTTATCCCAAAGAAAGGGAAAGGTAATGTCTTCCAAACCTGGGGAAAGGAAAGAACAAGGTCTTGCGAACCAAAGATAACAGGTAAGGGAGTCGGTTATGTGAAGGGAAGGTATTAGCACCCCTTCATGTCAGTCGTACTTGACGGGATCCACGCTTGCTTGTATTGTTCAAAAGGTGTTGTGAACATCTGCTTCTGCTGCTAAATTGGGAATAAAAAAAAAGAACAGGAAAAATGTAGGGAAAAGAAAAAATTGTGCTGGAATGGTCCCTACCCTACTGCCTACGTATCTTATGGGAATGAGAATCAGAGTCAACGTTGTAGAATCAGAATGCGCCTAAGAGGGGGGGGGTGAATTAGGTGTTATCAAAATTTTCTCGATTCTTTTTCTTAGATGGATGGATTTTTCTTTTACGGTTAAAGAATAAAAATTGCAAAGCAGAAAAGTAAAGAACACACGGAGGTTTATCCTGGTTCCCTTTACAATCCGAAGGTACATCCAGTCCCCTTTCCAAACCGAAAGAGATTTCCACTAGTTTTCTTTATAACAGTACAACCTATCACACCTTCAATGGTGAGGCCTACTTTCTAACAAAACTATACAACAAGTGTGCAAGAACAATCCTCTTGCCACACTTACCCTTATGTCCAAACAATCCTTGGAACACAAGTCACACAATAGAAAGACACTTTATATAATATTGTTTTGAGTGAGAGTACAATGAAATGATATCAATAAAATTGATCTTCTCCTATAATCAAGAATTCACTATAAATATTCAACACAAGTGTTCAAGGCACAATATGAAAGTTATGAACTTATGAACACTTTTGAAAGATGAAGATAATTTGAATAAAGTGAATTTGATTGTATGAAAATATTTGAAATTTTTTCTAGGAGGTTGATTTTGAATTTGAAAATGTTAGAATTTATAATAGATGAAACACCTATTCAAAAAGGTATGAAAATTTGAAATAAAATTCTTTTGAAAAGGTATTAAATCTTATGAAAGAAAATCATGAAGAGGTGTAACTTTAAAAAAATATTTAAATTTAAAAAGAAACAATTTTTCAAACTTTCTTCAGTGTTAACCGGTTAACCAAATAGGTTAATCGGTTAACGCCTATGAACGTTACCACATAATTTGAAAATTGCTGTCGTTAACCGGTTAACCCATATGGTTAACCGGTTAACACTGTTAAAATTCAGAAAAATATTTCTGTTAAAAGTGTTAAACCAGTTCCAATTTCATTTTCAAAAACTATGCACATGCAATAAAAATATGAAGATTATGTTGAACACTTGTATATCATATTTAAGAGTTAATTATTGATATACCTAAGCCTTGAGACAAGTCTTGAAAGTGTAGCACAAAAACTTGAATCGATCTGAAACATTCCATTGATGATGCATAGCCATGGTCTTGATCGTTTGTTGTCATCTCGACTTTTTGCAATCTGGAATGAGCTTGGATAATGTTGACGTCATCAAAACAAAGAACTTGAAGTATGCTTCTACATTCTCCCCCTTTTTTATGATGACAACCGAGCGAATTTGCGTACAAGCTTTGATCGATCAATCATGTTCTAGACTTGCTCCTCCCCCTATGTTCAGCAGCTCCCCCTATCTAAAACAGAGGCAAAATTCTGCACAGAGAGATATTAGAAACCAAAGCTCTTCTCCCCCTTTGTCATTAGCAAAAAGGAAGAGAGGATCAAGCATAGATATGAAAAATACAGCATAAAATTCAGCATGATGCAATGTAGTATGAAAGCATATATGAACACATACACATAGCAAAACACAATTGGATTAAAAACGGATAAGAGTACGAAAAACATAACCGAACCGAAATCAAAATTGCCTAACAAACGTAGGACTTATAACAGAATTTTTAAACGAAAACAATAAAAACAACAAGAAGCTGAAACCTGCGCTGGAAATCCAAGTTTTGGATGTGTTAACCGGTTAACGTAATAGGTTAATCGGTTAACGGTTAAAAAATTTGAATTTTTTGAAAAATCCAGCAGCATGTTTTAGCCTAAAAATAATAACTTTTTCACAAAATATTTTTCATAAAGTGTTAGCACTCATCAAAACGCAACTTTTGATAAAAAAAGTTTTTGAAACCGATTATTTTCAGGTATACGAAAGTGAGAAAAACGAAAAACGACAAAATGGGAGTGCTAGCCTTTTATGACTAAAAAGTGAACAAACATACATACAAAGCAATAAAGACATACAATAAGCAATTTTAAAGTAAAGGTTAGATGTCACCTTCATTGAGAATACCAAGTTCTCGTCGAATCTTGTAAAATTGCTCTTTAGCCAATGGTTTTGTGAATATGTCGGCAAGTTGATTGTGTGTATCCACGAATGTAACATCGACATCTCCATTTAGAACATGATCTCGAAGGAAGTGGTGCCGGATATCAATGTCCTTTGTTCTTGAATGCATGACCGGGTTCTTCGTGA
The DNA here is from genome assembly GCA_963966055.1 of Lathyrus aphaca. Taxonomy (NCBI): domain Eukaryota; kingdom Viridiplantae; phylum Streptophyta; class Magnoliopsida; order Fabales; family Fabaceae; genus Lathyrus; species Lathyrus aphaca. The sequence goes on from OZ014524.1 coordinate 36,440,039, forward strand.
TATTGATGGCACTTGTGTTGTCACACCGGAGAGGCATACAACCGAGATCTATACCGAAATCGAGAAGTTGTTGTTTAAGCCACAAGATTTGAGCACAACAACTTCCTGCTGCAATGTACTCCGCTTCGGCCATGCTAAGTGCAACGCATGCTTGCTTCTTGCATGCCCACGACACTAGTGCATTCCCGAGAATGTGACAAGTACCACTTGTACTCTTTCTATCGGTCTTACATCCTGCATAATCAGCGTCAGAATAATCAATTAAAGAACAAGTACTACCTTTAGGATACCATAGTCCGACGTGCGTCGTTCCTTTGAGATAATTCATGATCCTCTTCACGGCAGTGAGATGCGATTCCTTCGGATTAGCTTGAAAGCGGGCACACAAACAAACACTAAACATAATGTCAGGACGGCTCGCCGTCAAATATAAGAGTGAACCAATCATACCTCGATACTTTGTAATATCTATTGAAGTGCCGGAAAGATCTTGATCAACATACATTCCGGATCCCATTGGGGTAGACATCTCTTTGCAATTATCCATATCAAATCTTTTTAATAACTCCTTGCAATACTTGAATTGGTTGATGAAGATGCCATCCTTTGTTTGCTTGATTTGTAAACCAAGGAAGTAGTTCATCTTTCCCATCATGGACATCTCGAATTCGCCTTGCATCATAAGAGAGAATTCTTCGCAAAGATCTTTGTTTGTTGAACCGAATATGATGTCGTCGACATAGACTTGAACTAGTAAGGTGTTACCCTTAAGATTCTTGATGAACAAAGTCTTGTCAACCTTTCCTTTAGTAAAACCTTTCTCACATAAGAAGTTTCTAAGGCGATCATACCAAGCCCTTGGTGCTTGCTTTAAGCCATAAAGAGCCTTCTTCAACTTGTAGACATGAGACGGATTCTTGAAGTCTTCAAAACCGGGAGGTTTTTGACGTAGACTTCTTCATTGATGTACCCGTTTAGGAAAGCGCTTTTGACATCCATCTGGTACAACTGAAAATTCATAGAACAAGCGTAAGCAAGTAATAATCTAATTGCTTCTAACCTTGCTACCAGAGCGAATGTTTCATCAAAGTCGATTCCTTCTTCTTGGTTGTAGCCTTGTGCGACCAATCTTGCTTTGTTACGAACTATGATTCCATTCTCGTCAAGTTTTTTCTTGAACACCCATCTTGTGCCTATGATATGCTTGTTATCCGGTCTATGTACAAGAGTCCAAACTTGGTTTCTTTCAAATTGGTTGAGTTCTTCTTGCATAGCTATTATCCATTGATCGTCGCCTAAGGCTTCATCGATTTTTGTTGGTTCAATTTGAGACACGAACGCCATGTTGAGTCAAGCATCCTTGAGATTGAGTCGAGTTGCAACGCCTTGGCTAATATCACCAATTACTTTATCTATTGGGTGATCTCTATGAGTTCTCCATTCTTTTGGAAGATCTTGATGTTCTTCACTGGTTGGTGACTCATCTTCTTGTGATATTGCTTGTTCTTTTGATATCTCCCTTTGTTGTTGTGATAGATCTACATCATCATCATCATCCACAATAATATTATCCTCTTTCGAGGGGTTAGTCTCATCAAACGAAACATGTATGGATTCTTCAATGGTAAGAGTACATTTATTGAAAATTCTAAAAGCTTTACTTGATAGAGAATATCCAAGAAAAATACCTTCATCGGATTTCTCATCAAACTTACCAAGGTTGTCCTTACCGTTGTTGAGAACGAAGCATTTGCATCCGAAAATGTAGAAGAAAGATATGTTGGGTTTCCTTCCCTTGAACAACTCATAAGGTGTCTTCTTGAGAATAGGTCGAATATTGACACGGTTACTTACAAAACAAGTCGTGCTAACCGCATCTTCCCAAAAATATTTAGGAAGATTTGAGTCGCTAAGCATTGTCCTTGCAAGTTCCACTAGTGCCCTATTCTTCCTTTCTACGACACTGTTTTGTTGAGGAGTTCTAGGTGCGGAAAAGTTGTGAGAGATTCCATGTTCTTCACAAAAATCTTCAAATGATGAATTTTGAAACTCGCCACCATGGTCGCTTCTTATGGAAACAATTGAGAGTGACTTATCATTTTGAATTTGCTTGGCATACTTCTTGAATGCTTTAAAAGCATCACTTTTCTGCACTAAAAACAAAGTCCAAGTATATCTAGAGAAATCATCAACAATAACTAGTGCAAAAACGTTACCTCCGAAGCTTTTTGTTCTTGATGGACCGAAAAGATCCATATGTAACAATTGGAGTGGTCTTGTAGTAGATATCACTTTCTTGGTCTTGAAGGATGTTTTGGTTTGCCTCCCTTTTTGACATGCGTCACAAAGCTTATCCTTGATAAACTTCATCTTTGGAAGACCAACAACTAGATCATGCTTTAATAATTTATTCAAGTGTTCCATGTGAATGTGAGCAATCCTCTTATGCCAAATCCATGCATCGTTGTTGTTTTCCATTAAGCACTTCACCTTCAAGAGAGAGTCATCAAACGAAATCATAAAAATGTTATTAAATCGTTTACCTTTTAGCAAGAGTTCATGAGTGACTTCGTGTTCTATCAAACATTCCTCCTTTGTGAAGTTGATTCGGAACCCTTTGTCACACAATTGACTTATGCTAAGAAGGTTGTGTTTAAGGCCTTCCACATAAAGGACGTCTTCGATGATTGTATGAGGAGATGCACCAATGGTTCCAACTCCAAGAATTCTTCCTTTATTATCATCACCGTAAGTAACGTATCCTTTGGCCTTAAGTGTTAGACTTGAAAATTTGTTGATGTCGCCCGTCATATGTTTTGAACAACCGCTATCGAGATACCATTGCGTAGAAGTTGTTTTCAAGCATACCTACAAAACAAAGTCAAGTTTTGTTAGGTACCCAAATTTCTTTGGGTCCTTGATAGTTAGTACCTTTTTCAACCCACACATAATGCCCTTTAGCAACACCAATGTTGCGCACATAGCAAGCATTAGGTGTATGGCCTTTGATTCTACAATAAAAGCAAATAGGTTGAAATTGACTTTTGAATTTAGGAACATATTTTTGTTTCTTAATAATCCTTTTCTTTTTATGAATTTGATGCATAGTTTTAACATTGTTAGTCTTTTCCTTAACAATTTATTCACTAGCTTTTGCGAAAATGGTTTCACTTGTGCTTGGTTTGGAAAACTTAGAATATCCTAGGCCACTTTTATCATTTGGATATCTTTGGTGCCTAAGAATTTCCTCCAAGCCAATTTGACCTTTTTCATATCTTTCTAAAACTCTTTTTAGTTGAACAATTTGAAAGGACAATGACTCACAATTTTTACATGTAAGGCTTTGTTTTTCATCCTTTATCTTTTGTTTTTCATCTTCAATGTATTTTTCAAAAGATTTATTTTGTTCTTCTAAGGATAATATTTTCTTCTTTTGAGATGAGATATTTTTGTACAAAGTCTTACATTCCTTAAGAAGTTCATCTATGACTTCTTGTGCATCATTTTCATAAATAGAAAAGTTACTACTAACCTCGTAATTTTCTTCATCGGAGTGATGTGACGCCATTAACGCCATATTTGCACATTCGTCGCTTTCCGATTCCGATGAGGAACTAACTTCATTGTCATCCCACGCGACATAAGCCTTTTTATTCTTGAAGTCCTTCTTGCCTTTGAGTCCTCCTTTCTTCGCAAGTCTTGGACAATCCGGTTTTATGTGACCTTGCTTTCCACATTCATAGCATGTAACTTCTTGGTTCGATGTGGATGCATCCTTCTTCCTGAAATGTTTATTCTTTTTAGGAAAAGAAGAATTATTATTTTTGTTAAAAAACTTACCAAGCTTCTTAACAAGAAGCATGAAGTTCTCATCTTCGGAGATCTCGTCATCTTTGTCATCCTTCGTGTCAATCTTCAAAGCAATTCCTTTGGACTTTTTCTCTTGATTTTCATGCTTCTCGAGCCTTCCATGCTCCAATTCGTGCACTTAAAGTTTGCCGAATAAAGATGCGGATGTCATTGTTGAGAGACTCTTCTTCTCCGAAATTGCGGTCACCTTCGGTTGCCATTCCCTTGTCAAAGACCTTAGAACTTTCAAGTTAAGATCGTCGTTGGTGAAGGTCTTTCCGAGTGCAATCAAGTGGTTGGTTAGATGAACAAATCTTTTTTGTAAAGCCACAATAGATTCTCGGGCTGCATTCTGAACATCTCGTATTCTTTGCTCAATGTATTCAATCTTGATCTTTTTACTTCAGCGGTTCCTTCATGAGTCTCCACCAAAGTATCCCATATTTGCTTTGCTGATTTACATTGAGAAATGCGGAAGAATTCATCCATACTTAATGCACTTTGAAGAATATTGATAGCTTTCTTTTCATTTAAAATTCTTTTCTTATCATTTTCATCATATGTGCTTTTCAACTTCGCGGTTCCAACACCATTGATCACATTTACAGGATTGTGTGGACCTTCTTCGATTGCTTCCCATATAACTTCTCCTTGGGCTTCAAGATGTGCTTTCATTCTGATTTTCCAAAAGTCAAAATATTCGTCGGAGAAGAGCGGAGGCTTATTGCTACTTCCACCATCTTTGAAAACGGGATTCGAGTTTGCGGAAGCCATAAGGATCTTATAGGAACAGGTTACCTAAACCTGCTCTGATGCCAATTGTAGAATCAGAATGCGCCTAAGAGGGGGGGTGAATTAGGTGTTATCAAAATTTTCTCGATTCTTTTTCTTAGATGGATTGATTCTTCTTTTACGGTTAAAGAATAAAAATTGCAAAGCAGAAAAGTAAAGAACACACGGAGGTTTATCCTGGTTCCCTTCACAATCCGAAGGTACATCCAGTCCCCTTTCCAAAACGAAAGAGATTTCCACTAGTTTTCTTTAGAACAGTACAACCTATCATACCTTCAATGGTGAGGCCTACTTTCTAACAAAACTATACAACAAGTGTGCAAGAACAATCCTCTTGCCACACTTACCCTTATGTCCAAACAATCCTTGGAACACAAGTCACACAATAGAAAGACACTTTCTATAATATTGTTTTGAGTGAGAGTACAATGAAATGATATCAATAAAATTGATCTTCTCCTATAATCAAGAATTCACTATAAATATTCAACACAAGTGGTCAAGGCAAAATATGAAAGTTATGAACTTATGAACACTTTTGAAAGATGAAGATAATTTGAATAAAGTGAATTTGATTGTATGAAAATATTTGAAATTTTTTCTAAGAGGTTGATTTTGAATTTGAAAATGTTAGAATTTATAATAGATGAAACACCTATTCAAAAAGGTATGAAAATTTGAAATCAAATTCTTTTGAAAAGGTATTAAATCTTATGAAAGAAAATCATGAAGAGGTGTAACTTTAACAAAATATTTGAATTTAAAAAGAAATAATTTTTCAAACTTTCTTTAGTGTTAACCGGTTAACCAAATAGGTTAATCGGTTAACGCCTATGAACGTTACCACAGAATTTGAAAATTGCTGCCGTTAACCGGTTAACCCATATGGTTAACCGGTTAACACTGTTAAAATTCAGAAAAATATTTCTGTTAAAAGTGTTAAACCAGTTCCAATTTCATTTTCAAAAACTATGCACATGAAATAAAAATATGAAGATTATGTTGAACACTTGTATATCATATTTAAGAGTTAATTATTGATATACCTAAGCCTTGAGACAAGTCTTGAAAGTGTAGCACAAAAACTTGAATCGATCGGAAACATTCCATTGATGATGCATAGCCATGGTCTTGATCGTTTGTTGTCATCTCGACTTTTTGCAATCTGGAATGAGCTTGGATAATGTTGACGTCATCAAAACAAAGAACTTTAAGTATGCTTCTACAAACGTAGTTCCCTTAACTAGGGAGGAAATTTGTTTATTTGTGTTTTTTTATGATTGAACTGCTTATGCATATGCTCAGGTGTTGCAAGCTCGCCTTGAGCGAGTGTGTTTACCGTCTTTCCAGAGAAAAGTCAAAGCGAGTTCTTTTGTTTAGAGTGAAGGAGATGAGAAGAGAGTTACCACAGGAAAGACGCTTGTTATTGGTTTGGAGCTTTTTAGGAGCTTTTTATTTGAGTTTGCATAAGAGAGTGTAAGGAGAATCACACCAATATGGAATGAGGAAGAAGCGCACCTAAGTAAGGAGAAGATCCACAAGACTTAGTTCAAAGGATTTAGGCTCAAGCACAATATCCTACTTTTGCTTATTAAGTGTTTTGTTGTTTTTAATGAAGAAGTAGCTTTTAGCTTTTGTTTGTGAAACTGACTTCATGCTTAGACTTGTACATCATGCTATAAAAGTTTACAATACCCCAAGATGGTATAAATGCAAATGCCCCATGTAATAAGTCTATGACACAAGAAGTCACTTCAATCTTTATTAAGTATTTTTAAGTTTGTTTAGAGGTGAGAGAAAGAAGACTCAAGTTGAGAAAGGGAAATACTAAGGGAAACTAAGACTCACCCTAGGTCATTATACAATGGAGATCCTAAGGTTAGTGAGGTTTGAAGAGCTCTAAACCTAGAAGAAGAGAGATGAAGAGCAAGTTCTAACTCACTTCAAAGGTAAAAGATGAGATTAGAACTCAAAGGGATGAAAGGAAAGTGAAATGTCAAAGAATCATAATATGCTTTTCACAATCACATAAGAGAAAGCTTTTAAAAGATAAGGAAGAAGAGATATGAGTATGGATAAACATCCACATACTCAATTACTTACCATAGCCCCTACATAAAAGGTTATTGTCACAATAATCTGCATATTAGAAACCAAAACAAAGGAATAAAGGCAATTAAACCTCACACACATCCTAAAATGAAACTATGGTTCAAAATAAAACCTAAGTCTAAAGGTGAAGGTACTTAAAGGTCGCATGACTTCTAAAGTCATTAGCTTATTCCTAAGATAGCTCTCTAAGTCTAATAAACTAATCACAAGCAAACTAAGCACAAACTATGTCTTAAACCCTAAGGAAGCTCTAAGTGAAGTAAGAGTAGGAAGAATGAAAGATTATGCAAGATGAACATGTGTTAATGCTTCATGAATTGTCAAAGTCAAGAGTATACATCCTCAATGAATGTCCTATTATTCTTATGAATGGACATATAAAGCATGGGAAGAAGCATTCAAGTGATAAAAGGGTTAAGATGAAGAAGAAGTCAGAAGAAGTGAGCATGTATCATGTAAGAAAGAACATAAGTCAAGATGAAAGTCAAATGAGTAAAGTTGGTCACAATATGGTGGAGCTCAATAGCACATTATAAGGATAAAATGTTAAAGATACACATACAAGCATGTCCAGCTCATATAGAAAACAAGTTCAAACAAGTCATCAAACATGTAAAAGAAAGTCATATAAGGCAAAGATGTTTCATACTTGAAATGAATGACAAATTATGCAATATGACATACCAATATGAATGCTTATACATGAAGTAAGTGGCATACTTGAAGTGTAATGCAAATGAGATAAAGATATGAACAAGTTAAAAAACATATAAACAAGTGTAAGAAGCATATGTTGAAGGCCATGGGAGAATTAGGTCAAATTAACACATAATGCATCACACAAATCAAAAGTTAAACCCTAACCAAAATGGACCTATAATTTATCATACAAAACTTATAAGAATCTAAATAAACCTAGTAAACCCCCACAAGTAACCTAAAATGATGGCATAAATGCCTTCAAGCAATTAGGGTTAAAGACGTGATGAACATGGTTCATGAAAAGTAACTTCAAATACAAGTAATCAAACATACATCAAACAATGTTAAAAAATTATCAAATTAAACATAATGTGGCCTAAGTCCGAGGATAATCATTCACCAAAAGCTTACACAAAATTCAAAAGGGAACTAGTTCAAACAATGGCTTAAAGTTGCATAAGGACCAAATAGAAAATAGGCAAAAAATGGGGACCTAAATGCAACTAAAAATGATTTTAAAAATATGGAAAAATATTTTTTATGAGGTTTCAGATGTCTTTGAATGAATGCGAAAAGAATGGTTGAAAAATATTTCTTATGCTAGGTGAAAGAAATCTTTGAAGTTGATGTGTTCAAATAGAAACCATTTTTAAAGAAAATACAAGAAAATTATAGAAATACGATGAGAAATAAGAAAAATCAGAAACAAAAAATATACAAAATTATTTAAATGTGTAAAATTGGTTCATGATGTTTTATGTGATTTTTGGATGCTTAGAAATGATTTTTATGAAAATAAAATGAAAACTATGAAAAATAAAAATAAAAAAGAGAAGAATCCAAGGATGGGGGTGTCACACTAGTAAAACAACAGTTCAAAATTCGCTTGAGCCTAGAGTGGGGGTGTGGGAATAGCAAGCAAGACCCAGGTATAGCAGTAAAATCATGAGTGTAAGCTATTGGTTAACTTAACTCAAAGTAAACAGAGTAGTCACCGCGCTTTTATTTTATTTCAGATGGAAAAGGAAAAAGAGCGAATAAATCCTAATGAATCTAAAAGCAAAAGGCGAAAGAAACAAGCAGAGAAACGGGTAAGGGAATAGGTTACAAAATGGGAAGGTTTTACCCACCCAAAATAATTGTGGTACTCCAAGGGAACTCTTTGAAAAATTTATTGCTTTCGGTTTGAAAATGGTTTGTAAAAAGAGAGTGGAGGGATGAGAAAAGACTTTATTTTTAATGTTTTTATGTTTGGAGAGGTTTAACACCTCATGCCTACATACCCACAATGTGCAATGCGAGATCAAAACCCCGTAGTTCATGGTACAAATAGTGAAAAGGGTTGGTTATGATTGATTTTATTAAGTAGAGAGAATTTGTTGTTTTCAAGTGGATAGCCTAACAAATCTTCCATGAGAATGAGTGCATGGACTCATACATCATTATGGGGAGTGCTCCAACTCGAATAAAATCAACGAGTATGCCACTAAACCCCCACGAATGACAAGAGACTCAATTACATCAAACTACAACCATGAAGATTGAGAGACTTGCACCCGACTAAAGAATAATGACTCGTAATCGACACTTATAAAGAAAACAAACAAAGGTGCACAAAGGCACAAAATAACTTGAATGAGTTTGGTTCTTTTTCTTTTTTGAATTAAAGTCAAGAAGATTAAATTCATTGATTTTTTAAAGAAAAGAAAGTAGTAGAATCCACTTGAAAAAAGTCAAGGTTTTATTTATTAAAGAGGTGATGGTTTTTTAAAACAAGAATCCTTTGAAAAAGAATGAAGTTTTAAAAATTTAAGAAGGGGTGGAGATGAAGAGGCTATCATAAAAGAGAAAATAAAAGAGATAAAGGAGGAAAGATCTAACCAAACTTGATGATGCTTCCAATTACGGGGATAAGAGTTTCATTCTTATAAGCTAGCAAATGGCCAAATAAAAGCAAAAATACCAACTTCATGAAGATCAAATCAAATGGAAGGTATCCTAGAATCTAAGTCCAAAACTCAAATTACTATGCAAAAGATAGTAACCAATAGTCCAAGATCAAGATCACAAGTTTTTTAGAGGTTTAATCCTTTATTAATATTTTTGTGTCCAAATGGACAAAAGAAAAATCAACACAACAATGTAATAGCAAGAATATAAACATGATAATGGATGATAAAGCAATATAAAACATAATGAAAATAAAGGAGATCAAGGTGTGAGAAGGAAATTAAAATGTTAGTATAATAATAATAATAATATACATAAGAGTGGTATGGTGAACTTAATCATCCACAACAAAAAGAGTAACCAAGGTACTTAGTACCAAAAAAATTGAAAAGACAACCGATTCCGCTTAGTATCTTACATTATAGTGATTAATCAAGACGATTAGATCCAAATTCAATGAAATTTGAAAGAAGATTGGGAGATTTAAAGGAACCATGCATCAAACTTCAGAAGTCTTGGATCTTAACGCAAAAAGATCAATCACTTTGAGATTACGCGACCAATACGAGGTCCGGTCCACGAAAGTACAAGTATCCAATTGGACTTTTATTCCGAATTCGGGACACACTTAGGTCTATGTTAAGAAATCTACGAGTAATTTACGGAGTAATTTCCCTACAAATGAGGCCGACCAACACCAATTAAGATGAACGATATTTGTGCTAATGCATGCGAGATAAACGATATGTAAATCGCCATCCGAACGCAATGTCGCACAAAAATAAAGATGAATACCAAATTGAGTTACATTTATGGTATTCTTTCATCTTTAAGTTCAATCACCCATCTTGGTGGATTCAAGTATGAAAATATCTCACTAATGCAAAGTACCTAAAGTGAATTAAATAATTCACTTAGAGGTAGATTTGGACTAATGAATATTAACCACTCTAATCTACACCCAAATTCCATTGAAATTAAATAGAAATGAGTCCCAAAAATGTCTCCGAGGGTAAAAATAAGAATGAGGAATAAGAAGAAGCAAAATGAACCAACAAGTTCAAAACAAGCCAAAAACAGCTTCTAGAGCAGTGTTAATCGGTTAACACAACAAATTTTCAAATTCTGGCGCAAAATAACACTGCTTAATCGGTTAATCATTTTATACTGAAATTGGTTAACCAATTAACACTGAACCTGTAGCAGAAAAATAGCCAAAATTCAGCATGATCCTATTTCAAAAACCACTTCCCAAAACCATATGATCATGAACTGAATTGGCACGAATTTTAAAATTAAAAACCAGTGAAATCCCTGCAATCAAACAATAATTTAGGATCCAAAGGTTCAATAACCAAAGTAACCAATTACCAAGAATAATCTTCAAATTGATCAAATATCAAGCTTGATCTACTGAAATTGATGAACAAAAATAATAAGATAAGGTTTAGCTCAAAGTTGATCAAGAATTCAAGGTGAATTCTTGATAACTTTCAAAAGAGGGAAAAATAAGCTTTGGTGATTTTGGGGTTTGGAAGGATATTTTGCAAGAGATTTGTCGGCTATCAAAAGCTTGGGAATTGAATGAGAAAATGCCTCTATTTAAAGAGGTTAGGCATGGGAATTTGGTAGAATGGAGCTTGCTTTGGAAATTCAAAAATTAGGTTTGGAAATTCAAATTTGGAGGGAAATGTAAAAGAGTGATGATTAGTGAGGGTTTATGGTGGGAAATGATCAAAGTGATGTAGATAATTAAGAGGGAAATGGATCTAGAATACTCCAATGAGATCAATGGCTAAGATATGCTGAAATTGAAAAAAAAATTCAAATTTTGCACTGGTTAATCGGTTAACGCATTAGTTTACCGGTTAACCAGGTCAAATTTTGAATATTTTGTTTAATTTTGATTGCTTGATTGCTTCGGCTCGATTCTTTTGCGCGTCGAAGAAGGCATGGAATTAAACACACGAACCTTGGAATTCCTTGAATAAATCAATTAAATCGGGAAATCCTTGATCAGATAAATTTGAATTATTTGCGGATCGACTTTGACTTTTATCTGTGAACTTAATTCGAGCTGCGAGACTACTATTTTTGGCATTTTGACCTGAAAAAGGATTAACAAAAGAAAACAAAGTATTTTTGGATTTTAATTAGTGGTTAGTAAACATACACAAATAAAATAAAATAAAAGCAAAGGTGCTCCCCTGTGAGGCATAAACCTACATTCAAGAAGAACCGAGAAACCATGTCCAAGAACACGCAGAGGTTTATGGCACTACAATGCACCCTAGTCAACTAATTGACTTTCTGTAAACCACTAGATCAAGTTAAAGTCAAGAATCAAGGAAAGTATGTAAATCCAAAGGATCCTAGTGAATGCATGTGATAAGCTAAAAACGAACATTCTCACGTGATCTCTCAGGATTATAAACATGGCACGTGATGAGGAGTGTCCCTCATTTATGTGTTGGCACACTTTTGGCCTTTGGATGCAATCAAATTAATGACTGTGTTATAAAGTTATATAAAACCTAACTTAAACCCTCATCGTCCGGAGAAGGACCTCCAAACATCTTCTCCGGCCACCTCTGGTCACCTGTAACTCCCAAACTCCCCATAAATTGATAAAACTCATGCCATTTGAATAAGGAACTTACAAGTAGATAAAATCCATACGCAAAACACATAAATCAAGCATACCATAGGTGTAGGCTTGTTCTTGAGCTTCTAAAGAGCAAAATAAATTCTCTGAAGTCTTGGATCTTGGAGAAGAAATGAAGAAATCAGATCTGCAATGGCATTGCACTTAGAGAAGTGGATTAGATTACACTCTGCTCTTGATCAAGGAAGCTTGATGATGATGAATTGATGAATATGATGATGAACTAAGTGAAGTTCTTACACGAAATTCAGAGAGAAAAACATAGAGAACTTGGAAGAAATTTGAGGTGAATTTGATAGAATGTTGAAGAATGATCCAAAATCTGTTAGAAGTGAATTTATATCAATGGTTAACTGTTAACCACCTTGGTTAGCAGTTAGAACCATGATTAAATTGGGTGAAATGAGAAATATGAGGGTGAATGGGAAATTTTCAAAATGAAATAAAGTATGGATCGTGTGTGCTATGTTCAAGTGTGGAAGGAATCATGATAAGCATGGTGAGGTTCATGGATGGATGGTGGTGATGTTGTACCAACTGCAAATGACTAAAATTATGGTATGAAAGAACCAGATGTCGAATACGATGTTGAGACATATGATCTGAAACTGTTAACATGGCAAGGTACATCCAAAGACAATACAATATTCTGTTATAACAGATTCTAAATACCCTATAGGATATTTAGACATCTGGTCCGACATTCAGTAAAACATAGAATAATACAATACAGAAAAGAATAAACAATACAATCAAATTATTAATCCATATTGATGCAACCACATTTACTCTGGGGGCTACCAAGCCAAGAAAGAAATCCACTATCAGTAGTATCAATTCAAAGACCCTCAGCAAACCACTTAGTTTACAATCTTCTCACTTAATCACTACCAGTGCAACTTCTATCTAGGAACTCCTAAATATGAGACACATCTCACTCCCCTTCAATCATCATAGTGATAACAAACTAATAATTCAAAATCAGAAGACACACTTCCATGACAACCTCTTAACCTTGCTTCCAAGCTTCAGTCAAGTACACAATATCTCTTGCTTAACAGCTTTGAGAGTTACAACGAAAAAAACCTGAATATTAAATCTTTTAGCATACGGATGTGGTTAGAACACAACCCTAATGATACAAATTTTACATCTTTGGTTGGTTACTAAAATTAGGTTACAAGACTTCTTTTTATAACATATTCCCAACTAGATTTGGGCCTTCTAAAATCGCAGCATAGCAACTGCTACAACTATGCAGAAAAATATGCTACAAAAAGATCTTTAAAAGAATAACTTCCTAAAATATCTCTATATTTAGAAAGTCTATATTTATTCAATATTTTTCTCTAATTCAAATTTGAATCTTCAAGATCTTTAAAACAGTGTCACCTTGGATTTCTTTAAAACAAAACTCTGAATATTCTGTTAAATCATAATAGAATCTTCAATTTAGTAGGATCAATTCATGATGTTGAATGACTGCATAGGACATCTTCTTCAACATGTTGCTCCAGATATTGAAACAATCCAACTCAACATGATCAGGCGCACAATAAGACTTCTTTGCTTAACCTGTTCTTATTTTGCAAGATCCTACACAATATATTGCTGTTATATTTGTTTTACAAAATTGATGTCAATCCTAGAAATACAGAACTAACAATCTCCCCCTTTGGAAAATTTTGGCTAAAACAAATAAATAAAATACAATTCAAATCACATCAATAATACTGAAAAAATGACAACAACCCTTTCTTCATCATGTCAGGACATGTTATTTGACATCTTCCTCAACAACCTTCCTCGGCAATAGTGGAAACAACAGTGGACAAGGAGTAAAAAGTCCTGAACTCTAAGTAGAAAGTCCTGAACTCTTGACAGAACTAATCCACTACTACCCTTTTCCATTCAAGTTCCCAGAAACATTCCTCTAAGGCTTAGAAATACTCCCCCTCAAGGAGACCAATGGTGGCATAAGAGAACAGACCATTCATTCCCTTATGTAACTCAAAACACAAGTCACAATTGTGTTCATAACTCAAGACACAAGTTACAATGACTGAACTACAACATCCTCCCTGACATCTGAGGTCCATCTCTGAAGCACATCTGGCATATCCATTTGAACTGAACCTCCATCTGAACAGATGATTGAGTAGTACTCCCCCTTTTTTTAGCCAAAAATTGGCAAAGACATCCATCACAACACCAGAGCCACGTAGTACTCACCCAAATACAAATAAAACCCATAAGAAGTAAGAAATGTTGAAAACACACACAGGCTGAAGGAGGAGAATTGCTCTCTATAAATAGCAAGAGCTGACATAGAAAGTAATGGTTGTGCCTTGAATGTAGGCGCTTTCTTGGTCAAGGCCCATTAATTTAGGCACAAAAACTTCCATACCAATTAAATGAAACCATCCAAAACAATCTTTGAATGTCTGACTTAAAAAAACACGCGTTTCACATCCTACTTACAACACCGTCCACAAAAGCTCATAGTTTGGCTAAAGAATCACATTTTTTGAAACATGTTTTGACATCCTACCATACCCTGTCTTTTAGCAACACTACATGCAAAGTTCACAACCCTTGATGTATTCAATTAATACTGCAGATAACAACTTTATCCATATGATTCCATATTGCCCTTTGGACACATAAGACAACCCTTATTCATATCACATATGTAATACCCATATATAAAAGACATGCATCAAAGCATATTTTTCATATATGCATTTAAGTTTGGTATTGAAATACAACAAGTTCTTAAGTACACATTGCATAAATATAGCCACTACGGTAAAAGTACTAAGACAAAAGGTTATACATAATACAAGGTGTTCACAAAAATACAAAATCTAAGAACTAGATCCAAAGATCTCAAAAGTCCACAGCGGAAGAAGCCATCAAACAAGCAAGGATAATCAAGTCGCCTTATCCTTACCCTTTGCGGAACCTAAAGTACTTGAAATAACAACATCAACATGGGGTGAGATAAAACATCTCAGCGAGTTCCCTATCTTAAAGTTCTCTCGGCTCTAAAAGGTTCAAACTAGACAAAACTCAAGTCGGGGAAAAATATAGACTTCGAGTTTACATAAACTAGAGACATCCAAGTAATATAACAGAGCACACACGAGGTGCTTGGAGGCATCTTTCCCCTCTCATCCATAGCTTTAGCATACAAGCACGGGTCACTCAATCCTTAACATATAGATAACTTTCCCCGCCCAGCCACACAAGGACGAGTACGGGTCACTCATTATCTATCTAAGGTACTTCCCCGCCCAACCACACCAGGACGAGTACGGGTCACGACACCTAACCAAAAAGTAAATTTCCCCGCCGAGCCGTACAAGGACGAGTATGGGTCACTCATTACTTATCCTAATGGATACTTTCCCAGCCCAGCCACACCAGGACGCGTACGGGTCACGGTCATCCATTAAGGGATTCGATTCCACAATTAAAACATAACACAAGAAGTAAACTTCCAACTTCTCACAACTATCTAGCCCAAAGATACTAACCGAGTATCGATGCCTAAGTATCATTAAGTCTCTAAAACAATTCTTTAACAATCTAGGGTAACTCAGCTACCTCACAAGTTTTTACCATTTTATTACCTTAAGCTCACAATTCCCAAACTTAACATTTTACGGTATTTCCAAAAAGTCGGGAAAAAGTCGGGTAAAAACAATATTTTTTGGCACCATGTGAAATTACATAATTTTAGCTTCAAAACAATAAGCGGAACACTAAGAACGGACACCCGGGTCAAACGTTATAAAGAAAAACATAATTCAGCTTGAAAGTTACAATTTGCAGGGCGAACACAGAGAGATTCCTACAGTTTGCAGCATGAACTCTGTTCATGGAGCGAACACAGAGAAATTCTGTTAAAAACAGCTACAGGAAACCCTTCCCAAAACCCCTAATTTCACAAAAATGCACCAAAACAGAGGAATCCAAACCCAAACATGCCTATAATCATATACTAAACATCATACTTAGTTTTAGTCGAGTTTTTAACCGTTTAATCTTTCGATTTCAAGCTTTTCACCAAAATCTCTAAAACTCATAAACCCTAAAACTCAATCAAAAGTCATAACAAAAGTATCTAACTACGAACCCACCTCGAGAGATGAAGATCGACGGAAAGAATGATCCGATTCGACGGACAGGTGATGGAGAAAGATGATTTGAAGCTTAGGGTTTCCCTCTTTCTTCTTCTCTTTTCTCTTCTTTTCTTCTTTTCCTTTTTCTCTTCTTTTTCTTACTAACTTCTTCTTCCTCTCATTTTCTTTCTATATAAACAATTATATAAAAACTTATATTTTACCAATGCGTCCAAATATAGAGAGTATCCAAAAATTTCTCTTAATCCTCAAATTAATAAAACCTCTTAAATAAATAATATTAGTTAACCAATTTTAAATTCCGTTTACTCTAAATGGTTTTTCATTAAAAATTCTTAGAATAAATCGGAATCCTATTGGCCTTAAATAATATTATCCAGAGAGTTAAATAAATTACGGGGTGTTACATCCTCCCCCCCCCCCCTTAAATAAAAATTTGTCCTCGAATTTAAAATATTTCCTGAAAAGGTGATGATATAATTCCCGCATCTCCGATTCCAACTCCCACGTAGCATCTCCCGGATGCGTCGCATCCCATTGTATCTTAACAAGTGGGATCTCTTTGTTCCTTAACACCTTTTTTTCTCTTCCCACAATACGGCTCGGTTGTGGTTTGAAGGTTAAATCTGCCTCAATTTCGATAGAATCTGGAAGAATAGGCTGAAGAGGGTCAGGAACAAACCTACGAAGCTGAGATACATGGAAAACATCATGCATCTCGGATAGAGAGGGTGGTAAGTCCAATCTATAATAAAATTCACCAATCCTCTCCAAGATCTGATATGGTCCTATGTATCTCGGACCTAACATGTGCGATTTAAGCGGTCCTTTCAATCTCAACCTCGGAGTGACTTTCAAGTAAACATGATCACCTTCCATAAATTCCAAAGGTCTTCTTCGGTTGTCAGAATAACTTTCCTGACGATCCTGGGCTTGCTTAATCTTTACTTGAATCATCTGAATCTTCTCTGTAGTCTCTTGAATAACTTTCGGTCCCAAAATCCTATCTTCGCCCACTTCTGACTAACACAAGGGTGTCCTAAACTTTCTTCCATACAAAGCCTCATACGGATCCATTCTGATGCTCGCATGGTAACTTTTATTGTAAGAAAATTCGATCAACGACAAAAGTTCCTTCCAATTTCCTTTACTCTCCAACACACAATCCCTTAGAATATCTTCCATTTTTTGAATTGTACGCTTCGCCTGACCATCAGTTTGTGGATGATTAGAAGTACTCAAACGCAAATTCGTACCCATGGCTTGTTGGAACACCTTCCAAAATCTAGAAGTGAATTTTGGATCTCTATCCGACACAATGCTAGATGGGACACCATGCAATCTCACAATTTCCGCAATAAACAATCTTGCAAGGTGACTTGCCTTGTACATAGTCTTAACGACTAAGAAATACGTAGATTTCGTGAACCGATCCACAATCACCCAAACAGAGTCAAAACCACCTTGAGTACTTGGTAAACCTACCGCAAAGTCCATAGAAATACTATCCCACTTCCAAATTGGGATGTCCAAAGGTTTTAACAAACCTCCCGATCTTTGGTGTTCAATCTTCACTTGTTGACACACCGCACATTCAGACACAAATACCGCAACGTCCTTTTTCATTCCGGGTCACCAATATTCTTTCTTCAAGTCTTGATACATCTTCGAAGAACCCGAATGTATCGTAAAAGAACCTTTATGGGCTTCCTGTAAAATCTTTCTTCTCAACATGTCATCATTCGGAACGCAAATCCTTTAGTTGAATAGGATAATCCCATCCAACGCCCTTACAAAACCCAGTTGGAGTAACAACCCTTGCAAATTCTCGTCTAGAACTTGAGCTTGCTGAATCTCATTCCTCAAGGTAGAATTGATATTCAAATTTCACATGATTACACCATTCGGAGTCCAAACAAACTGAAGATTAAGCTCTCGAAACTTTTCCAACAGTTCATATTCCAACATCATCCACTCGGCACTATGAATTACTTTTCTACTCAAAGCATCCACCACTTTATTCGCTTTTCCTGGATGATACTTCAATTCAAGGTCATAATATTTCAAATACTCTATCTATCTTCTTTATCTCATAATTAATTCCTTTTGATCAAAGAGATACTTCAAACTCTTGTGATCACTGAACATCTCAAAACGCACACCATACAGATAATGTCACCACACTTTCAAAGTAAACATCACGGCCGCTAGCTCCAGATCATGAGTCGGGTAGTTCTTCTCATGAACTCTTAACTGTCTAGAATCATAGGCTACAACATGGATTTCTCGCATCAGAACACCTCATAATCCCATCTTAGAAGCATCACAAAACACTTCGTAATATTTTTTAGGATCGAGAATGATCAAAACTGGGGTAGTTGTCAATTTCTCTTTCAACCATACGAAACTTTGCTCACAACTAGAATCCCATTCGTAAGCGAAATCCTTTCTCGTAAGCTTAGTTAATGGTAACGCCATATGAGAAAAACCTTTAATGAACCTTCTGTAGTAACCTACCAAACCTAAGAAACTTCTCACTTATGAAACATTCTTCGGTCTCTCCCAATTAATCACGGCTTCAAACTTTGATGGATCCACTGCTACACCTCCCTGAGATATAACATGTCCAAGAAACTTGACTTCTGACATCCTGAATTCACACTTGCTAAACTTGGCAAAAAGTTGCTTCTCTTGCAGTATCGATTGAACAATCCTCAAATGTTCTACGTGCTCTTGTGGAGTACGAGAATAGATAAGAATGTCATCGATAAATATCACCATGAACTGATCCAAGTAATCTTGAAATATCCGATTCATGTAGTCCATAAAAATAGCTGGAGCATTCGTCACACCGAAAGGCATCACTAAGAATTCATAATGACCATAACGGATTCTAAACGCAGTCTTCGGAACATCAGAACTTTTCACACGAACCTGGTGATAACCCGACCTCAGATCAATCTTCGAGAACACACAGACTCATTTCAATTGATCTAGGAGATCGTCTATCCTCGGCAATGGATACTTATTCTTGATAGTAACCTTGTTCAACTTACGGTAATCAATACATAACCACATACCATCGTCCTTCTTCTTTACCAACAAAACAGGGGCTCCCCACGGTGAAACACTTGGTCTAACAAAATGATTTGCCATCAAATCCTCTAATTGATCCTTCAATTATTTCAACTCGAGCGGTTCTATCCGATAAAGGGAAACAGATATAGGAGTCGTTCCCGGTATATGGTCAATTGAGAATTCAACTTCCCTTACCGGAGGTAAGGAAGTGACATTCCCGGGGAAGACATCAGGAAATTCACAAACAATCGGAATATTCAAAACTTTCTTGCCATTACTCTCCTCTTTAGTAAGGACAAGCAAAACAAACTTCTCTTGTTCAAACAAAAAATTTACCATTCAAACTATACCTTCTAAGATCGTTGTCAAAACATCTTTCGGAGGCGCTTCAACGGATGGAATAAGGATCAACTTTTCTTCACATCCAATAAACACAGAATTCGCAGATAACCAATCCATTCCCATAATAACATTAACTTTCTTAAGAGGTAGACAAATGAGGTCAATTTGAAAAATTCTACCATCCACGGACAAGGTACAATTCTCACACCTTAGGGGTGTCTCAACAGTTTCATCCATAGTGGTAGTAACCACCATCGAAGGAAACAAGGGGAATACTTGCTACCCGAGTCGCTTCGCACAATTAGTAGATACAAAAGAATGAGTAGCCCCACAATCAAATAAAACAAGACAAGGATGCTTGTTAACAAGACAAGTACCCGCAATGAGGGAGTTGTCGGCTTTGGTCCTTCTAGCATCCATAGTATAAACTCTCGCTTGAACTTGATTCTTTGGCTTGGTAAAATCCCTCGACATAAGGCCCACACCATCACAATTGTAACACCTTAATCCCCCACCAAGACACCTACCAAAATGACGATGGTTACACAACCTACACGTGGGTGGAGTATTAGGTCCGACACTTTTAACTTGTTTCCCTTTGAAAGGTTAAGGCCTTGGTCTAAAAGATTGATTGGCTCTTCCTCGATCACCTTGAACCGCTCTTCCAACACTAGCTTCGGTTTGCACTTTCTTCAAACTATGTTCGGCGATATAGCACTTCCTTAACAACTTGGAATAAGTAGGGAACTCCCTTTGAGAGACACTATGAGAGATTTTGGCCCTGAAACCAAACAAGAACCGATCAATCTTCCATTTTTCATCTGGAGCATACATAGCCTTCCTAGAGTAAGCCACCATGTCCTGGAACTTCTCAGCATAACTGGACATAATCATGCTCCTTGTCTAAGCTGTTGGATTACAATTTCTTTTTGGGTTCTCAAGGAACTCGGAAAGTAATTCTCCATAAAAATTGTCTAAAATTTTTGCCACACTTTTGGAATTCCTTGCACCGTCATAAGATTTGAAGCACTTTCCCACCACCTCGAAGCAAAACCTTTTAGTAAATGTGACACAAAATTCACCTTGTCTTCTTCACCACAATTCCCAATCTGGAAAATTCTCTCCATTCCGGTGACCCATTTATGTGCCTTAACCGGGCCCAATCCATCATGAAACTCCTGAGGGTTCATGCGGAAGAAGTCTTAGAATGTTCCACCTCCAGCTTCAGGAGCAACCACATGAGGATGAAGGCCCCCATTCATTTGGTGCATCATCTCCTGCATGAATTGATGTTGCTGTTGTTGCATCTGTTGCATGAATTGGAACATAGGAGCATTCTCGTCACCACCCGCTTGATCGCTACCAAGAGGAGTGACACTGGGTCGAGCACGAGTTCCATGCCTACCAGCCATATTCCTAAATATAATTAAAATAGGATTAAGTTGATCAAGCTTAATACCATAAACATAACATTTAGTTCTACGATGATATTACGTGTATAAACAGAAAGGAAACACTTATAATATTCCAAGGCTAGGTCGATAATACGACCTGCTCTGATACCAACTGTAATACCCATATATAAAAGACATACATCAAAGCATATTTTTCATATATAAATTTAAGTTTGGTATTAAAATACAACAAGTTCTTAAGTACACATTGCATAAATATAGCCACTACGACAAAAGTACTAAGACAAAAGGCTATAAATAATACAAGGTGCTCACAAAAATACAAAATCTAAGAACTAGATCCAAAGATCTCAAAAGTCGACAGCGGAAGAAGCCATCAAACAAGCAAGGATAATCAAGTCGCCTTATCCTTACCCTTTTGCGGAACCTGAAGTACCTGAAATAACAACATCAACATGGGGTGAGATAAAACATCTCAGTGTGTTCCCTATCTTAAAGTTCTCTCGGCTCTAAAAGGTTCGAACTAGGCAAAACTCAAGTCGGGGAAAAATCTAGACTTCGAATTTACATAAACTAGAGACATCCAAGTAATATAATGGAGCACACACGGGGTGCTTGGAGGCATCTTTCCCCGCCCAGCCATAGCTTTAGCAGATGAGCACGGGTCACTCAATCCTCAACACATAGATAACTTTCCCCGCCCAGCCACATAAGGATGAGTATGGGTCACTCACTATCTATCTAAGGTACTTTCCCCGCCCAGCCACACCAGGACGAGTACGGGTCACGACACCTTAACACAAAGTAACTTCCCCCGCCCAGCCACACAAGGACGAGTATGGGTCACTTATTACTTATCCTAATGGATACTTTCCCCGCCCAGCCACACCAGGACGAGTCGGGTCACGGTCATCCATTAAGGGATTCGATTCCACGATTAAAACATAACACAAGAAGTAAACTTTCAACTTCTCACAACTATCTAGCCCGAAGATACTAACCGAGTATCGACGCCTAAGTATCGTTAAGTCTCTAAAACAATTCTATAACAATCTAGGGTAACTCAACTACCTCACAAGTTTTTACCATTTTATTACCTTAAGCTCACAATTCCCTAACTTAACATTTTTACGGTATTTCCGAAAAGTCGGGAAAAAGTTGGGTAAAATCAATATTTACCGGAACCATGTGAAAGTACATAATTTTAGCTTCAAAACGATATGCGGAACACTAAGAACGGACACCCAGATCAAAAGTTATAAAGAAAAACATAATTCAGCTTGAAAGTTACAGTTCGCGGGGCGAACCCTGTTCGCGGGACGAACACAGAGAAATTCCTACAGTTTGCGGGGCGAACATAGAGAAATTCTGCTAAAAACAGCTATGTGAAACCCTTCCCAAAACCCCCAATTTCACAAAAATGCACCAAAACAGAGGAATCCAAACCCAAACATGCCTATAATCATATTCTAAACATCATACTTAGTTTTAGTCGAGTTTTTAACCGTTTAATCTTTCGATTTCAAACTTTTCTACCAAAATCTCTAAAACTCATAAACCCTAAAACTCAATCAAAATTCATAACAAAAGTATCTAACTACGAACCCACCTCGAGAGATGAAGATCGACTGAAAGAATGAGCCGATTCGACGGACGGATGATGGAGAAAGATGAATTTGAAGCTTAGGGTTTCCCTCTTCCTTCTTATTCTTTTTCTCCTTTCTCTTATTTTCTTCTTTTCCTTTTTCTCTTCTTTTCTTACTAACTTCTTCTTTCTCTCATTTTATTTCTATATAAACAATTATATAAAAACTTATATTTTACCAATGCGTCCAAATATAGAGAGTATCCAAAAATGTCTCTTAATCCTCAAATTAATAAGACCTCCGAAATAAATAATATTAGTTAACCAATTTTAAATTCCGTTTACTCTAAATTGTTTTTCATTAAAAATTCTTAGAATAAACCGGAATCCTATTGGCCTTAAATAATATTATCCGAAGTGTTAAATAAATTTTGGGGTGTTACAACATAGGAAGGAACACAACAATTTTTAACCTACATCAGAGTGAGCTAGTTTCACACAACTAAGTAAAATATATCAATCTGAGAAACAATTTACCATACTTGCTATAACATGTTACAAGATGATGTGTGACATCATAAATCCTTATCAGAGACAACCATTCTGAATATGAACAATCAAGGTGCACTAGATATTACATCTTTTCACTCCTTTTAATCATGACATATAATGTCTAGATCACCCAAAAAATTACTACTCACCCTTACCTTCGCAGGTCCAGCTGCACAGAAGTGTAACACTCTCCCCTATCAAGGATTACATGTGCTCCTTTGTACTTTGATGAATAAAAAACATAAGACTCATCTTCATGTCTTCAAGAGCTCACTCTTTGTTCAACCCACTTGTTGAACACAATCATCCCTTGTACCAATACACACATTATCTCCTTTTGGTTGGTTTTCATCACAAGCTCCAAAATATCACATCTTGACAAGCTGATCAACTAGCAGATATGTTAATTGGACTATGTCCCCTTAACATCCTTTTCTTCATAGCCAGACACTCCAAAACAATACTCATCCAATCCTCTAACTTTGACAAATGGATCAGTTGATGAATATTCACATTCAGACTTTCAAGCAATCACTATCTAATCTACTCCAGTCTTCTCTACAATCTCTTTTCAAGACAAACCTTTTACTTCATCATTCTCCCATATGATAAGGTAGACTCTAATTAGATATAACGTAGACAGTCATCCCAGATAATGTCCTAACACCAGTTATAACATCTTCCATACACCAAGACATCATCACCATGATTCTTGATATGTTCCACCAACTGGACTTACTTTAACATAGTAATCCAAGAACTGAAGCCTTTCAATAACATTATGCCACCAACTTGAGTCAGAACTCCTGAAAGAGAGATAAACTCCCATCCACCTTCAAGAAGAAAAAAACTCCTTGAGTCTTCAACTCATCACTCTTCTTCCCAAGAGCAACTTATTCCAAGACAATCCTCAATACCAACCAACTGCCACACTCTAATTATCTTGATTCTTCAAATCCATTATAGAGATCAACTAGTTGCCATAGTCTGATCACCCTATTCATTAATCCTCATATGGAAAATTCAACTACCACACATTGTCTTCTTCACATTTGTCAAAAATCTCATAAAGATACCCTGATCTACATTGATCTTCAAACCACATGTTCCACTTGCTTACTCTCAAACATACTTTGAATATCTAAGTATATAATATCTTCTTCTTCTAGCAACTTCAGCAAACTATCAAAAGAGCCATCTTTTTGAAGTATTCAATTTTTCACTCCTGTAGATCATCATATCTTAAATTAATGTGCAATTACACCAACTAAGATTCTGATGTTGAACTAGATGTTAGAACATTATGAGTCAACACCCAGCTGTTGAATTCAGCCCCTTCTTTTGCCACTTGAAAGAACTTCCTCCCTAAACAGAATAAGAGTTCCAAGCTCTCATAGACTTGATTCACCAACCAAGCTTGAATAGACAACCTTCATTCTGTTGATTTTGCATTAATTTCACCCAATCTCACACATTGATGAAATTCTTCCAGTGCTTCCCCAAAGTCCTCAATCCTGAGTAAAGAAGTCTTCACACAGTTCTGATATTGTTATCTAATTTAACTTAATCATTATGGTCTTTACCTGAACCATAAATATACCATTACAAGTAATTTATCATCTTAATCTTCAACATCAATAATATCCATACCAACTTCTAACCATGAAACTTTCCAAAAAGACACAACTCCTATAACACAAGACTTAATAACATAATCTATCCCATGATAAACTCCTACTAAGATTCCCACATTTTCATCATGAATGACTGTCACTTGTTGATCATAATCTCCCCATGTTTATTTCAGATACATGATCTGCCAAGAACAACCACACAATATCGCCCTTCTGATTAGATCACACAATCTGATATCAAGCTTCTTTCATTACCCCAAATGAAGTCTTCACTATGAAAGCAGATATGTATTGCCATAACATACTACTGACACCAAAATTAGAATTTTCCCATTCTAATCCACATTAAGTAAAAACTGACACTCTTGACAATAATGTTGCTCTTCCAACTTCACAAGCATAGTCTCAGATCTCCTTCTGATGATAATTAGTCTTGACAAAAATCTACTAAAAAAAGATCTTTAAAACAATAACTTCCTAAAATATCTCTATATTTAGAAAGTCTATATTTATTCAATATTTTCTCTAATTCAGATTTGAATCTTCAAGATCTTTAAAACAACGCCACCTTGGATTTCTTTAAAAAACACTTTGAATATTCTGTTTCTGTTAAATCATAAGAGAATCTTCAATTCAACGGGATCAGTTCATGATGTCAAATGACTGCATATGATGTCTTCTTCGACATGTTTCTCCATATGTTGAAATACTCCAACTCAACATGATCAGGCGCACAATATGACTTCTTTGCTTAACCTGTTCTTATTTTGCAAGATCATATACAATATATTGTTGCTATATTTGTTTTACTATATTTCTGCCAATCCTATAAATACATAACTAACAATGACTTATGGTTGAAGCTTCTCATTTTCAAATTTTCCTTATGATACATGGAATTCCTTGAAGGTGCATGGGTGGTTGAACTCTACTTGACATAAGGGAAATAAAGCATGAACATGATAAGTGTTTGAAGTATGTGTGTGTGGGACTGAATCAATGGATCAAAGATACCATAACTTGATGCTTGTATTCCAAGAAAACCAACTTCATGTGTCTATGTTTGAAGATGAAAATCTCTCATTTCCATGGATGAAATTGGGAGTTATTGTGATCAAATGATAGAGGAAACATCAAAGCACAAGTTTGATGCTTGATTCAAGATAGGATGAAGCCTCTAAGTCACTCAAATATGTCATGGAATCTGATCACATGTAGCTGCATATGGGCCTGATGTGGTAGGCGCATTTTGGGGCAAGAGGCCTGCAAGAACAATCAACCTTGGACCTTGAGTTTGATCTCTCTTATCTTTCAAATTATTGATCAGATGAAAAATTTCCGAACAGTAAAATTGTAGAGAACATGCCAATGAACAACTTTGATGTTCAACAAAATTTCATTTGAATCTTTATTGATGGATAAAAACAGCTTGACATTTGGCACACCACCTACTTGATGAAATGTCTGGCCTCTGGCACGCCCATGACCTGATTTCTAGGCCAAGTTGCCCTAGTTTTGTCAAACTTTGATTGATCATATCTCACTCAATTTTGATCCAATAGAGATGTTATTGCCATGGATTTGAAACTCAAGATGTGCTCTTTAATTGGCTCAACTTAGGCATGAAGTTTGAAGCCTTTATCTTGAAGAAAGAGAGATTGCAAGTGAGGTGCAAAGTGACTTAAAACTTGCCAAAAATGGAAACCCTAAGTTCCTATTTTAGGTAGGTTTGTGATTTCTTGATTTTTCCATGATTCTCTTGACTTTTCTTGATAAAATTTCAACCATTGAACATATTTAACTTGTGGAACATGATTTTGACCTCAAAAAGTCAAGAGTTGACTTTTTACTACACACAGTTGACCTTTCCCCAATTTCTTGATTTTAAAGTAACTGACCAATTGGAGACCTTCTGAAATGATTCAGTGGACAATATTCCATCCTTAGATACTTGACATCATGTGAAAAACACTGAAATAAAGTTTGACCCAAAATTTCATTAGGAAACCCTTTGAATCATAAACCCTAATTTTGGCCCTTTTTGTTAGGAGATGTTGCATTACTTGAACTTCTTGATTAATCCACATCTTCTAATGACTTGAGGATTCAATTGAGCTTGTGTGAACCATAAGAGACCTTTGAGTCTAGTTGGGAGGTGTAACGCCCTAATTTTATATTTATTTTTATGAAATAAATATAAATATTTTGAGAGTATATTTGGATAAATTGCGGAGAAATGTTTTATGAGAATAATAATAATATAATAATGTATACTATTATAATATCATTATTATTTAAATAAAAAGGGTTAGTTAGAGGTTTAAGGGGAAAAGGTGGAATTATTGTTTTATGTAAGTGGAATAAGGGATTCAGTTTTCATTCATCGTGTTTTTGACGAAGAACAGTGAGGTCTGGAGAAAGAGGAGAAGAAAGGCAAGGTCAAGGATCGTAGATCATCAAGACCAAGATTTCGAAGAACTCATCTCTATTTCGAGGTAAAGGGGAGAATGGGTTTTATAATTGGTGAATTAACACAATAAGGGTAATTGGGAGATCCTTCCTCCCTTAGGGTTCATATATGTGAAGGTTTGGAGTTGATGAAATTGTGATATGTATGTGATAGATTATGAATCCTTGAATTGTGTTTATAATTTGATGATGATTATTATGAGAATATTTGTTATGAGGGAATCTTGGATGAACCGTTCTTGAATGTGTGCTATGTGAATTGAGGAATAGTTGTTATGGAGGAGAGGAATAATTGATGTTATGAGTGTGTGGTGGTATAAAGTATTGAAATTTGACTTTTAGGGATGCTAATATCAAGTTAAAATGAACTGGCCTTGGTTTGGAGTGAGAGGGGAAAGAAAAGGAAGATTTTTGGAAAAAGTTGGAGAATTCACGTAGCCACCCGACACGGGCCGTGTCACAGGACACGGGTGGCCGTGTCAGGCCACTGGAAGAGGATGAGGGGAAGAATTTTGGAGAATGGGCATCAGTAAGTGTGACATGGGCCGTGTCACACGACACGGGCACCCATGTCAGCCCCTGGTCTTGGTTGATTTGTCATTTTGAGAGGTGCGTGTTTAGAGCACCTGACACGGGCCGTGTCAGGGGACACGGGTGGCCGTGTCAGACCCTGTATCCTGGAATTTTGTGAAATCTTGACATGTTTTACTATCCATTAGTTTAGTATAAGTTCCTATGAGTATTCTAATACGATAACTTGAGGTTTAGTGCTAATTATAGGACTTGATAACCAAACTTTAATGAATGTAATAATGAGGGTTGTATAAGTAGCATAAGTTTGTTAATAATGTAATGAATTATTGAATTATGCGATTATGGTATATGCTTAACATGAATGATATAATGATGTGATTAATACTGGTGGGATCATGTGGATCGTGAAGGCATGAATGTTTTCATGCGTAATTGTATTATGGTGTATGTGTTTGAGTCTGCATATGCATACACATTTGGTGGAATGATCATGTCTCGGTGGAGTGTAAGTGATCATTCGGATTCATTGTGAATCGTTGGTGCAGGGATGATCGTGTCTCGGTGGAGCGTAAGCGATACATCCGGGTTCGAATTAATGAACCATTGTCGAAAGTCGGTACCGCATTGTTGCATTGTGTCAGTGAGTCACATTGCATCTGTTTGTTGGATTGATTGTGTTAATTGATGTGTATAGATTTATGATTATCCTTTGAGGTGTTATTTGCACCGCTATGTTATGAAACTATTTCTCACCCCCTTTTGTTTGTTTTGTTGCGTCTGTGCTTCTTCGGAAGTACAGATAATTCAGGTACTTGAGGAGTGCTTGATGTTGATGTCAGTGTCCTAGGAGCTCTGATATGTAACGGGAACGGGGATTTTTATCACATTTCTTTTGGTTTTTAGCAAACTTTATGATTAAGTATTGAGTTAATAAACCGTACTTTGATTGAACTGTAATGTCTTTGGGCAATTTGATGTTAAAACAATTATTTTCGCTGCTTGTTTTAGAATAAATGAAAAGATATTTGGTTGTTGATGTAGCAGCTCACTTTAGTTGATTAAACTCTGATTTTATGAAAAGTTTATTTAATTTTGAAATGGGAAAAAGTGGGTGTTACAGGAGGCCCTTAGCTCTTCTTCTTCTTCGACTTTGAATGACCACATATTTGAAAATCAACTGATCACACACTTTAGGCTTTAACCAATGAATCTATGTTTCCTCTTCTCTTGATTCAAATGCAATGCATGAGAATGGTATGCCAAATGTTATGAAAATGAGAGGGAAATTTTTGGGGTGTTAAACCCATATACCATGAATCCATTATCTACCTAATAACACATTGAAGTTTGATTTAGAGTTAATCATCATAAACAATGTCGACCGTGTAGTCGTCCCCACAACCAGGTCGAATTGGATTACTCCCAGAATAGTTTTGGTCTTGTCTTCATACTTGGACAAAACCATCTTGTGTTGTCGAAGGTCTTCATCGGTCTTTTCGATTTTCTTGAATAAAATATAGATCATTAAGTTCACAAGAGCCCCACCATCTACAAACACTTTATTGACTACCATTCCATCGACCTTTGCCTTTATAAAAAGAGGCTTCCGATGGCACATCATGTCAGCACTAGGTTTCTCAAACACTGCTCTATTTTCTTAAACTACCCCATCGTTCATGACGTAGTAGCATAAGGGTTTATCCTAAGGAATCTCATTCTCCATAAAGTCATCCTACGCTTTCGACACTTCTGAGACAATGTCATATTCGGTTGGCAACATAGACACGATGCCACAGTTGACGACGAAGTTTTCCCCATAGGTTTCGTCATTGTTATAATCATACATGTCTTCATCGAAGTCATCTTCTAGTGATGAGGTATACTCATTGTCAGACTGAGGTGAATATGTAGGCTCTTTTTCGTCAGATTGGAGGGTATATTCAAGTTCCTTCCCCTTTCCGACAGCAGGAGTACATTAAGCCTTTTGTTTGGATATTACCTTTTTTCTTTCAGAGGTTCCAATAGTCAGCGTCTAGTTCGCCATAATCTTTCCTTTTTCGCCCCACCTTGCTTTTGGGTGTTGCTCCTTTAGTCCAGGGGCTTCTCTCTGCTTGAGTCGAGATGTTAAGGCTCCTTTTCTATTCTTCTTATTTCTTTGGTAGCGCCTTCATTGGGTCCTGGTCATTGGGGTTTTCCCTTTGTGATTAGGAGAAACCATGTAACCCCTAGGTTCTTTTTTCTTCCCAGTCTGTTTCTCTAAGTCCAACACCCTTCATTTCGGCCTTTTGATGCCTTATTGGTTGACTGGTTCGACCCACTTCTCACGTGGGGTGTCAGATGGTGGCACAAAAGTTCTAGGATTGTCTGAATTGACATGTCTTTGGAATCCTTTATTTCGATGAGGGTTACCACCCTGGTCAAACACAAACCTTGGGATACGGGACCCCTTAGCGGCTAAAGTCTCCTTTTTACCAGCTTCATATTTTCCAGTTACCTTCTTGTCGAACACATCATTGCACCTTGGGCATAGTATTTCCCTCGATCCGGCCACTTGGCATTTCTCTTGGAATTCATTCAAACTTTCGCCCGCCCTATGGTAGACTGACTCCAGTTTTTCTTCAATGTTCTTATCGTCACCTTTAGTAAGGTCGACCATCATACACTCCATGTTTTCGACATGGGGTATGTTGGGGAAATCCTCACTAACTTCCGCCATCATACAATCATTCAGCTCAGAATAAAATGCTTCTTCCACTTTCAAAGGGTGGGTTTCGACCTGCATCTTTGACTTTTTGCCAAATTGAAGTCTGACATATTTTAAAGCTTTTTGCACCAAATCCCCGAAAAGAACACATTGAGACGTTTAATGACCAAGATAATTATGAAATTTGCAAAATCCCCTCTTTTTGTTTTGATCTAAAGGGGGGTCTTTTAAACCAGGTGGAACAACAATTTGACCATCTTTTACTAACAAATAGAAAATTTCATCGCATTTAGATATATCAAAGGTATATGTCTTAGTGACATATTTGTCGAATTTCCCTATTTTGACAGGGTCTTTTCCACTCGATGGTTTCAACACTTTACACCTGTAGGAAGGTCCTAGCTTAAGTTCAGCCACATGAACCTCACTTTCGTCGAGGAGTTCTCTGTCGTTGGACGAGAACTCGTCGGTTTCTAAATATGCAACTTTCTTATGGAATCGACCAACTTTAGACTTCTCAACATTTAGGTTTTCAACTTGTTGAACTCTATCTTCCAATTGGACTATATCCCTAAGTTATTGGGTATCCAACTTCTTTCTGATCAAATAATCGAATCCGCCCGCAGCCATTTCGACTAACTCATGTTCAGGGACTTGAGTAAAGCATCTAGATTTCAAAAGTTTGAACCTATTTAGATACTGTTAGAATGACTCACTCGTCTTTCGTTTCACACTAGCCAATTCCTTTAGGCTAATCTTGGGTTGTCCCATATAAAATTGTTCGTGGAACAATCTTTCGAGTTGAGTCCATGTGTGAATAGACTGGGGAGGAAGAGTTGTAAACCAGGTAAAATCATTTTTGGTGAGGGAACTAGGGAAATATCTCATTTTTAAATCCTCATTATTTGTTATATCTTCAGCCTCGGTCTGGTAACATGTCACATGTTCGATTGAGGACACTTAGGTCTCACCTGCGAATTTGGTGAACTTTGGGACTTTCCATACCATGGGGAGTTTAGTTTGTAGCACGTAGTTAGGTAATGGGGACGTGTAAGTTAGTCGTCGAAAGCCTGGGTTGGCTACATTTCGAATTATAATCTTCTCTACTATAGTTTCAAGGTTCGACTCTCCGGCCATGACATCCTGACGAACCTGTCCTAACACATCTCATTGGTCTTGATGTCGACGTAACATCACAACGGGAGGCCTTTAGGCCACCCTGTGTATTTTTTCAACCTCTTCGAAAGGTTGTTCTAGAATCTCTTCATACTCCTCTTCCTGTCGGACCGGTGTCTCAGGACGAGGGGGTGGGGTTTGATGTCATGGGGCAGTTGGTGCCCCTAAAAAGTCCCATATTCGAGTAATTTGAGTTGCCAATTGTTGGTATCTCTATGTTGAATCTTGTATCAAAGGTCTTAAAATGTTCCCCATTATTGTGTTAACATATGGACCATTTCATGTGGTTACTCTCATTCATCTGCTGCCTTACGACATCCACAATGTTTGGAGTAAACATTGACATCGACTGAGATAAAAACATTATATATAGTCGTTCGACCGTATTGATTTGTCAAAGGCCATATCCCTTGGTATGGAGAGAAAGCTCTTTACAAACTATTTACAAATGTCGAGCCAGAATTGTGGAAACTTTGCATGAATTCGGGAGGCATGCCCAAGGTTCTAGAAAAAGACATGGTGAAATGGGGCCTTTGTGGCTCCAAAGTTCCACCTACATTCGGCCTAATCGGTTCAGGTCGAATCGGAGCAGCGGTCGGTCCACTGGTAGCAGTCGTAATGGGTTCAGTTGTGTTTGTAAAAAATTGGACTTCCTGTCGAAGACGGTTCTTCGTTCGGACATGGCATTACCATTCAGTCACCGCGCAAGTGCATATAACGAACCCAATGGGTCCCACTGGGCATGCCAATCTGTTCGCACGTGGATTTCGCGCGAACAAGTCGTTGGCCTCCGCTGCGAGAGGTTTACTTGAGGGATTGACCAAACAAGTCACATGACTACTCTTTCCGATTAGTTATGTTGCGAACTCTTGTAATGTAGAACGATAAGAGGGTTTCTGCGTATATTTTTTGTGTTTATAGAAAACTCTCGCGGAATGCCTAAATGAAAAGGCGAATAAGCAAGTTTTTTTTTTGTCAAGTTTCATTTTTCTCTAACTGGGTCGAAACTCTTTCTTCTTGACATGTTCATGAATTTGCTTTTAAACACATTTTTCTGAGCAAGTCGAAATCTCCAATCAATTAAGTCGAGTAATTTAAATCAACAAAAGAGAATATAATTTAAATCGGTGTTGACTAAAGCATTGGGCTTTTAGTATTCAGGTTGATGATAATTTGTTACACCAAAATACTTATGTATTTAAGTTAAAATAATTGAATATGTTACCACCATTTCCGATAGTTAAAACTATTAAGAATAAAGTAGGTATAACTAGAACGAATTTCCAAACCATTATATATTTAGTGTACATTTTGCTTTCTCTATCTCTTTTAATTTTTCTCCATAATATTATGTGTTTACACTCTTTTTCAGACTCACAAATATAGGATGTTGGGGGATCTATATAAATTTTTAAATTCACCTTACGTTATTAAGACATTTTCACTAAAATAATGCTGTCGGCTTCTTTGCAGTCGTATGGGTCATGATGCCGAAATTAAAGACGAAACCCTACTTATAAATATAATGGGGCACAACTAGGTAGACAATATCTGTAGAAACTCACAAAATTTCAAAGGAATAAGATTCCCCATTAGGGTTTAACTTTTTTGATACTATTTTCTTTCTCAATTATTTGAGGATAGAGTGCTCTAGAGACTAGAGACTACAAAGCGTGTATGCATTTTTCTTTTAATTAAACAAAAGACAGATTTTATAAAGTGGATTATTATTTTCCATGACGGCATGAATAGTTGTCGTATGTGAATGTGTGTGGCCCTTGCTTCAAAAGGTTATAGTTTCTTTGATTTTCTTGTGTATCATTGTCTACATACATACATATGTGTATTATTATTATTATACAAAGAAAACAAAATAGCAATGACAAGCAACGAGACAAAGAAAGAAAGACACAAAAAGGCTATATAGTTTTTCGTTTGAAATTGGAATTGTTTGGACAAAGAAATAGGGGAGCCCTAATCTACAATATATGAACCCTATTCTATAATAAATTTCTTTTGTATATAGAAATCGAACACCCCACACACACGCAAATCCTTATTGTCTTTACTATTTTTGCTTTTACAATCTTGTCTTTACTTTGTACTACCATGACAAATTTTACTTTATCGCAAAAAATTGACATCAAATAAAACATTAAATTAGATGAATAGTGTCGTTTAAATATGATAGGTTTTTCTAATAAATTATTCTTTTTCTCTTTTTTGAAAACATAAACTAATATGAGAAACAATCCTTACTAGCGGAGATTCAATTGACGCTATACTAAACGCAAGTCTTCCAATAAGTCAATCTTTGAATTTAATTAAATATAATTAATAAATGTTTTATATATATATATATATATATATATATTGCAACCAAATTCAAAATAATTAATAGATAAAAATGCTAGTTGGTACACAATTTTATTTGTCAAAACATGTGAAGATGTGTCTTACAACAAAAAAGAACAAATAAGTTTTAAAATTATTTTAAACTACTAGTATTTATTGAAAAGAAGGAGAGTACGATACGCTACTGTTGGGGAAAGTTCATACATCGTTGTTTGGAAGTGTAAATGGGTCAAATATTTGTTAAGAGTATTTTGATAATTTAAGTGTTGAAATCGATTAATACGGGGTGTAATCAATTATAGCAAGACAGGGGTAGGTGGGATAACTCAGTTGGCATTTGCTTGCTGGGTGGGATAAACTGTTGGTCCAAGGTTCGATCCTTGGTAACAGTATTTTCTTTGTAAACAAGTTGTTGAAGGTTTATAATTCAACAACTTCTCATAAACTGCAAAAACGGAAGAAATCATTGTAGGCGTAACCGTTTAACGTCACCATGTTTTTGAGAATAACAAGTGTGAGTAATGTCGGGAAGTCTCACATTGGTTAGAAATATGGAGACTTAGCATTTATAAATGGAATAACCAACACACCTATCACATTAAGGTTTTAAGTGAGTATGTGATGTGTCTCTCACAAAGATGTGTTGATCCAAAAAAAAAAACCAAAGTTAATATTCCCTCATGTTGACCGCCCGAATAGACCACAACACTGGTATAATGAGCATTTGAATTGAGTGAAGGATCAACTCATTTGTTTTAAAATTATCACCACATGGTCGTGGATAGAGTGTCTCGTTGAAGAGTGTCAACGACGGTACAAATATATGTGATAAAAAAAGAGCTTCCAGTTGAGGGGAAACATTGTGGAAAGACTCACACTTAAGGGAAGTGTT
The DNA here is from genome assembly GCA_963966055.1 of Lathyrus aphaca. Lineage (NCBI taxonomy): Eukaryota > Viridiplantae > Streptophyta > Magnoliopsida > Fabales > Fabaceae > Lathyrus > Lathyrus aphaca. The sequence continues at coordinate 36,474,993 of OZ014524.1, forward strand.
GAAAATAACAAGTGTAGGTAGTGTGAGAAAGTTCCACGTTGGTTAGCAATGTGGAGACATGAGCATTTATAAGTGGTAGAACCCGCACATTTATCACCTTAAGATTTTGAGTGAGTATATGGTATGTCTCTCACAAATGCGTGTTGCTCCTAAAAAAGAAAATCCTTAAAGTAAAAATGCCCCCTTGTGTTGACCCACCAAAATGGATCCCAACACATATAACTGATTACAATTGAAAGAGAAATATTATTGTAGCTGTTGTAATTGGTTACAGGTTTAGTGTAACCGGTTATAGGTATGAATTTTTAGTTTTTCAGTTATTTGGCTTGTTTTTCAGTTATTTGACTTATGTAAATTGTGTCAAAATCATTGTGTAATACTTTTATAAATGCCTTGGAGGCATCCTCATCAATGTTAATCGAAATATTCTCATCCTCAAGTATATATATATATATATATATATATATATATATATATATATATATATATATATATATATATATATATATATATATATATATCAATTTCCTTTTCCCTCCCCCATACTCTAATTTTTCCGTTATTTACCAACCTTGTGGTTCCAAGTTCTAATGTTTGACATCAAGAGCCTGGTTCTAATCCATAAATACCTAGTGTTCAACATAAATTTTGTCTCCAATGAAACCATGCAAACCTACTCATCCTTGATGTGAATAATTACGACATATTATGCAAACAAATGAAAGTGTTGTTTGGCTACAAAGATGTTCTTGAAGTAATCAAGAATTATGTGATTCCTCTTGTCAAAGGTGAAACAGGTGCACAACGAGCAACACATAAGGAAGATAAGAAGAAATATTTTAAGGTGTTGTTTTTTATCCATCAATGTGTGGATGATGACAACTTTGGAAAGTTAGTGGTTGTGAATCGTCAATGCAAGCATGGGAAATCTTAGAGAATGCATAAGCATGTGTTGACAAGGAAAATGTGGTGTGGTCACAAACTCACAAATGTCAACTTGAATTGATTCAAATGAAAGAAAATTAGACAATCAATGATTTGAAAACAAGAATACTCGATTAGTGAATCAAGTGAAGGCATATGGAGAAACAGTCATATAACAGATGTTGTCGCGAAAATCTTGTGTTCTTTAATGCCAAGATTTGACAACGAGGTTGTAGCAATTGAGGAATCAAAGAATCTTGAGACGATGAGCAAAAAGGAGTTGCAAAGCTCTGTTGAGGCTCATATGCAAAGGATGGAGGAGAGAAATAATGATAAGGCAAAGACGAAGATCGATTTGCAAGCTCGCTTCAACGAGAAGGATAAGAGATTAAAAGCAAAATGACCCATAAAGAGTAAAGGAAATTTTCAGAACTTTGGGGGAAGAGAGTCCCAAAGTTCCAAGAATCTGACTTGTCAAAGGGGTAAGAGTAGCTGCAGCAAAGATGGTGGTCAAGAAAACTTTAGAGGTGAAAAGAAGAGGTTTGACAAAAGCAAATAGCAGTGCTTTAAATGTCAAAGGTTCGGTCATTTTGCATGAGAGTGTAATGCGAACAAGAAGGAACCTCAAGGAGATGAAACCAAGTTTGTAAGTCAAGACTTTGATGAAGAGAATATACTATTAGTCATGATCACAAAAGGTGAATGCAACAGCAGTAGGCTACGAGACAGAAGCAGCAACAATTCTTGGAATGTTACAAAAACAGGATGTAACTGGTTACATGAAAGCTATAACCGGTAACATTCAAATTAAAATGCCATGGTTACTATGAGAGAAAAAGTCTAGTACATCGAAGAATGGTATTTGGATTCCAGGTACTTATATACCAGGGAGGAAGGATTGGTTTTATAAAATAAATTATGCCAGGAAGAACAAAGTGAAATTCTTAGATGTCACCACTTTAGCGACCAATGGGATCGATGATGTTTGATCACGACAAGGAATGATGGACATTTCTTGATTAAAGATGTATTGTAAATTCCAGGAATCAAATGTAACCTTCTAAGTATTGGTTAATTGCTTGAGAAGGGTTACAAGATTCATATGGAAAACAAGGGGCTACGTGTTAAAGATGCAAACATAGTTTTGGTCCTTAAAGATCCTAAGGCTACCAATAGAACTTTCATGGTTTAACTGAATATTATGGAGCATATATGTCTTACTACAATTGTAAATCGAGAAGGGTAGATATAAAAATACCATCTTGGGCATCTCAATTTGCGAGATCCCAAAGACTTGCAAAAGAACATAATGGTAACAGAGTTGCCATTGATCAACATACTGACTAAAATTTGTGAAGTAAGTGTGCAAGAGAAGTAACATAAGGGTAAATTCAACAAGGATGCAGGTTATTGAACCAAGAATCACCTTGAAATGGTGTATTCAGATGTGTGTGGACCGATGTAAGTAGATTCAATTGGTAGTAATAGATATTTTGTCACATTCTCGATGATCATAATAGAAAATTATGGACATACCTAATAAAGAGAAAATATGAGGTATTTGAAGTGTTTAAGAAGTTCAAGTCTACGGTTGAGAGGCATAGAGGTCACATGCTCAAAGTGCTCAAAACGGATGGTGGAGGCGAATATGTTTTAAAAGACTTTGAGAGGGTTTGTATCAAGAAGGGATAGTACATGAGGTTGTACCACCTTATACATCGCAGAAAAATAGTGTTGCCAAAAGGAAGAATTGATTGATTATGAACATGATAAGAAGCATGTTAAAGGGGCAGAACTTGCCGAAAGAGTTATGGAGAGAAGCCGTGCCAATAGATGCCTATTTGTTGAATAGGTGTCCAACAAAAAAGCTTTAAAAAGTAACACTGAAGGAAGCATGGTCTAGATTCAAACCGAATCTGAATAATTTTAAATTTTTCGGTTTTATAGCGTATATACATGTTCCGGGTAGCTTAGAAAGAAGCTAGATGATAAGGGAGAAATGGTAATACTTGTAGGGTATCATTCTACCGATGGTTACAAGTTGTTTTATGTATGAAATAGAAGGGTTGTGATCAACCGAGACGTCGTTTACGAAGAGGTGAAGTCATTGTTGTAGCTTATAACCGATTACAACTTTGAAAATTTAGATTCTGCAGATACATGAAGTGCACAAATTCCTGTTGCTGAAACTCAAATTAAAGATAATGTGATAAGATCAACAAGCAAAAAGGTTTTCCTCAAAGACTCCAATATTGTGAGTTGTTTTGAGACAACGAAGTCAATGATGATAATGATTTCGTACATGTTGCACTTATGGCCAAACTTGAACCCGTTAAAATGAAATAAACTCTAAGTGATCCGAAATGGATTTCTGCTATGAAGGAGAAGTTGAAATCTATTGACAAGAACAACACTTGGGAGTTGGTTGATCTAACTGACGAAAAGAAGCCAATTGGTGTGAGATGGGTGTTCAAAGTGACGACAAATCCCATGGGGGTGAAATAATCAAACATATGACTCAATTAGTCGCAAAGGGATTATTGCAAAGAGAATACATAGTCTTTGAAGGATTGAAACCATTAGGTTAGTTGTTGGTATTGCAGACAACAACAATTGGCCCATCTACCAAATGGGCGTCAAAGTTTTGTTTTTGAATGGACCTCTTGAAGAAGAGGTGTATTTAAAACAACCCTATAATTTTATTGTGAGAAACGGAGAGCTAAAAGTCTACAAGTTTAGGAAATCGTTATATGGTTTGAATCAAGCTTTAAGGGTGAACTTATGAAAGAATTTGAGATGACCGACCTTGGCCTTATGACATACTTTCTTTGAATTAAGTTCCATAAGTCCAAAAGGGGATTGATCATGCCCCAAAGAAGGTATGCACTTATAAATATTGAAGAAAATTGAAATAGAGCATTGTAATGTTGTCATTACTCCATCCGAACCAATGCTACAATTGTCGAAGAATAAGGATAAGCAAGATGTTGAGCCAACTCAGTATAGGAGGTTGATTGGATCCTTGTGTTATTTCTGCAATATGCGACCAGACTTGGTATTTAATGTCGGTATTGTGAGAATATTCATGGGGAGACCGAAGGTGTCTCATTTGGAAACAGTCAAAAGGGTCCTAAGATACATAAAAGGATCGATTGGCTGTAAAATTCTCTTTCCCGCAGTGGATATGGGCAGAAAATGTAATTTGATCGGTGTTACTGATCTCAATTGGTGTAGAGAAAATGCATTGTTATATTATTATATAACAATACATGACTGTAAATTTTAAAAAGTTTATCAATATTAAACCATTAAGTATTTAATATAAGTATTTGTTTACTTTAACAATAATATTTTTAAAAACTTAATATATTATATTTTATAATTGATCTATTTAATTTTAATAGAAATGCATATAACATATACGAGTATGGATATTTATATATCCATAGGGCACAAATACAAATGCTAATTTTGATGTCCAAGTAAATATGGATTCGGATACAGAGATTTTTATTTAAATTATAAATATAAAAGTAAATATTATAGTATCTTAAACAAACCTTACTCATTGTCGTCCCTAAACTCTAGTAACAAATAACACATATTTTACATGTTATTAGATACAAAATTTATAAAATAAAAAGATCATCTATTGAATTCAAAATTTTCTTTTAAAAATAGTTAAAGATAAGATGAATAGTTAAACTTTTTAAATTTAAGGTATAAGAAGTTGAAGTTCCTAAGTATAGTATGAGTTAGATTTTATAACTTGTAAAACTATATTATAAAAAGTTAAAGATGAAATTAATAAGTATACACAATAAAAAAAATTATTTGAAGTTGTATTAAATATATAAAAAAAATTAATATTATTTGAGAATTTCTTATTACATCCCAAATGTTTCTTAGCACCACCTAAATTTTCTTTTTTGCTCTCAGTTTTCGGATATGCACATCTAGACGTATCCGTTTTTTTAAAAACATTGAAGATTTCTGGATGTGCACATCTGAAAAGCTCCCCGGATTTTCACATCCGGAAAAATACTAGAACTTTATTCTTTTTAAATGCGTTTTTTGGGTTGGTCGCAGATGTTAATATATCGTCGGAACTTAATATACATTCAAAAACATCCACATATATAAAATAAATGTAATAAAAATAGAATACCTCAAACAAAGACTACTGTGTATGTCTAAGGATCTCTCCTGGCTCCCCTGCTCCTATGCACATACACGTTGTCTTGTCTCGATGTCTGTGGTACTGAAGTGCCCCCGAGCAATCTCAATAATCCTATTTATGGAAAGTCTGCCACGAGAGCCCTCAGGGAGGTGATCGTCCGCAATGGTCTCCCGCGTTATCTGCTCTATCTGATGGCATCAAGGTAGGACATCCTGCATATGGTCCACATGAGAATGTTGTTCCTCTAATATTTCCTGATGAGTAGGTATGGGTGGCGATCCATCAGCAATGGGCACCATGCATGGGTGTGAGACTCTATGAACTACAAGATGTACCTGACAACAACGCTCCAGTCTCTAAGGGCTCTGGTCGCCCGAGCCTCTTCCGATACCAAGTGGTTCTGGAAGTCAGCATATATCTCATATATCTCCTTGCGGGTCAAGCCTAGATGAATAGACTCAATGGGCATCCTAGGGATAGTCTGCGTGTAACCAAACTGACATAAGATGCGCTCCTGCAGGTATCGAGGAATGATGATGTCTCAGGGTGCCATCTCTCAACAAATGTCATCAACATACCGTAATTGATATGAGAATACCTAAACATAGAAAGACCTCTGAGACCAGAGGTAGCAAGTGCAGTCCGGAACCATTTATCCTCTGGTAGTTCTGCAATCATGTCTATAACCTTGCCCACATGGTTATAGAACTTCTAGAGATCCTTCTCCTGAAAACTTCCAAATAAAACAATGTTACAAATGAAAATATTTTCAACGAAAACAATTTTAAACCGAGAATAATTACCTGTCATAGTCAGACATATCTGACAGTATGCTCAGAGTAACCCAAGAGTAGGGACATATCAGACGGTCCCCCGGGGTATTCCTCAATCTCATCGAAGTCGCCATCACCCTCATGTGTTGGGTGATCACCCTTAGGAACAGGGATATATGCCTCAGTAGGTGCATCACGAACAGGCTCAGTAGGTGCATCACGAACATCCTCTCGATGAAGCCTGCGTGTGTGCAGGGCCCTTGATGAACTAACAGTAGTAATCTGACGTCTCTGAAATGTACAAGCGGCGACTGAGGTGGGATTGACCTAAACATGTGATGTGGACGACTATAGTGTAGGATCTGCCTCTACTGTAGGGGTTGCTGGGACATCCTTTGCGCTAATGCCTCGACTCTAGCCTGCATCCGCTCACGTCGGGAAGATGCATGTTAAGCTGGCTGACCATGTATCATACGATCCTCTCTTTCAGCCATGTAATCTGCAAAGCATAATGAATAAATTAGAATTTTATAAAAAAAATTAAATAAATAACAAAAAAAAATGAAAACAAGTTAATTCTGGATGTGCACATCCAGATACCTTCTATAGATACACATCTAGAAGAACTTAGAATCTTTAACGTTGGAATTTTCCTAGATGTGCACATCATGAAGCAATCAACGTTGTGTTTTCTCTGATCTACACATCCGGTACGTATTTTCAAGTTTAAAAGACGCAACCATGGCTGGTGTACCTTAGAAAAAGACATTTTAATGTCATGATCGTCTGTTTGAAGCAGCATACAATACCTACATTGTCTCTAACCTATGTTATTCATACTATCTAACAATTTCTACACCTAAATGTCTACTCTAAATCGATTACTCGTAAATAACTCAAAAACTCTAAAATTCCAAAACTTACTGATTAAATTAAGATACAGAGGATTTGGAATCTCTTGATCGTTGTAGAAGTTGCTCTGAGTCGAACTCGGGTGAAGAAAGCCGAGATTTGTGGAAATGAGAAATTGAGAGTTTGAAAGAGTTTGGAATGTGAAAAGTGAGAGGGGAGAAGCTCTGACGCGAAATAATAAGAAATTATTTCAGATTTACACATCCGAAAGTATTTCTGATATGCACATCCGGAATAAATCAATATTTTTATAATAAAAAAACGGCGCGACCGAATTGTACATCTAGAAATAAGGGGTAAAAAATAATTTTACGGAATGACTAAAAAACTTATCAGATGTATTAAGAAATCCAGTATCATTTCTTTATTTTTATGAAATTATCTGCCCTTTTTGCTCAAATACATTTTATATTTAAAAAGCAAAGAGGTGAAGGCAAAGCCATCATTTTCATGATCTTTATTTTCACAAAACAGCTGATGTAACCCATCTGACTTTATCGGATTAAAAAAGAATAATAAGCACTATCATGGATCTTTTTCATTTCTTATTTCTTTTCTTCACATAATCAAATCTTATGGATACCTTTAATAGGAGAGAAAATATTTGAAAACATTCTCATTGGTGCTATTTGTGGCAATAAAAGAGATTTTTTATGGTGCTTTTGTTTTCTCACTATATACATCATGCAGTATTATGTACAGTTCTACACGTAGAAAGGCCTATGATTAGGACAATTAAACTATCTTATTCATGATGAGTTGTTATACATAGTAGTAATATATTTGAGTTTATTTAGAATACAATCATAAGAGGGGGGAAGAGTGGAATTTCATGTTTTTCTTAATTAGTATAGAAGAGTGGAATTTACTCCATTATATAATAGTTAGAATTATATGTTAATGATGTAATAAAGACATTAAATTCATCCTTGCTCGATATCATTAAACATGTAACATAATTGGCTGAGGAAGCCCAAGAATATAACCAAAACTGGATATTTGTATAGTGTTAAGTGATATAGTTGATAACATTATTGGTTATATTATTATAGTTATAGGGTATCAGCAAGTAGATATGATGTCACCATATTTGTTTATCATCTATTATAAAGGTCTCTTCGCTTTAATTATACAAGTTTAACAATATAGGGAATGTCCACGAGGTTAAAATTTGTAAGAATGTTTTGAATATTAGTTCTCATCTCTCTCTCTTTTTATATGATTGCTTCTTGTTCATGTGTGAGTGAAGAGGTGTTGTTGGAAGAACTCAATATTATTTACACTACTAAAAGAAATATTTATAATTACAATTTTATGTGAGTTATTTATAACAGTTGAAAAATCATTGTTAAATAGGATGTGATTATATTTGAGTTATTTATAAAAACGGTTCATTATTTATTATTTATGGTAGAAAACTGAGAAAATTGAGAAACTGGTTTATAATCCCAATGAAATTATTTCCTTTATTGTCTTTTCAATTTGTAAGACTTCGGATTCTATAGTATATATATGTTCCAGTATATCAGGTGTGCTCATAAAATAAACAAATCTATAAAAGGCGAAAAAATTAGTTCAACACGTTCATTTGTATGAAATTAAGTGTTGTCTAGAAAGACAAAAATCGAAAATAAATCAATATTTTAAGCAGTGTCGTGTTTGAAGTTATATTGAATTTTAACTCCGAAACTGAAACACATATGCAAAAAATCGATGAGACATTTAATTAAATATTCCATTTAACTATTTAAAAAATTAGTTAATTGACTAAAATGCACCATTATAACTAAAAATCAATAATTATAATTAATTAATAGAGATAATTCTAGAAGTTAGTTAGTAGGTAATCAAGTTAGTTAGAATGTAACAAACCTATCTAACTAACTCTAGGGTTAGTTACACTTTGTACCTTATATATACTCATTGTGTAATAACTGAAATTTTAATCAATGAAGTGGAAATACAAAGAGAACAAATATAGAGTATTTCATTTTCCAATATGGTATCAGTTAAGGTTCTGATCTGAACCACGTGTTTCCGCCCCTTTCTTCTTCTTCCCCCGTCCTCTTCTTCCATGACTGAACCAGAAGCAAGAAAACGCTTCACTGGCTGATTCTGAAACCCAATCACTGCGCTCAAATAACTCCAGCTTCTTCACCTCAAATTCGTCAAATTCGTATGGGCCAAAGCTTTCCATTCAGCTCAAGGATAACAACTATCTTCTATGGAATCAACAAGTAGAGGGTGTAATCCTCACACAAAAGATGCATCGGTTCGTTATCAATCCCAAAATCCCTGCGAAATTTGCAACTGAACAAGATAGGTTGCTCAACAATTTCTCTGACGAATACGAAGCTAGGGTCGTTCAAGATCAAGCTCTCTTCATCTGGTTGCTTTCCACCATTTCCGAATCGGTTCTACCGCGAGTGTTATCGTGCAAGCATTCTTATGAAGTTTGGGACAAGATTCACAAGTTCTATAATGCGCAGATGCGAGCTAGGGTTCGTCAGCTCAGAGTGGAATTGAAATCCACCAAGAAAGGTAATCAATCAATCACTGAATTTGTGCTTAAAATCAAAGCAATTGCCAGCTCTCTTCATGCAGTTGGTGATGCTATAACTGAGCAAGATCAAATTGATTCAATCCTCAACGGTTTACCAGAAGAGTATAATCTGTTCGTAATGCAAATGTATGGACAATCTGATCCATTATCCTTATGTGATGTTGAAGCTTTATTGTATGTTCAAGAAGCTCAATTAGATAAGTTCAGGCAAGAGCTCATGGTTTCTCAAGTAACTGCTAACATGGCACACAAAGGTCGTGGTAGCTTAAGCTCACAAGATTACACTGGCTACAATAGAGGTAGGGGCCACGGGTACAGAGGCAGGACTCGTGGAAGGGGGTATCATCCTCAAGGAAGACTAATCTGTCAACTCTGTGGTAAACCTGGCCATGTAGTTATGGATTGCTGGCATAGGTATGATGAATCATTTACCCTTCAACTCAAGCAGAATGAAGAAACAAGTGGGAAAGTGGCCAAGGAAGCAGGAGCAAGTTCAGAAACTCAGGCTATGGGAATGACAGCCACAATGTCTCAACCTGTTGCATTCACTCAAGATTACTCACTACCCAATGATCTTGAGTCTCAATCATGGTTTGCAAATTCAGGTGCTTCATATCATCTTACTCCCTATGCAAATTGTTTACAAATTAGCAAGCCCTTTAGAGGTGATAGCCAAGTATATGTAGGTAATGGTCAGAGTTTGCATATCCAAAGCTTCTGACAAACTAGCCATGTTCTTGTAGATCCACAATGAATTACCTCTTGTTAGTGTAGTCACAATTTTCGCATGAGCCTGGGCAGCTATCCAAGCTTGTCGGATGCTAGCTCCGTCAAGGATGTTACCGATAATCATAGTTGTTTTAAATATTCGTGGTAAAAGATCCGTCGACATTTTTTATTTTTACCACTTATTTTGTCTGACTACATTGAAAACTTTCATCACAATATATAACATTAAATATTTTTAACACAACAACAACAAGAAGAAGAACACTAATAAGAACAACAACAATAACAATAATAACAACAACAACAAGAACAACAATAACAAGAACAAGAAAGAGAACAAAAACAACAACAAGAACATCAATAAGAACAACAACAAGAACAATTAGAAGAACAACAAGATCAACAAGAACAAGAAAAACAACAACAACAATGACAACAAAAAAAACAACATGGACAACAACAAAATAATTAAATGAAATCGTTAAACAACAACATTTTACCTAACACAACAACAACAACTAAGGTTGCTAAGTTGAATCCATGCTTTTCATGCCTCGTTCAATTTGGAGAAGAGATGATGGAGTTCTGAAACTCGTTAATGGAAGAAATGTTTTAAGTTTCATTTATGGAAGAAATAATGTTTTCAAGTTTGGTTTAGTTGAGGAATAATGTTACGTAAATAGAAAAAGTTTGGAGGCAGAAGATGAAGTTTGTCTAAGTACGTCTAGGGAAAAAGTGAATGAACTAAGTGAAGGTGTGAGAAAAACAAAAGAAACTGGGGGTTTGAATTTGGGTTTTCACCCTTTATAACTTTTTTCCTCTTAACATTGTTGTATTAAGTGATGCTTTGAGTTGCGTTACGGAAGCATAAACAATAAAGTAAATCATAAGCAAGAGTAAAGAACACACAATATATCCTGGTTCACTTGAGAAACCCTTAAGCTAGTCCAGTCCACCCCGCTAGGTGATTTGCCTTAGGGATAGTGGGTAACATTTACAATTGTCTGCTTCTTACATAAGCACGTGTAAACACAGTTAAGTACATCAGAAGATCATCCTAATACACACTAAGTTATTACATTGTATTGTATCACAATATGTGGATTCTTCTTCTTCTTCAAGTTGTTTCTTCACGGACAACAACCCAGAGCACTTGAATTGCTGAAGTTTTCTTCTTCATAAGCTTTTGAAAGCTTAGTTAATCTTTGATGAGAACATAAAAGGACTTCTTCATCTTGATTCACATTAGAACATTCTAGACAACAACCCTTGTTATATTCAATCAAATGATCACTCCAGAACAGAACATTTTGTTGTGGATTTGTAATTGGAGCTTCCATGACCATCTTCTTGTTTCATCTGCGTCTTTGCAAGTCTTCTGCAACATATGAAATTAAGCACTTATGAATCTGCAACTTCTGCATAAGCATGTTGCTTAACCAAATTGACCAATACCAATATTAGGTTTGAGCTGCATATTCATTTGAGCGTTTGGAATTGTGACATAGTCACCAATTTGATAGTGTGTTTGTATTCCAACAACAACTGGTCGTATCTGTGACACCATGGTTGTATGCCAACAACAACATCACATAAACATGTGATCCTTTCCTTATATAGGCAAGAAAAATAGAGTTGTTGGAAAGCAGCTGGCTACTAAGGAATATCATTACACAAGGATGAAAATAGTACTACCAAGTCTGTCCTTTTTCCATAATTTAAAGTTAGTGGAGAGGTAGTGGGATAAAGCATTTTTTTACCGTGCACTATCCTTGTTAACGGTAACATTATCTTCTGAACTTTAGAGGCTTATAATTGTAGATGATTGAAGCATAAGTAGAGACATGATAGTTGGGTCTTCAAAATGTCAAGTCTCTAGTTTTCAGAACCTTGTTCATTCAGAACTTCAACATTTGTCTTTGAAACCCTTGGTCTTCAGAACTTCAAGTTTTCAGAGTCTTCAGAACGTTGTTCACTCAGAACCTTGTCTTCAGAGTCTCTAGCACTTGGTCTTCGAAACCCTTGGTCTTCAGAACTGCAAGTCCTTAGAGTCTTTAGAACGTTGCTCACTCAGAACCTTGTCTTCAGAGTCTTCAACACTCGGTCTTCAGAACCTTAATCTTCATAACCCTTAAGTCTTCAGAGTATTTCTGCACTTGGTCTTCAAAATCTATATTCTTCCGAACTTCAAGTCATCAGAGTCTTCAACACTTAGTTCTTCATAAGTTTATAACTTCAGAAGCTTCACTAGCTTCAGAATTAGAACCACTCTCAGAACAGAATCCACAAAAGCATTGCAACAACAACATCAAGCGTCTTTGGATCTTTCTGATTGTGATCAGATACAGAAGCATACTTGCTTCTTTAACATGCTTGTGAATTGTGTTACACATAGTAACTCATATAAAATCTTTAGCGGATATTCTGAGTATGTTTGTTAGATCTGATTGCTTTATAACATGATTTGCACAATAACAAACATTAGAACATAAAATTGTTCTTTCATAAATACTTCATCGTTACCATCAAAACATAAAGATGAAATGTAGAGACAACTCTCGTTCTTACACTATGATCGTTATATATCTTTAAAAAAATAAGTTTTAAGTTTGATAATAAAAGAATAACATACACACAGAGCATAACAGACATTTTGGGAATTTAAAGAATATTTTATCATGAAAGCAAGCTCATGTATCCTACATCAGAGTTGATGATGGGAATTTAGAGAATGTTCTTATACAAGAAGTTACAACTACTAGCAATGACAATCATGATCTTTCTTCTAAAGAAAAGTTGACCAAAGAAGTTGTGCTTGTGTATGGTTAATATAAGTATGTTAGATATTATTTTAATATAGTGACAATTTTTTTCAATGTTCACAATGAGCTTACAACGGTCTAATTAACTCAGGTTGTTCACAATGATCCTATTAAGGAATTTATTGTTCTCCAATTCTTAATACTCTTATATTGGTTAGTGTAAGTTTAGTTACTCTAGCCTTTTGTTCAAATAACTTCAAATTCATAATTTATATAATTTGGTAAATAACTTATGATATTCAAAAAATTTCAGGGAGTAGCTGACTCAGATAAAGATGTCATAACTTCTATAATGGTGCCTCACTGCTTTATGTCAAGCTTCTAAGTAATTCAGCTCAAAGGTTTTAATGTAAACGAGCACGATCTTTGTGTTGTAAAATACTTGTTAGAAAATTCAACAATGTTGGAGAAGATGAAAATATCTCCAGCATTTTGGCTGCGATATTCAGATATCGATTTGGAAAAATTTAAGAAGAAGATTCTCTCATTACCAAAATGTTCTAACTTTTGTATGATAGAGTTTTTTTATATGAGTGATTCATAAAGATTTTCTGAACTCAACAAGAATATTTCTGCAAAGAATGTTTAATGTTTAGAGTATCTAGTTTTAGTGTTATCTTTTTACTGAATACATTTATGTTCAATAAAATTTCTTAGTACTTAAAAGATACCATAACTTTGTATCAACATTCATACTTCAGCAAAACAGAATAAATTATTCTTGCGAATATAGGAAAACATGATAAACATTTTAGTCACAATATAGGAAACAAAATAACCAAAATTTCATGTCACAATATAGGAAAGCACTGTAATCCTAATTTCATGTGATTGAAAATAAGGAAATGTATGGTTGCATAATTTATTTGTTTTATTGTTTTGTATATAAACAATTTGGGTGGATTAAATTTTAAGAGCCTATAATGTTTTGATAGAAGCATGGATTGATTGTGTTAGCTGTGAGGATATGTTTTCACAGAAAACATGTAGGACAAATAGATGATAATTTAAAAAATTCCATGTTGGAACAATCAAGGTGTTTCGATTCCATTTTCACAATCAGCAGTCGGTCCACTGGACCGACTAACTTGACTTGGAGGATCAATATTAGTATCAACTGGTTTCGACCCCTACAACCCCCTCCCGACTAAATAAAATAATAAATTAGAAATTGTGTAAAGGTTGGAAATTGAAATTCTAGAAAACAATGAGCCTATAATGGCTGAAACTGTCGAAAAAAGGGTAGTTGATATACAAAAAGCTAAACTCAATGGAGAAGGCCTTGTTGAAATTCGATTACATTATCTTAAAAATTTCAATCCTCATTTAATTCAGGAGCATCATTCATTGCCATTCTTGTTCATAAATAGAAGGACTTAAATCCATTAGCATCTTTGTTATGTTTCTAATCAGTTCTATATTAACATCTTTCCCGATACACTACACTTTCCCCAAAAACAAACCACACTTTTCTTGTTACTAACTTTATAAATTCCATAAAAAATCAAAGAAAATGACACTACAACCAGACATTACTCAAACCAGATTTCAATTAACAAAGCATGATAAAAAATGTTTGCAACAAATAAAAAAAAACTTTATGTCTAGTTCAAATGGAGTACTAGCTTTATACATAATTCAGAGGCAATTAGGTGTTGCATATATATATATATATATATATATATATATATATATATATATATATATATATATATATATATATATAGTATTCTAGTAATTCAGAGTCAACTATTGCCTAGAAACTTCAAATGGAGTCAATTTAGAGTCAACAAATAAACATAAAATAAGATTCACTTATGGACAGGATGTAACATTACTGTTCCATTAGGTTCTGTATATATATTTCTCAATAGTAAATGTTGCAGTATCATCTTATAGCTAACACATGTTAAAACATATATATTTCACACAATTCAGAGTCAACACATGTTAAGAAATTGATGACACAACTAAAAGAACCTGATGAAGGAAGGTGAGGACAAGGGGTAAAAACTTTGAGTGTTATGGATTGTCTAACACGGAGCGAGAGTTCGATCAGTTGACTGAAGTGCTGCAGAACAAGATTACAAGAATTCATATGTTAGATAAAGTTTAATAAAAGTTTAATCACTAAAGTTTAATCACATAACAGAAGAAACAAAGTACAAAACACTCAAATCAACTAAGATACAAAGTTTAATCACCATAAGAAATTTGCAACAAAATTGAAACAAAGCAATATTAGTGGTTTGTATGTGGTTTATGTTTAGTTTCTGTTTGGTAGTTGAACTACAACTAACAAAGTGAAGCACAACCCAAAAACACTTGTTCTTCAAGATGAACTACAACTAAGAAACCTGCAACATATATGAATGCAATAGCAGCAACTAAGAAACACTTATTAACTCTAGTAAAACACAATGCATATTCGAAAATATATTAAATACATGAAATCGGTAGCAAGAAATTCAACACTAAAACACTAGTAAACACTAACATAGTAGTAAACAAATTCTTAGAAATTCATCACTAAAACACATTCAAGTAGTACTTGAGATTGAAGAAGCCAGTGATGAACAAAACCTAAACATGAGGTCAATCAATTTCCTTCTTGAAACGATTTTTGAGCTTCTAAGGCAAAAGATAAAAATCAATTTCTGACTCAAGAAAGACGTCACATGAAATGATTTATGAAGAGTTTACCTGAGGCAAACGATTTCTGAGGTCAAAACAGAACTCAAAATGATTTCTGCGATTTCAAATGTATTTTTTTCTTGAAGTAATTTCTGAGCTTACTTGAAACGATTTCACAAGATATGATTCTTCTTGAAGCCGAAAACATGAAATGTGAAAAACGATTCAAAAACTTGAAATGATTTCACAAGATATGATTCAGTGATGAAGAACTTTCCTAAAACGATTGATTGTTGTTGAAAAAAACTTGAAATGATTAGAGTTCATGGAAGGGTTTCATGGTTAGGGTTTCATGAAGGAAAGGAAAACGAAAGATATGGAAAAGGAAAGAAGGAAAATGAAAGAGAAAGGAAAGGAAAACACGAGTTACGGTTCATGGAGGGAACGAAAAAAACATGAGGGAAAAGGAAAATGAAAATGAATAAAAAAATGAAAATTAAGAAAAACACGAGTGAATTTTTTATTTTTTATTTCTAAATAAAATCAGTTAAACCGACCCAAACACTAAAATATCATTAGTATCGGTATAACTGATACAAATATTAAAGTAATAAATAAATAAATAAAAATAAGGCTTAACAATATTAGTGTCGTTATATACTTTAATACATGTCGAAGAACCTTATCACAGGCTCAACAAAATTACGCCGAGGGCTTTCTTAATCATGTCCATCTTTTATTTTCCCGTTAACACAATGTCCATGGCTACAACTCCCTTCAAAGCTTCCAAACAACCCTGCACCAGTAGGGCTTTCATCTTCAAGCTCCATAGACCAAAATCGTTCACTCCGATAAACTGTTATATCTCAAACTTTGTTGAAAGCATCTTTTCCATGCTCATCGTACCAATTTTTTGTGAAATCGGATGCCCTAGAAACAAAGTATAATTGATTCCTTGATCAGCACGAAACCCACAGGGGTTTGGATTTATGGAAAAAAATACGGATAACGACATGTATTTGGTTATAAAATGTTTTTCTTTATGCATTACTTCGACATCAACATGTCAGCAAACTTCGATGACATGCTAAAACTAGAGTTCGATCCAATATCTCACACATGTATATGCAACAAAAACCACCTTTAAGTGAAGAGGAAATAAATGATAAGATGAGAGAAGCTTTTCACAATGGTAATATTCCAACACCGCGCTCAACGACATCAACATATGCTCATGCTCATCAAAAGATACTAAAATTGATATTAATAAAAATCGGCATTTATTTTATTCAGTGTTGAGTTTCAATTTCGTTAGTGTTTTGATTGGTAAGATTTATGTCTAAATTTCATAAAGATATGAGTTCAATCGCGCTTCTAGATTTTGAAACAAGGAAGTTTTCTCAAAATATTTTTTATCATGAGTTGGCTCAACAAAATCTAATTGCATGATTCCTCTGACTAGGTTAACATTGTTACGACCCCTTACAAATTCAGTATATCTATAAGTGTTCTATTATTTTGATACAATGAACATTATGGATGAGGTAAACATAGTTAGGACGTTACATATTCATATATATTTGAAAATAAGTTGCTAATGGATAAGGTTAACATAGTTAGTACCTTACATATTCATAATGTACAATGACCAAGATAACGGTCTCCAAGATGATGATGATCTCCAAGATGACAACAAACTTCATTATGATCAAGATGACGATCTTCAATATGATTAAGTTGACATTTCTCCATGATCCTTAATACAATGAATATGATGAGGATTGTCATTGATTCAAATATGGACAATTATGTCTTGTTTTATGGAGTTACATAAGCTAACTAATTAGTTTATTAGATTTCAAAGAGTTTGGATTTATTTTGAAATATATTTGTTTTTACATTTCAAGGTGTTTATTACAATTCATCTTATTAATACTTCATGTTGATATGTTTTGATCCATTTATACATATGTTTCTTCTCATTTAATTAATAATATTAACTTATAATATATTAGAATAAAATGAAGGTTTATGGCGAAATGTACCACCATATAAATGAATATGAAATTCTATAAAATTATATATTTAAGTTTAAAGTTGAACATAGAAGTTACAAGATTTATCAATTTTTTTCAATTCATAGGCAACACTTTTTATGTGTTGCTTATTAAAATTCGTGGACTTTTCATAAGTTTTAGGCGCTGGTAAGTGTAGTTCGTTTAAATGAAACTATACACTAGCTAAATTTTTCATTTATTGTTTTTTTACTAATCATTGCAATTTCATATTTTGGGGATGGTTCTTTTGTGTTGTTACTAGAAAATCGCAACTTAAAACTACAACTAAAACCATGGACTTTTGATGTTTCAGGCGACAGTGTTTTGAATCCGTGTGTAAAAATAAAAAAACCACTCTCTAAAAGAATAAGCAACGGACATTTATTCCATGCCTGGTAAACCACCCCTTAAAGCCTTAGGCTATAATTATTACACTTTAGTTTGCAATTTTACGTTGTTACCAAAAGTCATTTTTTGTAGTGGATTTACCACCTATAAAAACTCTTATTTGTGGTAGATGGGTTTAATGAGAGGTACAAAGTTATATTATTTGCTAAAGGGTATACTCAAATGGAAGACATTGAATATTTTGATATCTTTTCTCCTATAGCCAAAATTACTACAGTTAGAGTGTTGATGTCTATCAAAAGATGGAATTTGGAACAATTAGATATGAATCATGACTTTCTCCATGGCGATTTGAATGAAGAAGTTTATATGAATATTTCTATTGGACTTTCGACATCCAATTCCTCTCAAGTTTATAAGCTTCAAACGCCATTATATGGTTTAAAATAAGCTAGTAGGCATTGGTATTCTAAATTATCTTTTATTTTACTTTCCTCTGTGTACTCGTAATCACAAGTACATCACTCCTTGTATGTAAAATCCAGTAAGAATAAATTCACTGATTTATTGGTATATAAAATCTATTAAGGAAATAAAGTATGTAAATCAACTTTGGGATGAAAAATTTAGAATTAAGGATCTTGGTCAATAGAGGTATTTTCTTGGATTTGAGATCGTCTTATCTGTTAAAAACGTCTTTTTAAATCATAGAAAATACAAACATTAAATTCTAGAAGACACCTGGTTTCTTACAAGGAAACCCTATTTTATTCCCTTTGATCCTACAACCAGACTTTCCGCTGAGATGGTCAACGATATGAAGACACTTCTTCTTATATGTGGCTCATTGCCAGGTTGATTTACTTGACTAATACCAGGCCTGGCATATAATATGTTATTCAACATTTTAGTCAATATGTCTCCAAACCACTTTTACCACACAATCTGATTGCCATAAGAGTTTTGAGGTATCACAAATCGTTTCCTGCCTGAGGCATCTTATTTTCATCGTATAATACTTTGAAGCTTTTTGGTTTTTCTCACTCTGATTAGGCAACATATCCAGACACAAATAAATCTGTCATTAGTTCTTGTGTTATACTTGGATCCTCTATTTTTTGTTGGAAATCCAAGAAACATAATACAAACTCTAAATCTTCCACTAAAGCTGACTATAAGGTCTTGATATATTTGACTTGTGAACTATAATGACTACAATACCTCTTAAAATATTTTCTTATCAATTTTTTTCAACCAGCTTATATGTATTGTGACAGTAGATCTGCCATATATCTTGCTCATAATCCCACTTTTCATAAAAAGAACAAATATATATGGCATGGTTATCATGTTATTCGAGAGAAACTCCACTCTAAACTCATTCATCTGCTTCATGTTTCTAAAACTGCTCAATTAGTTTACTTGTTTACAAAACATCTACATTCTTGTGTCTTGTCTTCAATTATGTCCAATCTAAGACTTTGTAATATCTACAATTCAACTTGATGGGAGATATTAGCTTAATTCAATTAATGTATATGCCAATTTGGGTTTTCAGGCCCATTTATAGTTGTGCAAGTATTAATGTTAGAGTAGTTTGTGGTTATTTAGTATCTATTTAACTAATTCAAAACTCATGTAGAAATTTTTACCCATATACCCCACTTTTTTCAAAAAAATTCCCCAAATAACCCACTTTTTAAAAAAAATTCCCAATCTACCCCATGGATTGACGACCATGTGTATCCCTTATGAAGGGTCGCCAATTGGTTTGGAGACACCATATGGAGTCTCCATTCCAATTGGCGACTATGTGTTACCCTTAGGAAGGGTCGCCAATTGATTTGTAGACCATGTGTATTTACAAAATTGTCTTTAAAAAATATATAATTTAAAATAAAATGATATAAATAATAGATGTGATTAATAATACATAATTTTCATTAAATAATAATAGATTAAAAATAAAAATATATTAATAATTAATTATAATTAAAAGTACATAATTTAATGACCACGGCCAGGTTGGGCATACCGCCCGCCGGTTCCACATCCCTTAGGTACCCTCACTCGCTGCACTCGCTGCCCTTGTTGTTGATTCACTCCAGGTGTTTGTGGAGTTGAGGTCTCCGGAACATCATTAGACTCCCTCAGATATTCTGCCATTTCTACAAAGTTTTGCATATTGAAGAACGACATATCGTAACTGAGGTCGTGACCCATGCCAGAGTAGTTTGGATGAAATGATGGGGTCATCGTTGTGCGACCTGGATGATTGAAAGGGGACATTGGTGTGAAGGCTTCGTTGGTGAATGGTTGAAATGGTAGTGGTGTTTGAAAGCCTTATGGTGGTTGTGATGGTTGTGTTTGCCGGTTGTGGTGTGATGTTTGAGCGTCTTGATAAAAGTCATTTTGTTGGACACGGTAAGGGGGTCGCTCTTGGTATTGTGGTTGTGTGTCTGAAATGTTTGTAAATTGGGTTTATTTTTGTGTAGGAAGTTGTGAGTAACAAGGTTGTTGATAGTTTCTTTGTTGGTTAGACGTGGAAGCTTCTTGTGTGTAAGTGTTCTGGCGTGGGTCGTGTAGATACCTATCTTCGGATAGAAAACCAGTTGTAACCGATCTATACCAAACCATATAAGTATTAGTTGGTATATACGGGGTTGCCATTACCGGTTCACGTAAGACATATTGGTGACGGTTCCTCCATTTACGACACTAATATTTTGCAAATTCTTTCCAAACCCTAAGGTTCCATTGGTTGTTGACTTTTTTTAGATGCCATTGACCAAGATCAGTTGGGGGATCTGGGATGTTTTGATGCATTCCGAACTGGAGTTTGACATAATCACTGTTGTGCATCTCCACAGTAGTGAATCTGATGATCGGCACACATGCAGTCCAAACTGATGCGTCTTCATCTCTGATTTGGTGATCATGGTCTATTCCTAGATATGGATGCCAAATGAATTGTAAAAGAGAAAAGTGTTAGATTATAGAAAATGTTACTTTAAGAAAATAAATTGATTATTTTAGTGACATTACATCTGCAGGAGTAAGGTGATCCAAGAGATTGTGGTACTGAATGATACAGTGTCTTGGACATCTAATATAAGTCATATCGCGTGCCGACCATCTGACACAGAAAATAGTGTAAAAATAACAATTAGAAACAATAATCAATAAAAAGGAATAATAAAGTGAACTAATTAATATGATAAAATTAACTTACTTTTGAGCATACAAGAATGAGAATGTGTTTTTACTGAAGACGACGCCCATCCAGTCCCTCAACACCAGACATATTGCCTGCCTCAACATATGATAGAATTGGAGTTGCATGATGATGATGATGTCTCCGCAAATGTTTTTTTCAACCCTTATAAACGCTATGTTGGTGAATTGAAAGTGGGAGATCAGTACTATACAAAGGATGAATGCGTAAGAGCTATTATAAAATATCACATGGATAACTCTGTTGATTTCACCATGTATTGAAGCGACTCAAGAAGGTATGTCGTTGTTTGTCGTAACCCAATTTTCAAATTTCGGCTTGGTGCGTCTTACAATAAAAAAAATGATTGTTGGAAGATAGTTTCATTAGATCCACCACATACTTGCACTGCCTCTAACATTGTCCAGGATCACCGAAACTTAAGTGCTGCCTTGATATGTCGAGACATTTTGCCGCTAGTCAACAGGGATCCATCAGTGAAGGTGAGTATAATAATCTCTCATATTGTACATACAAATAATTATACTTCATCATACAAGAAGGCGTGGATTGCAAGAACAAAGGCCATTGAACATGTGTATGGCAATTGGGAGGATTCTTACAAAGAATTACCACGATCTTTTATGGCACTAAAGACACAAATATCGGGGACTGTTGTAATCATGCAGATAGTTCCAACATGTAGGCCAAATGGATCTGTTGTTGAGGGAAATGTAATATTTCACCGACTATTCTGTGCATTTCAACCATGCATCCAAGGTTTTGCATTCTGCAAACCTATTATTCAGATTGATGGAACATGGTTATACGGGAAATACAAGGGTACATTATTGATGGCAGTTGCACAAGACGGCAACAATAATGTATTTCTCATTGCCTTTGCTCTAGTTGAAGGTGAGACTGCTTCTGCTTGGAGTTTCTTCCTTAAGAATCTCAGAATACATGTTGCTCCACAAGCCAATCTCTGTTTGATTTCAGATAGGCATGCTGCTATTGAGAGTGCTTACAATAACCAAGATAACGGGTGGCATAATCCTCCATCTACCCATGTCTATTGCATTAGGCATATCGCACAAAATTTCATGCATGCAATCAAAGACATGAATCTTCGCAAAAAACTTGTGAATGTAGGGTATGCTTTAACTCAACCATCATTTCAATACTACGTGACAAAATTAGATTGTCAAATGTAGATGCAGGAAGGTGGTTGGAAAATATCCAGTGGACAAGGGAATTTGATGGTGGATGTCGTTGGGGTCACATGACAACAAATCTTGTGGAATGCATGAACGGCGTCGTCAAAAGAATTAGAAACCTACCAATAACAACAGTGGTACGATCAACCTATTTTAGGTTGGCATCTCAATTTGCATCAAGAGAAAAAAAATGGAATGCAGTGTTAATGTCTGGTCAACTTTACAGTCAATGCATAATGAAAGTTATGAAAGATGAAACTATCAAGGCTAGCACATATTCAGTCACAAACTTTGACCGTCATGGGAGAAATTTCAGTGTTAAGGAAATAATTGATCACAATGAAGGAAAGCCTTTTTTGGAATATGTTGTCAGACAAGACAAATGCTGGTGTGATTGTGGCAAGTATTAGGCCTTTCGGGTACCTTGCTCACATGTAATTGTGGCATGCGTGCATGCTCGTCAGGACACGTACAACTATCTATCTGATGTTTACAAGACTGTTAACGTGATAAATGTCTACAATAAAAGTTTCGCAGTGTTACCAATGGAGGAATAATGGCCTCCGTACCAAGGGGACATAGTTTGGCACAACGATCAGATGCGGAGAAAGAAAAAAGGTCATCCAAACATCACGCGTATAAGAACAGAAATGGATACGGTTGATAAAATGATAAGATTGTGTACTATATGTCGTCAGCCTAGACACAACAAGAAAAAATATCCAAATGTAGGATCTAGCTCTGCACAATAATAACTTGTTGTAACCTTATCTTTTAATATATTAAGAACTTTTTGTTACAACAATGTTAGTAGAAAACATCACAATAACTTAAATAAACTTAATCTAAACAACACATACAACAAATAAACACAACATTTCTAACTGATTACAACAATCAACCTGATTTCATTAGGTCCAAACATCATTTTCCTAGCTTCCACGTCATTCTTAACTCGCACTCACCCACGCATCTTATCAAATCTCTCAATATTGCGAATTTTTTCTCCTTCACCAATTTGTTCCTCTAGCCACCGATTCAGCTCCCTCTTCAGTTGATTGAGACTTTGGATATTCCATAACAACATATCGATCAGAGGCTTTTCTCTCTCTCTCTCTCTCTCTCTCTCTCGAAAAGAAAAAAAATCACTTTCCCATAGCAGCGCGTATACATGATATCAATATTAAGTGTATATCAGAAGAGATGAGAGAAGAGATGTGGAAAAAATTGAGCACACCAGCAGTATTTATAGGAAAATTTCAAATAGAATCATGTTTACAAACCAATTGGCGGTCATTCCCAACTTTAATACATACTCGCCAATTGGATTGGAGACTGGTTATGTGATGTCTCTAGTCCAATTGGCGACACCTCTATATATTTACACATGGTCGTCAATCCATGTGGAGACTCCTCTCTAATTTTTTAAAAAATAAGATTGATTGGGTATTCTTTAAAAAAGTGGATTCTTTAGGGAATTTTTTTTAAAAAGTGGGATATATGGGTAAAAATTTCACTCATGTGTATATACATCACTTATGCTATAATACAGTTAATGAAACAATTCACTTTTTACTATTATAACACACTTTGTTTTCTTACTCTCTTAGATCTTCATCATCAACAATGATTCTTTCACGATATAAAAAGAGATTAAGATTACATCCTACTTATAAACATACAAACTACCCACTCCACAGTAAAACTCAACTTTAAGAATCTTCACAAGGTTCAGTTAGCCCAAATTAAATACAACACAATACTCAAACCAAACAATTTTTTTTTATTTGAGTCAAGTATCAAACTAAAAATGTAACATTAAGATGTAAAACAAGAATAAACTACTCTAATGAATCAATGAATTGGGTGGGTTAGTGGGACTTGTTAAAAATAAACTCTATTCTTAAAAATATATATAACCAACACACTTGTAAGGCTTGAAGATTCAAAAATCATAAACTTCTCATATTTAAAAATAAATAAAATATACAATTTTTTGCTTAAAAATCCTTTCACAATTTGAATCAAATTCATTAGAAAAAATATATCATATCTAAAGTTAGTTGAAATTGATTAAAATACAGGTTGCATTAGTTTAATGATCAGATCTATTAATCTATTAATATTCATAATTAAAAGCTAGAACTATTATCATAAATTTATACGGAGAATTACAGTTTAATCAACGGTGATTGACTCTAAATTTATATGGAAAATTATCGTTCGAATCTG
The DNA here is from genome assembly GCA_963966055.1 of Lathyrus aphaca. Taxonomy (NCBI): domain Eukaryota; kingdom Viridiplantae; phylum Streptophyta; class Magnoliopsida; order Fabales; family Fabaceae; genus Lathyrus; species Lathyrus aphaca. Next base: position 36,499,598 of record OZ014524.1, read on the forward strand.
ATTAATCAATTCAATAAATCGGATAATAAAAACTAAAAAAAGTCTTAGTCAAGGCACAACGCTCTCGCATGATGCATCCACCGTCCATCTCAAGAACATATAAAACAACCAATAATTTAGATTTGAAATCTACATTATTAACCAAAAAAATATCAGTCCTTGGAGTCAAATCACAACTGACAAAACGACAGTTAGTACATCCATGAACTGTAACTCATAATTCATGAGCCTCCAAAACCATCTTTTCTCATTCTACTATCCATCCAAAGAAGAGAACAGAATCTACATTACATTACATAACATTCCTATAATTACATGTGAATTATGTGTTTTTTCTCTCTCTTTTTTTCATTTCAAAATTGATGTCTTATACATATACACATCACACCATGGAGCACCAATCATCACCCACCATTTGCCAAATATATATGTGATCAACAAGATACCATATGAATTGAGAGTGAGAGGAGTGGTATAGTGGGGTTACACATAATTAACTTCTCCATTAATCACTTCACCAACGACATTATTAATTGAAACTGGTTACAGATAGCTTATCGTCAAATTATTAACATCATATCATTATTTTCAATACTTCCCTTTCTTTCCTTTTCCTTCCTTCTTTTCTCTTTAACCAACAACAAATATAAGGACTTTTTCTTTATACAAACGAGGCTATTAACCACCTGCATGTCATTCAAACATTCGTTGCCAAAACAAGGAAAAGTGAAACTCATAATTAAATTACTACTTTTCCATCACAAATGCCGATAGTTGTGCACCGAGTTGATAATTATGCAGAGACATCCTAAATATTAGAGACGTATTCTGTCTTTTGACGAAGAAGAAAATATTAACACATGTTAATTCAGTTGATAGTTGTGCAATGACGAATGCTATAACTTATTAATCACTTATAATAAAAAACGATATTATTTTTCTCTCTTATTTATTAATTTATTAATTTGTAACAATAATTACAATTCAATTGAGAGGAAAAAGAACACACAGAAACAAAAGGCACAGCAGCATACTCATAACAGAAAAACCACAAGTGGCTGCAGAGAAACAGACCAAAACTAAGAAGAAGAAAAAGAAGAGATTTATACATAAGAAGAATAGAGAAAACATTAGAGAGAAATATGGGTGAAGGAGTTTATAGTAAAATCATGAGACTCATCTGAAGCTAGCCATAGTTACTATAAACTTCACTCCAAAGAACATCTTCCATGGTGTGCAAGCAAGGAGGGTGAAACATCCACGAAGCGTCGATAGAGTCAATAAACACAAACTCCTTCTCGAATTCACCGCTGTTTTCGAGACTAGGAAGTTCGATTATCTCACTCAATTCATACGGGGTTGCGGAGGAAGGAAACTCCATGTGAGCGGCTTTCGTAGCAGCGGCTTGGACATCGCGGGGAGAGACAGAAGCCGGGCGGGGGAGCGAGTTGGCTAACTCGGGGAAATTAAGAATGGCAGCATTTCCTTTGATGCTGAGAGCCGCTACGTCGTGTGCTCGGGCAGCCATTTCTGGAGTTGGGAATGTGCCGAGCCATATTCGGGACTTTTTCTTTGGTTCGCGGATTTCGGACACCCATTTACCCCAGTTTCGCATACGGACGCCGCGGTAGAGTGGATGTTTATTTGTGTTTGTGTCAGTGTCAGTGTCTCTGATGCGTTTGATTTTTTGGGATTGTGGTGGTGAATTGTTGGAGATGGTTTTGGTTTTTGAGTTATGAGGTTGTTGAATAGTAGTACTCATGGTTTGGTTTGAGAAGAGGAGAAGAGAAGAGAAGTTAATGGGGCGTGACCCTTTTTTGTGTCACTTGGCAATGAGACTTATAAAGGTTGAGTTGAGTTGATATTGAGTAGTTGTTTAGTGTAAAGGACTAAATGGACCCACACGTAAGGAAAATGGGTCATCAATCCAGATCCCATGCAACCAATATTGCTGTGTAATTGTATGGAATTCACTCTAGGACGTTAGATTAAGAAAAAACTAGTAATGGAGAGAAATCATATCTTTTTCTCACTCTATTTCTTTAATATAATGGTTACGGGTGCTAACTAGCTATATCCTCCCATTTAAGCCATTTAAACCTATTTCGTAAAACTTAGTATAAAAATAGGCAGAGTGAGAGATATACAAAGATGAGAGTGTAAGTTTAAAATCTTGTTAAAAATTATAAAATTTATTGTCAATGGATGCATCCGTAAAAAAAAATAGAGAGTGTGACGGACATGTTAAAAGATGTGAAGGTAAAACGATGAAAATATAGTAAAATGAGAATATTCGGTGAATCGGATCCGTTTCACTATCCTTAATAATGATAATTGATTTAGTTAATTGAAATAAATTTTTAAAATAAGTTTTGACTGAGTATATATATATTAAGTTTGATTTAAACTTACTTTTATAGTTTATATAATTCTTCTTGTAGATAATAATCAAAAAATAATTTATGAATCTAACGAATCTAATTATCCACAGTTCAAATTCAAGTTATGTAGTTAACGAATTTAGTTTTTTTTTACTAATATTTAATTCATTTGTTTTATGAGTTCATCGCTTCAACGATTTAAATGTCGAATTGATTTTAAAAATATATTCAAGTTGATTTTGTTCATTGTCAAACCTAATATTAACTAAAAGCAAACACTACTTTCAACTCAATTTTAACCAAAAATAATTTTCCTTAATCATTTCATTCAAAATGAATTATCCAATGCAAAATAAAACATATGCTAAATTTCAAAACTAATATGTTTGATTTCAAAACTAATACGTTGGATTTCAAAAATTAATCGATTTTTATAGTTAATTTTAAAATCAAAATTTGCATATGTGAATTTGAATCCATAAACATCTAACTTATCCACAATTAAAGGTAAAGGTTAAGTTCATGTCAATAGACTATTTGATAAAAAAATAAGATTTAGTTAATTAATATTTAATTTTAAAATAGTTTTTTTTAACTAAGTCTCAAAATAAATAAATAGGTTTATACAATCTATGATCGTCAATCATTATTTCAACCGCAATTCTAACCACCGTGTGTTATTATTCAAATAACTATCAACCACCAGTCTAATTCATGGTGGCAAAACGACCCGTTGGACATGTATGTTTTGCCCGCAATTTAGTCGGGGCATACAAAGGGTTTAGACTCCCATCTTCTAATGTATTTGTCTCGCCTCGTCCCGTCCCATATTCTTTGCGGACTTTTGCAGACAAGAGCACTTACATAAACTTTTGCTTTTGTAGACTTAAAAGTGTAATACTCACAAACATTCCCCACCACGCCCTCACTTTTTTGTAAGAACATCCTCTAGATTTTAGGTTCGGATCCTCAACTATGTTTGCTTGTCCTGTCCTACTCAACATTTTTGTGGATTTTTTCCGGGATGTGCCTAAACGTGGCGGTCATACCCGTTTGTCATCCCTACTCTAATCACTATCATGTCTAGGAGTAACAACACGGGCGGACGGATCGGACATGCTTTTTTACTAGTTCAATTTCTTACTGGATAGATTAAGGTTTTAAGTATACACCCTCTAATCGACTTTTTTTAATCATTATCTATTTTCATAAATTTTTCAATAGCTTAAATGTGACATATTTAATCAAATAAGCTTTTTAAATATTCTAAATCTAACATTATTATTCCATATATTCGATCAAACTTAAATAGGTCAGATTATAAATCCATGATAAACCGACTTTGTTCTCATCCCTACCACTGACTATTAGTCATTTTAACTATCAGTAACCACTATGATTAACTCTTCATCAAATGTTTGTCATCAATCACACTATTAAATTATTATTCAAAAATAAAATATTACTCTAAATAAATATATAATATATTAATAATATTTTATTTATTTTTCAAACATAGTAATATAAGTTTTTGAATTAAAATTTATTGTTGTGATTAATTTTAATTTTTAAAAATTTGAATGTATGGATCACCTCACCCGGCAAGCTTACAACAAGTGGCACACGTACCAGCCTTGTCTTGCCACACAAATTCTGGTCTCTCTGTAACTTTGCTGTTTAATTATATATGTACTGTTGTTGTTTTACTTCATGTTAATTTTTTTAACTATTGTCTCTATTTATTCACCCATTTTACCCTGTGTTCTATATATTTATATCTAGAACTATCTCACCAATTTTTGCTTTGTTCAAAAGGATGTAATGTAATTCTAGTTTATCACCAATTTGTCACTTTAGTTTTGCTACATATATGTGATGGTATTTTATGGTACAATGGTACATAAAGGCATCGACAAGTTTGGTTAGTTAGTGGGATTTATAAAGGTTGATAATAATCTCATTAAGATCTCATTCATGTACATGTACTTTGGGGCTGTAAATGATAAGGTTCTTTCATAAAAATCGAATCGAACTGAATTAAATTATAGTAAAATTTCACTCGAACTAAACTAAATAATTTTAATTTATTAAAAATCAAATTGAATCAAATTTATTAATTTTATATATTATTTAGAAATTTTGAACCATATCGAATGGTTAGAAGATATTTTTTTTCAAATCAAATAATTTATCAAAAGAACCGAATCATTAAACTATTTTTCAAATTTTATATTTTAAAAAAATTAAAACTTATTTTAGTATTTATTTTTTTTCAATTATAGTTTTGTTCTACTTGAATTTTAATTTTGGTATGATTTTAAATTACAATATTTATTAATCAAATATAATGATTCAATTAATTTAACTTTATTTTGATACATTCTTTGATACATTCGACAATTCGATTGAGTTCATAGTTTTTATTACTTCCTCCTATGTACTATATTCTCAATTTAATTGGTGTTTTAAATTTTGTCGTGCCTTTCTAAAAAAGTAAAAAGTTTACTTGAATGGTTTTTATGACCATAACTTTAGGGATAGGAATATTGTTCGATTATGTTAAGGTGATTAACTCGTAAGAATTTGATTTTACTCTATCAATTATTTGGGCCGAGGCTCGGATCAAGTACATTATTTACTCAACCAAAAGATTAATGAAATTTATTTATGAATAAATTGTAAATGATAGATGATCAGGCTAAATATTGTTGAAAGAGTAATTCATTATATCATATTTGATTTATATTAGATTTAGATTTGGTTTTAGATCTAGATTTGATTTAGTTCCAAAATAAAATGTTGTACTTTTATAGTTTTTGGGCTTTTGGCTTGGGGTGCAATCAAACATAATTCTATAAATAGGGAGTATTCCTTTTGGAATCAAATAACATCACAACATTATTACACTCACGGATCTGCAGTTGCAAAGTGAGTAATAATAGAAAGAAAAATTCCACAATTATTGGTAATAAACTTTATCTCTCTCAATTTTCCTCTTTCAAAATTTCTTCTTTGTTATTGTTGATGCGCAAGAACCCTTCTTTCTCATCAAGAAAGGTTCGAAATTCCTATACAGTTTGGATTAATTCCAAAATCTGGTATCTAGAGCTCTGGTTTGAGCGATTCAAAGGCAGGAATCGTGATGACCATGAATCATCATAATGGACACTTTCCAGCAAACCTTCCAATTCTCAAGAAAAATAATTATGAGAATTGGTGCAAGCAAATTAAAGTTGTTTTTTGTTATCAAAATTTATGGGATCTTGTGAAGGAAGGAGTAACAACGCTTGCAGAGAACGCAGCGGATCAAGAAAAGACTGCACACAAAGAATTGAAGAAGAAAAATTATAAAGTTCTCTTTATAATTCATCAATGTGTTGATCCAGATAACTTTGAGAAGGTTAGTGATGCAGAATCAGCAAATGATGTGTGGAAAATTCTTGAGAAGTCATTTGGAGGTGCAGAGAAGGTGAAAGAGGTGAGGTTACAAACTCACAAAAGGGCTTATGAATTGCTTCAGATGGAAGACAATGAAAGCATTATAGATTTTCTCACAAGAGTTACGAAACTTGTGAATCAAATCAAAGTATGTGGAGAAGTGTTGACGACGAAAGCAGTTGTCTCAGATTTTGAGATTGTTGGCTCCAAAGTTCGACCATGTGGTAGTAGCCATTAAAGAGTAGAAAGACTTGTCAGTATTGACGAAGGAATAACTTCAAGGAACACTTGAATATCATGAACAAATAATGGTTGAAAGAGCAGCATGCAAGTCGAAGAGTGATGTGGCTCTGCAGGCTCAATCAGCAAGAGATAAGAAAGGAAAAAGAAAGGTGATTGACAACAAAGGCAGAGGTGGCTACAACAATTCCACCGGTCGAAATCAGCAAGAAGGAGTGTTGTACCCCAAAATTTTCCCTTCCACAATCAAGACAATATCTCTAAAAGACTTCTAAATGATCATAAGGTTCTCAAGACTCCCAATTGATCAAGAAGTGTGGAAGTTTCCCTAGAGAATGCCTCCTCCTAAGCAAAGTGTCCAAAACTAGGGTTTTGGGTTTCCTCGGGTTAAAATGACTTTCAAGGCCTCAAGTAAGCTTCATAACATCCCACATGTATTCAAAAATCCCCATGTCAAGTTTCAGGGTTTTCCCAATAAGTTTGACCAGTCAAATGATCAGATATGCAAAAACAGTCAAAGTAGTTAAAAAGTCAAACTGAGGTCAATTGTGGTCAAATTAAAGTCAAACTTCAAGATTTTTTGCCAACATCAAGTTTATGAAGTAAAATTCATCATTTGATCAAGGTTTGATCATGATTTATCAAGGAATTTTCAGATCATCAAGAATCAGGAGTTTATAAATTAGGGTTTTCTTAAGAAAAGTCAACTGAACTTTGACCAGACATAACTTTCAAATGCTTCATCAAAAATTTCCCATCAAAATATCATTTTGAAGGAAATTTAATTCTCTACAACTTTGGGTCTCACAAGCCAAACCTAAAAAGGCTTCATTTGGAAGGTATGAGCTAAAACATTATAGGCCATTTCAAAAGTCAACAAAAAGTCAACTTTTTCCAAAGGGCATAATTTGAAAATGGTGAAAGATATGGACATGATAACAAAGAGGTTTTCTAGAGTACTTTTTAAGCTTTCCAAAATGTCCAAGAACACCTTCATAGCCTTAAAATTGAGGGATTTATGCCTTGTCAAAGTTGGGAGATTTTCAAGGGGTGTATGAAGAAAATAAGGGTTTAAATCTATTTTTTTCCAAATGGGCCTATCATTTTGCAACCCAATCTTCATGATAACATCAAGCACGACCCAATTCAAATATTTTATAATTTTTATAATTTATTTATTATTTATTTGGATTTTATTCATTAAAATTCATTTTAAATCAAAATAAAATATGAAAATACAAATATTTTATTTGATTCTTCTTCTAGAAGCTCTTAAACATCATTTAAGTTGATTTGATACTCTCCAATTTTGTGCACAACCAATTTGGAAACATATCATTTGATTTTTTTGATATTTTTAACCATAACTTTCTTCACCTTCAAGCAACTCATACAACTCCAACCAAGACCCAAATTCTTAACCTAATTACATTACTATATAACCACAACAACATCACAAGACAAAAAAAGGATGGAGAGCAAGAGGATCATATTCGTACTTTAAAATTTCACACAATTCAAAATTCGGTTTCCATAATCCACCACTTTTACAAGTTGATTAAAGGCTGCAAATGAATCCTTGAGGTTTCCTGAACATATTCCAATCATCCTCATCATCAAATTCATGCCAAATCATACAAACCAAATTCACATTCTTGCTTTTCTTTTGATTTTTTTCGATTTCAATGATTTATGCATGATTAATTGATTTTGATTACATAATATGTTTGTTTGATTGTGTAGATGGTTTCTGGATAGTTGGATTTAAGTTTCGATGCAGGAATCATAGGGCACCATGGAGAACTAAACTATTGGTTAATCTGATGTAATCTGTTTTCGTCGATACTTCGAAGGCTGCAGTAGTGATAAGAATTTCAGGCTGACAGGTAAGTCAGGTAAGTACTACTGTTTCGATTTACTCCGAATTTTTTCCAGAAGTTCAAAAAAAAATCGAAGAACAATACTCTTTTAGAATAAAATTTTAAAAGATTTCGACCCTCAAAATCGCAAATTCCTCTTTTTTTCTATTTTATTTGATTTATTTTCTATTTTCATATTCTCAAAAAAATCTTTAAAAAATTGTGCATTCTTTATTTGATTTTATTAGATTTTTAGTATCATTTTAATATTTTTTAGATTTTATTTTTATCGCTTTTCTTATTTTTTATTATTTTAAAATCTGCAGCGATTTTATTTGATCCTGTTTATTTCTTTTTTTTTATTCTTCCAATAGTATATACCAAAAATATGCAGGTGGGGAGGAAGAAGATGGTGCGTGGCGTGCGCTGATTGGCCTAGTGACAAAGACCTAAGGTTGAGAGTCTGAGGGCGTGGGTTCAACACTCATTCTCAATATTTTGGCAAAGAAACGTGGGTTCAACACTCATTCTCAACATTTTGGCAAAGAAACGTGGCGTAACGTAGTGGCAGAAGGTTTTTGTTGGCAAAGGCAAGGTCAGGGGTTCAACACCAACCCCCAACATTTTGGGTATATCTAACTTTATTTTTCCCTTTTTCATCAAATTATGTATTTTCTTTGAATTTCCTTATTATTATTAAACTGATTTCTAAAAGATAAAACAAAATCCTTTTTTTTTAAACTTATATTTCTTTATTTAAACCTTTTTTTATATAATTTATCTCTTTTAATTATACTATATTTTATGAATTAAAATGAAACTTTTATTTTTGTATATAATTATTAATTTATTTTCATTAATTAATAATAATTAGTAACTAGGTTTTCTTTTATAAATTAAAATTTTCTTTTAAACCCTAATTTATTTTTTTTAGATAACCCTAATTACTTATTAAACCTAAAAAAAAATTTCTTTTTTTTCAAACCCTAAAATATTTTTTTTCAAACCTTAAACCTTTTCCTCTGTTTTATGTTATTCATAATCTGCCTTGTTATTGTTGCTCTGAAATTTTCCCTTCGCCATTATAACTATGTAACTGTTTCTCACCTGTAAATTTTCATATTTTTATTTTTCGCCTCATAATTATGTAACTGCCCCGAAGCATTGTAATAGTTTATGAATTTTTTATTTCTGCCTTTAATTTTCCGCCATTTATTTTTATAATTGTGTGGTTAGTAAATAGGGAGTGCAAAACATGATTGAATTAAAAAGGCTTAGATAATAAAAATAATAAGATAAATATCTGAAAATAACACTCACACACGTAAGTTGATCGTTCTACGATCACCATCTGCACCTCCTAGGGTCACCCCTCTTGGTTGCCTTCAATACATGGTCAAGTCCCTCGAACGTGGGGTATCTTAAGCAAAGTCCCTTCACAGATAAATCATCAAGTCCCAACAGATTTAAAAGATCAAGTCCCTTCGAGGTTACCTACGGAATAATGATTTTGTCCCTTCGAATAAATGATGATAGTCCCTACGAATTGCTAAAGACACCCCTTAAGTTGCCTTCATTGACCATACGATGATCCTACGCCCATTCCTTAAACAAATCCAAGGTAATGACTACCTATTCCTTAATAATAGGGATAGTCTTACCCTTGAAAGGATATATAAGAACATGAATGACTTAGTCTAGGGTAGGTACCTCATAGTTACTTGCTCACTCTTCAAAAATACTTTTCACACCTCACAATATTTTCAAAACATTTTCAAACAAGGCTTTGTATACATCCATACAAGGATCATTACAAAGTACTTAGAAAATTTCTAATCACACATTACACTTTCCAAAAACAATTAAAGTGAGCTAAGTAACTAAGAGCCCATGGATAACCATGGATATAAAGGGTGTTAACACCTTCCCTTTATATAACCTACCCCCCGAACCCAAGTCTTTTCAAAAAATGGTCTTTCTTGTTCTTTTATGTCCCTTCCTTATGGATAAAATAAAGGTCGGTGGCGACTCTTGCTATCCGCAACATGACTAAAAGTCAGTTCTCCCACCGTGTTACAAGGAGGTTGGTCGAATTAAAGAAAACCCTGGAACCAAGGCAACCAAAGAGGTGGTGCTGCAGGTAGAGGAAGAGGTGGTGGTCGAAATCTATACAAGAGTCACATTCAGTGTTATAGTTGTCAAAAGTATGGTCACTATTTTAGTGATTGTCTTGAAAAACAGAAGACTCAAGAAGCTGATGCAAAGATGGCGAAACATGAAGAAGAAGAGATGTTGTTGATGCTCACAACAAGATATGAAGAGAGATTCCAAGATAAATGGTACTTAGACTCAGGATGCTCATCACACATGACTGGTAGGAAAGATTGGTTTGTCAACATGAAGCCCTCGTTGAATAACATGGTGAATTTCACAAATGACTATACTCTAGCAGGTGAAGGTATTGATGGCGTTCTGATTATGAGGAAGGATGGCGAGAGATCAGTAATTTCCAATGTGTTGAACATATCAGGCATGACTAACAATTTGCTCAGTATAGGGCATTTGGTCGATAAGAACTACAAGGTGTCGATCAAAGACAAGATGATGAAAGTTCTTGACGCACATGGTAGGTTGATCTTGAAAACTCCAATGTCTCAGAATAAAACCTTCAAAATCGAACTTAATGTGATGGAGCATAAGTTCCTTGCAAGTGCAGCTAGCAGAGATGAATGGATGTGGCACTCTAGACTTGGCCATCTCAATTTCAAAGACATCATAGATTTGATGAGAGACGAAATATGGTTTCTGGATTGCCAAAAATCGACATCCTAAATGAATTGTGTGAAGAATGTGTTCAATCGAAACAACACAAGAATAGTTTCATCAAGGATGCAGGAAGCAGGTCGAAGGCAATTCTTGAAGTCATATGCTCTGATGTATGTGATCATATCCAGGTGGATTCGATTGGAGGTAACATATACTTTGTCAATTTCATAGATGATTTCAGTCAAAAATTATGGAATTACCTTATCAAGAAGAAAAGTGAAGTGATCGAGGTATTTGCCAAGTTTAAATTTATGGTCGAAATACAAAGTGGTCGAAAGCTCAAGATTTTAAGTACTGATGGTGGTGGAGAGTATGTGTCGAAAGATTTTGATGCATTATGTGTGAAAGAAGAGATTGTGCATGAGCTGGTGCCACCCTACACTCCACAGCATAATGGAATTTCATAAAGGAAGAATTGAACCATCATGAACATGGTGAGAAGTATGTTGAATAGCAAGCATCTACCCAAAGAATATAGGGAGAAGTTGTGTCGACTACAACATATATTTCGAATAGATGTTCGACGAAGAAGCTGGAAGGAATTACACCAAAAGAATGTTAGTCTGGTGTCAAGCCTAGCTTAAGTCATCTGAAGGTATTTGGATCTATAGCACATAGACATATGCTCGATCAGTTGAGAAGGAAGCTTGATGACAAGTCTAGCAAATTATTCTGATACGATATCATTCGACTATGGGTTACAAGTTGTTCGAACCAGTAAACAAGCAGGTTGTGATCAACAGGGACATGATCATAGATGAGCTTAAAGAATTGGATTAGACTGAAAATGTCAAGAAAGATTAAGTTGGAACCTTATGTGAATAACCAGCTAGTGAAGTCGAAAGAGATGTTCGAAGAGAAAAGTTTAGAGGTGAAGCATGCCCAAGCAAACCTCAATGAATAAGACACATGCTTGTAAGGTTGCAAGAATGTGTGATTACATCAGATGATATAGTCAATGAAAAAGGTGAGCTGGTACATTATGTTTTCTATGCAGATGTCGAACCTGCCAATGCAGTTGAGGCATTCAAAGATTCAAAGTGGGTGAAAGCAATGAATGAGGAGATGAAGTCAATCGAAGTCTATAACCCTTGGTCATTTGTCGAATTGCCTCAAGGAAAGACGACAATTGATGTGAACTGGGTATACAAGGTGAATCTGAATCCCAGATGGGAAGTAACTCGACACAAGGCGAGGCCTGTGGCGAAAGGATTTCTTCAGAAGGAAGGAATCGACTTCGATGAAGTATTTTCATTTGTTGCTAGGATTGAAACAATCAGGTTGGTTGTTGGTCTAGCAAAGATGAATAACTGGCACATATGTCAGATGGATGTGAAATGTGCATTCCTTAATGACCCCTTAGACGAAGAAGTTTATGTGGCACAACTAGTTTGGTTTGTGAAACAAGGCGAAGAAAGAAAGGTGTACAGGCTGCACAAAGCCCTGTATGGACTTAAGAAAGCTCCAAGAGCTTGGAACAAGAAGATAAATGGATTTCTAAGGGAGAAGGAAATTATGAAGTACAAAATGGAGCATGGAGTATATGTAAGAAGAAGAAATGATGAATTTATTATACCCTGTCTCTATGTTGATGTTTTGTTGATAACATGAATTTGCAAGAAGGAGATCGAAGATTTCAAACATGACCTGAGCGAGGAGTTTGAAATATCATACTTGAGAAATCTCTCATATTTACTTGGCATCGAATTCTACAAGAGTGGTAGAGGTTTGATGATTCACCAAAGAAGATATGCATGAGAGATACTTAAGATATTTGAGATGCAAGATTGCAACCCAACTTTGACTCCAGCTGTCATACCCTAAATTTTGACCAGAAAATTTTCGGTTTTATGCATTCTTGCCAATATATATATATATATCGAAAATCAAAGCATTTGTCGCATTTTTGGCTAAACACATCATTCATCCATAATCTTTGTATTTTCTTTTCATTTTGCCATTTAATGTCACTTTAGTTTCATTCTTGATTTTAGAATTTTAATTAATCTTTTTTTTATCTCACTTTTTGTTATTTATTTAATTATTATTGGATTATCTTAATCAATATATTTTTTATTTTTTATTTGATTAAATTTAGTTTAATTCTTTAGTTTTAGTTTACATTTTATTTTAGATTTTAATTTTAATATAGATTAATTTAGAAATGGTTCTTTAATTCACTTTTATTATTATTAATTTATTATTTATTATTATTATTACTGTTATTATTTATTTTTTAAGTTTAACAAGGTTTAAGTTTAACATTGTAATTAGTATAATCTTTCTCAGCTTATTGTTTAATTAGATTTATCAATTATTATTCTTAAAAAAAAATATAGAGAAGTTTGTTTGGTCTTGGTCAATTTTCTTTTCTCAAAGACCCACCACACAGCCTATACACAAGCTACACAATACTCCATTTTTCTACACATTAGCAGCTTTAAATTTGCACCAATTAATACCTACAAAAACCTGCATACAAAAAAAGGGAAAGAGAGACATGTCAATAAAATGCACAACAAGCCAAACTTGCTGCAACTTCTGATCTTACACCAAAACTGATAAGGAGGGGGAGCCTGCAAAAAAGGTACCAGGGCCTATTGCATTTCCAAATAACACAGACCCTGCATCATACAAATACACCCTGGTCACAACACTGGTTTTAAACCAGAAATGGAAAAGAAGTGAGTCAAAGAAGTTTTTCATTCTAAAAAAATGCAACCAACAGGGAAGTTTCACTATTTTTAACAAGCATCTTTTTAACATCAGAAAACGACAGAAAACAGGATAGAAAAAAAATTCACAAAAAGAGCATACAGAGAAAAAGGATTTCCGGAAGAATTCAAATATATATGCGCAAAATCTTCATACCTGGGGGGGGGATTAACAGAGGCGACATCCAAACAATTTCAAAAAAACTCAGAGCATCAACAACTAAAAACTGAAAAGAAGCAACATCGAAAAATCCAAACAATCCCAAACACAGAGAAGAGAAATACAACCTGTGAACCTCCGCAGGACACTTTTCTTCAAATACCATCTCATTAACCCAGCTTTCAGGCTCCCGCCAACAAACCGTCTCCACCATCTTCAACCCCCTGATATCACAACCATTCATCACTCAAACACTTCATCTCTCACCTTCAACGACTCAGCCGTGAACCTGCGAATCTCATCAACCAACAACAACAACAAAACAAACCACCACAGATCCAGAATGAAACCTCCATCCACAACATCCGTCGAACACGCGACGCCGCGAACCGATTTAAACCAGAAACGTTTTCACCCTTTCGAAGAAACCTTAACCCACACTAAACTCACCATCAATAGGCCGACGCAGATCGCACAATAAAAACCAAACACAGAGGACCAAACCGAACCTTTTCTTCATCACCCGTGAAAACCAGAACCCTCCATAACCCTCTTCATCACCACCATTGACCTTTATTCAACACTCATCAACAGCAACAGCAAGCCGTCCGTCAACCACCCGAAACTTTCAGCCTACCTCACCTTCAATGCAGCCGCCGCTCGCAAACCCTAAACCTCCTTCAAAATCTGAGAAAACCAAACAACATAAAACTCTCGACCGCGCCGCGACCACCATAACCGTTTCGAATCACCCATCACCGCAAACGGCCGCCCACCTTTCTTCATCACCGCCGGCAACACAAAAAACAACAGAGACGGCAAGCCACCGCGCGAGTGAGGAAAACGAGTGATTGTTGAGAAACGCGAAGGTTACATTGAGTCCCTGATATCGTTTGGGCCAATTCTTTTTGCTAATCTTGATTCATTTAGTTTATAGTTGATATTCTGCTGTGTCTGGAACTTAGTGACTAACACTTGTACTTGACTGCTGGATTCTTTTACTCATTTGAATTTCTGACAAATATTCGTGAATTCTTTTACGTGTATTGAAGAGGCAACGGACCTCCTCCGTTAGGTACAACAAAAAACTCAATTTCTTTTATCTCTTTCGCGCCTCGTTATAATCTTGAGGCAATGTTTGTGTATGGTTGTTTACTTGTACCTTACCGATCCTAAATCTCTTGCAAAAAAATGCGATTTTCTTCAAACTTTCAAATTATTTAGATTGCGAAAAAGGAACTCCGGAGTCTAGCATTCCGCACGTTCTGGATTGAACCGCAAATGGGCTAGCCCCACGCGTTGGTTCAATCACCGTTCGTATAAAAAATATTCAAACTATCTTATAAATTAATTTACGAAAACAGAACTCCGGAGTCTAGCATTCCGCACGTTCTGGATTGAACCGCAAATGGGCTAGCCCCACGCGTTGGTTCAATCACCGTTCGTATAAAAAATATTCAAACTATCTTATAAATTAATTTACGAAAACAGAACTCCGGAGTCTAGCATTCCGCACATTCTGGATTGAACCGCAAATGGGCTAGCCTCACGCGATGGTTCAACCACCATTCGTATGCAAAACAATTCAACAATCTTAAAGGATCAGGCATGATTCATCTCCATAGAAAAAGTTGTTCCTCCTATCCCCACAAACACAAACAAAAATCTTACAAACAATTACTTTCAAAGGAAGAACGTGGCATTGCTTGTCGATCTTATATCCAAGTTTAAAGCTTCTTCCGATTTTATTTACTTTCAAAGGAAGAACGTGGCATTGCTTGTCGATACTTATATCCAAGTTTAAAGCTTCTTCCGACTTTATTTATTTTCAAAGGAAGAATGTGGCATTGCTTGTCGATCTTATATCCAAGTTTAAAGCTTCTTTCGATTTCTCATTTCTCAAATGTTTGTGGTGGAATAGATGAGATACTTCTCTTAAAGATGACGACTTGTCTTTTTCTTTCAAATACAAATTAAAACTTACCAACCAATTCAAATCATTTTCATAATTAATTAGCGAGTAACTGAACTCCGGAGTCTCGCACTCCGCACGTTCTTGAATGCAACCGCAACATGGGCTAGCCCCACGCGTGGTTCATTCGCCCTCTCGTTTTAAAACATATTTAACAAAGATCAAACATCTTTTCTCAAAACGAATATTGTTTAAATCATTCTGTCTCGCAAACAAGCTAGCGCCTCAGTCTCCTATCGTGAGCAGATAAGCTAACGCTTAGCAGTAGGATGCATTTTCAAACAATCGTTCTATAAAAAACACAAATCGTAGTAGCACGAACTACGGAGCTCTGACTTTCCCATTGCACAAGGGAATACGTAGGCACGGGGATTTTAATCCTTCGCGAGCACAATAATAAAAAACTTAACCATTTCCCCATAACCAATAATAACTAAAACATTTCTTTAAAAGCAATCTTAATCATTAAAAGAAGACAATAATAACAAGTTAACATTTAAGCGCAAATTAGACTAAGAGGTTCCTGTTGGGTACAACGGACGTGAGGGGTGCCTAATACCTTCCTCTTGCGTAAATGACTCCCGAACTTAGATTAGTGGTTTCGTTGACCATTCTTATCCTTTATTTAGGTTGTGTCTATATCTCCCTTTTCTCTCGTAGAATAAATAGAATTAGGTGGCGACTCTGTTGTTTATTTTAGGATCGTATTTTTCGAGGTGCGACACCAGCTGAGCCCAGATTGCAACTATAGAAAGACACAGATGAAGATGATGTCAACCTAATGCAGTACAGAAGACTTATTGGGTCACTAAGATACTTTTTTAGCAAAGTGCAGATTTTCTAGTCTTTTTTGGTATTCAATCATAGTTTATCTCGAACGTCTGATAGCCGACGCTCTCATCCTTTGCAGATTAACAGATGATTGAATAGGGGCAGCTGTAACACCCTAAAATTTGCCCTCTCATTTTCATGGCATTCAGCATACATTTACATTGCATTCAAAAAAAAAAAAGGAAATGAGCATTTAGCCTCAAGCATAGGGCATGTGGTCATATGTATCCAGGAGGTATTGGTAATCATCAGGATTCAAAGTCAAAATCAGCTCAGAATGGATAGTGCAGATGCAGTTTTGGGGGTTTCCCATCAAAAGGAGGGAAAATTCAAAATTTTCCCGCGTTAACCGGTTAACACAAATCGTTAATCGGTTAACGGTTGTGAATTTTGAATTTTCAGCAGGGTCAGCATGCTATGATTTGGCTCCTCTTTTCCATTTTTCAGATTTATTTCATTTCAATTAATTGTGGAATTATGGAGAAGGATCTAGAATGATTACCAAGCCTAATTCCAAAGCTAGTTCCTAATCACCTTTCTAAGCTAGCTCCAAACCATAATTTTGGGCCCCAAACCTAAATGCTATTTATGTCATTTCTCTCCAAACCAACACACACCCTCATAATTCTCATTTTTATTCCTGAATTTTCAGAGCTCTCTCACAATTTTCTCTCATTCTCTAAAAACCCTCACACTCAAAGTTCCATTTCTTTGGAGATCTTCAAATTTTGCATTAAAATTTGTTGATCTTGGAATTAAACCTTCATCCATTGTTTTCTACACATCAATTTCTGGTTTTTGCTACTGGTTTAAATATGAATTTGTGCTTAGAAGTTCTTTTGGATCGAACTTTTGCATTAAGTTCATTAACTTGCATTTACTTTGCATTGTGTGTGAAGAAGAGCATTGGATTCTTGAAGTTCTCCTCTAGATTCATCAATTTCAGCTTGATCAACATTCACAAAAGCAAATCTCAGCTTTGTAGGTTGGTTAATTTCAGATCCACTTATGCTTTTAGCTTATTTGCATGCTCATGATGTAGATCCATAGTGTGCTTGTATTGATTGGTCAATTTGTGAATTGATTTAAGTGTTGATGTTTGTGGATTCAATGTATGCTTGATTTGTGTTGAATTTGGTGTAATTTTCATGCACATTTGATTGTTGAAACCTTTGGAGATTGTTGAAATAAGTTGTGGCTGGAAATGTTTTTTTCTGCAGGTTTTTATTGCTGATTGTTCAGTGTTAACCGATTAAAACTTTGGGTTAGCCGATTAACACGTTGAAATTTTGACTGTTTATGCAGGTTCTGGGTTGGTTAACCGGTTAAACATTTGGGTTAACCGATTAACACTGAAGCAAATTGACTTTTTTGAGCTTTTGTAGGGTTGTTTGCATTTCATACCTTTCTTGATCATCTTGGATCATTGTGTTATCAATTTAGATGATTGTTTAGAGTTGTTTGCGTGTTGGTTGGTGTATGTTTGCATTCCTTCGACGCATTAATTCGTGCATTTCCGATGTTTGACATAATTGATGTTTTTCATTCATGAAGCTTTGAACATGGTGAGTATATGTTTGCATAGACTTGTTGGCATGATAATACTTGGTCAATCTGCTGATATGTGAGATATATGCATTGTGTTTAGATAACCTTTGCCTTGTAGGGACATTGGTAAGTTTGAAAGGTGTGGGTGTTTCTTCCAAATCTCAACTTCTTCTTTCACCTCTTTTAAGTTTTCATACTTGTGTTTGAGATGTGCTTATGCCATTCTTGCTTAATTCTTCATCATTCCCTTTAGGATAAACTTATCTTCTCTTAAGAAATAAGTTGAATCCTTTTCTTTTTTCTTCTTTCTTCTTTCCTTCTTCTTCATTAGGATAGAACTCAAACCTCACTAACTTAGGTATCCCATGCATGACAACACTTAGGATTATTAGTCCCCCATTATACTTTTTACCTTTGGTTCTCTTTGCTCTTTCTCTTCTCATCTCAACTCAACACTTCAAGTCACCTAATAAATGACAAGTCTTCTCATATGCCAATGGACTTTTCCATGGGGTACTTGCACACATCCTATATCGGGGTAAGGTGTAGGGTATCTATCATGATGAATAGGTTTTATCATGAGGATGCTTCACAAATAAAAAGCTAAAAAACACTTCTTATTCAAAAACCACAAAAACACTTAATAAAGTTCAATAGGCTAGTGTGCTTGAGCCTTAATTTTTGGGACTAGATTTGGGGATATCCTCCATGTTTAGGTGTGCCTCATATCCATTCTATTTCGGGATGATGTAAGAAGTACACATCCCATTGAGTAAGACTCAAATACACTCAGCTATGCTAATCTCAGAAAAGCTTCTAAGAAACACTGAACCGACAATAATCGTCTTCCCTTCGGGAATTATTTTCTCATTTCCTTCACTCATAATATAAGAAATTGCTCCTACTCGTCTCTTGCAAAACGGTAAACGCACTCATTCCAGATGAGCCTCCAACACCTGAGCATTGACATAGGCATTTCAAGCCATAAAAAACACAAACAACCTTCCTCCCTAGTTAGGGGAACTACATAGACTATGATCCTCATTCCTGATGAGGTACATAGGAAATGGGTAGGGCCCATTCGAGCACTCTTTTATTTTCCCTACATTTTCCACCTTACTTTTATTTTCTCTAGTTTCCAGTTCCGGACTCAGATTTTGCAGCAGCTTCATTCTTACCCCTTTGAAACAGTTTCTAGCAAGCATGGATCCTGTCAGGTACGGCAGATGATTTGGGGTGCTAATACCTTCCTAGGTCGTAACCGACTCCCAAACCTAGTCTCTTTAGTTCACAGGACCTTGTCCTTTCCTTTTCTTTTTCGGATTGTGCAACATTACATTTCCCATTCATTCGGGATAAAAATGCCTGGCTGACGACTCTACATTTTCCGCGCCACTTTTGTGTTTGCACCAGGATGGAAATCCAGGGAGCGACAGTCTGCTTACGTAGAAAGGTCAAGTTGTAGCTTATGCTTCTTTACAACTCAATAATTATGAAATAAATTACCCTACCAATGTTCTAGAATTAGCACCAGTAGTTTTTATACTTTGGAGACATTATCTTTATGGATCAATATTTGAGGTTTTTAGTGACCATAAGAGATTAAAGTACTTGTTTAAACAGAAGGAATTGGATATGAGACAGAGAAGATGACTGGAATTTTTGAAGGATTATGACTTCGAGTTGAATTATTATCTAGGTAAATCTAATGCAGTAGTTGATGCATTAAGTAGGAAGTCATTGCATGTGTCGCCATTAATGGTAAAGAAGATGGATTTGATTGATCAGTTTAGGGATATAAGCTTGGTATGTGAATTAACACCAAAATTTGTGAGTTAGGGATATTGAAAATAACTAACAATATGCTAGAAGTCAAAGAAGGTCAAAATTAGGATTTGCACTTGTTATACCATTTGGTACTAATCAGTTAAGGAAAATGAATAGACTTCAAAGGGGGTGATGTCGGAATTATGAGGTTTCAAGATAGAGTTTGTGTGCCAAATATAGAAGAACTTAAAAAGATGATTTTGGGAGAAGGTTATAATAGTGGTTGGAATATTCATCCAGGAGCTACAAAAATGTATCATGACCGCAAGAAGATTTTTTTGGTGTCTATGTATGAAGAAGGATGTAGCAGAGTTTGTATATTCATGCTTAATTCATCATAAGTCAAAGAAAGAACATCAGAAGCCACCTGGTCTGATGTAACCTTGAGTATTCCTAAGTGGAAGTATCTCGATAAATTTTGTAGTAGGTTTTCCTAGATCCGTTGAGGAATATGGTTCAATTTGGGTTATAGTGGGTAGATTGATTAAGTTAGCTCATTTTATTTTGATAAATATCAGTCACCCATTGAAGAATCTAGCTAAGATTTATATAAGTAAATAGGGAGATTACATAGAATTCCATCTAGCATAGTTTCAGATAGAAATCCAAGATTCACATCTAGATTTTGGGAAAGTTTACAAGAAAGCCATGGGGACTAAGTTAAATTTGACTTCTTCCTATCACCCGAAGATGGCCGCTATGACGGAAAGGATTATCCATTCCTGGGAAGATTTGTTGAGAGCATGTGTTTTGGTACAAGAGGTAGTTGTGATAGTTATTTATCGCTGATTGAGATTACCTTTAACAATTGTTTTTATTCTAGTATTGGAATGACACCTTTTAAAGCGATATAGGATAAAGGTGTATGGCACCCTTGTGTTGGTATGAATCTGATGAAAGCATCATGTTAGGACCCGAAGTAGTTCAACAAACTACCGAGAAGGTTAAGATGATTTAGGTAAATATGAGGATGTTGCAAAGTCGACATAAAAGTTATCATTATAAGTGAATAAAATCCCCTAAATTTCATGAAGGAGATCATGTGTTCTTGAGAATCACTCCAGTAATTAGGGTTGGTCGAAACATTTAAGACGGGAGAGCTTACTCCTCATTTTATTGGTCCTTATCAATTTTTTAGAAGAGTCACAAATTCTGATTCGTGCATGTGATTCAGTCGGATGATGTGCAAATAAGAAACAACTTAACTTATAAAGCATCACCCTTTAGAATTGAATATCGAGAGGTAAAGTACTTAAGAGGAAATAAGATCCCTTTGGTTAAACTCGTATAGGGCGAAGTAGTCGGGGAGTGTGACGTGGGAGTTAGAAATTCAAATGAAGGATTCTTATTTAGACATGTTTGTTTCAGGTAAATTTTGAGGAAGAAGATTCAATGAGTAAAGGAGAATTGCAACACCCCAAAATTATTCACTTTATTATTATTATTTTGATAATTTAATTTTGTGTGCATTGGTGTTTATTTTCCTTAATTTTAGTGGTATTATTTTGTGATTATTAATTGGAAAAATTGGAATTAAGTGGTTGTTCAGAAAATTTTAGAAAAAGAGATAAATAATAAATGGGAGAAGAGAAATTGGGAATGATGGTTTAATAATCATAAAAATTAAAATAAAATATAAATTTTTATCTTAGGAAAATTAATTAAATGGGAAATAAGGAAATAAGAAAGGAGAGAAGAGAAAAAGCTGGAAAACATGTATATCAGTAAAACAAGAAAGGAGACCAAAAACCTTACCTGACAAGTTATGCAAGGAAAGAGTTCCTCCATTATTGAGAATTCAAGAGGAAATTCGTTGCATCCTCGAGGTAGGGGAGATTATTATATAATTGGTATATTAGCATTGGGATTGTTGTGCTTTCCCTTAGCCCCGGTTAGGTTAGTGTTATATGATGAAAATATTTAGGGATTTTTGGTAATGGTTATGATTGGTATGCAATTATATGAATTTTGATGCTATATGATGGATGATAGAATATAAATTGTGAGTTATGATGATAATGAACGGTGATTATGGGTTCCATAGGTAGAACTTGGGTATAAATGTGGGTGTGATGCATGAAATTGGGGTTAGGGTTTTGTTAGTTGTGATTTTCCTGTTTGTGTTAAGTTTATGAATTGCTTGATTCTTGTCTTACTATGTTGTTTACATGGTCATGATGTTGATCTATTGTTTTTGCATTTATAAACCCATGTGCATGATCAACATTGTTAGAACTAAGGATAAGACTCAAACCTTTTGAATATCCATAACATGTTGATTGTGAGATCGTGACTATATGTTGAATAACTTGGTATGGGGTTGTTTGTGTTTAGTTTAATGGTGCATGTCTAATTCCTACCTATAACATGACTTGGCTATGAATTTCATGTTGTATGTGCAAAGTATGAATCCATGATATGCTTAGTAGGTTCATGTTGTTCATTATATGTTCATATATGAAAAATTGCATGCAA
This sequence comes from Lathyrus aphaca, assembly GCA_963966055.1. Taxonomy (NCBI): domain Eukaryota; kingdom Viridiplantae; phylum Streptophyta; class Magnoliopsida; order Fabales; family Fabaceae; genus Lathyrus; species Lathyrus aphaca. Next base: position 36,521,869 of record OZ014524.1, read on the forward strand.
TTAAGATTTGAATGTGTGATGTGCTAAGTATGATGAATGAGCTTGCACGTGTTTTTTTGTATGGTTTGATTTCCCTAACATGTTAGTATATTTTGAGTTATGTTTGATCATGTTTTAGTGTGCTAGAAATGATATTAAAACATGATTTTTTTTAGAAAAGTTGTAGGTACAATCAGTTGCAGCTCAAAAGCAATCGAATGGTACCATGTTTCTGCGTGATTTTTGGGGCATAATAGATCCTACAATCAATTGCACCCTGGAAGAAATCGATTGTACACCATGTAATCATTATAACTTAAGTTTTGTGACTATGATGGAGGCACGATTTGAAGCGTGGGAAAGCTAACACATAGAACTATCTTAGGGTATTGTCTTGTGATGTTTAAATGTGAAAAGGATGTTATGAATGTGATAATGTGTCATGAATGTTTATAGGGGTGAATATGTTGTGAATATGGTAATTACTCTTATGATGTTTCTATGCATGAGTGATGTGAAAAAGATTGATTGTGTAAGTGATATAATGTTTAGGATGTAAGTTGAACGCTTTGATAAATACTTGTGTAATCTAAGTTTTAAATGATTTAGGACATGAGTCAAATGTCTTAAGAGTTTTAATGTGAATCAAGTTATCAATGTTTTAGGACATTAGTCCAATGTTTTGATAAGATGTTTATGTGAATTACGTTGTTAATGTTTTAGGATACAAATTCAATGTTGATGAGATAGAATGTATAAACTATGAATGACCGTGTGATTACTCTAAACTTCGATAAGAACCAGTGTTGATTATGTTGAAGGCTTGATAAAAACTAGTGTTCGGTTATTTTAAAGGTTTGATAAGAACCAATGTTTGATTATGTTTATGTTAGAAAGAACCAATGTTGTTGGGAAATATCAAACAAAGCATACTGAAAAAAGAGGACATAATCACAACATAAGAATATAACCTGGAAACTCCAAAATTGGAGAAAACCCATGGTCTTTATCAATGGAAAACCAGAGAATAATACTATGAGAAAATTGTTACAACACATAATATAACCTCAACTAACCCAGACCCCCAATACATCAATACCCTCCAAAACAAATATTTTAACTACATCTCAAAACACTTTAATACAAGAGTATAAGAGAACAAAGAAAGTCAAATGCAAGTTTGAAGTGCTTTTGACTAGTGCATCTTTGAATGAAGAAATTAAATACTATATATAACATTGGATTCTTTCTTTTTTCACAAAACTAAGCGATGTGAGACTTCAAAGAATTTGTATCCTATATATAGTCTTGGACTCTCTATTCATTCACAAAACTAAGTGATGTGGAACTTTTACAACATGTATACTTTCTACCAATCCCAAAAATCTCCACCTTGATTGAAAATAATACGTAACCTTTCATTGTCTTCACCGGCAATCATACTCCACCATAATGAGTATCAACATGTATTTTTCAACCAACCCCCACAATCTGCACTTTGATTGAAAATCATACATAAAGTTTCATTTTCTACACCAACAATCATACTCCACCATAAATAGTATAATCACTTGAAGCTACATCACTCCAAGAATTTTCACATTGTCTTCATTGACAATTATAATTTTAAAAGCTATCATTCTCTCTCATGAAAATTATATTTCACTTGAAGATAAATCACTTCAAGAATCTCACATTGTCATCACCAACAATCATATACTTTATAATAATGAATAGATTTCACTTGAAGGTAAACCACTCCAAGAATTTCACATTGTAGTCATCGGAAATCTTAGTTTTAAAAAACTATAATACTTCACGTAAAGAAGAGTATACTTCACTTGAAGCTAAACCACTTCATGAATTTTCACATTGTCTTCACCGACAATCACAATTTTAAAAAACTATCATACTCCACCTAAAAGGAGTATACTTCACTTGAAGCTAAACCATTTCAAGAATTTTCATATGTCAAAAACCAAATTGAAACTTTATGATGCAACTTCGATGGTGGTCGGAAGCTCTTCAACCATCGACATAATTTCACCTTAAGAGACTCGTTAGATATTTAAAATTTAGACATAATAAACCTTTTATCTCCGAAAGAGACTCATTAGGTTCTTAATAAAATTTATGAAAATAAAGATATCTCTATAAATCATGTAATGAATGAAATACGTGAAATTAAATATGAATTAATAGAACTAAATATGAAGTGAACATTGACAATTTCTTTGTATATTAAATAACCTAAAGGTGATAAAAGTTAATAGAAATCAAGAATCAAAAAGTCTATAAGGATTGTCAACAAAGTGAGAATTGACTCAAATAAAAAGATGTAATTAAAGTAAAATTGAACCCACTTTACAAACTATAAGTTTTTGGACTAGTAGTTCAAACACATCAAAGTTCCAAACATGTTGGATACATTTTTTTTATTGAAAATGAAATGAAATTTCTGAAATTTTGATATATAAATTTGACATAGTTCTTGAGGGTTTTTGCAAATACCCGAGATTATTTTGCATATGAAGAAGGTTACACTGCTATAAAAAACATGTGTAAGTTCGGATGCAAAATTGATTTAACCTCGGTTACAAAGGCGATGTAACGAAGGACATTATGAAAAGCCTCAACTTTACCTGTTGATTTTAGAATAACGACGATGATAGTTTAAACGGTCACTGATTTGATCCTCAACAACAATATTTTTTTTTATTTTCAAAACTAGCACCATATACCACTTGATTTATTATCAAAATCGAGGAAAAAATATATTCTTTTTTCTAAAATACTCACTACATTTTTACACAAAATATTAATAAATTAACTTGTTTGCAAACTAAATTGTTTACGCAAAATATTATATTTGTTCTTCATCGCTATCGATGTCGATGAAGAGAAATTACACAACAAATTTTTCAATGTTTTCTCTGATTGACAACAAATGAAGGTTATTCCAAAAATACAACAACAAAATCAACACCATTATGTTGGTACAGATTGCAAGAGCAGAAAAAATATTTTACTCAAGATAGAAAAACATTGAAATTTTTTTTTGTCTTCCATGACATCTCATAGAATGATGTGTACAAATTTGAAGCAACTACATATAAGTTAGGTTTAAGATAAAATTTGATTAACGAGTGTTTTTATAGTAAAATCTGATAATCTAATCCATCAGTTATTAAATATAACTGAAGGAGTAGATCGTTAATTTAAAAATAAAAAGTACAATAAAAAGAAAGACACCTCTTTTAAAGAAATAAAAACATAAATTGTTGTTGTTGAGATTCAAAACATGTCCTGGATTATTTTTCTCCTCGATTATATTTAGAAATCAAGGGAATATGTGGTATTTATTAGAACAAAAATAAAGCATGGTGCACCTTGACATTTTACTTCGGTTTTTGATTGGGTGATCAAGTGAAAGTTTTATACTGAAAATGTATTATTTATAGTAGTATTATTAGTTTGTTTTTATAGCTCATATGATAATGATTTATATGATGTTTTCCGAATGGTTTAATTTATTTGAGACACATGATTTTGAATCTTGAAAATACTGCTCCATTAAATTGAATACCTCTCTTTATGAATTAAAATATTCATCTCGGTTAATATTTATTAAAAGAGAGATATACAAATAAATCAAATTGTCGTTGTAATTTTACAAAGAGATTTGAAAATTTTCTATAATTATAAGATAAATATTATTGAAATTCCTAAAAATATTCAAAAATCATAAATTACTTAAAGAAATAAGTTAAGCTTAAGGACTTAAAGAAGATAAAGCTTTGTCTAAGATTAGATATTAAACATTTAAATAATAAAAAAATTATATAGAATATTTTATATAGAAAAAGTGTTAAGATATTCATATCAGAACAAATATTATTTCTTGTCTATTTTTATGGTTGTTTTCATAAAATCACTGTCAATTAAAATTGTTAATCAATTATTACAATTTTAATAATACATAACTTCTATTTTTTTTCCTCTATTTTTTACCTGTTTCTTTTCTTGATAACAAGAGCAAATATCAATTGATAATTGTCCCTACTTAAACAACCATATTTGTTACATCATATCTTAGACAGTCTTAACACACCATCAAACCTAATACAAGATCCTTAAAGTGTGATCAGAATAACCTATTTATATCTCATTAAATACAAAACTTTTAACAATAAATATATAGGAGGCCGACATATAAGTAAACTCAAAGGTGAGAAATAATCTGTATTATGAATGATTTAAAGTTGAGAGAGTATAGTGAATCTGTATATTTGTCAGAAGTAATTAATAAAAAATGGCTGTTAGCAATTTGATTAGAAATAATTGATAGAATGTACTAAGTGACTGTATAGTTTGATCGTAAGCATGATCTATCCATCTATCACCCAATGTGGAGTCTGTTGAATTGTCTCCATGGCTAGCTAGGTATAGAGGTAGAGATTTATATAGCCAACCAAACCATGTGAATTCTTTTAAGACTTTAGACTCGGGGCCAACAATCATTTTTGTTTTTTGGATTTTCTTCCACTTTTACCCTATCTTATTCGTCGTTTATCAAATATTTCTAATTATTTCTCTGCCTTTTTCGTTCATTACTCTATATGCGATTACATTTAATTCATGGGGTCTACTCCATCTCATCACTAACATTTTTTTCAAACCCTAAACGCTATTCATCAAATATTATTAAATATATATTTTTTATTTTAAATAATAAAATATTTTTAAAATGTTGCCGACTTTTACGAATTAATATTCTATTTTAATAAACATTTAAAAACTAGACGAGGATGTGTCGGACATTCTCAAATAAGATTATTGAAGTTAGATTTTGTACTTGCTAAAAATATAACATGTGACAATTTCTAATGATTAATTAGAAGTGGCCAAGACTTTAAGATTTATTGTGTGGCTAGAAATAAATCATGTAGAAGGTGAGGAACTTATGTGTGATTTTCTGTGTGTGAGAATTAAATCGTCTCTCTTAACTCTAAAATTGAGATATTTATAGTCGTGTTCGGTCTAAATCATATGCCTCATATGAATAACAATAATTTCTGAGAAATAGAGGAATGGATAGTTAATCTTCCTCTACTTAGGGGATGTCAATGGTTTCCACGACTCCCTCTTTGTCATTATGGACTAGAAACACATCATCTCCACGATCATGCACTTTGAGCAAATTATGGAGAACCCATCTAGAAAACAAACACTCAAACTAGGAAGCAGACGATCACAAAGGAGCCATGGCTGAGATGCTAAGTCTCATTCTTCTTTCTTACCCTTTGTGAATCCTTTTCAAATATACAATTTGAGAATTAGAGTATGTTTGGATGAGGTAATTGAGAATTTTTAAGGAATTTAAAATTCTAAACATTTTAAATGATTCAATTGAAATTCATTCATTTTTAAATTATTTTGTTTGGACGGAGTATTAAAGTGATTCATTGTTAAATTTTTTTGGTCATTTTCATAAATTTTAAATTTTTTGGGCAAAATTAAAAATAAGAAAAATAGGGATTAATTTGCACTTTTTAAAATTTTGAAGGACTAATTTGCGAATTTTGAAATTTCTTAGGGACTTATTTGCAATTTTTTGAAAATTTAGGGATCAATTTGAAATTTTTATAAAATATGAGGACCATTTTACAAAATTTGAAAATTTAATCATAATCAATTTAATATTTGAATTATAAAGAGCGAAGAAACAATTTAAAATTCTTTACTTTTTGTGTCATTTGAAATTCCATAAATTTAACTTAAACAAAATACTTCTTAAATTTACTTCATTTTAATAATTTTTCATATTTTTTATCCAAACAATAGATTTTGGACAAATCATTTTAAATTCCCCAAAAAAATTACTTTCTTTCATTAAAATATTTCATTCAAACACACTCTTAACGATTAGATTGATTTAAATAAATTTTTATAAATAATTATTGTAGGTGTGAGTATTTTAAGTTTAACATTGTGCGTCAAACTTAGCGTAATTATATCTCAACAACATTTTGTAAATGATAAATTAAATAAATTTCATAGTTGAATTGAGAGATTATATCATTCATTGAAAATGTCCATAAAATTTTAAAAAATTATTTAATTTTAAATCATATAAATTATATCAACTTATATCAATATATAATAACTTTTTAAAATATATATAAATATCAACTACTAAAAATATATAATAATATATATTTATATATTTAAAATTTTATAATTATTATTATTATTATGATAATATTAAATAACTTAACAGTTAGATTGATTTTGATTTTCAAAAAGAAATATTAAAAGTATGTACGTTAAGTTTGTATGTGAAATTCTCTTACCAAGTTTTTTGATTTTGGTGTCAAAAAGAATTTAACCGATCAAATTATTATTGGTAAACTGATGTTATATTATTATAGTTAAAGGTAGAACTCTTACCCAAAAAAATAATAGAAGAAAAAGAACTCTTATTTTTCTCACACATTAACTTATTCACTCCAAACTCATATTTATATTTATGTATTCTAAGAATTAAATCTGATATACACAATATTATTAAAACTCAAAATATTAAATGATAATTGTCATACGTTTATTTTAAGGTGTATACTTTTTTTTTTTTGGAAAATATAAATGATATTCTATTTAAAAGAGTTTCGAATCTTTTACATAGATGTAAATCTGATCTATGATATATAATAATAATTTAATAGACTAATAAAATAAAACTCTATTTTATATATATATATATATATATATATATATATATATATATATATATATATATATATATATATATATATATATAATATCCTGTTAATATCTAAAATAATCTATGTGTGTGGTGTGAACTCTGAAGTTTGAAGAGTTTTTGAGAGATTTTATACTCATGATGACTAATAGTATTTCAAAATTCTCCACAAAATATTGTCTTAAACTTTCCAATTGAATTCAAGTCATTCTTTCAAAGGCTATAACGTAGGTTCCAACCCAAAACAAATCAAATAAAGAAAAACCACCCAAAAGAGAGCACTACCTACAGCCATAGGGAAGGGACCAAAATGAAAAAAACAAGAAGAAACCAGAAAAATAAGCAACCACAAAAAACTAACACCTTTCTCCTTACCATTGCAAGATTGGACAGTGAAAAAAGTCGACATACTAACCTGTCTATCTTTTCTTTTTAATTATAGAAACCACTTTCAAGATACCTAGATTGGACATTATATACTCATAATTGGAAAACCAATCATGCATCCTTGTCAAATTTATTTTCTCACTCAGTTTCAACGTACATTTTTCTACACCAACCTTGCAAAGATATATCTTTTATTATTATTATTGAAGAAAACATGAATATGTAATAAAAAAAAAGTTATGTTAGTTTGAGCTCATGTGATATCTTGACAATTTAGTTGATAACTTAGCAAGACATCAGATAGACGTAGAGATGAATGTTTCAATTCATAATATCTTATTTATTCACTTTTAAAATGGTGAAATTTCAATCACCACGCTATATAACCACTATGTTGATGTTTTATGATAAGTTATTGGAAATATGATCATATATTACTCAAAACTTTTTTAATAATACAAATTTATAATAGATGTGATTCAAAACTAGGGGTGACAAACAAGCATGTCTGTCCTGTTTAAGTCCTAACCGCAAAAGCCTGGAAAAAAATGGGTTGAGGCAAGGCGAACATAGTTGAGGGTGCATGTCTAAAATCTTGACCCTCCTCGTAAAAAGTGATGGCAGGGCGGGGCGGGGCAGGGCGGACCCGTGAGCATTGTACATTTAAGCCTAAAAATGCATAAATTTGGGTTAATGCTTGCGCCCACAAAAGCCCGTAAAAAAAGGGCGAGGCGGGACAATCACATTAGAGGGTGCATGCCTAAACCATTAGCCCATCACGCACTAAAGTGCGGAAAAAACGAGAATGCCCAATAGGTCGGGCCTGTTTTTCCATCCTACTCAAAACCATTTCTCTTTTCTCTCTCATCTTCACACTCTTGTCCATTGACCACTTTCCATCCTCACCACGATTATGCTACAAACACTTTGTGTCATGATTAGTAATACGAACAAAGCAACTTAAACTTCATTGACTTGAAAGATCAATTATAAAGACTACTTATAGATGAAGTATGATGCATATTCTATAAGTTATAATTGAATACAATGAATATTGGGCACTAAGTAACTCCACAACAGGATGCATCTAACATGTTTCTTGAGGATGGTACCAATCTATTATAGAATGTTTCTAATTGAAGATGCAAATTGGTATCCCATGGTAAGGACACTGCATTAATATCTCTTTGAATCTTTCCTAAGCATCAAACAAAAAAATCATCATTTTTTTGTCTAAATGAAGTAATCTCATTCTTGTCTAAATGAAGTAATATCATTCCTCATCTTTGTATTCTTGACAGGAGGAAAGTACTTAGTTAAAAAAATCCAGCTTAGGCATTCCATTTGGCTATAAAGAATTCAACCAGTTTCGGGCTTTACCCCTTAGAGAGTATGGAAACAAACTGAGTCTGAAAGCAACATAAGCAATTCCAAGTATTTTGAAGTTGCTAGCTACTTCCAAGAATTACCTCAAGTGCAAATATGGATCTTCATTGACAACTTCAGAATATTGGTCCATTGCTTGTAACATTCTAAACATCATAGGCTTGAATTCAAACTATACCACTATGATCTCTAGTCTTATGATCCATGTATCATGGCATTGGAATCAAACACAACATAATACCTTATGTTCCTTACTCTATCATTGGAAATGCCAATAATGTCATTATCTGCCATGACTCATTCCTCATCCAGTTGTACTTATTTAAAGTTTTCTTCAAATGGATTTGCAAAGTATCCTTCTAAGTTACCAAAAACAAGAGCAGGTGGAGGACTTCCTAGTAATTGACATGTAGCTTGAAAATATCCTTAGTAATCTGAGTGTTCTCCTGGACTCTAGATATCCTTTGTATATTGGATTCATCAACATGTGCATGCAGTAGTTAAGCATTTGTCGCGTCAAAAGATTACATAAAACATCAGAAGCTCAAATGCTCTATTCACATTAAGAAAAACAAGTTTACAAAAATCAAAATCTTATTGACACACTCTCCGACAATGATGCCAATAACTAGTTAAGTGAAAACTATCTAACATGCAAGTATACATGATCTAGAGTAACAAGTAAGAAAAAGTAAGAATAACATTCCCACATGGATTGTAATAATTTAGATTGATTTTCAAAACTATATTTTATGAATGGGCATGAGAAAAGATAACTATAATTGATGGTTATCACAAGTTCAGGTTTTCAAGCATACAATGACAAAATTGATTTTGAGTTAATAAGTAAAATAAGTAATGGAATATATGTTGGGCAATGATCCATTAATATATTTGATCTAATGTGTGTATATGATGTGATATGTCATGCTAGATGAGTTCGAAACATGATCTTATGGTTTGTCCTACAACATTAGAACATATGCGAGAAAGCAAAGGGACAAATACTTAAGCCTCACATTTAATTTTAATACATATATGGTTTCTTTCCAAATTTCTCCTATGATTATAGCTCTTTATGCCTAAAGTAGCTATTCTGGTGAATATGGATATCCTACTATTTTCAATCATATTTATCATGAGTTAATTCATATTAACTTCACAATTCTCAACATAAGAGAGTTTAGCTCATGATGAGCTAAGGCATATGAAATTCTGGCAACAACCACACAATGTCGAACACGGTGTCACGACACTTAACAACAATAAAATTGTAAATGACAAAGACAAAATATAAAAGACACAGAAAGTTTTTAACCCAATTCGGTGCAATCACACTTACTCTGGGGGCTACCAAGCCAAGAAGGAACTTCACTATCAGTAGTATTAATTCAAAGATCCACAACAAACACCTACAATTTTAAATCTTTTCACTTAATCCCTATCCAATGACAGTTCTACCTAGGAACTCCTAGATATGAGACCCCTCTCACTTCCCACACAATCACAGTCAGTGGTCTTAAATAACAACACCAAGAAAACAAAGAAACTCTTCAAGACAATCTTTGACCTGCTTAAAAGCATCATTCAAATATAAACACTCTTGCTTAAAAGCTTCGAGTGGACAAAATACAAATGAACACCTAGACCAAAACAATCATCAAAAGAAAATTGCTTGGCTCACAAGAAAAACTAACACATGTGAAAAACACTGAAAATACAATCCTTATTTTTCATACGTTCACACTAGGGTTGGGCATCTTTAAATAAAAACTCCAATGCGCATTGGGCCTGCTGAACTTGCATACAATTTAGAATAAATAGTTCCTAAATTAGAGGGAAAAAAATAGAAAAAACAAATGCTCTGCTATAACAAAATCAAACAGAATCCTCCTTTTCCTTCTGAAGCAAACGCGTTAAAAACCACAATAAAATCTCAGCAATAAAGACAGCAAGATGCGCGCACAAATTAGGATTCAACTAGGTCTTCAGGCTCAGTCACAGATGTCATGACATCAGTCTTGACATCCTGAAAACAAACAGCTGCACATACACACTACACACCTGTATAATGCTTAAATCACATGTCATAACATTGCTCATGACATCCTGAAACACACAAGAGTTTTACCACAAAATATAGCCAATTAGAACATCTGCAAACTCCCCCTTTGGAAGATTTTTGGCTAAAACAATTTAAACATCATCAACTAAAACAAATCAGAAAGCAATAAACACAGCAGCCAACAGAAGCACAAAATTGAGGACTCCCCTCAACAACAGCTGTAAGAGCACAACACAAGAAGCAACATCAACATAGCAACATAAGCATTAGAACAAGGTCTGTGTACACATCAGAAACTCATCAGAATAGAATTGTACCAGAACCAACAGGTACATCACATCAGCTGCACCAAGAAAAACTAGAGATATTTCTTCTCCCCCTCAACCTGTAAACACCATCCCTGCAACACACCTACTGACAATACTAAAATAAATAGTATTTATCAGCACACAAGCAAGGAAGCCTATCTAAATCTACTCCCCCTTTTTAGCCAGAAATTTGGCCAAACAGGAACACAATCATAGAGCAAAAGAAACAGATAAAACCATAAGTACACAAAAAGAAACCAGGCTAGGTAACTAAGAGTCCCAACAACCACAAATAATAACTTGTTCTTTGTCACCATCCAAGTCATTTTTAACTTTTTCTTCAATCTAAATTCTCTGACTGGACGATCGGGTTTAGCTAATTGCTATAAACCCTCATATAAACATATCCCCAAGTTGCCTCTTAAATTTTCAAACTGAGTAGCATCCAAGACCTTTGTGAATATGTCAGTTAACTATAGTTCAGTAGCAACATGCTCCAACTTAATTACCTTATATTCCACAAGGTCTCTAATAAAGTGGTGTCTGATATCAATATGTTTTGTCCTACTGTGTTGAATAGGATTTTTGGAGATATTGATAGCACTGAGATTATCACAATATAATGTCATGACATCCTAAGTGACATTATATTCATATAATATTTGTTTCATCCATACTAACTGAGAACAATTGCTACCAGCTGCTATATACTCAGCTTCTGCAGTAGATAAGGAGACACAATTATGCTTCTTGCTAAACCAGGAAATAAGATTATTACCTACAAAGAAACATCCACCAGAAGTACTCTTTCTGTCATCAATAATTCCATCCTAATCAGCATCACGATATCCAGATAAAATAGGATCACTACCATGAGAGTACAACATTCCATAGTCACAATTCCTATTCACATATTTTAGTATCCTCTTAACTTGATTGATGTGAGAGACTTTAAGTTCTGTCTGATATCTGGCACATACTCCAACAATAAAGGCAATATCAGGTCTACTAGCAGTAAGATATAGTAGACTGCATATCATGCTTCTATACAAGCTTTGATCAACCCTAACACCTTTGTCGTCTTTAGTCATCTTACAATGAGTGGGAGCAGGTGTTCTTTTGTGATTGGTACTCTGCATTCCAAACTTCTTAACAATGTTTCTGGCATATTTACTTTGAGAGAGAAAAATGGAGTCTTACATTTGTTTAATTTGCAGGCCAAGAAAAAAAGTTAATTCGCCAACAAGACTCATTTCAAATTCAGATTGCATTTGTCTGACAAAATGTTAGACCATTTCATCGGACATTCCACCAAACACTATGTCGTCCACATAAATCTGAGCAATCATAATTTTTCCTTCTTCATCTTTGAAAAATAGAGTTTTGCCAATTCCACATTTCTTGTATCCATTATTGAGAAGAAACTTTGTTGACTGTTCATACCAAGCTCTTTAAGCTTGTTTTAATCCATACAAGACCTTTTTCAACCTGTAGACATGATCAGAAAGATTTGGGTCAACAAATCTCTTAGGTTATTCCACATAAACTTCTTCATTCAAGTATCCATTCAAGAAAGAACTTTATACATCCATTTGGTATAGCTTAAATTTCAGAATGCTTGCAACTCCCAGAAGTAATCTTACAGATTCAAGTCTTGCCACAAGAGCAAACGTTTCATCAAAGTCAATACCTTCAATCTAAGTGTATCCTTGAGCAACAAGTCTGGCTTTATTCCTTGTCACAATTCCTTATTCATCAGACTTATTTTTTTACACCCATTTTGCGCCAATGACATTGGTTCCTTCAGGTCTTGGTACCAGCTCCCATACTTCATTTCTCTTGAACTGCAGTAGCTCATCTTGCATAACATTAATCCAAAATTCATCAGTTAATGCTTCTTTGACATTCTTAGGCTTAATCTTGGATACAAAACACGAATTAGATACAATTCCCCTTGATTTGGTTACAATTCCTCTGTTGGGATCACATATAATAAGGTCTTTAGGATGATCCTTCCGAATTCTGATTGATGGAGCTTTGTCTGCTGATTCTGGCTCAGTAACAGGTGTAGTTGGACTGATATCATCTTCTTTGTCAACAACTTCTACATAAGTATCATAGAATGTTCCAATATCATATGTAACATTCGGTTCTTTGAATCGATCATTTATAACCACATTTATGGATTCCATCATGACTCTGGTTCTAGAGTTGAAAACTCTGTAGGCTCTACTATTAGTAGAATAACCTAGAAATATTCCTTCATCACTTTTTGGATCCATCTTTCTTCTTTGCTCTCTATCTGCCAGAATGTAGTATTTACTACCAAAAACATGAAAGTATTGAAAATTAGGATCTCTTCCCTTCTAGAGCTCATAAAGAGTGGTAGAAGTTTCCTTTCTTATAGTGACTCTATTATGAACATAACAGGTAGTGTTCATAGCTTCAGCCCAAAAGTATAGAGAAAGTTTCTTGGCATGAATCATGGCTCTGGATGATTCTTGAATGGTTATGTTTTTCCTTTCCACAACCCCATTTTGCTGAGGAGTAATAGGAGAATAGAATTCATGACTTATACCTTCAGAAGAACAAAATTCAGAAAATTTCTGATTTTCAAATTCTTTACCATGATTACTTCTGATTCTTATCACACTGCTATCTTTTTCCTTTTCAGTTCTCTGACACAGATCTTTGAACACATCAAAGACATACGATTTTTCTCTAACAAAGTTTATCCATGTAAACCTTGAGTAGTCATCCACCACCACATAAGCATATCTTTTTCCTCCTAGAATTTCAACCTGCATAGGTCCCATCAAATCCATATGAAGTAACTCCAAAACTTTGGAGGTTGTTAGATGTCGAACCTTTGGATGTGACATCTTGGTTTTATTTCCTACTTGACATTCACCACACACTTTACCTTCATCAATCTAAAGTTTGGGAATTCCTCTTACTGCTTCCAAAGTTATGACTCGTTTCATCCCTCTTAGATGAAGATGACCCATCTTTTGATGCATAACTTTACCTCATCTTCTTTGGATAGAGAGAAAACAGAAGTATAGATGATGTCTTGATTTATCCAAAGATATCAATTGTCTCTAGATCTTACTCCCCTCATGATTACTTCATTTTCTTCATTTGTGACAATGCACTCTGCCTTTGTGAAGTTGACTCTGAACCCTTGATCGCACAGCTGACTGATACTGATGAGATTAGCAGTCAAACCTTTCACCAGTAAAACTCCATCAAGGTTTGGAATACTTGAGAAAATTAGTTTTCCTACCCTTTTGATTTCTCCTCTAGCTCCATTGCCAAAGGTGACATAACTGGTGGAATGTGGTTTGATGTCAACCACTAGATTTTTTATTCCAGATATGTGTTTAGAGCATCCACTATCAAAGTATCAATCCTCTTTTTCTGAAACTTTAAGAGATGTATGAGCTATCAAGGCCACATTCTTGGGAGTCCATTGCTGTTTCTTGATGACAATATTCTGCTTCGGTTTGGGCTGTCAAGTTTGTGCAGGATATCCGTGAAGCCTGAGTTTTGATATGTCCGAACCTGCCACATTAGTGACATCTCCATATTTGTTACCTTCTCCTTTGTTGAGCATGTCTTCTAAGTACATGATGTTGAGATACAAGTTTTAACATTTGATTAAAACCATCATACTTAGACTTAGGTTTGTTACTTCTGAAAAACTCATTTTTAGAGCCAACAAATCCAATCCCTGGTAGGTCTTTAGAACTTCTTCTTATTTGAAGAATTTCATCAAGTTTTTCAGATCCATTGTTCAACAATCTGAATGACTTGGTCATTTGATCAAGTTGGAAGTTCAGTAAAGATACTTTGTCATTTAGAAGAGATATAGTAGAGAGATTATATGTCTTTTCAGCCTCCAGAGTTGCAATTACGTCCTGTTGTTTTTCTCCCTCTAGCAATATTTGATCACATCTCATGTATATCTTGGTATACATATTAACAAGTTCTTCATACGTCAACTCTTCTTCCTTGGAGTCTTCATCAGGCATACATGTCCTTGTCAAGACAATGATATGTTTAGCTGATTCTTCTTCAAAATCACTCTCAGAATCTCCATCAGACCATGTAACAGACATGCCTTTCTTTTGCCCCTTCAGGTACGTAGGACATTCAACTCTAATATGGTCAAACCAATCACACCCATGACATTGAACTCTTTTGTTTTGACTTGACTTCTCTTCAGCTTTTGTGTTTGACTCAGTTGATCTGCTGATGTCAGAGGCAGTGTTCTTGACATTTGATCTTAACCCAAAATTCATCCTCTTTATGACCTTGTTGAATTGTCTTCCCATCATGGCAACAACATATTTCAGACTTTCCTTATTATCCACCTCACCTCGTTCTGCTCCCTCCTCAGTATTTGACACAAGAGTTATGCTTTTGTTCTTCTTTTCAGGTACATCATTGAGTCCCATCTCAAAAGCATGAAGGGATCCAATAAGGCCTTCTACCTTCATGTTGCAAATGTCATGAGCTTCTTCTATTGCAGTCACCTTCATAGCAAGTCTCTTGGGAAGCAATCTGAGAATTTTCCTTACTAGCTTTTCATCAGACATCTTTTCTCCTAATGCTCCTGAGGCATTAGCAATATCCAGAATGTTCATGTGAAAATCATGAACAATCTCATCTTCCTTCATTCTAGGATTCTCAAATTTGGTGGTAAGCATCTGAAGTCTTGACATCTTGACTTTAGAGGTTCCTTCATGAGTGGTTATGATAATGTCCCAAACTTCTTTGGCATTTTGACAATGATGCAGAAGTCTGAATATGTTTTTATCAATGCCATTGAATAAGGCATTCAGAGCTTTAGAATTCCATAGTGCCAGCTCATCCTCTTCTTTGCTCCAATCATCCTCAGGCTTCAAAGTTATCTTCCCATCTTTATCAGTGATGGTAGGATGATCCCATCCTCTATCCACAACTTTCCAAGCCTTCTTATTCGGAATATTTAAGAAGGAAATCATGTGAGGTTTCCAGTAATCATAGTTAGAACCATCCAAAATGGATGGTCTGTTTCCAAATCTTTCTTCCTTGTCCATGGTACCAGAATATTGTCCCTAGATCTCACCCAGTAAAACAGGAAGGGTGCCTGCTCTGATGCCAATTGAAATTCTGGCAACAACCACACAATGTCGAACACGATTTCATGACACTTAACAACAATAAAAATGTAAATGACAAAGACAGAATATAAAATACACCGAAAGTTGTTAACCCAGTTTGGTGCAATCACACCTACTCTAGGGGCTACCAAGCCAAGAAGGAACTTCACTATCAGTAGTATCAATTCAAAGATCCACAACAAACACCTATAGTTTGCAATCTTTTCACTTAATCTCTACCCAATGATATTTCTACCTAGGAACTCCTAGATATGAGACCCCTCTCACTTTCCACACAATCACAACACTAAGAAAACGAAGACACTCTTCAAGACAATATTTGACCTGCTTAAAAGCTTCAGTCAAATATAAACACTCTTGCTTAAAAGCTTTGAGTGAACAAAATACAAATGAACACCTAGTCCAAAACAATCATCAAAAGACAATTGCTTGGCTCACAAGAAAAACTAACACACGTGAAAAACATTGAAAATACAATCCTTATTTTCCACACGTTCACACTAGGGTTGTACAACTTTAAATAGAAACTCCAATGGGCATTGGGGCTGCTGAACTTGCACACAATTCTGAATAAATAGTTCCTAAATTACAGGAACAAAAATAGCAAGAACAAATGTTCTGCTATAACAAAACCAAACATAATCCTCCTTTTCCTTCTGAAGCAAATGCGCTAAAAACCAAAATAAAATCTCAGCAATAAAGACAACAAGAGTGCGCACAAGTTAGGATTCAACTAGGTCTTCAGGCCCAGTCACAGATGTCATGACATCAGTCTTGACATCCTGAAAACAAACAGTTACACAAACACACTACACACCTGTATAAGCTTAAATCACATGTCATAACATTGCTCATGACATCCTGAAACACACAAGAGTTTTACCACAAAATATATCCAATCAAAACATCTACAACATACATCAAAATTGGTCCCGTGGTTAAACATTTTTAAACACAGAATGAAAAAGAAATGAAAACTTAATAGTTTCATCTTTGTCTTCTTGCAATCTTCAATCAGCAAGAGACGAGTTCTGTCATGCAAGATACTATTAACTTATACTCAATAAGAAGAAAAGATAAATATTCTACACTTGATTCAACTTACTTCCACACAAGTCTATCTCAATTGTTTCCCTCTAAGTCTCAACCTCTTTTCACTTCTTCCAAGGGTCCTTTTATAGACAATCTGATCTAGAGTTTTGTGACGTATTGGATCATATACTTCTTGATTATCCGTCACTTTTGGGCCCATTATAATTAACATATTCCCTCAATTCATTCTCTTTCATGCCACTACCAGGTTAGGTACACAACGCATGCATGGGACAAAGCGTCGGGTGATATACCTGTTGTGTAGGGGGACATGTCGCACTCTGCAACACCTGTACTATGTTGCAATCTTTTATCTTGTAGTGATTTGATCTTATGCCTTTACTTTCAAGCTCAGCTTCCTGCTTTCACTTCAATCTATTTCCATCTTTGTCTTCCTCTTGATGTTCTCTACTTCTTTCAACATCCTCTGACCCTAAAGCTTGTTGAACATAGATTGTATTTCTTGCGTGACATAACTCATCACCGAGTGACTCATACACAAACACAAAACTCATAAAATTCACAAAATAGAGCACCTAGTGTGCTCTATACTAATCTAGCTAAAAGCAAACAAACTCAAATAAACACTCAAATTTAAATCAAATAAAGAAATACAAATTCAAGTGTAAAGAATTTAAATATCTCACATTATATGAATTATCATGGGTCGACACAAACCTTAACTTATACAAAGTGGGTTGGATCAGACAACTCATGACCCGCCATGACATACCCTAATGTTGGAGTATTCTTCTTGCCACCTCCATTTCATACCTAACACCCCCCAATATTTTAAATATTCAAAAAATATCCATGTTACTATTTACCTAAAAAAACTACCTTTTATAAAAAAAATCACTTTCTGCTACCTAAGATTTTGAAATTTTTGGTACGGTGTTTTTCGCAAATCTTGGGAATTTCTGTGTTTGTACCGGATATTCCAAAATATTTGATAATTTATACTAGAAGATTTTAAATATCTGGTATTTTATACCGGAAATTCCAACATTTCTGGTATTAATCGTAACAATTTTGATATGCATACCAGAGATTTTTGAAATTTCCGGTACGTAGCAAAAACTTTCAGAAATTTTAAAAATTTTGGTGTACCAGAAATTTCGTCTAAACTTGAAATTTTCAATAACAAGTCTGCTAGTTAAAAAATGATTGATATGTGCGGTCCAAAACCAGTAGAGTCGTCTACAGATTCATGTAGGGATTACACACAGTTCTTTACTACATACACAATATGTTTTCTATGGAATAAGTTCTTTACCATATACATAATATGTTTTTTCTATGGAAAGCAACATGGTATTATAATTATGATTGTTTGTTCTGATAGTGCAAATGGCCAGCAAGATAGGAATGATAAATTGATTATGGATTGTGAGAGAGGAGGAAATTATAAAAGAAAAAAAAATTGTCTAAAAGTAGTCAATCTTCGGACAAGGATGGCCTATAGTATGAAAGTGAAATATCCTTTTAGGGTGAGATCTTCGCCAAGTGGTATTGGTTGGAGGGTGAATGTTAGGTGTGGGTTTCACAATCATAAACTATCTGAGGATTTAGAAGACCGTGACATATTGGGTCGTCTAAAAGATCATGAGAGACAATTTGTGAATGACACGACGAAGTACAACATAGCTCCATGGTACATAGTTTCTACCTTGAAACACAAAGATCCAGAAAATCTCACCAGTGTTACCCAAGTATATAAAGCTAGATCTACATACAATGCAAGCAAGAGAGGTTCATTGACATAAATGCAAATGTTGTTGAGTCTTATTCATACAAAAAAATACATGTGTTAGACACGAAATATGGAAGACTCAAATGTTGTTGTTGATATCTTCTGGACACATCCTGATTCAGTGAAGTTGTTGAATATGTTTCACTTGGTGTTGATTTTTGATAGTACATACAAAACCAATAAGTATCAGTTACCATTGCTTGAGATTGTTAGCATTACGTCAACAAAGTTGACGTTTTCAGTAGGGTTTGCCTATTTGTAACATGAAGGTAAGAGAACTTCAAATGGGCACTAGAGAAGCTCAAAGAGTTGTTTTCTTCTGAGAAATTGCTACCCAGAGTTGTAGTGATGGACTGAGAACTTGCATTGATGAATGCAATTTAAGTTGTATTTCCAAATTCAACACATCTATTATGATTGTTCTGCATTTCAAAAAAATGTGAGCATGAAATGTAAGGAGTATGTTAAATCAGAAAGACGTGAATATGTCAAGGATCTATGGAACAACATCATGTACGGTAATAGAGAAAGTGAGTATGCCGCACACTTAAAGCACTTTGAGACTGTTTGTGTTGATAAACCTTTGTTTGTTAAGTATGTGAATGAAATATGGTTGACACATTATAAAGAAAGGTTTGTGGCTGCTTGGACAAATAGAGTTACTCATTAAGGGAACAGAACAACGAACATGTATACCAACTTCTTTTTGATGTTATTACTAAGCATAATGTAAATTATTTTCTTATTATGGTTTAATTATTTCAGTTTAGGGTAGAGTTTATGCATTGGAGACTAAAAAACATGTTGACTTCAAGTCGAGAAGATTTATGTCAAAGTTGGGATGCTGTGAACATCATGTTAACGTTGCAGCTAGGTTCAATCAAAGTGTCGTTTCAAAAAAGTATTGTCAATATTGAGCATCGGTATAACACTTCATTCTATACCAACTTGCACAATTTTGTTTCAAGGAAATTTATACAGCACATAAAGAAGAAACTAAAAAGGGTCAAATTTATTGGTACAAATAAGGATATGTGTGGCTGCTTTATTAGATCTACATATGGGTTGCCTTATGCATGCCAACTTGTTGGCTTCCAAATATAAGACTTGCATGTTCCTTTAGAACCAATTCATGTTTTTGGAAGAAATTACACATTCAAGTGCATGCTAACAGTCAGGAGGATAGTGGTATAAAGATGGACTTAGAGATATAATGTTAAGAGTTGAAGACATATTTCAATTCCTTGGATATTGTAGGTCAGATGTGTTGAAGAAAAAAGTTAGGGAACTAACACATCCATCCACAACTTCTATGTGTCCACCGCTTGTGAAGTACAACCCAAAGAAGGGAGTTAAGAATAACAGAAAGGGTGAAAAGAGTGATTTGTATCATGATTCCTCTCAATGGGAATATGGTGAGGGCTCGCAGGGGAGTCAGACTACAAAGAGATCATGCACCAAACCAATAGGAAGTCAACCTTATACTATGTTGGGTCAAAGTCAACAATCTAATGTATCTTCTAGGCATCTTTATTTGTCTCAGTTTCTTGGTTTCTTGCATTCATACATTGATGACATCATTGGCGTGGGTGACGACAGAAATTATGGCTTTTGGGCTATTGCAATTTACTTGGATGGGTCGAAGAGTCGTGGTCGTTAGTCTGGACTCAGTTGGATACTCAAATTCATCAACACCCAAAATTGTTTTCCAAATTGTTCTATGACATTGTTGCTGAAGTTAGGAATTCCTTAATAGTATAACACTTGTGTGTGCAGGGTGGATAAAAATGGATGTTGATTCCTGATATGGGTTACCCTATTGCGAGTAGGTACAATATAGTTTTTGTCTCACTCTCACATAAACTTAACATTACCTTTTTCCCTCTTACCATAGCTCCATCTATGTATACAAGCATTTAAAAAATCATTGTTGTTGGTTTTGCCTCCTGTCACTGCTCGTTGGAGAGAGAATTGTACTAACAAAGCAAAAACATGAGAATCATCATATGCAGGACGAATTAGGCATTGGGAGGAAGAACTTAGGAAGTCATCTTAATTTTCTATGTAATCTTGTGGACATTATATATTTATTATATATGAAAGCATTTATGCAGGACGGTGTGGGCAATATATTGAAATTATGTGTTTTTTGGAAGTTCTGGACACATACCGCAAATTTCAGAGATTCTGATATTAACGGTATACCGGAAATCTAAAATTTCCATAATTTTCTCCAGTTTACGTAAATATAAAATATCTGGTATAACATATACCGAAAATTCCAATATTTCGGTATTAATCACCGAAAAATCTAAAAATTTTGATATGTATGTCATAGACAAGTCTACCCATGGTAATTTATGCAAAATTTCCGATATATAGATGAAAATTTCCGACTTTATCCTGAAATTTCAAATTTCCTGTAATTTTGTAAAGGGTAAATATGAAATTACATAACAAATGAGGGTGCAAGAAGTGGGGATTGTCAAGAAGGATCTAGGGGTGTATATGGGTTGGGTCAACCCACAAAATTCGGTCAAACCTGCAAAAAAAATCTATAAAAGTGGGTTGGGTCGGGTAATTTGGTGAATATGGATTTAAAAACTAAAAAATCCATTAAAAAATTCGGGTTTCATGTAAAACCGGACTCAAACCCACAAAACTCACTGTCCCACTAATCAAACATTTATTATTATAATTTTAATAATTTTGATGAGTATTAAATTAATTGTTAAAAATTCTGTCTTTTAAACATTTGTTATTTTAGTGAATTATAACTTTAACTAATTTTGAATATTTCACTCTTTGGTTATTTTGATACTAATACGATTTTATGTCTTACAACATTAATTTGTTTCTATTATTTTATGATAATTTTTATTAGTTGTTGTTGTCATTTATTATTTTATAATGCTAAAAATAATTAAAAATAGATTATCTAATTTTATTAAAGATAAAAATATTTAATAATTTTTATGAAAAAATATGATGATTCATCATTTAGTTATTTAACATTAATAAAACAGAAAAATTATTTGGGTAACTCATTACTCAACCCAACTCAATCCAAAAATTAGTAGATTTGTCCAAACCAACCTATTAATATTACTGGTGGTTATTTTACTTCGTCCAAACCGAAATATTCTATATAGATTGGGTATTGAATCTGGTCAAACCAACCTCAAACCGGTCCATATATACCTCTAGAAGAATCCTCCAAATATTGTTTGGGATGATTGAGTTATAAGTAGTCCACCTCTAAAGCCCAACTAAAATCAGCCCAATCTACAACTCTCCTAAACTTTTACTCAAAAAGAAATAATTAATTTCACCTTAAGTATCCATATCCAAACAAATTTGACAGATGCCATTATATCTTTTAACATGGAAAAAATCTATCCCAGTCCCTTTTATCATGCTTAATTATTGTGATAGCAAACAAAAAACCCACAAAAGTGAAAAAAACATAGTTATCTTGAGAGAGATAGTTACTAGTTAACTTTAGAGCTAGTGCTATGGGCTGTCTGTACTCTTGCCTCCTGCACAACAAGGCTGTTGTTGTTTCATACAAAACGCGTTTCCACACAATTTTCCAAAGCATAAGCACTTGTAATAAACAATGAAATTGTACCTTCAACTGAGCTGTTTGTTACCAGTTGATATACCTTTCAATCTATAGTGGTGTTTTGTAACAGTAACATACAAATCAATCTACAGTACATAAGAGGAAAAGTTTAGAACAAAACTGGTGCCGCCACATATATTTGTTTTCTTTTTCATTATTAAGGAAACGAGAAAGGAACCTTAAAATGAGACATCAGGGCCACATTAAAGTATGAGCCGACAAATTAGGCATTTCTAGATAAGATATTTGACCCATGGATTTTTGTTAACGTGAATGGAATTGTAGGAATTGGGCCAATTATTGTTTCGAGTTTTACTATAATTTGTTTGACTCATATAATACATACAAAAGCTAGGTAGAACAAAATGTTACAAACTGATTATCATTATCCAATCCAACCAATCTCAAATTTTTTCTTAGCTTGGATTTTTATTGCTTAAAATGAGTCCATAATTATAGACGTGGGATTACCGACAGAATATCAAACTATAAGTACCAGAGTTAACAAAAATAGTTTGGAAATT
Source organism: Lathyrus aphaca (assembly GCA_963966055.1). Taxonomy (NCBI): domain Eukaryota; kingdom Viridiplantae; phylum Streptophyta; class Magnoliopsida; order Fabales; family Fabaceae; genus Lathyrus; species Lathyrus aphaca. The sequence continues at coordinate 36,544,919 of OZ014524.1, forward strand.
CATCCGGCCTTCATTTTCGTGTTTTGAGGCTAATCCAATGTGAAAAACAGAAGCTCCATTTTGGAGATTCTCCACTAACACACTTTTTTATGCGATTTTATTTATTATGATGCCAAACCAAACATAGACAGTAACCATTCCTTTAAGATTAAATACTTCAAAATTTAATATATATATATATATATATATATATATATATATATATATATATATATATATATATATATATATATATATATATATATATATATATATATATATATATACTATCTAGTGAGAATGATATTTTTATGTGAGAACATAAGAATGAATCTGAATCATTAAATTTTAAAATTAATGATTGAAATTATGTTTCATTTATTTCTCTCTCCATCATTATTAAAATAAATGAATTAAATTAAAATATTATAATAAATGACAAATAATCTCAACCATTTATTTTAAAATCTAATGGTTCAGATTCATTCTCATATTCTCACATAAAAATGTCATTCTCATTAGATATGCTCCCTATATATATATATATATATATATATATATATATATATATATATATATATATATATATATATATATATATATATATATATATTCCTCATTCTTGTGCACCAACAATTGGTATCTAGAGCTCATGTTCGGATCCACGAGAAACACAAGTGAATGAAACACACGTGATTGATTTCGACTATAAAATTCATAGTGAATTTAAGTTCGAAATCGTAATCACATTTCTTGATTCCGAGGGATTGGGAAACACTAGTGTTTTGTGAGATTTGAGTGAGTTCTTGCACAAGATCAAAGATGAACGGTGGAAATGGTAGCTTGAATACAAAACTTTCAGTCTTTGATGAAAATAATTGGAATCAGTGGATGATTAAGATGTGTATGTTGTTTGGCGCTCAAGATGTTCTTGATCTCTTCATTAATGGTTACATGGCGGTTGCAACAGATGCAGTTGAAGCAGAAAGAAATATTCATAAAGAGACGACGAAGAAGGATCAGAAGGTGTTGCTCTACATTCATCATTGTGTGGATGTTAATGTGTTTGGTAAGATTACATATTCAACGGTGGAGAAGACTGCGTGGGACACTCTGGTACAATATTACGGTAGTGATGCATCAATAAAGAAGGTGAAACTTCAGTCTCTATATAAGTGTCATACCCTATATTTTGACCTCAAGATTTTTTGACATTTGCATACACTTTTTATGCACTACTAATCCATTGGTCCATACCAAAGTTTGTTTATTGTGATTCACCTATCAATAATTAGGGTTTTGCAATTCATTGAGGAATTCAGGAAAATGATCAATCAAGAATGGACCTACTTTTCAAGCTCTCTATCTCCTCTATCATTCACAATGATTAAGATGTCACAAACATCAAGGATCATTCACAATATTTCGTGTTTTCAAGTGGATCAACCCTCAAAGCCATATGCAGTGCTAAATTAGGGTTTTACCAATCGGGGATCCAAAAGTTGAAATTTTCATCTAGACATGAGCCAATACCATATGGAATGGTTTGAATATATCACATATACCTTGGAAGTCCATTCATAAGTTTGAAATACCTCAGAGGATGCCCAGTCGAAAAATCAGAAATTAGGGTTTCACAGTGTAATTTTCATCTGAGGAACAAAAGTCAAAGTTTGAATTTTTGATATAAAATGATCTTCATGACCTATATTACAAGAATATATGGCCCATTGATGAATTTTATCACAAAAATTAAAGAATTTGGAGATAACTTGTAAAAGTGGCTAACTTAGAAAAATTGAAAAATTTTCTAAGTTATGAAGAAAAAGTGTGCATGTACCCTACTTCCAAGTATCATAACTTGTGATCCAAGCATAAGATTTTTGTGAACCAAAACTTAAATGATAGATTTCATCACATATTACTAAAGATTCAACTACACTTCATTTCAATTCTTCATGGATTTCAAGTTAGAATTTGATCAAAATTACAAAAATAATTGAAAGTTCCAACACTTAGACAAAATCTGCCAAAGTTACAAAACCAGTCAAAACACCAAAACTTGCATTTAGGTGAATTATTTGTGCATAGTTTGATATAGTTTGAACTTGTGAGGTACCCTAGCATCCTTAGAGGCCTATAACACTTAGCTACTGACTTTGGAAGTCATGTAACCCTTAGGGTCCTTTAGCTTTAGGTTTGAGCTTTATGTGAACCCTAATCTCATTTTAGGAGTTGTTTGATCCTTCTTTGTTATTCTTTCCTTATTCTTTTACTTGTAAATTATTTTGCTAACAATTTCAGGGGCTAATGGTAAGTCAAGTGTGTGGATGTGCATCCACATACAACCTTTTCTCTTCCTCTTTTAAAAGCTTTCAACTTGTGTTTGTGAAAAGCACGTGATGCTTCTTTGACATTTCATTTCTCTTCATCCTTTTAAGTTCTCATCTCATTTTCAACCTTTGAAGTAAGTTAGAACTTGTTCTTATTCTCTCTTCTTCTAGGTTTAGAGTTCTTCAAACCTCACTAACCTTAGGATCTCCATTGAATAATAACATAGGATGAGCTTAGTTTCCCTTATAATTTAACCCTTTCTCTCCACTTGAGTCTTCTTTCTCTCATCTCAAAAATACCTAATAAAGGATAAGATTTTTCATGTGCCAAGGGACTTTGTCATGGGATACTTGCACACATTCCATATGGGAATGAGGTGTAGGGTATCTATCATGATGAATAAGTCATAAACATAAACTTAAAAACACTCCTTAATCCAAAAACAACAAAAACACCTAACAAATAAAATAGGCTAGTGTGCTTGAGCCTTAACCTTTGGAACTAGGTTTGCGGATCTCCTCCATACCTAGGTGTGCTTCTTATCCATTCCATCTCGGAGTGATGTAATAAGTACACACTCCATTGAATGAGACTTCAATACACTCTCTTATGCAAAGTCAAATAAAAAGCTTCTAAAAAGCTCCAAACCAAAAACAAGCGTCTTTCCCGCGGGAATTCTCTTATCATCTCCTTCACTTTTAACGAAAGAACTCATTTCGAATTGTCTTTTTCAAGACGGTAAAGCACTCGTTCCAGACGAGCCTGCAACACCCGAGCATAGGCATAAGCAGTTTAATCATAAAAAACACAAACAAACAAATTTTCTCCCAAGTTAGGGGAACTATGTTGACTCTGATTCTTATTCCCATGAGATACATAGGCAGTGGGGTAGGGCCCATTCGAGCACAATTCTTTATTTTCCCTACATTTTTTCTGTTCTTTTTCCCAGTTCAGCAGCAGATGAAGCAAATGTTTATACCCTTTGAAACATTATAAGAAAGTGTGGGTCCCGTCGAGTACGACGGACGTGAATGTGTGCTAATACCCTCCCTTCACGTAACCGACTCCCTTACCCATTATCTCTGGTTCACAAGACCTCGTTCTTTCCTTTCCCCTAGGTTTGTGCAGCATTACCTTTCCATCTCCTTGGGATAAAAATGTCTGGTTAACGACTCTTCTTCTTTTTTCACGCCACTTTTGCTTTTATACTAGGATGAAAATCCTGGGAGCGATAGTGTCGTTCAACAGAACTTTGCCTTCAGAGTCTTCAACACTTAGTCTTTAGAAGATAACGACTTCAGAAGCTTAATAGGCCTCATAAGTAGAACACTTGAATCACACACAGAACATAAAATACAAGAGATCATTACAACAACAACATAGAGTCATCTTAGGATCTCTCTGATTGTGATCAAATATAGAAACAATCTTGCTTCTTTGGTACAAAAGCGACTTATGTCACACATAGTGACTCACATATATTCTTCTTTGAATCTTTCTTAATGTGATCAAATATAGAAGCATCCTTGCTTCTTTGGCACGAAAGTGACTTATGTCACACATAATGACTTGCATATGGTCTTTTCCAATGTATTATACATACCAGGCATGAAGAGTAATTTGCTCAGCATAGAGCAGTTTATCGAAAAGAACTACAAGGTATCGATTGAATGCAAGTGGTAGGTTGATCTTGAAAGTTATGTCTCAGAATATAACCTTCAAGATTGAGTTTAATGTGATGGAGCATAAGTGTCTTACAATTGGAGCCAGCGGAGATGAATGGATGTGTCATTATAAACTTGGCCATCTTAATTTCAAAGACATCATAGATTTGAAGATAAGAAATATGGGTTCAGGATTACCAAAAATCGACATCCCAAACAAAGTATGTGAAGAATGTGTGCAGGCAAAACAACACAAGAATAACTTCAGCAAGGATACATGAACTAGGTCGAAGGCAATTCTTGAAGTCATATACTCTGATGTATATGGTCATATCCAGGTGGATTCAATTGGAGGGAATATATACTTTATCACTTTCGTATATAATTTCAGTAAAAAATTATGGACTTACCTGATCAAAAAGAAAAAGGAAGTGATCGAGGTATTTGCCAAGTTTAAATCTATGGTCGAAAGAAAAAGTGGTCGAAAGCTCAAGATTTTGAGGACTGATGGTGGCGGAGAATATGTGTCAAAAGACTTCGAAAAATTATGTGAGGAAGAAGGAATTGTGCATAAGGTGGTGCCACCCGGTGGTGGAGAATATGTGTCAAAAGACTTCGAAAAATTATGTGGAGAATATGTGTCACCCTACACTCCACAGCTAAATGAAACTGCAAAAAGGAAATAATAGAACCATCATGAATATGGTTAGAAGTATGTTGAAAGGAAAGAGTCTACCCAAAGAATTATAGGGAGACCTGTGTCGACTACAACATATATTTTGAATAGATATCTGACGTAGAAGCAAGAAGGAATCACGCCAGAAGAATATTGGTCTGGTGTCAAGCCTAGCTTGAGTTATCTCAAAGTATTTAGATCTATAACACATCGACATGTGTTATATCAGTTGAGAAAAAAACTTGAATACAAGTTGAGTCAAATGATTCTTATAGGATATCATTCGACTAGAGGATACAAGTTGTTCGACCCAGTGAACAAGCAAGTTATGATCAGTAAGGATGTGATCATATATGAGCTTAAGGAATGAGATTAGACTAAAAATGTCAAGAAAGATTCAATTAGAATCATATGTTAATAACCAACTAGTGAAGTCGAAAGAGATGTTTGACAAGAAGAAGTCAGAGGTGAAGCAGGCCCAAGAAGACCTCAAAGAACAAGACGCATGTCTGCAAGGTTGCAAGAATGTGTGATTCATTAGATGATGTAGTCGATGATGAAGGTGAGCTGGTACATTATACTTTCTATGTAGATGTCGAACTAGTCAATGTAGTTAAGGCATTGAAAAATTCGAAGTGGGTGAAAGCAATGAATGAGGAAGTATAATCCATCGAAGTTAATAACACTTGGTCACTCACTATACCAAATAAGGGAAAAGACAACGCTTTTCTTGGCCTTTAACAACGCTTAAAAGCTTTGCCTAAGGTGGTGGTGTCGTAGGAAAAGACAACGCTTTTTTTATGAGAAAGCGCTGCTAAAGGCCTACTTTAGGCAGCTCTTTACCTTTAAAAGTGCTTTATAAAGTGAATCTTTAGCAACCCTCTTTCCTGAAAAAATGCTTTCTTTAGTGGACCGTTAGCATCATTTTATATATCCTTTTATGCTTTCTATTGACATCTTTAGGCAGCACTTTCTCCGGAAAAAGCGTTGTTTATTGTCCTCCTTTAGACAACGCTTTTGAAAGCGCTATCTAATGTATTTTTTATTTCCACTTTAAGGCAACGCTTTTAGTAGAAAGCTCTTTCTTTTTTATTTATTATAGGCAGCGCTTTTGCTTAAAAGCGCTTTCTTTACTTCACGTTTTTTTTAATGATTTTTTTTTAAAATCGCATTTTCCTTTTTTTTCCTCAGAAACCTGTATAATTCAATTATAAGCCATTACCATTTCTAATCCTTATAAATAACATAAACCATTATAATCCTTATATGATTCACATTTTAAGAAAATTCCATAACAACCATTCTAATCCATAAACCATTCACATAATAATTAAACCATTCTAATCCATAAACCATTCACATAATAATTAAACAATTCTAGTTCATAAACTATTCATATAAACCATTTCCATAATTAAACCATTATAATCCATAAACCATTCACATAATTAAACCGAAAAATTCTAATCCATAAACAATTCACATAGTTAAACCATTCTAAACCCTTAAAATAATAAATTATATGAAATATCCGATAAATATTAAAATATTTCCTAAGTTATAAATCCATATTGTGATGAGAATCTATAATCGATCCAAATGACGGATTTCTCTCATAAACCTCAAAACGAAATAGTTGTAGTCTATACCATTACGCTGACGAGGACATTACATATAGAAAAACAAATTAGAATTAATATATAGTTGTCTTGTGTTATCAAGTAGCATCACTATTATAAACAACATTGTGAAAATTAATATACTGCCACTTTGATCCATGTAATGTTGTTTACTTTAGACCGTGATACTCAAGCGTCTCTTTGTGCTCGGTATACTAGTATTGCTCTATAAAGGAAAAACACAAATTTAGAACAATCTCACTGAAATTAATTAAATATACAAATATACACGAGTATTTTGAACAATCTCACTTACGTATCAACCAAATCCTTCATATTCTGATATGTTGTCCATTCATGATCCAATGAATTCAGATAATACACCACTTCTCTTGTAGGATTAATAGCAACCAACAACCAATGTCCATTGTAAAATATAACAAAAATTAGATGGATAATTTCTACGTAAAAGATACAAAGATTAGAATGAAAATCTTACCCGTTTTCAGTATTATACGATACAAAAATACAAACTTTCTATACTATTGGTCATAAATCTCTCGAGTAAGTGATCTCTTACTGAATATGGATTCGTATCAATTAACGTGGCATTGACACGGAAATAAGTCACGAAATAGAATTTGTTTGACAATTTATTCATGCGCATCATTTTTTCATACAAGCACCTTAAATAAAAACATAATAAACATTAGACTATTTTCATTAAAATGTGTAAATAAATTGTTCAACTAATTAAATAATATATTGATCGGAGTACCAGATGTATCAATGCATAACATCGATGCCTAATTCAAGATGCTTAAAAATCTGTTTCATGTCCTCTTTTGCAATTGTTTTGGAATTAGGAAAACCAAAAACACATCCGTCCATGTTTATTTGACGAATAACACCATCCATAAAATCTGATGTTGCCACAACTGTTTCAAGACACATCCTAAAGCAAGGTGTAAGAGCTTTTTTTGCCTGCCCGGTCATTGTAGGAGCTCTTTTCTTGCTGACTTGTTGCGAAACTTGAGCAGGAACCTAAAAATCAAATAAGTTAGTTAAAGTAGAAAATCATGAAACTTTTGAATTCGGATCATAGAATAACACTTTCAATGTACCTCTTTTTTTGATGCAACAGACTCGTTGTGCGGCAAAATCCCTTTATCCTTAGATGCGGGTTTTCTAGGAGTCTAACATTACCATGCAAAATCCCTTTACGTAATGGTTCATAATAGCGTCTAGACCCACACAGTGTAATATTCTTGGAACAAAGTTTCACTCTTCACAAGTAACCCCTATATATAGAAAATTCAATAAGTTAATAACTTATGGTGTATACGATAATATAAACGAAAAGAAAAACATAAGCATAACATACATAACCCAACCAAAATCATAATAAAAAATCCCAAAAGTAGGATACTTCCCAAAAACTGTGAAATTGTTATAATCAAGAAAGGCTATCATTTTTTCTAATCTAAAGAATGATAATGAACTTTATATCTCTCCATAAAAAATCCTTATCAAATTACAATATGTATATCATAATTATGTCATGTTACCATAGGCTATTTTGGACAACCAAAGTCAAAAAGAGAACAAATTTTTCAAATTGAACAAAACATGGCTTATTTAAAATCTACTTTCTTTGTAAAAAGCAAGCCTTACTAATATATTCATATTAGAATGAAGATAGTACACGTCCTAAAACTAAACTACTAACTTCAACTTTTCATAACAATTCCTAAAACTAACCTACTAACTTTAACTTTTCGTAGCAACTAATTTCCTAACATTCAAACAGTTTAACTAACTTCAATATTCAAAACAGAAAACGAAAAAGCTTATTTCAATGTCAGTTCCACTATTTACCTCCTAGTTTCATTAACTAGTTAACACAACTCTACTACATATTAAAGCTCAATCTAACAATACACATCAACAACATAACAATGGCAACAAAAGTTGGACATTATTAATAAAAAACATTGAAAGAAGTGGATATGTCTAAAGTATATGTATATTCATGTGGAGGCATAAGTAATGTGCTACCCATAATTGTAGAACACAAATTGACTATAAAAAGTAAAAGTAAGATGAGAGAATGCCATGTTACAAAAAATTGAGATGAAGACACATATGGTCTATGGAATTGTTTTTCCTAACACAAATCATTGTTCTCTTACCAGAATCAGTTACCTATTTCTTTAATCATGTAACCTGCCAATGATTTTTCACACAATTCACATATATAGTGGTGGTGGGTGGTCCACTTCAACGAGAAAAAAGAAAAGAAAACAACAACAAGTATGAAATCGAAAGTTTTTTTCTTTCTTTTTGTGTTTGTTTTCTTGTCCATTATTTTTGTGATGGTTTCTCTTTAAAATCTAAAGAGTATCGAAAAAAATAGTTTTAGAATTTGTCTACTTATGTTTCTATTAGCCAACAACCACATATATGGAGGAAAAAAGTCAATATTGTTTTGTAGTAAAGTAAAACATGTGAAAAATTAACATGTGTTATTTGTATCTTAAAGCTCAATCTAACTCTCCAAAAGTTTAAGGCATATGAACCTAGCAAAAGAACGACAATGGAAACAACAGTGACAACAACAATAGAACAACAACAATAAAACAAAAACAATGGAAAACACATTTTCTTTTTCATAAAATAAGCATTCAACAAGAAAAAGAACAACAGTACAACAACAATGGCAACAACAACAACAACAACAGATCAACAACAATGGAAAGCATGTTTTTGTACCTAATTTTCTTCTTCACAGACCCTAAGAAAGAACGGCGGCCTGAGAACGAACAACAATGAAATCACGGTGGAGAATGATGACACAAATGATTGAAACAAATTATTGGGAGAGCAAGAATGAAATGGTCGGAGAGTTCTGAAAATGTGTGAAACAAATGATAAGGACTTTTGAAAATTTTGGGGGGGTTTATTTTTTAATTAATGAAAGCCCTAAGGCAGCGCATTTTCACTGAAAGCACTTTCTAGTCATTTCCTTATAGCATCACTTTTAGAAAGTTTTTTCTAAGGTGGGGAATTTTTAAGGCCTTTAGAAGCAGTTTCTAAGATAAACTTTTAGTAGCGCTTTATAGAAATCGCTTTCAAAGATGGAGCCAACTTAAGGACTTTAGCAGCGCTTTCTAAGGTGACCTTTCAAAAGCGTTTTTTTCAGTGAATTTTAAAAAAAAACATATAGCAGCGCTTGTTTCTAAAAGCATTGTCTTTGTTGTGCTGTAAAAAGCTATTTTTGGCGTAGTGACTTGTCGAATTGCCTCAAGGAAATAAGGAATTTGATGTGAAGTGGGTATACAAGGTGAAGTTGAATTCCAAAGGAAAGTAACTTGACACAAGGAAATACTTGTGGCGAAAGGATTTCTTCAAAAGGAAGGAATTGACTTTGACGAAGTTTTTGCACCTGTTGCCAGGATCGAGACAATCAGGTTGGTTGTTGGTCTAAAAAACATGAACAAATGGAGGATGTGTCAGATGGATGTGAAATGTGCATTCCTAAATGACCTGTTAGATGAAGAAATTTATGTTGTACAACCAGCTGGATTTGTGAAACAAAGCGAAGAAAGAAAGGTGCACAAGCTGCATAAAGCCCTGTATGGACTTAAGAAAGCTCCAAGAGCTTGGAATAAGAAGATATATAGCTTTCTCTAAGGGAGAAAGAATTTATGAAATGAACAACTGAGCATGAAGTATATGTAAGAAGAAGCAATGACAAATTGCTTATATTATGTCTTTATGTCGATGACCTATTGATAACAGGAAGTTGTAAAAAGGAGATTGAAGATTTCAAGCATGACCTAAGTTAGGAGTTTGAAATTCCAGACTTGGGAAATCTCTCATATTTCCTTGGCATCGAATTTTACAAGAGTGATCGAGGTTTGATGATGCACCAAAGAAGATATGCAGGCGAAATACTCAACAGATTTAAGATACAAGATTGCAACCCAACTTCGACTCCAGCTGAGTCTAGATTGTAACTGTCGAAAGATTTAAATGAATATGATGTCAAACTAATGCAGTATAAAATACTCGTTGGTTTATTAAGATACCTTTGTCACACGACCCGACTTAGCATACAATGTAGGTATGGTGAGTAGATCCATGTAGAAGCCAAAAGTATGGCATCTAGCAATGGCGAAGAGGACACCAAGGTATTTGAAAGGAACTCTCAACTATGGCATTTTGTTTCCTATAGCTGATGAAGGAAAAAAAATGCAAGATAATGGGTACACTGACTCAAGTTGGTGTAGTGATGTTGAGGATCGAAAATCCATAATTGGATATGTGTTTAGGTTAGGTGGTTCACCAGTTGCTTGGAGTTCGAGAAAGGGGCCAATAGTGGCATTGTCATCAGGAAAAGCAGAATACATAGTTGCTTCTCTTTGTGCATGTCAAGCAACATGGCTGGTGAATCTGGTCGAAGAGATTACATTGAAGACTATGGAGTAATTACCATGAATATCGACAACATGTATGTTATCAATCTGGAGAAGAATCTGATAGCAGATGGACAAAGAAAACACATCAAAATGAGGTTACATTATCTTCGAGAGCATGTAGCAAAAAGGAATATGAATTTGAAACATTGTAGAATTGAGAATCATGTTGCAGAGTTCATGAAAAAATAGTGTAGGTCAAAGTATTTTGAAGACTAAGAGATATGATGAATGTAGATAGCCTAGACACAATGAATTAGGAGGTGTGTTGAGAATGTAATTCATTGTGTCGAAGTAGCATAGCTCGACAGAAACAAGGAAGTGTCGAATCATGTAGTGTGTGTCGATCTGTATAGGATGTCAAAGTTTCGAAGCATGTTGCTTCACACAAGATTTCAATTTAGGCCTATTTTTTGGATTTTATATTTTTTCCAACGTTCTTCTCTTTCTTTGTCAATCATTTTTTCATTGTCATTGTGTGATTGATAACAATCTTGATTATCAAGATTGAGTAAAATTCTCTATAGATTATGATTGATTTCCATCAAACCTTTTATTTCTTGTTATGTATTAATCAATATCAAATATTTATATTGTATTTTTTATATATTGGAGATAAATATTTATCTCTAGTATACTTATCAGTCACAAGTATTTACCCTATTCTTTTAATGTATTGATAAAAAATATTTGTCTAATATTTTGTTTTAATTATAAATTATGGCTCTCTCTCTCTCTCTCTCTCTCTCTTAAATATAATCAAGGTAGAATATTCTGATTTCTTTCAAGTATCTAAAATACACATGTGGTGTTATAAAAGAATATTATAATTTGTATATTCTAATTATTTTTATTTTTAGTTAAAAAAAATTAAGTGGTCTATGATAACAAAGTATTTGTTTCATGTATGAATTGTATTGAAGGTGCAAAAACACAAGGAAAGGGGGTTGAAATTGGAATTTCTAAAACAATGAAAGCAAATGACACTTTGATTTATCCTGGTTCGTTTGAACTCAAACTACATCCAATCCACCCGCCAAGGTGATTTCGCCTCTCTCAACGAGGTCTTAATCCACTATTCAAAACTTTGAATACAATCATTAAGACCTATAGTCAAAGTCTTCTTGAGTGTACTGACTACACTACTCACTCAAGGAAAATCAAATTTTCTTTACAAGGTTTGTAACAAAGAATGCTTTAAAAAGCACACAGTGATAATTTTTATAAAATTAAGAATAGGATAAATAAATTGATCGTATAAATTCACGCGAGAGGAAGAAGCTTCAATTTCTTCAATTGATCTCTTTTTATAGACTCTTGATGAAGAGATTCGTTGGAAACATACGAAGCCATTTTTGGATGCATGATAAATATCATAAAAATATTTCCAAAAATAAGAGATCTTGTTCCCAGCCGTTATTTCTTGATTCTCTCATAAATGAGCATGATTTGGAAAATTAGAAGATGTTGAATTTGAATTAGAGTATATTTGAAAATTCGCAGCTTGGTTCTTTACTTGATGAGTACTTCTTATTTGATTTGAAATCAGATCTTCTTAGAATGATGCGCTTCACTATTTCGCTGTAGAAGATGTGAATCACTTTACATTTTGTCTTATCATCAGAACTTCTGTCGTCCTGCACATAGAAGATAATTTTAAGTGCTATATTTTGTTCTTATAAATATTGTTATCATCAAAACTACAAAAGAGAGGTAGAATCAAATCTTGTTCTAACATGTATGTCCGAACAAAATTGATTTTAAAAATATTCATGTGAAAGAAATAAAAATCATAGTAGTATATATAACATAATTGTAAATATTTATTGATAAATATTTTTTCCATTGATAGTTTTTATCTTAAATTATATATTTATTAAAACATACACTTTTTTTCCTGAAGATATCATTAAATAATGTTAAATTTAGTTAATAAATTAGTGGAAAATATTTACAAATTGTATATTATAATTACATATTTATTTAGTAGATATGAAAATAATCAAATTAAAAAAAAAATTACATAAATATGTGTTATATATATGATGTAATGAATCAGATACCTTAGAAACAAAGTATAATTAGTTCCTTGATCAGTTAGGAAACCCACAAGGATTAGGGTTTATGGTTACCAAAGATAACAACAAAGATTGGTTATAAACTGTTATTCTTTCCTTTCTCTTTCAACAAGATTACAAGTATACAAGAATAACAAATAACATCTCTCACTATTGAATTAGGGTTTTATCTTCCTGTTTTCCCTTATTCAAAATATGAGAGACTAGTATGTTATTTATAAGAAAACTAACACACTAACCTAATGGGCTTTTTAACAATTACCCATTACAAGTTAACTTAGGGTACAAGCTAACTTAAACAATTGGATCCATAACACAAGGCCCAATTAAACAACAGCATTTGAGTGGACTTCGATGACATGATAACCCTAGAATTTGTTACAATATCTCACAAATCTTCACCTTGGAACAAACTCTATAATAACAAGAAAACAAAACTGGCTTTCTTCATGCAGCTTTATCAACTGCATACAGTGAAAAAACTTGCAACTGGGCAACGTCTTGGTGATCATATCAGCAGTATTATAATCTATCGAATTCTTCAGTACTTGGACTTCTCCATGCTCGATTACCCCTCTGACGAAATGCAGCCTCAAATCAATGTACTTGGTTCGCTCATGATAGGTTGAGTTCTTCGACAAGTGTATTTCACTTTGACTATAACATTTAACAGTGATACCTCGACCTTGAAGTTTCAACTCCTTTGCAAAACCTTCAAGCCACAATGCTTCCTTTACAGCTTCTGTTAGGGCGATATATTCCGCTTCAGTGGTTGATAAGGGAACAACCTTATGAAGTGTTGCTTTCCAACTAATTGTTGTGCCAAACATAGTGAAAACATATCTAGAAATAGATTTTCTAGAATCCATACAACCTGCATAATCAGAGTTGACATATCCTTCGATTGTTGCTTTACTATTTTCACCCAAGGCTCCAACATAAATTAGGACTCTATTCAGATACCTATTTATGTACCTTAGAATCCACTTCAATTTTTTCCAATGAGCCTTTTTAGGATTCGACATGTACCTGCTTACAAGACTTACTGCATATGATATGTCGGGTCTAATACAGACCATAACATATATCAAAGAACCTACTGTATTAGCATATGGAATATTATTCATATAATCTCTTTCGACATCAATACTGGGACACTGATCTATACTCAGTTTGAATTGAGGGTTTATCAGAGTCACAACAGGTTTGAATTCGACATACCAAACTTATCGATAATCTTCTTCTGGTATGCCTCTTAAGATAAGCATAATCTCAAATTCTTTTTGTCTCTCCGGATGTCAATTCCAAGAATCCTGGACGCAACTCTCATATCCTTCATATCGTACTCCTTATTAAGTTCACCATTCACCCTCATTACATCTTTGACATTGTTGTTTTCTATTAGAATATCATCCACATAAAGCAACAAAATAAAAAATGAATTACCAGGTCGAAATCTAAAGTAAACACATTGGTCGAACTGACTTCTGATGAAACTTATGCACGTCATGAACTTTTCGAATCTCATATTCCACTGTCGAGGAGATTGTTTTAGCCCATATAAATATCTCTTCAGTTTCCACACATACTCTTATTTCCCCTCTTCGACATACCCTTCAGGTTTCCTCATCAGGATTGTTTCATCAAGATCACCATACAAGAATGCATTCTTTACATTCATTTGATCCAGTTCAAGGTCGAACTGTGCCACCATGGCAAGCAACATTCTAATGGACATATACTTCACAATAGGAGAGAACACATCATTAAATCCGACACCCTCTTTTTGAGTGAACTCCCTTGCAACCAACCTTGCCTTGTATCTCTTCGACGCCACTCCTTCGATTCCTTCCTTAACTTTGAAAATCCATTTACCGCTGACTAACTTGGCTCCAGCAGGTTTCTCGATCAGTTCCCATGTGTTGTTATCATAAAGAGACTTCATCTCATCATTCATGGCCTTCATCCATTCACTCTTATTTTTACTCCTCATAACTTCCTTATAGTCTCTAGGTTCTTCGTCCAGAACCTCACTTGCAGAGATTAAGGCATAAGCTATAAATCTGCATACCCAAGTCTTTGAGGTGGCTTGATGAATCTTTTCGACCTGTCTCTTGCCAGCAAGTAGTCATTATTAGTCTCCTCATCTTTGACAACAACTTCTTCTTCTTCTTCGACTCCATTTGGTTTATGCAATTCAGCATCACTATGCTCCACCTCAACAGGAATTTCTCCCTGTTCCAGCTCTTCGACAACATCATCATTTTTCTTGAAAGTCATCTCAGCTCCATTGAAAACTACATCTTTACTGGTGATACACCTCCTGGGACCTGGCTCTAGGCACCATAGCCTATAAGCTTTGACTCCCTCGGGGTATCCCATGGACATGCATTTCAGAGCTCTAGGTTCGACTTTGTCTTGCCTAATGTGAGAATAGGCTACACAGTCAAATACTCTTAGTTTGTCGAGATCTGGTGGTTGTCTCGTCCAAACTTCTTCAGGTGTCTTCATATCTAATGTAGTCAAAGGACATTTGTTTATCATATATGTTGTTATCGAAACATCCTCATCCTAAAACACCTTCTTCAATCTAGCACTAACCAACATGCATTTAACCCTTTTGAGGATTGTTCGATTGAATCTCTCAGCTAGACTACTTTGCTGAGGAGTACCTGCTACAGT
Source organism: Lathyrus aphaca (assembly GCA_963966055.1). Classification (NCBI taxonomy): domain Eukaryota; kingdom Viridiplantae; phylum Streptophyta; class Magnoliopsida; order Fabales; family Fabaceae; genus Lathyrus; species Lathyrus aphaca. The sequence continues at coordinate 36,560,429 of OZ014524.1, forward strand.
CTTATGCATTTTAATCCCATACTCGATACAGTAACTGTTGAAAGCTTCATTGTAGAATTCAAGGCCATTATCAGTTCTCAACCTCTTGACCTTTCTGCCAGTTTGAGTTTCGACCAGAACCTTCCAACTCTTGAAATTCTCAAAATTTTCACCCTTCTTCTTCTAAATGAATACCCATAACTTTTTGGAATAATCATCAACTATGGATAGAAAATACCTTGCACCTTAATGTGAAGGATTCCTTGCAAGCCTCCAAATACCAGCATGGATGTAATCAAGGGATCCATTTGTTCTTTGTTTACCTTTGTTAAACTTCACCATACATGATTTATCGAATATACAAGGTTCATAAAACTCTAACTTCTCGACTTTGTCACCACCTAGCAGGTTCTGTTTCCCTAGTTCAACCAGGCCTCTCTCGCTTACATGGCCCAATCTCATGTGCCATAATTTTATCTTCGATAACAGTTTCGTGGATGCAACATTTGTCGAACCACTTACAACTTCAGCCTCAAGGGTATACAAGCCTTGTTTCTTCATGCCTATAAAGACTTCCTTTGACCCCATCATGACTCTTAAAATACTTTTCTCTCCTTGAAAAAACATATCCCTTCTTGTCGAATTCACCAAGAGAAATCAAATTTCTCTTCAAGTCAGGTACATACCTAACTTCAGTAAATAACCTTATTGACTCATCATGGATCTTGAATCTTACAGATCAAGTACCTGCAATTTTGCAAGCTTTGTTGTTTCCCAACAGCACCGCCATCATCTTAATAACATATCTCCTCGAACAAATCTTTGTTTGGAGTCATGTTCCAAGTGAAACCTGAATCCATAATCCACTCTTTTCTTGAGTCGCCGCTTGAAACCACACGAACATTAGATGATTCAAAATCATCTTGAACAATGTCTGCGTTTCCATTATCCTTACCTCCATGATCTTTTGGGCGTTCAGGGCACACCTTTCGAATATAATCCTCCTTCTTACAATGATAACATCAAACACCAGATGGTTCACCACTATAAGACTTCTGCTGACTTTTGCCCTTCTTCTTGTCGAACTTACCATCTTTTCGCAAGAATTTCGCCTTAAAGGCCAAACCTTCACCAACCGTCGAAAGTTTATGCTCCTTTTGTTCGTTCAAGTCCTTAGTGTACAAGGTAATTGAACATCTTCAAAGATCAGAGACTCTCTTCCATACAAGAGATTTTCTTTGAAGTGAGCATGTGTTATAGGCAAAGCGCATAACAACAACAACGCTTGATCTTCATCATCGATCTTCACATCAATATTTTCAAGATCAAGAATTAGCTTATTGAACATATCGAACTACTCAGCCAACACTTTATCTTCACTCATCTTGAATGAATACAAGACTTGATTCAGGTAGAGTCGATTCACTAATGATTTAGTTTTGTATAAACCTTCAAGTTTCAACCATAACCTTGACGTCGTCATCTCCTTTGATACTTGTCGAAGAACCTTATCACTAAGGCTCAACAATATTGTGTTAAGTGCTTTCTCAATCATGGCTATCTTTTCAGTTGCCGTCAACGCAACATTCATAGTCGTCTCTCCCTTCAATGCTTCCAAACAACCCTGTTGAACAAGTAGGACTTTCATCTTCAAGCGCTACAGACTGAAATTGTTCACTGTGGTGAACGTTTCAATCTCATACTTTGTTGAAGGCATCTTTTCCACGCTCACCGCACCAATTGTTTGTGAATCAGATACCTTAGAAACAAATTATAATTGATTACTTGATCAGTTAAGAAATCCACGAGGGTTAGGGTTTAGGGTTACCAAAGATAACAATAAGGATTTGTTATAATCTGTTATTCTTTCCTTTCACTTTTAACAAGATTATTAGTATACAAGAATAAAAAATAACCTCTCTCATTATTGAATTATGGATTTATCTTCCTATTTTCTCATATTCAAAATATGAGAGGCTAGTATGTTATTTATAAGAAAACTAACACACTAACTGATCGTACCTGGCGATCAGGATCCGATATGACTGGCGTCGAGCGTTGTTGAAGGACGGTTGATAAAGAGAGGATGTGGTGTACCTGCAAGGCACTCCGATGCTAAAGTAAGAGACAGAGCAAAGAGCATGCAAGTACGAGAATTAAGGTGAGAGAATTGAATACCTGGCCCTCTCCTCTGAGAGGGTTTATATATTGTCGTTAGTGGATGATTATTGGTTCAAACCGTTTGGTGCGGATCGCGGAATCCGCACAAATAGGTAACGGTCAAAACTAGCCGTTGGGGGATTTCATCCTGGTCGGTATGACTTTGGTCGACAAGGACCGTTATTCTTGGCGTGGTGCTCGACGTCGAGCGTGTCATAATGCCACTTTGCTTGGCCCAATTCTGGGAGTTCGGCCTGCCCAGAACAGGAGCCCCCCAAGTCGTTGCTCCTGTGGAGGAACGGTGACTTAGTGATGGTTTCATGTCTAAGGCGTATGCAGTGCGTCTGGTATCTTTCGTGCGCGGACCAGGGATTGATCGTCGATGACCCACGACAGGCGGGCAGTTGTTTCGTTGCTCGACAAGGGGGGAATATGAAACGAAAAGTTGGCGTGTCTGGGAATTCGCGCCTATTTAATGTTCTGACGGCTAGCCTAGGGGCTAGAGCGTAGGTAATCATTGCCTAGGGTAGGGGTCACGCGTTTCTGCACGTGTTCCCTTCCCTATAAATAGGAACCCAAGGAATTCTGTAAGCTTTTTCGTTTCGCCTTCTTCTCCACTGCACTGCTCGTAAGTCAGCCGCTGTTCTCAGCTGTTGACCACCGTTTTCATCCGTCGACCACCACATTCCAAGCTAACTTCTTCTGCAATGGCCTCCCAAGCTCCAGGTACGGCTCTTAATTGCGTTTATCTTAGTCATAGGCTTAATATTTAGCAATGCATGTGGCGTAAGATAGATTTTCCGGTAGTTTAGGCTTAAAATAAGTAGATTAGAGATCTTCTGTCACCGTTGCTCGTCGACTATGAACCCTAATTCGTGGTCGATGATGGTCCTGGTCAATTTTGACCTAGGACCTGGTAAGCATCTAGGTTTTGATCGTATCCTCTCCGTTGTCGGGCGTTGGCCATCGCTTTGAGCGGTGGCTAGCCGAGGGCTATGGCTCGAGATCTTATTCCTGGGTTGATACGCGCCCTTTCACTTGTTGAGCGGTGGAATGGTGGATTTGATATTCTAATCGAATTCATTGACGCCTTTCCTCTGCTTTTCAGGTGAGAATTCGCTTATGGACCCGCTTGATATCTCCTCGGAGGAGGTGTCCTCGGAAGACTCTGGTTCTTCAACATTTTTCCCCTCTGATTCCGAAAGCTCGTCGGACGAATCAGACGCGACCACAATGGAGGAAGGAGCCCCTGACTCGGGAGACATGACATATTCCCCTCGGTGTCCAGAAAAGATAATCGCGCCCGAAGAATGGGTAGTGGAAGACCTGCTCGATAAGGTGTCGTCATTCTCGAGGCCTCGTGCGGAGCCTCTGCCTACTGTTGGCGATCCGGAGGATTGGGTCGTCACCTGTCCGGGGGATGATGACCGGATATTTTCAGACTTCGGCGATCGTAAATTTTCAATGTATGAGTACGCGACCTCAATCCTAGGGGTAACCTTGCCCTTTAGTGATCTGGTTTGCTTCGTGCTCGGGCACTTGGGTGTAAACCCCTCTCAGCTGCACCCCAAATCTTATGCGTTCTTGAAAGCGTTCGAGGTAACGTGTGCCCATCTGGGTGTTGGGGCCACGCTTCCCCTGTTCTTTCGCTTGTTCTCGCTGCAGCGCTAGGTAGGGCGGGGGACCGACCGGAAGGGATTTATCTCCTTCAAACAGCGGACCAAGATCTTCAAAGCTCACTCGGAATCTATTCGGGCTTTCAAGACAAACTATTTTTTGGTAAAGCCGGCGAGCGCGGAAGCCGTCAGGGCACTGAGTTTCCTGGGGATGGATACCGACGAAAATGACGAGCCCATACTCGATGATCGAGGGCAGGTGATTCCGAGGAGGCTCTGGCTGTTTCCCTTCTCGTGGAGTTATTCTCACTACGGACGCCCGGTTAGTGAATTTGTCCAAGTAAGGGACTCTCTTAACGAGGACGATGCGGCCAGCTTCGAGGCTTTTCGGAAGTTGGTAGCCTCTTTTACTCCGACTCCTCTGCTGGACGGGGAGGGCAAGATAATGCTGGATTAGGACAGGGGAGAGGCTGTGGAGCGTCCTTTGATAGACGTCACAGACCTGCTAGCATGTAACACCGGGCAAGAAGTGTCTGAGTTCTTTGGTATTTATTTTTATTTCTGCTTGTTATTATGTTTTGATAATTTTGGGCGTTCGTGACTAATCTTGTATTCTTTTTCTTTGTAGGCTCCATGTCGAACCCCCTAGACAAAATCCAGGAGCGACTGCGCCAACAACAAAATAAGAGGTCGCGGGTTGTCCAAACCAAGCTGACCGAAACGAGCGGTTCTGGGTCGGGCCCCCTGGTTCAATGGTCTCCGAGCGCATCTACTGGCTCGCTAATGAAGAAGCATAAATCTGCAGCGACCGTGGATTTGAAGGTCAATGCTCCACCAAGCCGAAACATGTGTTGTCGCCTTGCTTTGTGAAGCGGAACTATTTCGAGGGAACGAGCATGGAGGTCGATCGGGCAGATTCTCTGTTCGTTGAGGCAATGGATCGCCCTGCCCGACATTTGTCTCTGGCCCAGGATGCGAGCGCAGTCATGCGGGTCTTGTCTATGGCCTGGTTGACGGCCGAAGGAAACCCTAGGAAGGAAAGGGAGGTGGCAAAGCTGAAGGAGCTCTTGGTTACTGCTGAAAGGAAGTTGGCTACGGCCTCTGAAGAAGCCGCTGCCTCTGCTAAGGAGTTGACCGATCGAGGGAACATCATTGTCAAGCTGGAAGTCGATAAGAGGAGGGCCTTGGACCAGAGCAAAAAGCTGAAGGACGCCTTTTTCCCAAAGGAGTATGAGGATGCTGACACCAAGAGTTTGGTGACCAGGGCTCAGTTTCTTGCTCGGATCGACCAGGACATGGAAGATCTGAACTCGTCGACTGAACTTAGTTTCCAAAACGTTGTGGACCAGATACGAGCTATTAATCCTGAATTGGCTCTGGATACCGGCCGCATCAGCTATCTCTACAAGGTCGAGGATGGTGTAACACGGTGGGAGAACTGACTTTAGTTATGTTGCGGATAGCAAGAGTCGCCACCGACTTTTATTTTATCCAAAGGAAAGGCATAAAAGAACAGGAAAGACCTTTTAAAAGATTTTTGGGTCCGGGGGGTAGGTTATGTAAAGGGAAGGTGTTAGCACCCTTTACATCCATGGTTATCCATGGGCTCTTAGTTACTTAGCTCACTTTGAATTGTTTTTGAAATGTGAAGTGTGTGAATAGGAATTTTCATAAGAGTTTGATAATGATCCATGTACGGATGCGTAAAAAACTTGTGTTTGAAAATTGTTTGAAATTTGTGAAGTGTTTGAAAAGTTTGAATAGTGAGCAAGTAACTATGAGGAACCTACCCTAAAGTTTAAGTCTTTCTGTTCTTTATCCTTTGAATGGTAAGACTATCCCTATTATTAAGGAATAGGTAGTCATTACCTTGGATGTATGGGACGAGTAAGGGACATCTGTTTAATGAAGGCAACTGTGGGGTGTATTAAGCAATTTTTTGGAGGGACTGTCATCATTATTCGAAAGGGACAAGATCATTATGAAAGGCAACCATTTAAGGGACTTGATCTTTGATTATGAAGGGACTAGATGACTTTTCTTTTAAGGGACTTTTGCTTTATACACCCTACTTGACCTTTTAATTAGGCAACAATGAGGGGTAACCCTAGAAAGTGAGATGGCGATCAAAGATCGACTTACGTGTGTGAGCGTTCAATTTTAAATATTTATCTTATAATTTAAATGATCTAAATTCAATTTTAAATATACATACATGTTACACTCCCTATTTTTACTAACCATGACTTAAAATTAAATAATTTAAATATTACAAAAAATTACATCCAGGAGCAGTTACAATAATAATAATAAAACAATTTAAATATAATAAGCAAAATAATAAATAAGCAAGAATAAATAAATAATTATAATAGGGGTTAGTGAAAATAATAATAATCGCAATTTAAAAAAAATAAAAGGGGTTAGTAATAAACATGGTTAGTAATAATAAGCAAAAAAAAATGTTATAATAAACAAAATTTTTAATGGTTAAAAAGAAATTATAAACAATCATATTAATTATTATAAAATTTAAAATTATAAACAAATTAAATAAATTATGAACATATTATGAAAAAGTAAATTATAATTAAAAATTAGCAATTTTAAACATATAATAGAAATTATTTACATGTAAAATTAAAGTATAAACAATTGTAGAATATTTACAAAATTTAATTATAAAAAATATATATATGATTTAAAAAAAAATGTGATCATACAATTAAATTTACAAATTTTAAAAATTATAATAAAATTTTATTCACTAATTAAAATATAAACAAGAATTATAATTAGGTTTTTTTTTTTAAAAAGATATTTTTTGGGTTTATAAATTTATAAAACAAAATTAGGGTTTTTAATTGTTTGGAAAAAATAAATTATCTCATATAAATTAATTATACAAAATTATTATTTACATACAACAAGATAAATTTTAAATAATTTCACTAATAAGATTTATTTGAAAAAACTGAATTTTAAGTTATAGGGAAAAAAAAATAGTATAAACATATTTTTATTATTTTAAATTCATTTAATTCTAACATAAACAAATAAAATAGAAAAAACAGAAAAAGGTAGTAAAAAGAACTTACCTGGCTGGGATTTGAACCCAGCACCTTTGGCTTGCCAAGAACAAAACACACCACCAGGCCATCAGCGCGCGTGTGATAATGGAATGGATCCAATTTGTTTTATGCAATAAACCTGAAAAAATCACAAAAATAAGAAAAACCAAAAGGCCTGGGGGATCGAACCCAGGACCTTACCAACAAACACACAATCACGTTACCAATCCTGCTGGGTGAGCGAACCTGTCATCATAATGGCCACAATGCATAATATATTATATTGGCTAAATGTCTGGAAAAATAAGCAAAAAGGACTGAAGCCAGGATTCGAACCCCTGCCCTCTCATAATACGCGTGCCTGACTTTCCACTGGGACAAGCATGTGCTTGTGAAATACAAACAGAATCAATTCATAATATTTTAAAACAGAAATTCAAATTTGAAATTTGCGCCAGTCAGCTTCATTTTCTTCCTTGATTCATACGAAATTACCTGCTAAATCATGTACGAATTTTCCTGCGAAATTCAATCTGCAGCAAAACCTATGAAATCTAAACAGCATCAAAACCATGAAATCACATCAAATTAATGGCACAAACAAAGTCTAGAGGTCAATTCGAATCAATCTGTGGTTTTCGAATTCATTTAGGCTGGATAAATCAGAAAACCCTAAAGCTCATCCGAAACCCTAATCATGGTGGATTTCGTTCTAATTGATAGAACTTCACAAAACTTGCCCAGAAACGATCTATAACATACCACAAACACAAAGCATTAGTTAAAATTCATTAAAAAACAGCCATTATTCAGAATCGAAAAAATGAAATGTGATGAACAATTTGAATCGGATTATGCGAATGGAGAGGTTTTTGATGCAAGTAAGCACTGGTTTCGACTCAATGATGTCTAGTGATCATGGCTGTGTTCTCAAATTACCTTCAAATGCTTTGTATTATTGAAACCGAATTTGAGTTTGTGAGGGATTTTTTGGTTTGCAAACTTACTCTTGGGGAGGCTGGAAATCGTGGCTTGCATTAGGTTTGTGTCAAGTACTTATAGAACAATGCATTAGGTCAGAAAAATTGATCATTTGTGTGGAAGATTTGATCTAAAAAGATTCACAAAGATAAGCTTTGAAATTTCAATATTTTTGCATCAACACTTTCTATTTCAAGCCAATCAATGTTATCCTTGTGTAACACCCCAAAATTTGCCCTCTTATTTATCATCAACCTCGAGCGATTCACGCTTCATTCTTGCATCATTCCGCATATCATCGCATCGCATTTGAAAAAAAATAATAAATAAGTCACTCATCGTCCTTTGCATGAGGTGTGTGGTCGATCGAGGCTTGGCAAACATTGGAGTTCGAGAGAAAATGATGTACCAAAAATAATCCACACCACTTTCAAGCTAACCCATTAAAAAGGAAGAATTCACCACTTTCCTCCCCTTTTCTTTCCGCTTTTCCTTCCACTTTCTTTCCACACTTCCTTTCATTCTTTCCATCTCATTTTTCCACTTCAATTCCACTCCATTTCCCTTGGAAACTTCCACCACCTTCCACCATCTTCTAGAGTGTTCCAAGGAATATTCCAAGGAATATTCCAAGGAATATTCCCTTTTCCAACCCTAACCCTAACTAACTTCCAAACCTAACTTTGGATCCCAAACCTAATTTTTGGGCCCCAAACCCAAACCTAACTCCTAGCCTAATCTCTATATAACCATTAATCACTTCATTGAAAAGGGTTCCCACAATTCCAAATTTTTCACTTTTTTCATAATCACTTTTTCTCTCTCACTTTTCCTCCATTTTCCCTCCTTTCACCAAAGCTTCTTTGAATAAGCTCTTCAAGTTTCACATTGAAACTTGAAGATCTTGAAGCTTAAGCCTCCAACCTCCATTAATTGTGGATCGTAGAAGAAGAAGCTAGTGATTTTGTTGAAGATTTCGGCTTATCGGAAGTGTGCAAAGGTTCAAGCATCAAGAACGCATTTATTTTGCGGTTTCTCGGTTTTCACGGTTTTCTCTTCGATCAAGCTCCGATTCTTGCAACAATTACCGAAGCACTCCTCCGCTTCGTAGGTTGGTGATCTTAATCACTTCTTCTTTAAGTTATTCTCTTCATCTCGCCACTTTTGGCATTCTTTAAGTGTTTTTTTTGCTTTGTTTAAAATCAATTCCGTTTCGATTATGTTTGTTTGTGATTTGTGATTTTTGTTGCTTTAGGATTTAAGGTGTTAATAGATATAGGTGCTAGCATGTGTAAATAAGCTCAAAATAAGTAGAAATTAGTGTTAGCATGATTAGGTGGGGTTTAGGATTATTTAGAAGGAAGATTGTGGCCAAAAGCACTTATTTCAAAAGCATTTTTCACTTTTTGTTCAGTGTTAACCGGTTAACGCATTTGGTTAACCGGTTAACGCATGCGTTTTTGGCCAAAATGCTGTATTTTTTGCCCGTTAACGGGTTAACCTATATGGTTAACCGGTTAACGCTGTTGAATTTTGGATTCTTAGCTTAGTTGAGTGCTCAATCTTGCTTCCTAGTGCCTTTAATGTTCATACATGTTTAGGTAGTGATTTTAGGGAATTTTTGGATCCATTTCCAGTAGCTAGTTCCCCCATTTCGAGTCGTTTCGACACGATTCCGTTCATGTCGCGTGTTATGCATTTTTGTGTTTATTTGTGCATATCTTGGTTTCTTGCATGTTGTTACCATGTTTGTGCATTATTTGACACATAATAATCATGTTGCATTCTGTTTTACATGTTTGCATTGCATTAAATCATTTTGCATTTCATTGTATCATTATGTTGATGTATGTTGCATTTTGCATAATCATGTATGTATGTGCATTTGGTAGAATTTGTTGCATCACTTTTATCCATTTAATTCTGAATTTTGCATTGAGTTTAGTGTGTTTGTTGAATCATATATTGCATGTTCATAATCAATAATCACCATGTTCAAATGCCATGTTCATATGCATGTTTATGTGTTACATTTTTGCCTTACTTGTTGCATAATTAACCATGTGGTGTATTCTTGCATAATCATCAAAAATGTTCATGTTCTTGCATTTTTATATGTTGATCTATGTTCAAATGTGTGTTCATGATGTGTTTAGTGCATTTTTAATTGAGTTTGTGCATTAAAAAATGAAAATAATCAATTCTGAATTTTGCATTTCATAGCTGTTTTTGTATATAGCTGCTGTAAAATTTGTTTGTTGTGTGCATGCTGCATTTGACCTTTTACACCTACTTTTTCATGTTGCATGCTGGCTGTAAAAAGCTGAGTTGTATCATGCATTGTTTTCATGGCTGTTTGTGTAATAGGGGCTGTAATAGGTGCTGTATTTTTGGTTTAGCATTTTTCTAGTTCCTTTAGGATTTAAATAGAGTCTAGTTTAGGTCCAAGTTTAATTAGGATTTAATTAATGTGTGTTTTGCCTTATTCTTTTTAATAAAAATGTGCACTAACCACTTGTTTTGTAGTGGGGAAGATTGAGGCAAGTTTACTTCACTTTATCCCTTATTTTTTATGCATTTCTTTTATGCATTCTACTCATTTTTCCTTCCATATTTGTGTTTGGTAGGATTCCCCCTTGTTAGGATCAACTTATCTTCCTTAGGAAGTAAGTTGCATCCTTTTTCCTATTCCTTTTTGCTTTCCTCTCCATTAGGAATAGAAAACCTCATTAACCATAGGATCTCCCTTGTAAATAAATCAATAAAATTAGGGTGTGTCTTAGTTCCCATTAGATTTTCCCTTTTCCAACTTGAGTCATTCTCTTTCTCATCTCAAAAGAAAAACAATAAAACACTTAATAAAAACCGAACAATCTTGTACGACACGAGACTTTGTTGCGGAGTGTTTATACGCGTCCTGTTTCGGGGCGAGGTGTAAATACTTCCCGCGATGGATAGGTCTTAGTACAAGATAGTTCACAAACAAATTCAAAACATTTCTTCTAAAAGACAACAAACCAAGAAGTCACGTCTTCTCATTCTCATCTCATACTCTTCATGACTTGTCTCGACAGTTCAAACAGCGATACGGTAAACACCCTCGTGTCAGAGCCGGTAACACCTGAGCTAGAGCTATGGCAACGTCATCCTAAAAACCACAAATGAGTGTAAGCCTTAGTTAGGCGAACTACGTCGACTCTGATCCTCATTATCCCGATGAGGTACGTAGGCAGCGGGGTAGGGCCCGTTCGAGCACATTCTTTATTTTCCCTACATTTCCCCCTTTCTTTTCATTCTCATTTCAGCTCATTTCTCGTTTTCCATTCCCTTTATTTCAGTAGCGGTCTTATTCAGCAGCATTCGTATTTTCTCACCCTTTGAAACAAACCAAGCAAGCGTGGATCCCGTCGGGTACGACGGACGATCTGGGGTGCTAATACCTTCCCAGGTCGTAACCGACTCCCGAACCCCGATCTTTGGTTCGCAAGGCCTCGTCCTTTTCCTTCTTCCTCAGGTTTGTGCAACATTACCTTTCCCATTCATTCGGGATAAAAATGTCTGGCTGGCGACTCTACCTTTCCGCGCCACTTTCGCGTTTGTACTAGGATGAAAATCCCGGGAGCGACAGCTGGCGACTCTGCTGGGGACCAACCTGATTCTTCCGGTTTCCCTTGTAGAGTCAATCCTAGCGCCTGATTGGTTTTGTTTCTTTGGGTGTTTACCTGTTTGTTGCTGTGTGCTTTAGTTTAGCTTTACTGTTTATTTACAGTTTTTACTTTACAGCTTTACTTTACAGCATTTATTTACCGCTTTCAGTATTTTATTTTCCATGCATCATATTATACTGGACTGTCTGGCTGTGCTGGTTTTCATTTTTTCTGTGGGTGGGAGTTACTGTGAGATAAGCCAAATACCCGGCTTGAGTGCACCATAGGATTAGCGTGGACAGACATTGTACTCTTATGGTATCTCACCATGATGGGTGGCGATGTGTTCCACACCCAGATTGCGACCGTCTTGGAACTATTCTGTGTGGGGATTACCTCACTTCAGGGTACGACCTTGATAGTTATGTGCATCTGGTGACCGATCTTCGAGGACCTTAATGGGAACACCCCTCTCCAGTGATGACAGTGGCAGACCACATTTGTTGGCAAACCCACTCGCATCCGAGGGTCCATTGGGAACTCGCATAGGATGGCCTGGTTCTCTCATAGGAATTCAGTTAAAGCAAACTGTTCGTATGACGATAGTATTGTACCCTTCGGGATGAATGTACTATTGTTTCTCGATTCAGTGCTTGAAGCTGGAGAACTTATGAGGGATGCTTGTTTTTCCGGACTCAACTGAGACCTCCCTGAGTAGTACATAATGCCAAACCGATTCCCTGATCTGGTCATGAGCCATTTCTCGGAGATGGTGAACGTATTATTGCTATTCGGCTTTGAGAGTCCGTGATGTTGACCCGAGTAGCAATACCCGTGAGATTGGGAGGGGTTTACAGGTTTGCAGGAACCCTGGTACCTTCAGCATACCCACTTTGCCTTTGATTCAGTTTTGTGATCTGGATTTCTGTTCTTAAGTTATGAACCCCGGATCAGAGGGATGATTATTGTGATATCTGGATTTTGAGACCATGCACCGACACCAACATCAGATCATTGATCACATGCCTATTGCATACATGACATCATATCATTTCTGCACACATGTTCAGTTATTTCCGAGGATCGCATATCTGAATCATGCTGTTAGATTTTTCTGTGTCAAAACTTGAATCAAAGCAGATAGATTCCTCAGAAATAACTGAACATGGCATTTGCATACATCCTTGCATTCTTGACAGGTGTTCAGAGACAAATTCTTTTCCTGGTCTGATTTCTCATCAGAATGGACAACTTGAATCACAGTCATCAAAGTATGTATCTGAAGCAACTCCGGGCGGAGGTAACTGAAAGGAAGACCCAGCTGAGGCCATTCAAGGCAGAAGTATAAGCTTTATTTCGGAATCAGAAACTATTGAAAGAGGAAGTCAACCAGATGAAGGCTCAGATGAGTTTGGTTATGGAAATTTTGAACGAAGCTATTTTCATCCCTATTGAGGGGAACTACGCTGCTCTGATTCTCCATTGGTCAATGGAGATACGTAGGCAGGAGATCGTGCAAGATCTTTCCGAGCAACCTTATTTATCAACTTCATTTATCAACTTCTTCCCTTCAGATGTCGTTTGTCGGCATCCAATTTCAGTTTCCCAAGAGAGTCCACAGGGTCAGCAACAACAGGTACAGAGACCGTTCCAAGAAAGAACAAGAGCGAGAAACCGCAGACTCGACCCCGTCCCATGCCCATATGCTGTATTGCTTCCAGAGCTGCTAAAGTTGAACCTGGTCGAGCTTCGTACCATGAGACCTCCCGCTCCTGACAATCTACCTCCGAATTTTGATGCTAACGCCAGGTGCGAATTCCATTCAGGTGCCCAGGGGCACAGTATTGAGAAATGTTGGGCCTTTCAGAACAAGGTACAGGACCTAGTTGACTCCAAGGCGATCAATTTCGCTCCTCTCCCAAATGTACTCCATAATCCGATGCCTAGTCATAATGGAACCGGTGTTGCGGTTATTCTACCAGATGGTTCACGTTAAGCTGAAGTCTTCGAGCTGATCACCCAGGACGCCAGGGTATTCATGAAGCAAATAAAGCCAGCAGTATTCAAATACTCTCAGTGATGGCATGTATGAGATTGCCTTTCTTCATTGTTCGTTTTTCATCCCTATTGAGGGGAACTACGTCGCTCTGATTCTTCATTGGTCATCAGTCAATGGAGATACGTAGGCAGAAGATCGTCAGGTCTTTCCGAGCAAACTTTTGGGGCAACTTTACTCCCCAGCTTCACTTTTTCCTTCAGATGTCTTGTGTCAGAGTCAGTATAGCTAGAAGAGGAAGTGTTACTGCCATGGTTGAGCATGCAACTGCAAATCGAAGATCACAAGTCTGTGAAAAGAGCTATTGATCGTCGAAAGTATCCAAGACTGACAGGTCCAGACGGAGCCAAGCCTCCTCAACTATGGCAATATTCAGTTTCTGTACTACATTTCCATTTGTAGTTTCTTTTATGTGCTAAACATTTGTCAATATATGAAATTTGTTTGCTTTTGAATGTCAGAAATAATAAAACTCACATGTTTTTCTTGAAGTAAATTCATTTGCATTCCCTTATAATTTTGCATATGTATATCGCAATACCAATTGTCATGCTTAAATTCTATGAGGGAGAATGACGAAACGAAAACGCAATATCTCTGAATTGTGTGCTCTCAAGTAAGACCCTGTTGACGATGTACAGGCATTGTTTCAAATCCTAAACACTGGAGATATAAGGAAGATAAACCCTTGCTAACCCCTTCGAGCCTTGAAGTAGGAGTTTCTTTTCACATAAAAAAAACCCTCACATGTAATCCAGGGGCAGGGTAGTCATCAGCTAGTCAGACCAAGCGTTCAAACTTTCATAAAGGAGTGTATTTGAAGATCCATTGCATTCTACTATGCTAATCAAGAGGTCCAAAGACCCGAAACCACAATGGTTATCCTTCGTCGACCACAAAATGAGGCAGTCACAACCCTCGTGAAGCAATCAAGACAACAATGTCACGCGACTTGTTCAAAATGCAAAAAAAAAGAAAAAAGAAAAGAAAAGGCCCGCTAAGTCGAAACTTGAAAACAAGCGACTTAGGCAAAAGTTAGGGCATCCCGCTGGACTTCACAATCAAAGATTCACAAGAATCAGTCCAGGCAAAAGTTAGGGATAAGCAAAATAATGCAAAAGCGAAAGACAGAAAGGATTACACAAGAAAGATCCTCAAATAAGAACAAAGTCGTGTGGCATAAACACAAAAGATAGAGGAGTGACTGACTCTCAACAATAATTTGATTGGTGCTTGAACGGATAGCAGCAATGGTTCCTCAATCAACGCGAAACCCTTATGAAAGGTGAATGCTTGTGAAAACTGGCTGAACATAGGAATGGAGAACATCACGAAGAGTGGGTGGGCACAAATAAATTTCGAGCCTTTATCCTTTGTTCTATAACCGTGAACCAGGCCACGATACAACCCTTAAAAGTCCTAACTGAAACAGGGTTAAATTGAGAGCGTACTACCACGAGACCGCGTTCCTGACTCCTATGAGTTGTGCTAAAAGACATTTATTGGTATTGCATGTACATACTTTCATTCAAATAAAGGTCGTATCTTAACTAGTGATTCGCTCACAAAAGTTAACGATCCATTTTCAAAATTTCAAGATTAACATGTTTGTTGAATTAGGATTTTCATTCTAAGAATAAACATTTTCTCACTTGCATACATTTGTTGAGCATCATAAATGGTTCACATACGGAAATTCAATCCAGAAGCTCAAGCTTGCCAGGTTGAGGAGTCTAAAACTTCTGAAAGACTGTCACGTCAAGGTGCACTTATCCGAATAAAGCTTCATTGAGCAGAGATTTCCCCAGTTAGTCATGGTAAGAGCCAGTTAATCCGGGGCAGTCACGTCGAGCAATCTCTTCAAAATTAAAGTACTGGGCCAATCTGGGGCAGTTATGTTGAGCAATCCCTTCAAATTTCAGTCAAACTGGGGCAATCACTCCGAGATTCAAATCTCTCCAAGAGCGAAGATTAGTCAGTCAAGAGCAAAACTATTCAAGTACTCATCCTGGGGCAGGCCACCCTAATAGTACGAGAATTCATTCTTTCCCGAAGACAGACGATCAGAAGCATTTACCCGGAGTCTAGAATACCGTGGTTACTTGTCAAGTCAACTATCTCGTTCAGCACTTCTGACAGATACAAATTCATCCACATTGGCAATGGTTACCTCCTCAGCGAGGTCATCACATTGATTCATGCAGTCGTTACAATACCTAAGAGTTTAAAGACGCCAAGTCTTTTTGTAAAATCCTCTTAAAGGTAAAATCCATGCAGAAGCAACTAATCCCCAGCACGAGACAACTTGAAATCTTTCCTCCTCAGCAGGACGTGTCTCGGTGTTGTCATCACCAACAGGTCTAAGGCAATTCCTATTCCCCTAGAAGATTTCAGATAAATCATTCTCCTCCCCAGCAGATCCATAAGAGTGGATATTCCTCAATAGTCCGAGTATCCCCGGGCACGGCCCTCAAATCTAAAAGTCCAATTTATTTTTGGCAAAGGTGATAATTCGGGACAGATGAATTATTCACGCTCCTCTCCAAACAGAGATGTCATCCCCACAGGGCTACTTGATATTGAATTCGCGATCATTGTGTTTCCCCACAGAGTCAACAGAGACTTATCACTTCCGCGTCAGGAATTTCTTTTACAGTCACCAGTTCATCAACAATACTCAAGACATAATATCCCCAGTGTCATGGGGCAATATACCGTGCAATTCCAATTGCAAAGTCCAGCCGCAGACTGGCCAAAGTCCATCTTCGGGTGGCAAATTTCAAAGTCCAGCCGCAGACTGGCCAAAGTCCATCTTCGGGTGGCAAGCTTCAAAGTCCAGCCGCAGACTGGCCAAAGTCCATCTTCGGGTGGCAAATCTCTAAAGTCCCCCGCAGTGGGCAAAAGTCTCCCGTAGTGAGCAAAAGTCTCCCGTAGTGAGCAAAAGTCCAGCCGTAGACTGGCCAAAGTCCATCTTCGGGTGGCAAATCTCAAAAGTCTCCCGTAGTGAGCAAAAGTCTCCCGTAGTGAGCAAAAGTCTCCCGTAGTGAGCAAAAGTCCAGCCGTAGACTGGCCAAAGTCCATCTTCGGGTGGCAAATCTCTAAAGTCCCCCGCAGTGGGCAAAAGTCTCCCGTAGTGAGCAAAAGTCTCCCGTAGTGAGCAAAAGTCTCCCGTAGTGAGCAAAAGTCCCCCGTAGTGGGCAAAAGTCTCCCGTAGTGAGCAAAAGTCTCCCGTAGTGAGCAAAAGTCTCCCGTAGTGAGCAAAAGTCTCCCGTAGTGGGCAAAAGTCTCCCGTAGTGAGCAAAAGTCTCCCGTAGTGAGCAAAAGGTCCACCCGCAGTGTGGCAAATCTCAAAAGTCTCCCGTAGTGAGCAAAAGTCTCCCGTAGTGAGCAAAAGGTCCACCCGCAGTGTGGCAAATCTCAAAAGTCTCCCGTAGTGAGCAAAAGTCCAGCCGCAGACTGGCCAAAGTCCATCTTCGGGTGGCAAGTTCCAAAAAGTCCACCCGCAGCGTGGCAAGTTTCAAAAGTCCACCCACAGTGTGGCAAACCTTTAAAGTCCACCCGCAGTGTGGCACAGTGTTTTAAAGTCCAGCCGCAGACTGGCCAAAGTCCATCCTCAGGGTGGCATCATATCAAAAGTCCACCCGCAGTGTGGCAACTCTTTAAAGTCCACCCGCAGTGTGGCAACTCTTTAAAGTCCACCCGTAGTGTGGCAAAGTATTTTGAAGTCCAACCGCAGATTGGCGAAAGTCCATCCTCAGGGTGGCATCATTCCCAAAGTCCACCCGAAGCGTGGCAATTTCCAAAGTCCACCCGCAGCGTGGCAATTTCCAAAGTCCACCCGTAGCGTGACAAATCAACAATCTCCCAGTGATATTCCAAAAACATTCACCAATTCGCTACTCTTCATGTCCGAGTTCTCCACAAGCAGAGTTTAGATGGTTGGGTTTATTTCCCTGTTCTCTTCCACCGAGTGCAAATTTTCGGGTTGTTCTAGTATTCAATCCCTGCATACTTCAAATGTCTGAAAGCAGCTGCTGTCATCCATTCAAGTCTACAGT
Source organism: Lathyrus aphaca (assembly GCA_963966055.1). Classification (NCBI taxonomy): domain Eukaryota; kingdom Viridiplantae; phylum Streptophyta; class Magnoliopsida; order Fabales; family Fabaceae; genus Lathyrus; species Lathyrus aphaca. The sequence goes on from OZ014524.1 coordinate 36,577,997, forward strand.
GATTGAATAGGGGCAGCTGTAACACCCCAAAATTTGCCCTCTTATTTATCATCAACCTCGAGCGATTCACGCTTCATTCTTGCATCATTCCGCATATCATCGCATCGCATTTGAAAAAAAATAATAAATAAGTCACTCATCGTCCTTTGCATGAGGTGTGTGGTCGATCGAGGCTTGGCAAACATTGGAGTTCGAGAGAAAATGATGTACCAAAAATAATCCACACCACTTTCAAGCTAACCCATTAAAAAGGAAGAATTCACCACTTTCCTCCCCTTTTCTTTCCGCTTTTCCTTCCACTTTCTTTCCACACTTCCTTTCATTCTTTCCATCTCATTTTTCCACTTCAATTCCACTCCATTTCCCTTGGAAACTTCCACCACCTTCCACCATCTTCTAGAGTGTTCCAAGGAATATTCCAAGGAATATTCCAAGGAATATTCCCTTTTCCAACCCTAACCCTAACTAACTTCCAAACCTAACTTTGGATCCCAAACCTAATTTTTGGGCCCCAAACCCAAACCTAACTCCTAGCCTAATCTCTATATAACCATTAATCACTTCATTGAAAAGGGTTCCCACAATTCCAAATTTTTCACTTTTTTCATAATCACTTTTTCTCTCTCACTTTTCCTCCATTTTCCCTCCTTTCACCAAAGCTTCTTTGAATAAGCTCTTCAAGTTTCACATTGAAACTTGAAGATCTTGAAGCTTAAGCCTCCAACCTCCATTAATTGTGGATCGTAGAAGAAGAAGCTAGTGATTTTGTTGAAGATTTCGGCTTATCGGAAGTGTGCAAAGGTTCAAGCATCAAGAACGCATTTATTTTGCGGTTTCTCGGTTTTCACGGTTTTCTCTTCGATCAAGCTCCGATTCTTGCAACAATTACCGAAGCACTCCTCCGCTTCGTAGGTTGGTGATCTTAATCACTTCTTCTTTAAGTTATTCTCTTCATCTCGCCACTTTTGGCATTCTTTAAGTGTTTTTTTTGCTTTGTTTAAAATCAATTCCGTTTCGATTATGTTTGTTTGTGATTTGTGATTTTTGTTGCTTTAGGATTTAAGGTGTTAATAGATATAGGTGCTAGCATGTGTAAATAAGCTCAAAATAAGTAGAAATTAGTGTTAGCATGATTAGGTGGGGTTTAGGATTATTTAGAAGGAAGATTGTGGCCAAAAGCACTTATTTCAAAAGCATTTTTCACTTTTTGTTCAGTGTTAACCGGTTAACGCATTTGGTTAACCGGTTAACGCATGCGTTTTTGGCCAAAATGCTGTATTTTTTGCCCGTTAACGGGTTAACCTATATGGTTAACCGGTTAACGCTGTTGAATTTTGGATTCTTAGCTTAGTTGAGTGCTCAATCTTGCTTCCTAGTGCCTTTAATGTTCATACATGTTTAGGTAGTGATTTTAGGGAATTTTTGGATCCATTTCCAGTAGCTAGTTCCCCCATTTCGAGTCGTTTCGACACGATTCCGTTCATGTCGCGTGTTATGCATTTTTGTGTTTATTTGTGCATATCTTGGTTTCTTGCATGTTGTTACCATGTTTGTGCATTATTTGACACATAATAATCATGTTGCATTCTGTTTTACATGTTTGCATTGCATTAAATCATTTTGCATTTCATTGTATCATTATGTTGATGTATGTTGCATTTTGCATAATCATGTATGTATGTGCATTTGGTAGAATTTGTTGCATCACTTTTATCCATTTAATTCTGAATTTTGCATTGAGTTTAGTGTGTTTGTTGAATCATATATTGCATGTTCATAATCAATAATCACCATGTTCAAATGCCATGTTCATATGCATGTTTATGTGTTACATTTTTGCCTTACTTGTTGCATAATTAACCATGTGGTGTATTCTTGCATAATCATCAAAAATGTTCATGTTCTTGCATTTTTATATGTTGATCTATGTTCAAATGTGTGTTCATGATGTGTTTAGTGCATTTTTAATTGAGTTTGTGCATTAAAAAATGAAAATAATCAATTCTGAATTTTGCATTTCATAGCTGTTTTTGTATATAGCTGCTGTAAAATTTGTTTGTTGTGTGCATGCTGCATTTGACCTTTTACACCTACTTTTTCATGTTGCATGCTGGCTGTAAAAAGCTGAGTTGTATCATGCATTGTTTTCATGGCTGTTTGTGTAATAGGGGCTGTAATAGGTGCTGTATTTTTGGTTTAGCATTTTTCTAGTTCCTTTAGGATTTAAATAGAGTCTAGTTTAGGTCCAAGTTTAATTAGGATTTAATTAATGTGTGTTTTGCCTTATTCTTTTTAATAAAAATGTGCACTAACCACTTGTTTTGTAGTGGGGAAGATTGAGGCAAGTTTACTTCACTTTATCCCTTATTTTTTATGCATTTCTTTTATGCATTCTACTCATTTTTCCTTCCATATTTGTGTTTGGTAGGATTCCCCCTTGTTAGGATCAACTTATCTTCCTTAGGAAGTAAGTTGCATCCTTTTTCCTATTCCTTTTTGCTTTCCTCTCCATTAGGAATAGAAAACCTCATTAACCATAGGATCTCCCTTGTAAATAAATCAATAAAATTAGGGTGTGTCTTAGTTCCCATTAGATTTTCCCTTTTCCAACTTGAGTCATTCTCTTTCTCATCTCAAAAGAAAAACAATAAAACACTTAATAAAAACCGAACAATCTTGTACGACACGAGACTTTGTTGCGGAGTGTTTATACGCGTCCTGTTTCGGGGCGAGGTGTAAATACTTCCCGCGATGGATAGGTCTTAGTACAAGATAGTTCACAAACAAATTCAAAACATTTCTTCTAAAAGACAACAAACCAAGAAGTCACGTCTTCTCATTCTCATCTCATACTCTTCATGACTTGTCTCGACAGTTCAAACAGCGATACGGTAAACACCCTCGTGTCAGAGCCGGTAACACCTGAGCTAGAGCTATGGCAACGTCATCCTAAAAACCACAAATGAGTGTAAGCCTTAGTTAGGCGAACTACGTCGACTCTGATCCTCATTATCCCGATGAGGTACGTAGGCAGCGGGGTAGGGCCCGTTCGAGCACATTCTTTATTTTCCCTACATTTCCCCCTTTCTTTTCATTCTCATTTCAGCTCATTTCTCGTTTTCCATTCCCTTTATTTCAGTAGCGGTCTTATTCAGCAGCATTCGTATTTTCTCACCCTTTGAAACAAACCAAGCAAGCGTGGATCCCGTCGGGTACGACGGACGATCTGGGGTGCTAATACCTTCCCAGGTCGTAACCGACTCCCGAACCCCGATCTTTGGTTCGCAAGGCCTCGTCCTTTTCCTTCTTCCTCAGGTTTGTGCAACATTACCTTTCCCATTCATTCGGGATAAAAATGTCTGGCTGGCGACTCTACCTTTCCGCGCCACTTTCGCGTTTGTACTAGGATGAAAATCCCGGGAGCGACACCTTGTATCAATTTGTTCCATGCTGAATTCATGACTTTCTAGAATCAAAAATAAATTTAAATCTTCATGTTTAATATTTTATTTAAATTTAAAATGATTTTAAGTATAAAAAATCATAATAAATTAATTAAATAAAATAAAAATTATGAAAATATCATAGAATTTTCGTGCATGATGTCATGGATTGCTTTGGGTCATTAAAAGTTTAGCCCACTTAACAAAATTTGGTTTTAAACCTCCATTTGCTTCATAAACTTCCCTAAAATTTCCCAACTTTGCAAGGGCACACATCCTTCAATTGTAATGCTATGAGGGTGTTCTTGGACATTTTGGAAAGCTTGAAGAGTCCTCTAACCAACCCCACTGGTTTCATGTCCATATCATTCACCATTCTCAAGTTATTCCCTTTTGAAGTTGTTGACTTTTTGTTGACTTTCAAAAGGACCTATAATGTCTTAGCTCATACCTTCCAAATGAAGCATTTTTGGGCTTGGCTTGTGAGACACAAAGTTGTAGAGAATTCAATTTCTTTCAAAATGAGCTTTGGATGGAGACTTGGTGATAAAGTATGTGAAAGTTATGGCTGGTCAAAGTTCAGTTGACTTTTACTGAGGAAACCCTAATTTAGAAACTCCTGATTCTTGATGATCTGAAATCTCCTTGATGAATCATGATCAACCCTTGATCAAATGATGAATTTTACTTCATATACTTGATGTTGGCAAAAAAATCATGAAGTTTGACTTTGGTTTAACCACAGTTGACCTCAGTTTGACTTTTTAACTGCTTTGACTGATTTTGACTTATCTGATCATCTGACTGAGCAAACTTTTGAGAAAAGTCTTGAAACTTGTCATGGGGGTTCTTAAACACATATAAGATGTTATGAAGCTCACTTGAAGTCTGATCACACTAAATTTCACCGTGTTTCTGGCTCCGATTTCGCATGCATTCTTAGCTTTTATTGTTGTTTTGTTATGTTATTACTTTGTTTTCTTATGTTTTCAGGTTTTTATAATAATCGGGGCTTGAATCGAGAAAGGGAGCGAAAAAGGAGTGAAAACGGACGAAAACCTAGAAATTCAGCATTTTGCACTTACGGCACCCACCGTGGCGGGCGCCATGGGGTTAGCCATGACGTGGCCACGACTCAAGACCACTCCTCAACCTCCAAGACCCACGATCCCCACTCTCCAATCCCCTGTAGGCACCATGGCGGGCGCCATGACCTTGTGGCGGGCGCCACAAGGCAAATTTCAGTAACCTCCACTTTTTAGTGGAGGGGCATCCCAGTCTTTTCATGCTTTTAGTTTTCCTATAAATAGGACCTTAGATTTTCGTTTTTCATGATCCAAACTTAGATTTCTTTAGGCATATATCAGTTTCAAAGCAGTTGCCATTCCACATCGGGGTGTTTCTGCAATCGAGTGATCGAGTCTGTAATCTGTCTGTGTGATCGAAGTTTTGGAGCACTCTGGAGGAAGTTAATCCTGCCGCCATTTTAATTCAAGTTCGTATTTTACTTTATTTATTTCTGCATTGCTTTACTTTCTTTATTTTCCGCACTCGCACTTTATTTCGTTTATTTCCCGCACTCGCTTTAAATTACTTTATTTCCCGCACTCGCTTTAAATTACTTTATTTCCCGCACTCGCTTTAAATTACTTTATTTCCCGCACTCGCTTTAAATTCCTTTATTTCTCGCACTCGCACTAAATTCATTTACTTTCCGCACTCGCACTAAATTACTTTTATGAAAAACTATAAAAAGAATCTTTACTTTATCATGTCTAACTAATTCCATAAAGGTTAGAATGTAAGGATCGTAATTGAACCAGTAATCCGTATAATTGTTCGTGGAAACACCTAAGGGCTATTTTATCTTTCAATTCAAGTAATTGTTTTTAACTATTTCAAAACCAGCCAAAAGCGCTTTGTCTAGTTCATTAGGAGTTTTTAGATTTAAAAGAAAAGAGATTTTAAAACGATTTTCGGACGCGTTATGAAGTTTAGAGTCTGGTTCATAAGAACCTCTTTTTGCTAAGAAGTCCAGGTTAAAATACTTTTCAACTTAGTCAAGATACTATATTTCTTAAAAATAGGTTTACTACTCTAACGCAGTACGCACCTTTTTATCCGTGATAATAGGAGGGGTTGATTAGAGAGTACAACTCGGTTCTGAATACGCGAAAGCGACAGTTCCTGTTAAATTAGTTCTTTTCAAAGAAGAAAACATTGCCCATAAGTAGTTCCATTAACAAGTACTGGATTATCATTGATTACGTGAATTACATTCGAGCTTGTCTTTTATTTATTTTTTAAAATTATTATTTTATTTACCATTGCACCCTTAAAACCCTTATACTTAGTTGCCTTAGATACACACCATAACAACAGGTACGATAGATTGACACTTGGTCTCTGTGGATTCGACAATCTTTTATATTACTCTGACGTGTTCGTACACTTGCGAAAAACACGCATCAAGTTTTTGGCGCCGTTGCCGGGGACCAATATCGTCAAATTTCATTACCCTGTAGTTATACCGTTTAGACTAAGGTTGTTACCCACCGGTCAATGCGAAAGACTCGCAGTGCTGGAAGTTTAGTAGACCCTCTAGCTGAACCTGAACGTTACGCTCGCGCACGTTTATTTTTCCATAGGAATAGGAGAGCTATGGCCGAAGATCAAAACCGAAGACCTCTTAAGGACTTCGCCCAACCATCAAACGAGGAACCTAGTTCCAGTATAGTAAACCCCGCTATCCCAGCCAATAATTTTGAACTTAAACCATCCCTGCTGCAATTAGTGCAACAGAGACAATTCGCAGGTCTCGCTACTGATAACCCGAACCAACATTTAAAAAACTTTCTTCAGTTAGCAGACACCTTTAAAACCAATGGAGCTTCTCCTGAGGCGATACGCTTAAGATTATTTCCCTTTTCCCTCAGAGATAAAGCTCTATCATGGTTAGATTCCCTTCCACCCAATTCAATAACAACTTGGGATGACCTTAGAAAATTTTTCCTTGCTAGATATTTTCCCCCAAGTAAGACTGCTCTTCTTTGAAACCTAATAACTAGATTTACCCAACACCAAGGAGAGTCGTTGTTCGAAGCCTGGGAGAGATATAAAGAACTATTAAGAGCATGCCCACATCATGGCTTAGAGAATTGGCTAATCATTCAAACCTTCTATAATGGACTTCATTATAACACTAAGATGACCATCGACGCTGCCGCTGGTGGCGCACTGATGAACAAACCTTACCCTGAAGCTAGTGCCCTTATCGAGGATATGGCCCAAAACCATCAATCATGGGGAGTAGAATGAGCGACAGTGGAAAAGAAGGAAGCCCAAGGAGGAATACATGAGCTAAGCTCTATAGACATGATGCAGGCTAAAATGGACGCGTTGGCCCTTAGAGTCGAACATATGTGTACAACTCCGAATACTGTAGCCGCAGTTTCACCGAATTGTGAGATATGTGGAACGCAAGGACACCAATCCGCCGAATGCAATCTGTTAAATGAGACCAACACTGAGCAAGTAAACTATACCCAAGGGAACCCATTTTCAAACACATATAACCCTGGATGGAGGAATCACCCAAACTTCTCCTACAAAAACAATAACCCTATTCAAAATACCGTACCTCCGAGACAACAAGGTTACCAAGCCCCAAGAACAAATCAACCTATGCAACCTGTACCACCAAGTCCGAGCTTTGAGGAAGTTGTAAAAAACTTTATCACTGCTCAAGCAAAACAAAACAAAGAGTTCATGAACCAAAACGTCCATGTTAACGAACTAATTACCCAGTTAGGAACCAAGGTTGATCAAATCATTACTCATAATAAGATGCTTGAAACCCAGATCTCTCAGGTAGCGTTAAACCAAGCCCCACAGACTACACCTGGAGGACAGTTCCCTGGATAACCTCAACAAAACCCGAAAGGGCAAGCAAATGCCATTACTCTACGAAGTGGAACCGCTTATAAAGAACCTTTAAACCCTAGATTAAGTGAGCCCGAAACTTCTGAGAGGAATGAGGAGAAGGAACCAGAGAAGCCTGAAACCCCGGAAAGTCAAGAAAAAGGAGAAGAACCTAAAAATAAAACCTATGTACCACCACCGCCATACAAACCACCAATACCTTACCCTCAAAGATTAAAGAAAACCCAAATCGATAATCAATATCAAAGATTCGTTAAGGTTATAGAAAAATTTCACGTAGAAATCCCCTTTACAGAAGCCATCACCCAAATACCTTCTTACGCTAAGTTTCTCAAAGACATACTTACGAATAAACGTAGACTTGAAGATCCGAAACCCGTGGAATGTAATTCTATTTCCGAAAATAGGTTAGCAAAGAAAGATAAAGATCCCGGAAATTTTTCCATTCCTTGTATTTTGGGAAATCATGTCATCGAAAAGGCTTTTCTAGACTTAGGAGCTAGTGTGAGCTTAATGCCTTTAGCAGTTTGTGAGAGATTAAACTTAGGAGAATTACAACCTACTAAGATGTCACTTCAATTAGCCGATAGATCCGTTAAATACCCTATAGGCATACTTGAAGACGTCCCTGTTAGGATAGGTCAGCTGTTTATACCTACTGATTTTGTTGTCATGGACATTAAGGAAGATGACGACATACCAATCCTCCTAGATAGACCGTTCTTATCGACTGCTGGAGCCTTAATAGATGTTAAAAAAGGGAAACTAACTTTTGAGGTAGGTGACGAGAAGATAGAATTTATATTGTCAAAATTTCTTATGGCACCTGTGATAGGAGATGCTTGTTATGCCTTAGATATCATCGAAGAATGCATTAGGGAATTAGAACAAGAAGAAGAAAATGAATCTATAAAATTGCCATCAACCCTTATTTTGGAAGATGACAATTATAAAAGACCCTACATTGATGATAACCTTCACGAATGTTTATCTCTTACCCCAGATCCTATGCCTTGCCCTATGAAACCGACCGTAAAACTTAAGGAACTGCCTAAAAACCTGAGATATGAATTTCTCGATGAAGATATGAATCGTCCAGTTATAGTCAGTGCTACCTTAAACCAAGAAGAAACCGATCAATTATTAGAAGTTTTACGTAGGTACCCCTCAGCCTTAGGATATAAGATCTCTGATCTAAAAGGAATAAGCCCATTCGTATGCATGCATCGGATTTTGCTTGAAGAAGATTCAAAACCTTCCAGAGAACACCAACGAAGAATAAATCCTATAATGAGTACTGTAGTTAAGACTGAAGTTCTTAAGTTACTAGAGGCAGGTATAATATATCAGATCTCGGACAGTAAATGGGTGAGTCCTGTGCATGTAGTACCTAAAAAGGGAGGCATCACAGTCGTGCAAAACGAGAAGGGCGAACCTGTAGCAAAAAGAACCGATGGAGGTTGGCGTATGTGCATAGATTATAGAAAATTAAATAAAGCAACTAGGAAGGACCATTTCCCATTACCATTCATAGACCAAATGTTGGAGCGCCTAGCCAGACACTCTTACTTTTGTTACTTAGATGGATATTCAGGATTCTTCCAAATACCTATTCACCCCGAAGATCAAGAAAAAACTACCTTTACATGCCCAGTTGGAACTTTTGCCTATAGAAGAATGCCTTTTGGACTTTGTAATGCTCCTGCAACTTTCCAACACTGCATGATGTCTATCTTTGCTGATTATTTAGATGGAATTATGGAAGTATTTATGGACGATTTCTCAGTTTGTGGATCAGATTTCAAAAATTGTCTTGTCAACCTTGAGAAAATCCTGGAGAGATGTGTGGAGGTAAACCTTGTGCTAAATTGGGAAAAATGTCATTTCATGGTCACCGAAGGGATTGTTTTAGGACATATAGTTTCCGAAAAAGGTATAGAGGTAGATAAAGCAAAAATAGAAGTCATAGAGAATCTAAAACCGCCGAAGACTATCAGGGAGATAAGAAGTTTTCTTGGACATGCCGAATTTTACCGACGTTTTATCAAGGATTTCTCCAAAATAACAAAGCCCTTAACTGGTCTTTTAATGAAAGATGCTGAATTCATCTTCGTTGAAAAATGTACTGAAGCATTTAATCTTCTGAAGCAAGCTCTGATTTCAACACCTATAATGAAACCCCCTGATTGGTCAGAACCGTTTGAGATAATGTGTGACGCCAGTGATTATGTTGTTGGAGCCGTTCTAGGCCAGAGAAAAGATAAGAAGTTACATGTGATTTATTATGCCAGTAGAACCCTAGACGCTGCACAGCTCAACTACGCAACAACCGAAAAAGAGCTCCTAGCTGTAGTTTTTGCAATAGACAAATTTAGATCTTATCTAGTAGGAGCCAAGATTATAGTTTATACTGACCATGCTGCCATTCGTTACTTGCTAAGCAAAAAGGATGCCAAGCCTAGGTTACTTCGATGGATTCTATTACTGCAAGAGTTTGATTTGGATATCCGTGATAAGAAAGGCACTGATAATGTAGTAGCTGATCACCTATCTAGGCTAGAATACCTGAAACCTGATTCAGTATCCATAAATGACGATTTTGCCTATGATAGACTGATAGCCCAACTAGAAACTATTGAAGAAGAACCCAGACCCTCATGAGCATTTTCATAAATCCTTAGCTATAAGTAATGTACCTTGGTATGCAGACTTTGTTAATTACCTAGCCGCTGACATCATACCCCCTGATCTAAACTACCACCGGAAGAAGAAGTTCTATAGTGATGTGAGAAACTTCTATTGGGACGAACCGTTTCTTTTCAAGAGAGGCAAAGATGGCATTTTCCGCCGTTGTGTTCCAGAAGAAGAGGTAAATAATATAATTGAGCATTGTCACTCTGCACCCTATGGTGGACATGCAAGCACATCTAAGACCTACGCCAAGATTCTTCAAGCTGGCCTATTCTGGCCTACTATGTGGCGTGATGTCCATGCTTTCATTGTCAAGTGTGATAGATGCCAACGCACAGGAAATATTTCAAGACGTAATGAAATGCCGTTAAGAAATATCCAAGAAGTAGAACTCTTTGACGTATGGGGTATAGACTTTATGGGACCGTTCCCACCATCTTTTGGAAATCAGTACATCTTAGTAGCCGTTGACTACGTGTCTAAATGGATTGAAGCTATCGCCGCACCCACAAACGACACCAGAGTAGTCATCAAATTATTCAAAAACTATATATTTCCCAGGTTTGGAACACCCCGTTTAGTCATAAGTGATGGAGGATCACACTTCATATCGAGAATATTTGATAAACTTTTAAGCAAGTATGGAGTTAAGCATAGAGTAGCAACACCATACCATCCACAGACCAATGGACAAGTGGAAGTATCTAATAGGGAGATCAAACAAATCCTCGAGAAGACTGTCTCTATATCTAGAAAGGATTGGTCACAGAAACTTCAAGAAGCATTATGGGCCTATAGAACCGCTTTCAAAACTCCTATAGGAACAACCCCTTACCAACTGGTCTATGGAAAATCATGTCACTTACCTTTTGAATTGGAGCATAAGGCCTATTGGGCCATCAAAACTTTGAATTTGGATTACTTGACTGCTGGTGAGAAACGTATCCTTGATATCCACAAATTAGAAGAGCTCAGACAATCTGCCTACGAAAATGCCATCATATACAAAGAAAGAACAAAAGCTTGGCATGACAAAAGAATCATAAGAAGAGACTTCAAAATAGGCGATCTTGTTCTCCTGTTCGATTCTAGGTTACGACTTTTTCCAGGAAAACTTCGTTCGAGATGGACTGGCCCTTTCGAAGTATCTAAGATCCTAAGATCCGGTGCTATTGAAATCAAGAACCAAACATGTAAACCGTTCATCGTCAATGGACAGAGGTTGAAGCCCTACGAAGGAGGTGACATCCCAACAACATACACCTGTCATACTCTGAGTGATCCACCATATCCTTCCAATGATGTTTAAATATCGGTCGTCGAGCTAATGACGTTAAACAAGCGCTGCATGGGAGGCAACCCATGGTTTTTCTTATTTATGTACTTTTTATTTTTACTTTATTTTAATTTGTTTATTTTATTATTATGTCAGGACTAACGATTGAATGTTTTATGTGCTTTCAGGACTTGTTTGCTAACCTTGTACAGAATGCAGAACCCTGATGACATGCACGTGGCCTTTAGAGACGACGCACAGAGAGAGCGTTACTATGTCCACATGAGACGCCCTATGGCTCCTACCAGGTACCCTGACCATGACTGCATGGATGCCTTGGGGATAGAGCCAAGCGTCAGATTCTTATGCCATCAACTCCACTGGGGCCAGTTTGACTACAGGAACAACACTTATAGGAACTTGACTCTTGAGTTCCTCAGCTCGTTTCATCATGACCCTTGGGCTGGACCCGATGGACTCGCTGTTTTCAGGTTGTTCGGGATTGACTACTCATTCTCTCACAAAGAGTTTGGTGATTTGCTAGGTTTCCAGACTACTCTTGATGTTATTCCAGAGACACCGATGGGGTATTTTATGAGCAGAGAAGTGGAAAAGTTTTGGACTAAAATATCAGGTGGAGGGAGCCAAGATCCTTCTACCCAGTTTTCTCAGGTAATCCACAACCCTGCATTGAGATACTTCCAGATGATTCTATCACATTCTTTCCTAGGTTTGCCAGATACAGAGACCCTGCTAAGTGAAGAGGAGATTTTCCTACTGTTTTGTGCGACTCAGTCTCGCTCTGTTGCTTGTGGCAACTTTCTGTTGAAGGGCCTTGCTAGTGTTGCCAGATCATCAGTAGGCATCATCCATGTTGGTGGGATTGTTACACAGATAGCTACTGCATTGGGTTTGTCTCGCAAATTATTGCACCTCAGGACCTTCTGCTGCTACACCACCCTGGATATTGATTTTTGTCTTGATAGAGGAGTGATGAGGAGGGCTTCTTTTGAGCCCAACATGTTTAGATTGCTGATCGACGGCGAAGCGATACACTATTTTACATTACCAGATCCGCTGATGACCAGTGTCCATGATCCTGAAAATTGGAGTTATGCTCTAGAGGGTTATGGAGAGACTGTCGAAGAGCCGAAATCGCCTCCCGCCGCTGAGTACACTCCTACACCTCTTACTCCCCGAATCACTGTTATGTCTAACAATATGTCTCTGCAGCCACCTGACCTACAAACACAGATTTATGAGCTCCGCAAGGAGACTGCCCTGCTCAAGCAGGAAGTGGCAGACTTAGAGTTACAGATGCAGGTTTCTGATCTCACTCATGCCTCAGAGGCCGATGCTCTATATCAGGCGATTGAAGAGCTTCGGAGGGAGATAGCTGAGATTCGTGGATCAAGCCAGGAAAATACGCCTACCACATGACTCATTCTACACTGACAGCACTACCCCTAGTATTTAATTTCCTTTTATACGCTTTATTTTATTTATCGCATTTCCAGACATATTTTACTTTATTGCAGCTTTTATATTTTCATGTACTTTGAATTCCTCCTATATATACATATTATGCACTAATGTTAATTTTTCTTTTTCTTTTTTGATTTTTAATTATTTTATTTTTGTCGTGCAAAGAAAAAATATAAGACAAAAATATTTTCATTTTTGTCTTTACAAAAAAATATGCAAGCCTCATGCCTTGAAAAGAAGAAGAAAACGCTATCCAGACCCCCCGAAGACCAAAGGTGCAAGGAAGGCCCAAAAGGAGGATCCAAAAACCCAAGGCCCAGGAATTGGCCTTGTGGCGGGCGCCATAGGCCCTGTGGCGGGCGCCACACCGTACCAACAACAAGTACGGGGCTGAATCCCCATTTCCACCATTTTCATCCCTTTCTTCACCAAAAACCCATTTTTACAACCTTCCAAAACCTCCTTGAACCCCATTAAAGCTCCACCATTTCCAAAATACCCTCCATCCATAAAACATATCCAACATCCATTTTCATTTTCATCCACCAAAAACCAAAAAAATCAAAACTTTATCATTCCCCTCATAAACCACTTTTCTACCATTTTCACTACCTAAGGAGCTATCAACAATGGAGTTCAACGGATTTCTTCTTCGTGATGGAAGACCGGGCGATAGGCAACGGAAAATTATTCAGAGGCTTCAAAATCGAGAAATTCTCTCGACTAGGTACGTCGACGATAACTGTCTGTATGCTTTGGGTATTTATCATAGTGTTTTTAATTTATTAGAATTTCTAGGCTTGCATAGTATTTTCATTAATCAGGAACCTACCTATGAGAAACTGACAACTGAGTTTTTGAGTTCTTTGATATACACTGTCAGTCCTAACACTGCTAGCACGGTCGGTACTGTTATTTTTAGACTGTTTGGAATTGAGTATGAATTCAGTACCGACGATCTAGCAGGTTTGTTAGGAATCCCTCATAGGGAAGGTGCTATTTGTGAGGCACCTTTGGATGCGGAGTGGTCGACCGAGGTATTTACCTTCTGGCAAAGGCTTTCAAGTTCTTCAATTAATTCTTTTGAAGGGATACTTGCGTCGACCATTCACAACCCGGCCATAAGAGTTTTTAGACTTCTTTTGGCATGTACTATTTTTGGCCGGGAAAGTCCAAACAAGGTAATTGCTCGTGAACTCCTATTTTTGCAAGGATGCCTCACTAGAACCCACATCAATCCGGTCCCGTTTATGCTTGCCCACATGACTTTATTTACTAATAAAACAGGACCGATTGTATTTGGAGGGCTTGTTACGTCTATTGCTCGGGCTCTTGGCCTGAACAATGAGATAGCTACACTTGAACCACTACCTCCTCGCACAATTTCTGAAAGACATGAAATTGTGCCGAACGAGGAGAGAAGGTGGTTATGAGTTGATGGTTCATGGGGTAGCTATCCCATCTGTTGCTTTACCATGCAGTAGACGTACTGATGTACGTGATGAAAGGAACTGGACCTATGATCTTAATGCTCCACGTGTTTCGGGTCCACTTCCTCCTAATATTCCCGATGGGGAGGCACATGACACTGATGAAGAGTATGATCGGAGAGAGCAGTCTCCCATCCCTCACATGTCCCCCCATCATCCTTCACAGTCACACACCGCACCATCTTCCTCTAACCCTGTTGCAGGTACTGCTCCTGGATTCTTTGTCACCGAGGAGATGTGGCGTGATATGACAGCTAGAGAGGAAAGGCGTGATGGCCTTCTCTCTACTATTTCACAACAGCTGACGGACAACATGAGCTTCATGCAACAATCGCGATTGGTTTCGGATCGTGCTTATAGCAACGTTTGCCGTACCTTGAACGATATCTCATTAGAGCAGAACCGTCAGAGAGAGTTCAACAGCCGACACTACCAGCTTGTAGAGGCCACTCAGGGTTCCATCTTAGGTAACCTTCGAGAGGTCCGGAGTGCTCAGGCTGCTTTATCAGTACGACTCGACCGGAGGGACCAGCATCGTAGTAGATCCCGTCGTTCCAGACCATCACAGCAGGACGGCGAGGGCACCAGTGCTCCTCCTCAGTAGTCTTTTTCAGGTTACCCCCCTTATCTTATTTCGAAACATTGGGGACAATGTTCGATTTAAGTGTGGGAGGGGATTTTATTGCTTTCTGTCATTTCCCTTTTTAGTTAATTATTTCCTTTCAGTTATTTCCCTTTTCAGTAATTTATTTTTCTTAGATAATGCATGAGTCTGACGAGTCACCAGTATAGTGTATTTTTAGTTCATCTTCATTTTTTCCCATTTCCTTAGCCTTACCAGAAAAATTTTAAAAAGAAAATAATGTTTGTTTCACATGTTTTTTGGGCTTTGAGACAGGTTTAGATTAGGATGTGGTGACTTAGGTCAACTTTTTGAAACATCAGAACCATTTTAGCACCATAGACCTCTTGAATATAGGAATCACTCCTAAACCCCACCACCATGGCCTTTATTATCATTTAAAAATTGTCCTAAGTAGTTTATTTTAGCAGTCAGCTCCGGCCTAAGCATGCTCTACGTAGGGGGCCGATGAACATAAGTGAATGATCCAGTGCTAATAAAAAAAAAAGAAAAAAAAAAGAGAAAAAAAGGCAAACTCTGGTATAGGTGACCCTCACAAAGTCATTTAAACCGAAAAAAGAGAAGAAACAATTTTTGCCACAAAAAGAAAAAAAATTGCAAGTCACCTATTGTTAGTTGGTTCAGAGGTATCTGGCACTGAACTTGGTAGGGCGGATTACGATCCGATCCCCCGCAGCTACATTTAGGCGAAATAAAAACAGGTTTACACATGCTTATGTGCCAGAAACCTTATGTTATGCATCAGAATCACTAACCGGTCACTCTACTATGAAGCATGTACGGATAACGGGCTTAATGTGATTGCGCCTGAATGAAAAGGACACAAAAAGATGAGAAGATAGGCCTAGGTATTGTGGGATGATATGGAGTGGTTAATATAGGATTGAAGTTTGTGTTTGTGTTACTATGGTACCCTTGGTTCACTTAGTTAGTATTTGTCACTGCATCCTGACTTGAACTTAGAAGCCCTTTAGCCCAAAGACACGTGTTGACACCATATTTTCTTAAGCTTTAATGTTTGCTTGAGGACAAGCAAAGGTTTAAGTGTGGGAGAATTTGATCACACTAAATTTCACCGTGTTTCTGGCTCCGATTTCGCATGCATTCTTAGCTTTTATTGTTGTTTTGTTATGTTATTACTTTGTTTTCTTATGTTTTCAGGTTTTTATAATAATCGGGGCTTGAATCGAGAAAGGGAGCGAAAAAGGAGTGAAAACGGACGAAAACCTAGAAATTCAGCGTTTTGCACTTACGGCACCCACCGTGGCGGGCGCCATGGGGTTAGCCATGACGTGGCCACGACTCAAGACCACTCCTCAACCTCCAAGACCCACGATCCCCACTCTCCAATCCCCTGTAGGCACCATGGCGGGCGCCATGACCTTGTGGCGGGCGCCACAAGGCAAATTTCAGTAACCTCCACTTTTTGGTGGAGGGGCATCCCAGTCTTTTCATGCTTTTAGTTTTCCTATAAATAGGACCTTAGATTTTCGTTTTTCATGATCCAAACTTAGATTTCTTTAGGCATATATCAGTTTCAAAGCAGTTGCCATTCCACATCGGGGTGTTTCTGCAATCGAGTGATCGAGTCTGTAATCTGTCTGTGTGATCGAAGTTTTGGAGCACTCTGGAGGAAGTTAATCCTGCCGCCATTTTAATTCAAGTTCGTATTTTACTTTATTTATTTCTGCATTGCTTTACTTTCTTTATTTTCCGCACTCGCACTTTATTTCGTTTATTTCCCGCACTCGCTTTAAATTACTTTATTTCCCGCACTCGCTTTAAATTACTTTATTTCCCGCACTCGCTTTAAATTACTTTATTTCCCGCACTCTCTTTAAATTCCTTTATTTCTCGCACTCGCACTAAATTTATTTACTTTCCGCACTCGCACTAAATTACTTTTATGAAAAACTATAAAAAGAATCTTTACTTTATCATGTCTAACTAATTCCATAAAGGTTAGAATGTAAGGATCGTAATTGAACCAGTAATCCGTATAATTGTTCGTGGAAACACCTAAGGGCTATTTTATCTTTCAATTCAAGTAATTGTTTTTAACTATTTCAAAACCAGCCAAAAGCGCTTTGTCTAGTTCATTAGGAGTTTTTAGATTTAAAAGAAAAGAGATTTTAAAACGATTTTCGGACGCGTTATGAAGTTTAGAGTCTGGTTCATAAGAACCTCTTTTTGCTAAGAAGTCCAGGTTAAAATACTTTTCAACTTAGTCAAGATACTATATTTCTTAAAAATAGGTTTACTACTCTAACGCAGTACGCACCTTTTTATCCGTGACAATAGGAGGGGTTGATTAGAGAGTACAACTCGGTTCTGAATACGCGAAAGCGACAGTTCCTGTTAAATTAGTTCTTTTCAAAGAAGAAAACATTGCCCATAAGTAGTTCCATTAAGTAGTTCCATTAACAAGTACTGGATTATCATTGATTACGTGAATTACATTCGAGCCTGTCTTTTATTTATTATTTAAAATTATTATTTTATTTACCATTGCACCCTTAAAACCCTTATATTTAGTTGCCTTAGATACACACCATAACAACAGGTACGATAGATTGACACTTGGTCTCTGTGGATTCGACAATCTTTTATATTACTCTGACGTGTTCGTACACTTGCGAAAAACACGCATCAAAGTCTTGGAAGTCCATTTAGCCTGATTAAAGTCAAAACCCTAGTTTTGGATGCACTGCTTAGGAGGTGCATTGTCTGAGGGAATTGTCAACTCTTCTGACTCATTGTGAACTTTGTGAACCTTGTGAACCATCATAAAATGTCTTGTGAACCTCATGGGAGGTATTGTGAACCTTGTGAACCTCATAAAGTATCTTGTAGACTTCATGAACCTCATGAAAGGTCTTGTAAGCATTGTGAATCTTGTGAACCTTGTGAACCTCATAAAGTGACTTGTAGACTTCATGAACCTCATGAAAGGTCTTGTAAGTGTTGTGAATCTTGTGAACCTTGTGAACCTTCTTAGCACACAAAGTCTTGTATTGTGAGGGCAAATTTTGGGGTGCAACAGCTGCCCCTGTTCAATTTTCTGAAACCTGAGGGGTTAGATTGGTATGTTTGCCAGTCATGACCTGGAAGGTTGAAGGGGATTGAACACAAAAGCCCAAAAATTTGCACTCACCAGTGCATAGAGTGATACAGGTGACTAGTTGAATATGCTTGAGTGGGCTTAAAGATGCCACTTGGAGAAAAGTTCTTCATATACATTTCTTGGAGGATAAAGCAGCCCAAAATATAATGATAGCTTTCAGGAGGATAAAGCAGTCCTGATGTAATGATGATAGCTTTCAGGAGGATAAAGCAATCCTGATACAGTGATAAGCTTTCAGGAGGATAAAGCAATCCTGAAGGAATAATAAGCTTTCAGGAGGATAAAGCATTCCTGAGGGATGATAGGATTTTAGGAGGATGGAGCAATCCTGACGTGGTAATATGCTTTCAGGAGGATAAAGCAATCCTGATGTAGTGATATGCTTTCAGGAGGATGAAGCAGTCCTGATGTAGTGATGATAACTTTCAGGAGGATAAAGCAGTCCTGAGGTAATAATAAGCTTTCAGGAGGATAAAGCAATCCTGAGGGATGATATGCTTTTAGGAGGATAAAGCAGTCCTGATGTAGTGATGATAACTTTCAGGAGGATAAAGCAGTCCTGAGGTAATAATAAGCTTTCAGGAGGATGAAGCAATCCTGATGTAGTAATAATGATAGCTTTCAGGAGGATAAAGCAATCCTGATGTATGAGAAGCTTTCAGGAGGATAAAGCAATCCTGAGGAATGATAACTTTTCAAGAGGATAAAGCAGTCTTGATAGTCACGAATTGTTGATGAAGTTTGTTTGCTGGAGAATTAACCTGAAAACAAGGTAGCATTCTATATGGTAGCATTAGTTTATGCATTATGTATGCATGTATAATATGATGCACCTAAGTAATGTATTATGTATCTATGGATATGTATGTTATGGTATGATGTAAATGATGTATGTATGATATGATACTGCCTGAAGCGTCCGGATATCTTCGTATAACAACTGCTGGCCAGGGAAAATAAATCCCGATTCGTTGTTGAAGAATATGAGGAACTTATTCCCGTCTTGTTTGATAATATATTATACATAACCTTCCGTCTGCTGGGGATAGCAAGGTATATATATAACTTCCCGTCTGCTGGGGATAGTAAGGTATATATAACCTCCCGTATGCTGGGGATAGTAAGGTATACATAACCTTCGTCTTCGTTTGATAATAGGGTAGATATAACCTCCCGTCTTCGTTCGTCGTATCCTTATTGGAAAGTAAATTCCCGAATATCCGTATGAGGATAAAAGAGATGGATATAAATTCCAGGGGAGATGTGACTTTATGAAGATGGATTTGCCCTACTGAGGGTTTGTAACTGTTTTATAGAGATGAACCGGCGAAGATGGATTTGCCCTTCTTAATGTTCTTATTAGTAGCTTCAACTGCCCCATTCATCTTTGGACGATACAGAGAAGAGTTGTGATGCTTAATCTTGAACTGCGTGCAGAGATCAGTAATCATAGTGTTGTTCAGATTAGAGCCATTGTCAGTAATAATCCTTTCAGGGATGCCATACCTACATATGAGATTATTCTTAATGAATCGAGCCACAATATTCTTGGTAACAGATGCAAATGAAGTTGCCTCTACCCACTTCGTGAAGTAATCAATAGCAACCAGGATGAAACGATGCCCATTAGAAGCAGTAGGTTTGATCTCACCAATCATATCAATGCCCCACATGGCAAAGGGCCAAGGAGCAGTCAACACATTCATTGGTGATGGAGGTACATGTACTTTATCAGCATAAATTTGACACTTGTGACATGTTCTGGAGTGTTGATAGCAATCAGCTTCCATGGTAGACCAATAGTAACCTGCTCTCAATATCTTCTTTGCCATAGTATGACCACTAGAATGAGTGCCAAAGACCCCATCATGCATATCTTCCATAATCTTTGTTGCTTATTTCTTATCCACACAACGAAGCATAGTTGAATCATGATTGCGTTTGTACAAAATCCCATTACTCAAAAAGAATTTAGCAGAGAACCTTCTCAGAAACTTCCTATCCTTGACAGATGCCCCTTCAGGGAACTCCTGAGCTTCAAGATATCTTTTCACTTCATAGAACCAAGGCTTCTCCTCTGCCCCTTCAGTGTCAATCTCATTGCAGTATGCAGGCTTCTCAAATCTATCAATAGTAATCTTGGGAGCTTCATCATCCCAACTGATCTCAAACATGGATGCCATGGTGGCTAATGCATCTGCCAACTGATTCTCTCTTCGTGTAATATGTCCAAAGGTAATCTCTTTGAAATGCGGGATCAAAGACAACACATGCTCTCTGTAAGGAATGAGGTTATCATGCTTGGTGTCCCAATCTCCTTTAATCTGACTTACTACCAGAGCTGAATCTCCATACACATCAAGGAACTAAATTTTCATATTAATAGCAGCTTTAATACCCAGGATACATGCCTCATACTCAGCCATGTTATTGGTACAATAGAAACAAAGTCTGGCAGTAATCGGGGTATGACAACCTTCAGGGGAACTAATCACAACACCAACACCATTACCAAGTGCATTGGAAGCACCATCAAAAACCATAGTCCATCGGGATCCTTGTTCAGGTCTGTCATATTGTCCAGGTTCTTTGGTAATAATCATAATGTTTTCACCGGGGAACTCAAAACTCATTGATTGATAATCATCCACTGCTTGATGAGCCAAATGATCAGCAACAACACTTCCCTTGATGGCCTTCTGAGTAGTATACTGTATGTCATATTCTGTCAAGATCATTTGCCATCTTGCAATTCTTCCAGAGAGAGCAGGTTTCTCAAATATGTACTTAATTGGATCCATCTTTGAAATCAACAAGGTAGTATGGGTCAACATATACTGTCTTAGTCGACGAGCAGCCCATGCCAAAGCGCAGCAAGTTTTCTCGAGCAGTGAGTATCTTGTTTCACAGTCGGTAAACTTTTTGCTAAGGTAGTATATTGCCTGCTCTTTTCGACCAGATTCGTCATGTTGCCCCAACACACACCCCATTGAATTGTCTAACACTGTTAAGTACATTATCAATGGTCTTCCATCAACTGGTGGCATCAAAATCGGAGGTTCTAGCAGGTATCTCTTGATTTCATCAAAGGCAGTCTGGCACTCGTCATTCCATTCCATCACCTGATCTTTCTTCAACAACTTGAAGATTGGCTCACAGATGGCAGTTAATTGGGAAATAAATCTTGCAATGTAATTCAATCGTCCCAAGAAACCTCTAACCTCCTTCTCAGTACGGGGAGCTGGCATCTCTCGTATAGCTTTCACTTTGGCTGGATCTACTTCGATACCTTTTCCACTGACAATAAAACCCAGGAGCTTTCCAGATCTAACTCCAAAAGTACACTTGTTTGGATTTAATCTCAACTTGTATTTCTTCAACCTCTCAAACAACTTGTGCAAATGATCAAGATGTTGTTCTTCATTCTGGGACCTGGCTATCATATCATCCACATATACCTCTATCTCATGATGAATCATATCATGAAACAAAGCCACCATAGCACGCTGATATGTTGCCCCTACATTCTTCAAACCAAATGGCATCACCTTATAACAAAAAGTGCCCCACTGTGTAACAAATGTTGTCTTCTCCATGTCTTCAGGAGCCATCTTGATTTGATTGTAACCAGAGAAACCATCCATAAAAGAGAATACCTTATGCTGAGCAGTGTTGTCTACCAGAACATCAATATGAGGAAGTGGAAAATCATCTTTGGGGCTAGCCTTGTTCAAATCCCTGTAGTCTACACACATACGTACCTTACCATCTTTCTTAGGTACCGACACCACATTTGCAACCCACTGAGGATAAGAAGTCACTGCTAAGAACCCTGCATTGAACTGTTTCATTACCTCTGCTTTGATCTTCTCTGACATTTCAGGACGCATACGACGAACCTTTTGCTTCTTTGGACGACAATCTTCTTTTACTGGTAAACGGTGAACCACAATGTCTGTATCCAACCCTGGCATATCTTCATAAGACCAAGCAAAGATCTCCACATAGTCACGTAACATCTGGATCAACCTGCTCTTGACACTATCCTCTAAATCAGCCCCTATCTTGACCTCTTTCCTGTTTTCTTCAGTTCCCAGATTCACAACTTCAACTGGCTCTTCATGTGGCTGTATAGCTTTCTCTTTTTGTTGTAACAACCTAGCAAGCTCTACAGGTACTTCACAATCGTCCTCATTTCCGTCTTCAGTTTGATAGATCGGATTCTCGAAATTATAATTGGCAATAGTAGAACTGTTATCAACAGGATCCAGAGTGGATGAGGATCTGCATTTTAGTGATGTGGGTGTGTGTAAGAACACATAGCTGATAAAGCAAAAATAAAAGAAAAGAAAGACAAGGAACACAATATTTACGAAAACGAAACGTCCACTGATTTTTATTGAATGAAGTATGCAAATGAAATGACAGACCGTAACAAGCACACCATTGTGCCCCAGGTAAGGCACAAGGCTTAAGAGTTCAATTGTTCAAGAAATTACAAACTTAAAAGCAACAACACAGTAATAGTATTTACTCCTGACTAAAGGAGATAGGGATAACATCTTCAGCTTTCCAATTATTGAGTCCAGCACCCACAGTAGGAAAAATCCAAGCATCCAGATTGTAGTCTTCATCATAGTCTCCCACAGCATTGATCTGATCTTTCATAACCCCTTGGTTGGTGATACGAACAGCACGAGCACGACGAACAACCTTCTGGGACTCTGCAGTGAAACCCAAACCAAACTTGTCAGACTTGTACGGAATATCAGGAAGCTGGCCCCAAATAGTACAACCACCTTCATCCACCACAGCTCTAGCATCGTTGAGGGAGGCCATTGCCATTGTTGGAGGTACTCTGGTGACCACAAGAACTTTCTTGGCAACCGGAGGAGCTACATAATCATTTACAATCCAAGGAACCACTTCAAATGTCTGACACGGAGTTTCAATGTATTCACCTTCCATTTCCAGATACTTGAAGGTATTCACATGACTGACAAAGTATTCTTCTTCTCCATAGACAGTAACAACTTTTCCTTCTACCGGATATCTCAGCTTCTGATGTAATGTAGAAGTTACAGCACCTGCCCCATGGATCCAGGGACGACCAAGCAAACAAGAGTACGAAGGACGAATATCCATCACATAAAATGTAGCAGTAAAAACCTGAGAACCAACTTTGATTGGGAGATCAATTTCCCCATGCACTACTCTTCTAGAACCATCAAAAGCCTTCACCACAATACTACTGGGCTTTAGCACAGTATCTTCAGGACTTAGCTTATTCAGGACTTCCTTGGGCAACACATTCAGAGAGGAACCATTGTCTATCAATACGTGTGACAGGGTAGTGCCCCTGCACTCAATTGAGATATGCAGAGCCCTGTTATGATCCCTCTTGGCAGGGGTCAAATCAGCATCAGAAAATCCTAACCCATTATCATAGGTCAGGTGGGCAACACAATTCTCAAACTGGTCAACAGAAATTGCATTGGGTACATGAGCAGTCTTCAGAAACTTGATCAAGGCCTTAGCATGAGCCTCAGAACATAACAACAAGGACAACATAGAAATCTTGGAAGGAGTATGCCCCAACTGATCAACAATGTCATAATCACTCTTGCGAATGATTTTCAATACTTCTTCCATCTGCTTAGAGAGATCATCAGTAGCTGGCACATCAGTAGATATAGGCTCAATAACAGGACCTTTGCCCCGAGCATTAGTGGTGGAAGTAGCAGCAGGAGTAACTGCATTCTTGGAAGTAACTGGTGGAGAGAACACTCTTCTGCTTCGTGTGATCTTACTAGACCCAGCAATATTATCAACATCAACAGGCATATCAACTAGTGGTTCCTGCTTAACACCATGGATATAAACATCAGACCCATAATGCCAAGGCACAACTTTATCAGACGTATACGGAATAGGACCAGGAGTGGTAATGACCAGAGGAGCCACTCTAGCTTCAGCAACAATCTTCACAGGGCCTTCAGCAGTAATCTTAATTGGACCCTTATGAGTGATTTTAACAGGTCCCTTTGAAGTGATCCTTACCGGCACTTTGTCAACCATATCAACCTCTTCAGTCTTCCTACCTTTAGTAATATGATCCACCATACTCTCTACAGACGATGGAGTCCTCTCAAAAACTATGATATACTTATCCATGAGACGCTGAATTCCATCTCTCAATCTCCAGCAACTATCCGGCTTATAGGTACAATACAAACAATCTTCACGACAACCTGGAAAGAGCCCAACTTGTACTAACTTTTTCTTGATAACAGACAATGGTGTGGTCAACTCTGCAACTGAATAGACATGCAAATCTTCATCAATGGCATTGACAGTCTTCTCGTGATTTGGCATGGGAGCAGTAATCACATTTGGAGTACCCGGAGGGTCAAACTCAATCTCTCCAGCCTCAATCATATCTTGAATTTTGTTCTTCAAGACCCAGCAGTTATTAGTATCATGTCCCTGACAGTTTGAATGATATGCACATCGTGCCTTGGGGTTGTACCTGGGAGAGGTAACATTAGGGTTCTGAGGAGCCTCTTTCAGAGTAATAAGTTCAGCCTTCAACAAGTGTTGCAATGCCTGAGCCATTGACATGTTGATCTTAGTGAACTGCCTTCTAGCCCTCTGCTGATTGCCCTGTGGCTGCTCTGGTGTTGTAGGAGTTGGATTTGAAATATGAACTGCACTCACAGACTGATGCCTTCTATTACGATCAGGTTGACCATACACAACATTGGATTCTTTCTTCCCAGTGGGAGGCTTCTTTGCAGCACCTGATGAAGAAGTACCCACTTGGATTTTGCCATTCTTTATACCATTTTCCACTCGCTCTCCTGTCATTATCAACTCAGTGAAGCCGGATGATGAGCTTCCAATGAGATGACTGTAAAACGGACCATTCAGCGTACACATGAACATATCAACCAATTCCCTGTCAGTTAAAGGGGGTTGAACTCTTCCAGCTAAATCTCTCCATTTCTGAGCATACTCCTTAAAACTTTCTTTGGCACCCATAGACATGCTTTGCAGTTGCATGCGAGTGGGAGCTAAGTCAGCATTGTATTGATACTGCTTATAGAAAGCTTCAGCAAGATCATTCCACTCCCTGATGTTGACACTCTCCAATTGATAATACCACTCCAACTGAGCTCCAGCTAAGCTCTCTTGGAAAAAGTGGATCCACAACTTCTTATCAGCAGTGTGAGGTTGGATTCTTCTGACATAAGACCTCAGATGCAGCTTGGGACAAGAGACCCCATCATAAACAACAAAGGTAGGAACCTTGAAACCAATGGGTATGACTACCCCAGATATCAGACTCAAATCTTCAAAATCCAGCCCAGAAGACTTCTGCAACTCCATGGCATCCATTCTATCCACCAGCATTTTGAATTTGTCTTCATTAGGATCATGGTAATAATTAGCCTCAGAATCAGAGTCCCCCACAGTGTTGTGGAGACTGCCTCCCTCTTTTTCAGATTCCTCAGATTCATAGTCTTCAACTTGTTCTTTGGTCTTGACAGGACCTTTGAACCTTCTTCCCATGTTGATCAAGCCACCTGACCTTCTAGTCTTCTTAGTCTTCTTAGCCAGCAGTGTCTTCAATTCATCCTGCCCCTTGGACAGGTTCAGGATCAGCTCTTGGAACTGTGCATTCTGTGCCTGGAGATCCTTAACTGTTTGTTCAAGAGCCATTACTAAAATAAACAGTGAGAAGATGAGAAACCTGTGCACAAATAAACCTGTGATGCAATGATATGACGTTTTAATGCGTATGCAATGTTTTCAAGGACCGCAGGATTTAAATTTGCTTAAACAAACAAGAAGGTAAACTTTTATTAGTAATAAATTTGTTCTGCCTCTTGGGCATACAAAAATGAAATGAAATAAATACAAGAGATGGGGTTTTAAGTCTCCCATGGACGTTTCCTCTTTGTGTTGAGGTATGAGTTGAGATTCCGTTCCTCATGAAGTTGCTTTGTTAGTTCCAGGATTCTTTCTTGGCTTGCTTTGTAATGAGCCTCGAAAGTATCCCTTTGCTCCTTCAGTTGGATCCAGGATCTCTGCAAGTCTTCCATGTCAGTAGGCATGTCTGGGTGAAGGATGGTATAAGCAGTATCTCCTTCAGCATCAGGTTCCATGGTAACGGGCAGGATAGCAGGATATGGCATCATGAGGGTCTGAGCACGAGATCGCACCCATCTGAGATAAGCCTCCATAGGAATAGTGTACTTAGGCTCCAGTGTCTTGCTGTCAACCCTGTTTACTTTTCCCCAGGCTCGTATGAATCTCTGACGGTAACCTTGGAGATCATTGTCGTAGTCAAACACAATGCCCTGAATCAACATGTCATGTGGACCATCACTCCGAGCGTAACCAAACTGTCGTAAAGCTAGAGAGGGGTTGTAAGTGATGCCTCCTCTGATGCCTAGAAGTGGCACATTAGGGAACTCCCCACAACGATCAATGATAGTGACATTCTCCATAGATCTGGAGCACCAATGGATATCTGAATGTGAGAGTGACATGATCCTTTTGGACCACCTGAACCCTTGTTCATTCTTCATTACTGAGCGAGGAAGGTGAGAAATAAACCACCTAGATAGAAAAGGTATGCAACACATCAAAGTTCCTCTTTCCCTTGTAGTACGGGTATGAAGAGAATGTAGGATGTCTCCAAGCAATGTAGGCACTGGATTATGACTCAGGAATATGTTGATGGCATGAACATCTATGAACTGATCTGGATTGGGGAACAATACTAAGCCATAAATCAGCAAGGCTAAGATCTCCTCAAAAGCATCATAGCTCATGGCCTTCAAGAACACCTGAGCTTTCTCTATCAACACCTTGGCAAGAATACCCTTAACTCCGCTTCTCGTTTCTAGAACAATGTCAGCCTTCTTCAGATGTAGAGCTGTAGCAATAACTTCTGGTTTAAGCTCCTTCTCCAAGCCTGTGAAGGGTCTTTGATCAAGAATAGGTATACCCAAAAGTTTAGAGAACTCTTCCATTGTAGGAACCAGCTGGTAGTCGGGGAATGTGAAACAATGGTGCTTAGGATCAAAGAACTGAAACAGAACACTCATCATGTCTTCATTGAACCCTGAGGTGACTAGATCCAATAGGTGGCCATGTCTCTTGATGAACTGGGAATGATCAGATACTTGAGAAACCAACTCTTTAAGCTTAGCAGGTATGCCCACAAAGTTGATCCGGATAGTGTTTCTACGAGCTGAAGCCATGACCTGCAACAAAGAACAAAGATAAATCCTTTGGTCCTTGAAATGGTTAGTGAAAATGTTATGCTTATGATGCATGATGATGTCATGATGTTATGCTCAATCACAAACATGTGGCACACACAAACAAGTCACACAATAGCCATAGGTTTAAAGGCTTGCATGAGGTTCAAAGGTAAGTACCCTCCCCTGAAGTTAGTTGGTTCATCCTGTCCTACAAAAGTAACCATGTTCTAAGGGATCTCAATATCATTGATCCTTCACAAGGGTGGTTGTTCAGTAGGCAACTTACTTGCCAACCAAAACCCTCCAAGTTTAGAATCTCAATGAGTGTAGCATCGAGTATCAACCAACTTCAGTCTGCACTAAAGCCGGTTATCTCACTACTTTCTAAAGGCCAAGATGAGTTAACTAGGGTTCTAAAAGTTAGTTAGTGCATTGACAACATATGGCAGCCTCATATTATCTTCAACTTGACTTAAGGAACATAAGCACCAACCAAGAAGTCACACTAACTATGGCCACCAGATCAACCATATCGGTATACGCCGTACAATTTCCTTGGTCTATTGCCATTTACCTAAGGTACACTAGATCCGGGTTAGGATCTTTCACACATAAGAGCACCCAACAGATAAGTATAAAGCAAACAAGGCAAACAATTTAAAGTGATCTAATTCCTAAGGGTACCCCTCTTTAATATTAAATCCCCAGCAGAGTCGCCAGTTCTGTAACACGGTGGGAGAACTGACTTTAGTTATGTTGCGGATAGCAAGAGTCGCCACCGACTTTTATTTTATCCAAAGGAAAGGCATAAAAGAACAGGAAAGACCTTTTAAAAGATTTTTGGGTCCGGGGGGTAGGTTATGTAAAGGGAAGGTGTTAGCACCCTTTACATCCATGGTTATCCATGGGCTCTTAGTTACTTAGCTCACTTTGAATTGTTTTTGAAATGTGAAGTGTGTGAATAGGAATTTTCATAAGAGTTTGATAATGATCCATGTACGGATGCGTAAAAAACTTGTGTTTGAAAATTGTTTGAAAATTGTGAAGTGTTTGAAAAGTTTGAATAGTGAGCAAGTAACTATGAGGAACCTACCCTA
Source organism: Lathyrus aphaca (assembly GCA_963966055.1). Classification (NCBI taxonomy): domain Eukaryota; kingdom Viridiplantae; phylum Streptophyta; class Magnoliopsida; order Fabales; family Fabaceae; genus Lathyrus; species Lathyrus aphaca. The sequence goes on from OZ014524.1 coordinate 36,606,463, forward strand.
AAGTTTAAGTCTTTCTGTTCTTTATCCTTTGAATGGTAAGACTATCCCTATTATTAAGGAATAGGTAGTCATTACCTTGGATGTATGGGACGAGTAAGGGACATCTGTTTAATGAAGGCAACTGTGGGGTGTATTAAGCAATTTTTTGGAGGGACTGTCATCATTATTCGAAAGGGACAAGATCATTATGAAAGGCAACCATTTAAGGGACTTGATCTTTGATTATGAAGGGACTAGATGACTTTTCTTTTAAGGGACTTTTGCTTTATACACCCTACTTGACCTTTTAATTAGGCAACAATGAGGGGTAACCCTAGAAAGTGAGATGGCGATCAAATATCGACTTACGTGTGTGAGTGTTCAATTTTAAATATTTATCTTATAATTTAAATGATCTAAATTCAATTTTAAATATACATACATGTTACACTCCCTATTTTTACTAACCATGACTTAAAATTAAATAATTTAAATATTACAAAAAATTACATCCAGGAGCAGTTACAATAATAATAATAAAGCAATTTAAATATAATAAGCAAAATAATAAATAAGCAAGAATAAATAAATAATTATAATAGGGGTTAGTGAAAATAATAATAATCGCAATTTAAAAAAAATAAAAGGGGTTATTAATAAACATGGTTAGTAATAATAAGCAAAAAAAAAATGTTATAATAAACAAAAATTTTAATGGTTAAAAAGAAATTATAAACAATCATATTAATTATTATAAAATTTAAAATTATAAACAAATTAAATAAATTATGAACATATTATGAAAAAGTAAATTATAATTAAAAATTAGCAATTTTAAACATATAATAGAAATTATTTACATGTAAAATTAAAGTATAAACAATTGTAGAATATTTACAAAATTTAATTATAAAAAATATATATATGATTTAAAAAAAATGTGATCATACAATTAAATTTACAAATTTAAAAAATTATAATAAAATTTTATTCACTAATTAAAATATAAACAAGAATTATAATTAGGTTTTTTTTTTAAAAAAAGATATTTTTTGGGTTTATAAATTTATAAAACAAAATTAGGGTTTTTAATTGTTTGGAAAAAATAAATTATCTCATATAAATTAATTATACAAAATTATTATTTACATACAACAAGATAAATTTTAAATAATTTCACTAATAAGATTTATTTGAAAAAACTGAATTTTAAGTTATAGGAAAAAAAAAGAAATAGTATAAACATATTTTTATTATTTTAAATTCATTTAATTCTAACATAAACAAATAAAATAGAAAAAACAGAAAAAGGTAGTAAAAAGAACTTACCTGGCTGGGATTTGAACCCAGCACCTTTGGCTTGCCAAGAACAAAACACACCACCAGACCATCAGCGCGCGTGTGATAATGGAATGGATCCAATTTGTTTTATGCAATAAACCTGAAAAAATCACAAAAATAAGAAAAACCAAAAGGCCTGGGGGATCGAACCCAGGACCTTACCAACAAACACACAATCACGTTACCAATCCTGCTGGGTGAGCGAACCTGTCATCATAATGGCCACAATGCATAATATATTATATTGGCTAAATGTCTGGAAAAATAAGCAAAAAGGACTGAAGCCAGGATTCGAACCCCTGCCCTCTCATAATACGCGTGCCTGACTTTCCACTGGGACAAGCATGTGCTTGTGAAATACAAACAGAATCAATTCATAATATTTTAAAACAGAAATTCAAATTTGAAATTCGCGCCAGTCAGCTTCATCTTCTTCCTTGATTCATACGAAATTACCTGCGAAATCATGTACGAATTTTCCTGCGAAATTCAATCTGCAGCAAAACCTATGAAATCTAAACAGCATCAAAACCATGAAATCACATCAAATTAATGGCACAAACAAAGTCTAGAGGTCAATTCGAATCAATCTGTGGTTTTAGAATTCATTTAGGCTGGATAAATCAGAAAACCCTAAAGCTCATCCGAAACCCTAATCATGGTGGATTTCGTTCTAATTAATAGAACTTCACAAAACTTGCCCAGAAACGATCTATAACATACCACAAACACAAAGCATTAGTTAAAATTCATTAAAAAACAGCCATTATTCAGAATCGAAAAAATGAAATGTGATGAACAATTTGAATCAGATTATGCGAATGGAGAGGTTTTTGATGCAAGTAAGCACTGATTTCGACTCAATGATGTCTAGTGATCATGGCTGTGTTCTCAAATTACCTTCAAATGCTTTGTATTATTGAAACCGAATTTGAGTTTGTGAGGGATTTTTTGGTTTGCAAACTTACTCTTGGGGAGGCTGGAAATCGTGGCTTGCATTAGGTTTGTGTCAAGTACTTATAGAACAATGCATTAGGTCAGAAAAATTGATCATTTGTGTGGAAGATTTGATCTAAAAAGATTCACAAAGATAAGCTTTGAAATTTCAATATTTTTGCATCAACACTTTCTATTTCAAGTCAATCAATGTTATCCTTGTATCAATTTGTTCCATGCTGAATTCATGACTTTCTAGAATCAAAAATAAATTTAAATCTTCATGTTTAATATTTTATTTAAATTTAAAATGATTTTAAGTATAAAAAATCATAATAAATTAATTAAATAAAATAAAAATTATGAAAATATCATAGAATTTTCGTGCATGATGTCATGGATTGCTTTGGGTCATTAAAAGTTCAGCCCACTTAACAAAATTTGGTTTTAAACCTCCATTTGCTTCATAAACTTCCCTAAAATTTCCCAACTTTGCAAGGGCACACATCCTTCAATTTTAATGCTATGAGGGTGTTCTTGGACATTTTGGAAAGCTTGAAGAGTCCTTTAACCAACCCCACTGGTTTCATGTCCATATCATTCACCATTCTCAAGTTATGCCCTTTTGAAGTTGTTGACTTTTTGTTGACTTTCAAAAGGACCTATAATGTCTTAGCTCATACCTTCCAAATGAAGCATTTTTGGGCTTGGCTTGTGAGACAAAAAGTTGTAGAGAATTCAATTTCCTTAAAAATGAGCTTTGGATGGAGACTTGGTGATAAAGTATGTGAAAGTTATGGCTGGTCAAAGTTCAGTTGACTTTTACTGAGGAAACCCTAATTTAGAAACTCCTGATTCTTGATGATCTGAAATATCCTTGATGAATCATGATCAACCCTTGATCAAATGATGAATTTTACTTCATATACTTGATGTTGGAAAAAAATCATGAAGTTTGACTTTGGTTTAACCACAGTTGACCTCAGTTTGACTTTTTAACTGCTTTGACTGATTTTGACTTATCTGATCATCTGACTGAGCAAACTTTTGAGAAAAGTCTTGAAACTTGTCATGGGGGTTCTTAAACACATATAAGATGTTATGAAGCTCACTTGAAGTCTTGGAATTCCATTTAGCCTGATTAAAGTCAAAACCCTAGTTTTGGATGCACTGCTTAGGAGGTGCATTGTCTGAGGGAATTGTCAACTCTTCTGACCCATTGTGAACTTTGTGAACCTTGTGAACCATCATAAAATGTCTTGTGAACCTCATGGGAGGTATTGTGAACCTTGTGAACCTTGTGAACCTCATAAACTATCTTGTAGACTTCATGAACCTCATGAAAGGTCTTGTAAGCATTGTGAATCTTGTGAACCTTGTGAACCTCATAAAGTGACTTGTAGACTTCATGAACCTCATGAAAGGTCTTGTAAGTGTTGTGAATCTTGTGAACCTTGTGAACCTTCTTAGCACACAAAGTCTTGTATTGTGAGGGCAAATTTTGGGGTGCAACAGATGGTCAGATCGTGGTCCCTGCAGACTTGATCGTGGAGGACTCCCAGCCCGGGGTGACGGCTCAGCTTGACCAACCGGAGGTGCAACCGCCTCAGAGCGAAGGTCAACCCGGTGCTCCAGAAGGGGACGAGAATTAATTTGGCCTGCGCGCCGTTACTATGTAATTTATTGTGCTTTTTGCTTTGCTCGGGGACGTGGTCCCCTTTGTGTGTAATTACGAACAAGTCGGCCCTTCGAGGTCGCAATCTCTTAGTAAACGTACCCGACCTTGGTGGTCTTTTGTTATTCCACAATGTTTTTATTTTACAAGTATTTCTTAACTATGCGTCCATCAGAGGACTTTCTTCCTTTTATGTTTCTATAAACGTTAAGTGTTTGACGTCTTTATGATGATTAGATGTGATTAGGCAAATACGGGGTGTATGTTTGTGATCTGTTGGTTTGGGGGACCAACCAGATGTTGGAGTCTGGCTCCTGGTCGGTACCCGGGCCAAGATAATGACTCGGGCTCCGAGGCTTGAACGTCCCATCGCGAGCTGAGGTTCTGCCTGGTCGTGGTACATAGGCGACGTCAGACTCGTTTGAGTATCCGCCCGTGCAACAGTCACCTCCTTCCCTTGGAAGAAGATCCTGATAATCATTTTATTTGGGTTACTGTGCTTGTACCTGGGCACGCAGGTCTAGTCGGACCTATTGCTCATCGCTTGAGAGCCGAGCAAGGTGACTCTGTAATTTAACTGTAATATTGCTTGAGCTTCTCGGCGTTCCATGACCGAGCAAGTTCTTCCCCGTGAAGATTTTCTAAATAATAGGCCCCTTTTTCGGTCTTTGCTCGGACACGATACGGGCCCTCCCAATTAGGCGTTAGTTTTCCTTCGCTGGAATCTCTGTGATTTCTTCTTAGAACGAAACTACCCACTTCGAATGCTCTTCTTATGACTTTAGAATTGTACCGAGCTGCTATGTTTTGTTTAAGAGTGGCCTCTCGAAGAACGGCTTCTGATCGGATTTCTTCGACCAGGTCAAGCTCGTCTCTTAAAGCTTCGGAGTTGGTGTCTTGGTCCATTAGGGACTCTGTCCGCCTGGATCAGATGTGCATTTCCACAGGAATTACTGCTTCGGTCCCATATGCCAACCGGAACGGGGATTCACCGGTCGTTGAGTGGGGAGTGGTTCTATATGCCCAAAGTACGCTGTGTAACTCCTTGACCCAGTGTTTCTTGTGCTCTTCCAGTCTTCGTTTCAGACCTCTTAGGATTACTCTATTTGCAGCTTCTGCTTGTCCGTTAGTTTGGGGATGCTCCACCGAAGCGAAGTTTTGTTTTGTTCCTACTAACGCAACAAATTCTTTGAAATGTCTATCGGTGAATTGGGTACCGTTATCGGTTACAATGGCGAGCGGTACCCCGAATCGAGCGAGAATGCTCCTCTTGAAGAAGCGTAGTATGTTGAGTGCAGTAAATTTGGCCAAGGCCTCAACTTCTATCCATTTGATGAAATAATCGACGCCCACAATGAGGTATTTATTTTGGCCGGATCCGAAGATGAATGGTCCTAAGATGTCCATCCCCCACCACGCGAATGGCCACGGGGAAGACAACGATTTTAGCTCGGTAGGGGGTGCTACGTGTACGTCTCCGTGTCGTTGGCATTTGTCGCATCTTTTTACGTGCTCGTTCGCTTCGTGCTGGAGTTTCGGCCAATAGTACCCTGCCCGGAGAATCTTTCGGGCTAGCGATCGTCCGCCTGGGTGTTGTGCGTTAATTCCTTCATGGACTTCTCTTAGTACGTGTGGGACGTTCTCTTCCTATACGCACCTGAGGAGTGGCATAGAAAACACTCGGCGATACATACGCCCACCGACCAAGGAGTATGAGCACGACCTTCGACGCACGGTGCTAGCCGTTTTCGGGTCTGTTGGTAACTCACCCTTGGTCAGGTAGTTAAACATTGGGGTCATCCAGCAGTTGGCGTCGCCTATGCGATTAATGTCTAGGTGGGTTGAAGATTGTCCAATGCTTGGTCGGGGTAGCACTTTTTGTATAACGAATTTGTTGTTTCCTTTCCTTTTAGTGCTTGCCAACTTGGAAAGGATATCAGCTCGAGTATTATTCTCTCGCGGGACGTGTTTGACCTCGACGCTTGTGAATCGTTTTAGTTCGTTTTTTTCAAGGTCCAGGTATTCAGCCATATTGTCGTTTTTGGCCTGGAAATCTCCTCAAACTTGGCTAGCGACCAGCTGGGAATCTGTGCAAATTGTGATTTCCTCTGCTTCCAGGTCGATCGCGAGCCGTATGCCTTCCAGGAAGGCTTCGTATTCCTCATGGTTGTTGGATGTGGGGAAGGATAAAGTTAAAGATACTTCGATGATGCTTCCCTCTTCGCTTTCCAGGATAACTCCAGCTCCTATACCCGTTGGGCCAGATGCTCCGTCTACGAAGATGGTCCATTTGGATGGAGATCTCGGCTCTAGCTCGGTGAAAGTGAGCTCTGCTACAAAGTCGGCTAGTGCTTGAGCTTTGAGAGCTTGTCTCCCTTCGAATTTGATGTCAAATTCGGATAGTTCCAACGACCATTTTAGCATTCGCCCGGCCATATCTGGTCGACCGAGTAATTGTCTTATGGGTTGGTCCGTCCTCACGATGATGGTGTGGGCTAAGAAATAATGTCGCAGTCTCCTGGCTGCAAAAAGGAGGGCCAGGGCCACCTTTTCTACCTGGAGGTATCGAAGTTCGGGGCCGTGGAGCGCCTTGCTCGTAAAATAGATAGGTTTCTGTCCCTCGGGTAGGTCGCGTATGAGGGCTGCACTTACGGCCTCGTTCGCTACGGCAAGATAGAGGTAAAACGTCTCCTCTTCTTTGGGCCTGGACAAAACTGGGGGCTTAGATAATGCCTTTTTAAGTTGGGACAAGGCTTGCTCGCACTCCTCCGTCCATTCAAAGGTGGCCTCTTTGCGGAGGAGTTTGTAAAAGGGGAGGGCGTGCTGAGTGGATTTTGCCACAAATCGTGCGAGGGAAGCGAGGACCCCGTTCAACGATTGTATGGATTTTTAAGAATTAGGAGTAGGAAGTTCTGTGAATGGCCGACATTTGTCAGGATTGGCTTCAATACCTCGTTCAGTTAAATAGAATCCGAGGAACTTCCCTGCTCGGACCCCAAACGTGCACTTCTCGGGATTGAAACGCATTTTGCATTTTCGGGCTTGATCGAATACCTTTCGTAAGTGGGACGCGTGGTCCGTCTCTTTCTGAGACTTGACGATCATGTCGTCCATGTACACCTCAAGCATGTCCCCGATTTCTTCCTGGAATACCTTATTCATCATGCGCTGATATGTCGCGCCCGCGTTTTTTAAACCGAAGGGCATAACATTATAATAATAGTTGCCCGATTCGGTCATGAAGGTCGTGTATTTTTTGTCGGACACAGCCATGGGTATTTGATTGTACCCCGAGTAGGCGTCCATGAAGGACAATAGCTTGAAACCGGACGAATTGTCGACCAGTTTGTCGATGTTAGGCAAAGGATATGCGTCTTTCGGGCATGTCCGGTTAAGATCAGTATAGTCAACACACATTCTCCATTTTCCACTAGATTTTTTGACAAGTACAACATTTGAGAGCCAGGTTGTGTACCTGACCTCAGTTACAAAATTTTCCTCTAGGAGGTCTTTAACAGCAGATTCGGCCGCTCTGGTTTTCTCGGTTGACTGCTTCCTCCTACGTTGGGCGACCGCTTTGTGTGTTGGGTCGATGGAGAGGTGATGACAAGCCGTCTCGGGGTAGAGCCCTGACATTTCTGCGGTGCTCCAAGCAAACAAATCCGCGTTTCCCTTGAGGCATGCTTCTAACTGTCGTTTCGCCAAGTCGGGCAGATGTGCCCCGATCTTGACGCACCGAACCGGATCATCTCCCAAAGGAATCAGTTCGAATTCTCCGTCTGGAATTGGCCGGGAAAGTGAACCGGTCAACCTTTGAATGCCCTCGTTGTCTCTGAGAACCTGCATTCCAGATCGATTGAGTCTACCTGAGGAAAAGCCTTGGATGTTTGTGGAGTATCTGGCGAAGTCAGTGCTGAAGGGTTTGGTTGGTAAGATATCGAGCTAAGACCTCTGGATGCTGCCTCAAAACATCGGCGGGCAGCTTCGACGTCACCGTGTAGCGTAGCGACTTTGCCCGAAGTAGTATAATACTTCATTTTTAGGTGGACGGTGGATGGAACAGCGATCAGCTCGGCCAATGTCGGTTGTCCCAAAATACATTGGTGCAACGACGGGCAATCTACGACCAGGAATTGGACGCGAACAGTTCTGGCAGTTTCGGATGTCCCAAAGGTGACGAAGAGATCGACGTAGCCCCATGGTCGGGAGACTGCTCCGTTGAAACCTTGTAAGTCTGATCCGACGTACGGAGTCAGGTGTGTTTCATTCAACTGGAGTGTTGAAAATAATTGGGAGTAAATGATGTCGCAGGAGCTACCTTGGTCCACCAGGATTCTCCTCACATCAAAATTTGCCATTCGTGCACGGATGAGTAGTGGGATGTTGGCATTTGGTGCTCCTCCTAAAAGTTCCTCCCGGTAAAAAGCAAGGGTACTGAGCCTTCTCTTGGGGGGTCCAGGGTCGCACTCTGGGTAGGGCCTTTCGCGATCAGTTGGTCGAATTTCCTCTTTACGGATCCGACCGTGATTTTGTTAAAACCTCCCCCTGAGATGACCATTTCAGATGGAAAGGTCTCCCACAGGCTGTGGGAGGAAAAATATCCTGGACTCCCCGTGTGATCGGGAAGGAAGAAATCTTCCGGGCGATAGATGCTCAGGGCAACCTGCATGTTCGCATCTGCTGGAATGGGCACAACCTCTTCGATCTTTTGAGTCTCCTGCGCTTCTTGTCGAGGGGTGTCTCTAGATTTGGTAAACTGTTTGAGGTGCCCGTCTTTAATAAGTATTCTTATTGCGTCTTTGAGATGGATGCAGTCTTCGGTATTATGGTTGTGACTCTTGTGGAATCTGCAGTACTTCGTCTTGTCCGCGTCCGGTTTGCTAGGCAGCTGCTTCAGAAAGCGTACTCCTACTTGCCTGAATTCTGAGTTGGCACATTCGGACAGGATCGTTTCCCTAGAGACCAGGAGGGGAGTATATTCATGAAATCGGCCGATGGGTCCTCTGTGCTCCCGCGGTTCACGGGGGCGATCATCCTTTCTTTTGTCTCCTCCCCGACAAGATGTCGAGGGTTCATCGACCCGGTGGGGCTTCGCGTCCTCGCGACGCCGGGTGTCTCGGACGGAGCTAGCCGCCTGCTTTTCCTCATATTGGATGTAAGCTTGGGCTTTCAACAAGAAAACGTCAAGGGTGGCCGGGGTCTCGATGCCAACCGCTCGGTGGAAATCGGTCGACGGGCGTAGTCCCCGTTCCAGCAAGTACTTCTTCATGTCGTCCGTTGTGGATACCTGGACTGCTTCTTTGTTGAACCTCTCGATATAGGTTCGTAGAGGTTCGTCCTTCCCCTGGATGATCGCTTCGAGTGATGCTTCCGTCTTCGGATGTCGTCTAGAGGCGGTGAAGTGCCTGGAAAATGTGCGTCCGAGTTGTTTCCAGGAAGTGATGGACTCCGCTTCTAGGCTTTTGTACCACGCCATCGCTCTTTTCCTCAGAGTTGTAGGAAAGAGGCGACATTTGATCGCCCATCGCACCCCTCGGTAGTCGAGCAAAGCATCAATATTCTCGATATGCTCGTCAAGATCTGTGGTCCCATCATATGAGCCTAAAGGTGGAGGTTTTTCTAAACCCTTTGGGAGTTTAGCCGCCATGATTTCCGACGAGAGGGGGCCCCTGGTGTCTTCATCGTCGCTGGAATTGAATGAAGTGGACCTGGGCGCGCACTTCTTCGCTCGCCGGGGTGATGCGGATCTTGATCTGCTCCTTCTTGATTTTCTTGGAGGGGAAGATCGAGGAGGAGATGAGCGGGACCGTTTGTCACTAGTAGATTCGTCGACGCGTCCTTTCCTCTTTCTCTTGGGAGGAGAGGGAATACGCCTTCTTTGGTGTCCCGCGGGAGACCGGGGTGGTCGACGGTTATTATCTTCAAGATGGGCAATCTTCTCGCCATGGGCGAGGAGCAACAAATTTGTCTGATTCAGAATTTCAGCCAGCGTTGCGAAATCGGATCTTGAAGGAGTTGGGGGAAGAGGAACTTCCGGGCGACTTTCTAGAGGTTGGTCGCGGTCGGGGGAAGGTGAGGTTGTCTTCCCGTCTGGGTGATCTTGCACGGTTTCTTCGTGCGGAGGATGATGAATGTTGCTCTCACGTTGCGTGATGAGCATGTCATCGTTCGACCGGTTGTCCGGATTGTTGTCTCGAGCAACCATGGATTTTGGTAAAAACTTTGGTTCTTGAAGATTTTGAGAGAGAAGAACGGGGAAATCAGTTTCCCACAGACGGCGTCACCTGATCGTACCTGGAGATCAGGATCCGATATGGCTGGCGTCAAACGTTGTTGAAGGACGGTTGATAAGGAGAAGAGGGGATGTACCTACAAGGCACTCCGATGCTAAAGTAAGAGATTGAGCAAAGAGCATGCAAGTACGAGAATTAAGGTGAGAGAATTGAATACATGGCCCTCTCATCTGAGAGGGTTTATATACTGTCGTTAGTGGATGATTATTAGTTCAAGCCGTTTGGCGCGGATCGCGGAATCCGCACGAATAGGTAACTGTCAAAACTAGCCGTTGGGGGATTTCATCCTGATCGGTATGGCTTTGGTCGACAAGGACCGTTATTCTTGGCGTGGTGCTCGACGTCGAGCGTGTCATAATGCCACTTTGCTTGGCCCAATTCTGGGAGTTGGGTCTGCCCAGAACACTAACCTAATGGGTTTTTTAACAGTTACCCATTACAAGCTAACTTAGAGTACAAGCTAACTTAAACAATTGGATACATAACACAATGTTCAATTAAACAGTAGCATGTGAGTGGATTTCGACGACATGCTAACTTTAGAATTCTTTCCAATATCTCACATATGAATTGTAGGTTTCAATTTTTTTTAAATAATTTATTTATAAATAATAAATTTTACATATAAAAAGGAAGAAGTTGACAAAAAAAAGAACTTATCAATTTTACAAAAGAATAAAAAAGTTTAAGAATTTTATTTAATAAAATAACATATAGCAAAATTATATGAGGTTAATATTAAAATATTGGTGAATTTAAATGACAGCTACTTTTCTTAAATCTGTATTAAATTGAAATTAGTATATTATAATCATTCTTATTTTTATTTAAAAGATATAAAAATACATTATTTTTTGTTAATAGTTAACAAACATTTATTTTATGTAAAATTATATTATTTAAGACAATTTTAAGCTACTTATTTTTAAAGAAACAACTTGAAGTATATATATATATATATATATATATATATATATATATATATATATATATATATATATATATATATATATATATATATATATATATATATATATATATATATATATATATATATAAAATCAAGTGTACTATAGTTGTTCTAATTTTTATTTTGATAATATTTAAATTAAAATTTTTAACCAATTATTAAGTCAAAAACATATCTATGTATGGTTTTTATAAAAAATAAAATACGTGTGTTATAATATTTTTATTTCATTCAAAAGATATAAAAAGATTAAATATCGTATATATATAGTAACTACGGAAGTCTCTCAATGAGGAATCCTCATGTACATATTTGTGTATAAATATTAGAAAAGAGTAATGTACAATGATACATACATAAGATAGAAATTTTGTCTCACTTTTTATCTGTTTTTCTAGCTTTTTAATGACAAAACAAAAACATAGAGAAACTTTTCACTCACTCTTGAATATGATGCAACAATGTTGAAGATTTTAACATAAAAAAGGACCTATAATTTAGTTCTAATTGATTGAGCCTATACTCTGCATTTGTTAGTTTGTATACTAAATTGCATGCAAATTTCTTTTATTGGGACCAAACTATAACTTGGTTATTAAATTCGTATGGTCCCTTTTGGTCAATTTCAACGTACGAATTCACGTTGAGACACACTACGTGGAGATGCATGGATGGATGAAATTAAACAAGTACGAATGATGTGTGTAGGTTTATGTCCGAATCACACGATTGAATGCTGACATTACCAACCAGTTAGATGTGCCTCTAATGTGTGTTCAATTCACACGTTTCGTTACATGCTACTAACACCTTCAACTCCGTGTGATTAATTACACTAATAAATTTTATAATTTCATTATATTTATATTTGCTTATGAGGACTTTTTCAGATTAATCAGAAGTTCTAAATTTACATAAACTACTACGGAATATATATGTGGTTGAGAGAAAGAGTTCACCATAAATGGTGATTGGTAGTAAGGTAGGGTGTGATAGTATGTATCCGTTTTACCATAACGGATGTAGTAAGGACCCACTAGCACGTTACATATCACTACGATTATAGAAAGTATGGGTGGCAAAATGGACACGCTCCGTAGGGCATGCCCGTTTTGCCCGCACTTTTGTGCGGGGCAGACCAAGAGTTTAGATCATTACTCTCTCATGTATACGTTTCGTCCCGTCCTGTTTTCTTCGCGAGCTTTTGCGGGCGCGAACATTTACATTTTTTTTAGGCTTAAAAGATGTCGTGTCTGCAAGTTTTCTCCGCCCCACCCTAGTTTATTTATGGGACGAACGTAGGTTTTAATCCTGCATCTTCAACTATGTCCGCTCTGCCCCTTTTTTTACGGGCTTTTGCGGGGAGGGTCTAAACTGAGAAGACATGTTCGTATGTCACCCCTAATAGAGAGTAACTGTAATAAAATGTGGAGCTCAGTGGTTTGATACCTAATTGTCGCTCCCACCAAATGACACCCGGTCAGAAGGGGTACAGACGCGAACGGTCGGCGAAAGGAGAAGGAATGAATAGAGTCGCCAGCTAGGCATTTTTATCCCGAAGGAAAGGTAATGCTGCATAAACCTAAGAAAGGATGGATAAGACGGTTGCGAACCAGAGAGACTGAGAAAGGGGGTTGGTTACAACCTGGGAAGGTATTAGCACCCAGATTGTCCGTCGTACTCGACGGGATCCACGCTTAAAAGATTTGTGCTTAAAGGGGTAGTGTCCGTGCAATCTGTGAATCAAAAGCTGGAAAGAATGCAAGTGTTAGTGTAAAAGAAAGGTGAAGTGAGTAAAAGAAGTGTTAGTGTGAAGAAAGAAGGAAATGCTCAAGACAATGAGGTTTAAAGAATAATGCTGGAAGGAGAGGGAATATACAGAGACTTTTGTTCGATAACTGTTAAGTTATGCCTACGTATCCTCTCGTGCAATGAGGAAGTCAGAACACTGTAGTTCGACTCAAAGAGACTGAAAGATAAATTGACTTGTGAACTGCTCACTTGTCTATGCTCAAGTGTATGACCTGTCTGGCTCAGGTGCAAACTGTCTTGCATTAGACGGAAGAAGCAAGTTCTCGTTTGTGAGTGGATGAGATGAGAAAAGAATCCCGGAGGAGACGATTATTGTTTGTTTTTGATGTTTTCAATCTTTTATTGCTTTTTGGAGTTTGTCATAAGAAAATGAGCTTAAGCCTAAACCAAGGGTTAGTAAGCTCATCACATCCTCCCTCTGATTAGGGGTAATGAGAATACCTTAAGTATGAAGTAAACACCTCACACTTAATCACCATGATGTAGGATTAAGATCATTAACCTACTTGAATTCATTTAGATGTTTTTTTTGGAGTTTTTGTTTGGTGTTAAGTAATGAGTTTAAGCCATAATCAAAGATTTAATGGACCCATTACACCATCCTAATAGAAGGATAATAGATGGGAACATTTAAGCTGAGAAAGGCTCCTCAACTTAATCCATGATTAGGGATTAACCTCATGACAAAACAAAACCTTTATTAAAGTGGATTTTAGTTAATGGTAAGATGAAGAAGTGGATTTTAGGATTTGTAAGACAACTTGAGGGGGACTTGTCCATTAACACTAGGGTTAGTCCTTCTTAACCAATTAAGGAAGAATTAGAACCCTAATGCAAGGATTTAAGTGGATTGTCCATTAACACTTGATGTCTTAATGATTATTAAGTGGATTGATTAAAGGATTTAAACACATTAAGGGTTTAACACTTAGGATTAAAGTTATACACTCCATCCTAATAGAAGTATGCATGCATAACCCTAATCACAAAGCCTTAAAACCTTTAAGGTTTAGTCCTTGATTATGAGGTGAGAAAAGAAGACTCAAAGATGACACAAAGGTAAAACTAATGGGGGACTAATCAAACCCTAATTGTTAACATGCTTGGGTGTCCCTAGGGTTAATGAGGCTTGCAAGAAGATCTTCAGAGAAGCCACCAAGGAAGGAGCAGAGAAGCAGAAAGAAGCAAGTCAACTTACTTCACTTAAGAAGATAAGTTGCTTGAAGGAAGAAAGAGGAGAAGGAGCATTAATGAGCAAGCTCACTCTAATACACAATTAAAATGCAGAAATGAATGCAAAAGAGAGATGAGAAGATATTGTGAGAAGTGAAGGCAAATTCACTTCTCAAACACTTACCACCTGAAAAGTTAGCAACAAGAAAATGAAATGACATGAAAATGAGATGAAATGCAATGATGCAAACCAAAGTTAGAAGCATAAACATGATGTTAATGATGCTAAGAGATGATGCAAACACATGTCAAGAGTTGTGGGTGATCATACAAGAGTAAGGATGCAAATGAAGCATGTTTTGAACCATGAAAGTTCATGAGAGTTTATGAGATGCAATGGAGGTATAACATGACAAATGGATGAAGAAATGACTTATCATGATTCTAATGTGTCTTAACATGTCTTAGGAGTCATGTGAATGTACAAAATCTCATGGCAAGTTCATGTATGCAAGCAAATAAGAGATGAATGCAAATGAAAGCCAAAATTGGGGTTTATGCACAAGACACAAAGCAAAATCCAAAATCAGAAGCAAATGACAAGATAAAAAATTGAAAATGGGATCAAAGGAACCCTAACCCTACATAAGTTCACTGCCCAAAGGAGGGGACCTAATTCTTAACCTAATGGGAGTTATGATTTTCTCAAGTTGGCTAGGGTTTTAAGGCACCTCAAAAGTAAAAATGCACATCAAAATGAAAATGAAAGATAAATTCAAACCAATTTTTCTCTATAAACTACAAGATATGAAGAATGCAATGCAAAAAGAACCAACATCAAACTCTTCAAGGTTAGGCAGAATGAATTTTTCTAAGTTAGAACAAAAATATTGCCTTTCAAGAACTTTAATTCCAAAGAAAAATGTCAAAATATATCAAGAACCAAAAAGAAATTTGTTTGAAGAGTTTGATAATGTTTCTAAATGTATTAAAATGCAATGTGAAATTTTTGGTGATTTTTAGAAACCTAAATGCTATTTTAATTAATTAATTTTCATTAACTAATTAAAAATAAACATTTAAATGATTTAAAAATAATTTTTAATGCAAAAAATAAAAATAAAAATATTTTTGGGTTCTGAAAATTAATAAAAGATTTGATAAAAATTTTCAGAATTTTTAGATGTATTTTACTATTTTTAAAAATTCGTAGAAATTAAATACAAAACAAATAAAACAAAAATGAATTAAATGAATAAATGAGAAAGTCAGCTGATCCAAGGGCCCAGGTTCAAACTTAAAAGGGAGGGAATTGACTTCGCGCGCTATCCAATGGCCAGAATTCAAACTACGCTAATTATGTCATTAACCCTAATCTGAACCCTAATTACTTTCAGGTGACCGGAACAGTGTTCCGGTCATCTTCTCCGGCCAGCCAAATGTGCTATCTCACTCCATACGCAACCCTAAGCTCTCTAACTCTCCAGAATCAAACATCTAACAACCCTAAACATGAATCCAGCCCTAAAACTCATTTATTTTCACTCAAGACCAAGAATCAAAGCCAAACGGAAAATACGCAGAAAATTTCAGAGGTTCAATACATGCTTAATACTTGACCATTTTCAAAACTAAACATATCAGAATCATCAGTGAATCATGGAGGATCAATTAGAAACTTAAAAACGCATTTCTGGAAAATTTGTTCTTGAGGTTACCTGAACTGAAGCTTTCGAAGATGGTGCTTTCTGGCCAGTTCTTTGCTTCAAACAAGCTCCAATGATCCTCCCCAAGTGTTTGTGATGCTTAGCTGGAGTTTATATGGCCTCAAAATGAAAATGGCAGAAGCTCAGTTTGTGAAATGTGAAAATCGTATTTTTAATTGTGGAGGTTTTAGGGCCAAATGAAAGGTGGGAAATGATCAGTGGATCATGGTGAGTTGAATGGTGAAAGAAATTTGAAGGTTTGATGGTTGAATCAAGAGATTCGAAGGCTTTTGCAAATTTGAGGATTTTGGAGTGTGCTGAGTTCTTGGAGTTTCAGGCTGTGTTGTTGTGTGCTTTTGCTTGGTTTTGATCCACATAAAGAAGTGTGATAGGTCAGAGAGTGGGTGTTGGCCTATGTTGATTGGTATGGGCAAGTTGCCAAAATGTCAAAAGTTAGTGTACTTGAGGTATGGGCACATGGCAGGCCAAGGACAATGGGGTGTCCTGCGCAGCAAGGATCAAGGAGTGTCATGAAATCAGATTTTGTGAGCTGTGGCAAGTGGATGAAGGGATTTGGATCATTTTGCAATTGTGAACAACTTTGGCCCCCTTTGAAATTCTTGAAGTTTAGGTCATGTAACTTGAGAAATCTTTGGGTCAATCTGAAGTTTAGGTCATGTATGATGTTTGTATGATGATTAGAAGTCACTTAGAGGTCACATTTGGCTTTGGCAAGTGTATTTGCAAGTTTCCTCTTTGGCACAAAAGTGGAAATTAAGTGATTTTGTCCAACTTTGCAAGGCCATAACTTTTGTTCTAAAATGAATTAGAATGAGTTCTTATACTTTTTGAAAATGGGAGGATCCAATCTACAACTTTCATGACCAAGAATTTTTCATTTGAAGCGTTTTTGAATCAAAAAGAGGAGGTTGAAAAACTTTCCCAAAATGGCAAGTTTACATTACAAGTCACTTTCCCAAAATGGAAACTTTGCAAATGGCTTGAAATTCTTCAACTTTGTGAACTTCTATCATCTTCTAAGATCAAATAAAGATCATATACACTCAAAATGATGGAGAAACCCCTTTGGTTGGATGATTGGGGGCCTCAGATGCCCTGATTTTGCACTGACTTGCTCAAGAAGTCATATATTGATCAGATGCCTTCCCCATTGAATTTCTTCATGAAAATTGGTATGCATGATCCTCATATCATATAGAGACCAATAGAAACAAGAATGACCAAAAAAATTGAAGTTATGGCCTCTGAAACCAAAACCTTAATTTCAGGTCATCTGTGCAGTTAAACCTGGCTCTGCTTCCATGCCTTTCTCAGTTCTTGTGATTCTCTGATTTTCTTGATCTTTGGAGGATGTAATATGATGCTTGAACATACATGGACCCTCTTGAGAAGATTGAGGACCTTTGGAGTGGCTCAGATAGCTCATGGATTGCTCAGATCACAAACCCTAGATGCAGATGCCTTAGAACCAATGCAGTGAAGCAAAAATGTAATATGAGATGATATAATTGAACTTATGCAAATGACAAGAATCACAAGCCATGGTGAAATGAGTGAGGGCAAATTTGGGGTGTTTACAGCTGCCCCTATTCAAGCATGAGTTAGTTATGCGGGATGTAAGCAACGGCTTAACAGGCAAACAAGATAACTTGTGGTTGAATACCTAAGACAATCCAAAATTTTCACTCACTGGGTATGAAGAAGAAAAGGGATATAGATTGTAAAAGGAAGTGAAATATGATTATAAAGTGCGGGCGACGGAGGACGACCGTCGAGCAGAAGACGACTGCTGGGGATAAAGCAATGACGGGGACGACCGGCATGCTGGGGAAACAAAGAGATTATGGTGGGGACGACCATCAAATAAAGTTATAAGACTCTCTGGGGATTAAAGGTAAATAATGGGGACGTCCATCGGGTTGAAAGAATAAATGATGAGGAACGGTCATCAAAGGTGAAGGACGATCACCTAGCAGGGGACGGCTGCTTTGTTGGGGATAAGATGAGGGATGATCATCTAAGGTGAAGGACGATCACCTGGCAAGGTACGATTGCCGAAAGTATCACGACATAGGACGAATGTCGGGTGAAAAGGTCGACGATGGGGACGGCCATCGGATAAGCATTGATGAAGGACGATCATCAAGAGGTGAAGGACGATCACCTAGCAGGGTACGACTGCTCTCAGGGTTTATCATGACATAGGACGAATGTCAGATAACAAGATCTACGATGGGGACGGCCCTCGGATAAAATGATGAAGGACGATCATCAGAAAGGTGAAGGACGATCACCTGGCAGGGTACGGCTGCCGAAAGTATCACGACATAGGACGAACGTCGGATAGGTAGGGGTTCTGATGAATAGAGACTCCGTTGGGGATGATGAAGGACGATCATCAAAAGGTGAAGGACGATCACCTGGCAGGGTACGGCTGCCGAAAGTATCATGACACAGGACGAATGTCAGATAGAAAGGAAATAGTTTATTCGGGATTTGCCGGGGGCTCTTCTGGGGAATAGTAGACACAGACGAGTGTCTAAATTCAAGAATATATAAGTGTTTGACACTGTGTATAGATTAAAGATGCGGACGAGCATCCTTAAGACTTTAATACGGAAGAGTATCGGTAGAAACAAACGCTGACGCATGTTCAGAGATGATGGTACGAACGAGTACCAAGTGGTTAACAAAGAATACGGACGAGTGTCAACTCTGAGGGGATTTAAGTGGCATAGACGAGGTACGGACGAGTACCTGAAATAAGTAAACATGGGTGGGATGCCGACGAGTGTTCAACTTGCTGGGAGAGCACGACACGGACGGGTGTCGGAAGAAGTGTATTATAAACAAGTATTTGGTTCCCAAAGTGTTTAGGCAACTATGCTGGGGAAGGTGACACGGACGGGTGTCAAAAGAGTGTATGGATATCTGTTTGTGGGGAATATTCTGGCGATCTTACTGGGGAATGATGACACGGACGAGTGCCGAAAGAGTATGTATCTGTATTTGTGGGTGCAAAGAGGATGCTTCGACTTTCTGCCGGGGAATTTGAGAGGTATTTTGTATATTGTTGATGGAATGTCAGTATTTACAAGTGTTTGGTTCGACACATGTCTTATGACTATGCAATATATTTGATTTTTGCCGTAATGCTCCGTATTAGACGGAATGCTACGCTCTGGGGGAAAATATGATGCGAATGCTATTATTATGCAAAGATACCAATTCGGGATTCGGATCCCGTTGCAGAGAAGATTCCTGGATGACTTGCTTGAAGTAGATATCCCAGTTGGGGAATGATGATTGGTAGATCTGATATGTATGACTCTGTTTGGTGAAACAGGTCACTGATAGACCTATCTTGGTAATGAGGGACCCAGCTGGGGTCTGCGGAAGCTTTCGTCGCTTTGTTGTGAGATCTTCAGGCATTGCTCTTCTGGATAAAGGCTGAAACTCTGTGGGGAGATAGTTCCCTTCCTGACACTTGGCTGAGGGTGAATGATGACTGGCAACTCAGCTGGGGATAAAGCATCTTTGGTGCTTAGATGTGCCGAGTAACTAATGATTTGGCAGTTTGCTGGGGAGAAGTTTCCATGTCCCATGTTGCACTTTGAGCACCTGCAATCATGTAAAGACAAAGAAACGTACAAGTACCCCGAGGCATCCCCTATTGGATCCCATTATAGGAATTTAAACACCCCCGGGAGTAATATATTTCCTGTAAGCATGTGATTTAAAAAAGGTGCATCTGTACTTATGCAATCAATATTATGAGGACATCGGACATTTTTTTGCAAACGAAAATAAAATGTACGAGACAAAGTGTAACGGAAAAATCTGGTTTTATTAATTTATGTGCCCCTGAATGGGCAAATACAGTCAAAGAAACAAATCCCCTGAAATGAGGAGATTGTTACAAATTGAGAAACAAAAAGATGCTGGCAATGTTGATGACGCTTCAAGGAGCTTCCCTTTTGCTATGACTTGTATGACATTGACGTTCTTCTCATCTTGCTTTCTGAAGAAGGCTGATTCTGACCGATGCTTTATACTTTCGAAGCTTGCCATGTTATAAGTGATACAGACGAGTTCAGAGTGCAGCTGTTCGCTTATTCCCTTATTTTGCGTGGATCGCCCTTTTGGGTTTTCAATCCACTGGGATACCCATTTTTGCCTGAGTTGTCCAATGCGGCTTTTCAACTCAGCGGGTGTACATTTTTATTTATTTTCCCTTATTTTTGCCCGAGTCTTTTATTCTGTTTTTGACTCGCCGGGATGCCCTATTTTTGCCTGGACTCACATTCTGTTTTTATGTCCAGCGGGTCATTTTATGCGAAGTATTTTTTAACTGCATCTGAATTCACAGGGGACAGGAAGTCTTCACCATCCATAGTACTGAGCATCAGTGCTCCTCCAGAGAAAACCTTCTTTACTATGAATGGACCATCGTAATTCAGAGTCCACTTGCCCCTGTGGTCTGTATGAGGAGGAAAGAGTCTTTTCAGCACAAGATCTCCTACTTGGTATTCTCGAAGCCTGACTTTCTGATCGAATGCTTTCTTCATTCTTTTCTGATACAGCTGCCCATGACAGATTGCAGTTAATCTCTTTTCTTCAATCAGATTCAGTTGTTCGTATCGGGATCGGACCCACTCTGCTTCATTTAGCTTAACATCCATTAGTACCCGTAAGGAGGGTAATTCAACTTCAACAGGTAGGACTGCCTCCATACCATACACAAGCTGATATAGTGTTGCCCCAGTGGATGTTCTGATTGACGTTCGGTATCCATGTAAAGCAAACGGTAGCATTTCGTGCCAGTCTTTGTATGTGACCACCATCTTTTGCACAATCTTTTTGATATTCTTGTTGGCTGCCTCTACAGCGCCATTCATCTTTGGCCTGTAAGGAGAAGAATTGTGGTGTCGGATCTTGAAGTCCCGGCACAGTTCTGCCATCATTTTGTTGTTCAAGTTGGAACCATTATCAGTAATGATACTCTCGGGTACTCCAAACCGGCAGATGATATCTTTCTTTAGGAATCTGGCTACCACTTGCCTTGTAACATTTGCATAGGAAGCTGCTTCGACCCATTTGGTAAAATAGTCAATGGCAACCAGAATGAATCTGTGGCCATTTGAAGCAGTCGGCTCAATCTTGCCAATCATATCAATGCCCCACATGGCAAAGGGCCAGGGTGAAGACATCACATTCAGAGGATTTGGAGGCACATGCACTTTATCCGCATAAATCTGGCATTTATGGCATTTTCTGGCATAGGCACAATAGTCTGTATTCATTGTGATCCAGTAATAGCCTGATCTCAACAAATTTTTAGCCATTGCATGCCCTCCCGCGTGGGTACCGAAAGATCCTTCGTGCACCTCGTGCATCAACAAGTCTGCTTCTGCCCTATCAACACACCTGAGAAGCACCATATCAAAGTTTCTCTTATACAAGGAACCATCAGCATTCAGGAAGAAACTGCCGGCCAACCTTCTTAATGTCTTCTTATCATTGGAAGATGCCCCGGGTGGGTATGTTTGATCCTCCAAGAAGCATTTGATATCATGGAACCAAGGCTTATCATTTTTGACAACATCTGCTGAAAATACATATGCTGGTCTGTCAAGTCTGGACACTGAAATCTGAGGCACAAAGTTGGCAGCTTGAACGTTGATCATGGATGAAATGGTAGCCAGAGCATCTGCAAACTGATTTTCATCTCGAGGGATATACTCAAGCTTGACTGTTGTGAAGAAAGTTAATAACCTCCTTGTATAATCCCGATAAGGTATCAGATGATCTTGGTGGGTGTACCATTTGCCATTGGTTTGATTAATTACCAGAGCTGAATCTCCGAACACAGTCAAAGTCTTGATCCGGAGGTCAATGGCTTCCTCAAGACCCATAATACAAGCCTCGTATTCAGCTTCGTTGTTAGTGCAGTTAAAGGTGAGTTTTGCCGAGAAAGGCATGTGAACTCCCTTAGGTGTAATGAGTACTGCACCAACACCACGACCATTCATATTAACAGCCCCATCAAACATCATAGTCCATTCTTCTTCTGGGTCGGGCCCTTCAGTGTGAACGGGCTCTTCATGATCTTTTGCTTTTATTAACATGATGTCTTCATCAGGGAAGTCAAATCTCATTGGCTGGTAATCATCAATAGGTTGCTCAGCAAGATAATCAGACAATACACTGCCTTTGATGGCTTTTTGAGATGTGTACTGAATGTCGTATTCTGTGAGGATCATTTGCCATCTTGCAACCCGTCCGGTAAGTGCTGGCTTCTCAAAAATGTACTTAACTGGGTCCATCTTGGAGATCAATAAAGTGGTGTGGGTCAACATATACTGCCTTAGTCGGCGAGCAGCCCACGCTAAAGCACAACAAGTTTTCTCGAGCAGTGAATAACGTTGTTCACAGTCGGTAAACTTTTTGCTTAGGTAGTATATTGCGTACTCTTTTCGACCAGACTCGTCATGCTGGCCCAACACACACCCCATTGACTCTTCTAATACTGTCAAGTACATGATTAGAGGTCTTCCTTCAACTGGAGGCATGAGGATTGGAGGCTCTTGTAAGTATTCCTTGATTTTGTCAAAGGCCTTCTGGCAGTCTTCATTCCACCTGACTGTTTGTTCTTTTCTTAACAGCTTGAACAAAGGCTCACAGGTTGCGGTAAGGTGAGATATGAACCGTGAAATGTAGTACAATCTACCTAAGAAACCCCGAACCTCTTTTTCTGTCTTTGGTGCAGACATTTCTTGAATGGCTTTGACTTTATCAGGGTCAACTTCAATCCCTTTCTCGGTTACAATAAATCCCAGCAGCTTACCGGATCATACCCCGAATGTGCACTTGTTGGGGTTTAACTTCAATTGGTACTTCCTCAGACGCTTGAATAGCTTCAACAGATTCACCAGGTGGTCTTCTTCTGTGAGGGACTTGGAAATCATGTCATCCACATAACATTTAATTTCTTTATGGATCATGTCGTGGAACAATGTTACCATAGCCCATTGATAAGTAGCACCAGCATTCTTCAGTCCGAATGGCATCACCTTATAGCAGAATGTGCCCCAGGGTGTGATGAAATTTGTCTTCTCCATGTCTTCAGGTGACATCTTGATCTGATTATATCCTGAAAATCCATCCATGAAGGAGAATACCGAAAACTGAGCCGTATTGTCGACCAATACATCAATGTGAGGTAATGGGAAATCATCTTTCGGGATGGCTCTGTTCAGGTCCCGGTAATCCATACACATTCTCACCTTGCCATCTTTCTTAGGCACAGGTACAATATTAGCAACCCACGGCGGATAGCTAGTCACAGCAAGGAAACCGGCGTCCCACTGCTTTTGTACCTTTTCTTTTATCTTCATTGCCATATTTGGGCGAGTACGGCGCAACTTCTGTTTTACTGTGGGCAGTCTTCTTTCAGAGGCAGCTTGTGCATGACAATGTCGGTGTCCAACCCTAGCATGTCCTGATAAGACCAAGCAAAAACATCCACATATTCCCGAAGCATGTCAATCAGTTGCTCTTTCACTGAATCTTTAAGCAGGCCCCGATCTTAACTTCTTTCACGTCTTCTTCCGTACCAAGATTAACCGTCTCAACTTCCTCCTGATGAGGAGTGATAACCTTCTCCTCTTGTCTCAACAACCTGGCTGGCTCTTCAGGTAGCTCATAATCTTCTTCAACCCCTTCATCAGCTTGATTGATTGGATTGTCAAAGTCATACGAAGTCATAGCAGTGTTGTTGTCGGTGCAGTCTGAAGGGCACTTTCTGCAAGGGTTTAGATTGGTTTATTTTAGTGATCAGTTTTATCTTATTTAGAAAAAAGTGAAAATGAAGTTATTTTATTTGAAAAGCATTGCCATTTTATTTTTGTACAAAAAGTGAAAAATGAAAAACAGTGAGCGGAAAAGAAGAGACTCGTTTGCAAAAGATGTCCTGATATTCATTAATTGATCTTTGCACAAAATACAAGATGGCCCGATTACAAAATGAGTCTTGACATCTTGGGCAAGATGCAAGACTTGATGCATGCTTTAAAATACAGGAAATAATAATTACTCTGCAGGAGTAACTCTTATAATTTCCTGGGAAGACCAGTTTGAGACATGGCTCCCCAGGGTCTTTGGACGTATCCAGCTTTCCAGGTTGCGCTCGCCTTCTGACTCATCTTCCAAGCTATTCACAGCATCCGGGGTGAGCATCCCCCACTAATGAACTTGGGCTTCGTTGCAGCCTCTGATTGATCTTGTTGAGTTAGTCTATAACCCAACCCAAATCGATCTTCTTTCTTCTCCACGGGCAGCAGCTTGCCCCAGCCATGGGCGGTACCTTCCTCAACAACCTTCCGGGCTTGTTGATATGATGTGATGGAAGTTCCCAGTACAACAGATGCTTCATTAATGTTGAGGGCCTCAAACCCCTGACTCATGGTCTCATGGATCTCCCCATCGATTTCTATGTACTTATACGTAGCCAGCTGGCTAACAAAGATGTCCTCCTCCCCACAGATGGTGATGATTTGGCCTTCCCACTCGAATTTTAACTTCTGGTGAAGGGTAGACGTAACAGCGCCAACGGCGTGGATCCAGGGTCTACCCAACAGACAGCTGTAGGCCGGCTGTATGTCCATCACAAAGAAGGTAGTTTTGAAGGTCTGCGGGCCAATCAACACAGGCAGATCAATCTCCCCAAGCACTGATCTTTTAGAGCCATCAAATGCTCTCACCACCAAATTACTCTGACGCAATGCCAAGCCATCATACTCCAGCTTCACTAAGGCTTTCTTTGGTAGAACATTGAGTGATGACCCAATGTCCACCAGTACATGAGACAGAACAGCACCCTTGCATTCCAAGGTGATATGCAGAGCCTTGTTATGGTTGCGTCCCTCTGTTGTTAAGTCAGCATTAGTAAAGCCCAGTCCATGACTGGTGTTGACATTTGCAACCACAGTTTCTAGCTGATTAACAGTAATCTCCTCCGGCACGTATGTTGCGTGCAGGACTTTCAACAATGTGTTCCTGTGAGCTTTGGAACACATCAATAGTGATAATATGGAGATTTTGGAGGGGGTTTGGTGAAGCTGGTCCACCACCTTGTAATCACTCCTTTTTATGATTCTCATGAACTCGTCTACATCTTGTTCAAAAGATGTCTTCTGAGTGTCTTTGGCAGTTGGCTCTTCAGATACCACACTCTTTCCTTTTGCTTTGGCAGCAGCTTCTGCTTCAACATTAGGTCTTTGTGTTTGTGAGGCAAAAAGGCGTCCGCTTCTGGTGAAGCCTCCTCCTCCCCCAACATTATCAATTTGTGGAGAAGAGGTCAATAAATCTAGAGTGATTTTCTCCCCGTTGCAGTAGAGATCAGAGCCATAATGCCAAGGTATGGCATTACTGCTTTCATAAGGAACTGGTCCAGGCACCGTAATGGTGACCGGACTGATTGCTGCAGAGGAAGGTACTGTAATGGTGTGCAGATCATAGTAAATTGTGATTGGTGATCTGGCAGGAGGTGCCACGGTTTGTTGTTGGAAATTGCTGCCGGGAGGAACATTTGATGGGTCATAGTAGATTGTAACTGTTGAAACATCTTCATTAATTTTTGCTGGCGTTGTAGAAGATTCAATTGACTGGATGGATGTTGAAGTTGTAGCAGGAATGGTGACCGAACTTGCATTCGCTGAAGTGATTGATTGAGCAGTTGTTGGAGTTGTAGTAGAATCCGTTGGAACAATGGTTGCTGACGTTGTAGGAGTATCTGGGATTGTTGTTGAAGGAATTGCTGGATTTGTATGCGCCGTTGTCGAAATCTGAAGGATACCATCCTTAATAAGACCATCTATGCCGCTTCTCAGCCTTCCACACCCATTGACTGCAATGTTGCAATACCCACAGCCGAGCTCACACCCGGGGAACACTTGGCATTCTAAAAGCTGAGCTTTAATTTCAATCAAACGTGTTCGAATCTGTGCAACACTGGTGATTAAGGTGGATGGTTTGCCTTCCTCAATGGCATTAATCCTAGGCCCGTTGTGGCTAGGCATTAGATTCCTCGTGACATTCGGAGGAGGTGCAAAGTTGAGAGCTTTTGAGTCCACCAGGTCTTGGACTTTCATCTGTAAGGCCCTGCATTTTTCAGTGTTATGCCCCGGTGCGTTTGAGTGGAATGCACACCTGGCATTGGCGTCATAGTTCTTTGGCATATTGGAGCGATCTGGAGGTGCCAACGTCCTTAACTCAACCAGGTTGAGCTTCAGGAGTTGTGGCAAGAGTGCAGCATATGGCATTGGGATTGGGTCAATTACCTTGTTTGCCTGTGATGGTCTTTGTTGAAAAGGACGCCGTTGTTGGTTGTTGTTGTTGTTGTAGGTTCTCTGTTGCGGATAATGAACTTGTAGTTGATACTGTGGTTGTTGTTGTTGTTGAGGATATGCTGATTGTTGAGGAATCGGAGCTGGAATTGTAACTGCTGCTACTGACCGGTGTACATACTGAGGTCTGCCCCTGCTTGCATGAATGGAATTAGTTTCACCGGCTCTTCGAGGTCCCACAAAAGGCTTCCTGGGATTACTGGATGAACTTGCACCATTGTCGGAAATTTTACCCATTTTTAATAGACTTTCAATCCTTTCACCAGCTATGACGACGTCAGCAAAACTGGTAGAGGAGAAGGCAGCCAATCTATCAATATAGGTTCCTTGCAAAGTATTCATGAACATGTCAGCCATTTCCCTTTCTGACATGGGTGGTTGGACAGCAGCAGCAAGCTGTCTCCACCTCTGGGCGTATTCCCTAAAGCTTTCTCTGGAAGACTGAGACATCCCCATTAGGAGGGTCCTGTTGGGAGCCATGTCCAGGTTGTATTGATATTGTCTGATGAAAGCTTCAGCTAAGTCCTTCCAGCATCTAATGGTAGCTCTGGTCAAGTGTGAATACCACTCTCTTGAAGCCCCAGTCAGACTGTCTTCAAAGTAGAACATCCACAGCTTTTCATCCATAGTATACGCTTTAAGTCTTCCCAGGAAAGATTGCAGGTGAGTTCGTGGACAAGAGGTTCCATTGTATTTCTCGAAGCACGGGGGTTTGAATTTGTGGGGAATCCTCACCCCATCCACTAGTCCCATATTCATTACATCGAAGCCCAAGGAATTCTGATACTCCAAAGATCTCAACTTCTCAGCAATTTCATCCAATCTCCTGTCATAGACTTCATCTCCAGCTCCCATAACAGTAAACTTCTCTTCTTGGGGATCTTCTTGCAAGATTCTCCCTCCAGCAGTATTACCTTGCACATTCCTCGGGATATTAGCTTCTGGATCCAGATGAGGTCCAAATACTGGTGGGTCAATACGAGGCTGGCCCCGCTCATTGTTACTAGTCCCTCCTGTTCCAAGATGAGGTTCCTCGGGAGTTTGTCTTTCCACCAGCTCCCTTAATCTTTCTTGACTCTGAGCCAAGCCAGTCATTACAGTCATGAATTGAGTCATTTGATTTCTCATCTCCACTCTTTCGTTAGCCATCTGATTTCTGACCTCAGTCAGATCCTGCTGTACTTGTTCCATTTGAATACCGGGAAGGTTGTTGCGAGTAGGGTACCGGTGCGCGCGGTTGACAGGGAACACTCGGCGACGAGCAATGTTTCCTGAGATCACAACAAAGTTAGAAACAACAATAATAAAACCTACAAAACAAAACAAAAGTTAGTATGCAATGCAGTATGCTTATTTGTTTTCCAAGGTATCCGGTTTGGTTCTTGGTTTTGACCTTTCCAGACCTCGAGGAAGATGCTTGATGTTGTTGAGAGAAAAGCCCAAATGAAAACAAACTAAAATATATTACAAATGGTGAACAATACATAGTCTGTTTCACAACATATGCCCATGGAGGGTCAAAATACATCAGAAAAGAAAAAGTACATCAAATGGGAATAACAACAAACAAAGAATCAAACATCCAGTCCAAACTCATCCTCTCTGACCTCCTTCAGGAGTGCCTCAGTCACTGGACCAGCTGGGTGTTCTGTAATGGTCCTAATGAGGAGGTTCCTAGTAGCAATGGCAGTGGTCAGCTTCTTATGCCTGTCCTGGTCTTTTGATCTCTTCAATCCTGCTCTAAGCTTCAACTCTGAAATCTCCTTCTGGGCTGTTAACAAAGCTTTCTGCTGCTTCTTCTCATTAGCCTCTTGTTGTTCAATCTTAGCTTGAGTCTTTTGGTCCTCTTGTGCACGGGCTTCAGTGATCCTGACCCACCTAGCCTGACTCTCTTGCAGATAGAGCTCAGTCCTAGCCTTCTGAATCTTGGCTTTTTTACAGGAATTCTTCAATATTTGTTCCTCAGCCCTTGCTTTCCTGATGTAGTCCTCTGTCTTCTCAATTTTGGCAAGATGCTCCACCCTAAGCTTCTCCAACCTCTCAATGTCCAAACGACCATCACTTCTTTCCCAAAGAGTCTTCTTTAAAGCTTGAGATAGGTTCTCATTCCTTTCCTTCAGTTTCTCAAATTCTTCTAGGCTGACAGTTGCTGGTGGCTGTACTGTAGAGGGTCCAGGTATGTCCTCCAAGGTGAAAGGCATTCCAGTAATCTGAGCTCTTGTACGGGACCAGTCATAGTACTGAGCTGAAGCAACATTATTACATCTTCCAAGGATAGCTACCCCCTTTGTCTGGATGTTGTCCCAAGCCCAGGATGCTTGCCTGACAACAGCTGAATTAGGTTTCACTTCCCCCTTTGTTTCTCATTCCTCTGATGAATGGAGTAGTAAAAGTCTCCCAACAGTGTGGGTACTAGGTTCTTTAGAAGAAATAGATGGATGGCATTCTTGCTGACAAATTTGGGCTCATCTGCAAATAGTATAACCCCATATATGCTGAGGGCTAACAGTGCACAAACTGCCTTCCATTCCCCCATTGAGGCCTTCAGGATGACCTAGGAAATCAAGAAATCCAAATGCAAACCAGGGATCCCAGCTTTTGTTGTCATATTTTGCTCAATCAAAGCAGGCTCCAGGTACAGTGCTTTTGCTACTTCTCCATTGCTGGGAGCTGGCTTTTCTGGGTTGAAAGGGATTCCACCCCTGATAGGTACCCCAATCAATGAAGAAAATTCCTCCAGCAGAGGCCCTAGCTGGAAGTCTGGAAAGGTGAAACATCTCAAAGGAGGGTCATAAAACTGCAAGCATGTGTGGATCATGCTCCTCTGAGAAGGGTCAAGGTCCATAACCATATCCAGGATTCCTCCATAATGCTCTCTAAACAAAGGGATGTAATCAGGTGTGATGAGTGACTGGACCTGCCTGATACCAGTCAACACAGGCTCAAAGAAATGGTAGGATATGTTGCTCTTCCTAGGAGTAGCCATGAGTGCTGCTGAAGATAAGTGCTGATGAAGATCACAGACTGATGCTTGGAAATGAGCCACTGACAGGCTGATGCTGGTGATGATGAAGATAGCTGAAGTAGATAACTGATGAAGACAGTTGAAGCAGAGGTCTATGCAAAAGAAGGGGTCAAAACCAAACCAGATAAGATGTGGATACCCTGAAAAACAAATAAACAAATGTCAAATGATGCAATGATGAATATGCAAATGATATGCAAGGGTTTGTGATCTAGCTGGATCTGATTATCTGTCTTGATATAAGGCCCATGTATGTTCAAGAAGTCCAGATGGAGGTTTAGAAATCCAGTAACCATGGTGGGGGACTCAAATAAAGAGTCACATGTCCAGGGTTAATCACAAGAACTGTCCAAAATGAGGTACTCTTAAATAGTATAGTAACAGGGTATGATGTGGCTCAGGGTACCTGCAAACCTGTAAACAGCCCAACCCCCTCACAGGTAGTGTTCTAGAACAAGGATCCGCAGACTTGGATCAGTTATGAGAAGTGTAAACACTTCTAACCCGGAGGTACAGTGTTTACAATAACCATAAAAGATCCTCCTATAATTCACCTCAGCTTCTGAAGGTCATAATAAAGGTCATCCAGACTTAGCAGGCTTCCCAGATAGCCCTAACACTACAGGAAATCCGTAGCACAGAGTTCTCAAGAAAAAAAACCACATCTGAACCGTGTTTCATATTCCCGCACCATACCGAAATGGAATGGGAAAGAACATGAACCACTCTAGCCTAGGTGTCACTTAGGTCCCAGGTATAGGACCTTAAACTCTCAATGGAACCCCACCCATCAGAACAACAAACCAGATCCAACAATGACAGTATAACAGTATGAGTATAAAACTGTAAAGAAAGCAATAAACAAAATTGCACATAAAGCAATAAATAAAATAAATACATAAACACATATAGCACAT
Organism: Lathyrus aphaca; assembly: GCA_963966055.1. Classification (NCBI taxonomy): domain Eukaryota; kingdom Viridiplantae; phylum Streptophyta; class Magnoliopsida; order Fabales; family Fabaceae; genus Lathyrus; species Lathyrus aphaca. The sequence continues at coordinate 36,636,717 of OZ014524.1, forward strand.
AACACCCCAGTAAACAAAAATCAAACAAGCGCTAGGAGGAACCCACAAAAAGAACCAGAAGCCCTGGTTACAGTATAAGGGTCCCCAGCAGAGTCGCCAAGTTGTCGCTCCCACCAAATGACACCCGGTCAGAAGGGGTACAGACGCGAACGGTCGACAAAAGGAGAAGGAATGAATAGAGTCGCCAGCTAGGCATTTTTATCCCGAAGGAAAGGTAATGCTACATAAACCTAAGAAAAGATGGATAAGATGGTTGCGAACCAGAGAGACTGAGAAAGGGGGTTGGTTACAACCTGGGAAGGTATTAGCACCCAGATTGTCCGTCGTACTCGACGGGATCCACGCTTAAAAGATTTGTGCTTAAAGGGGTAGTGTCCGTGCAATCTGTGAATCAAAAGCTGGAAAGAATGCAAGTGTTAGTGTAAAAGAAAGGTGAAGTGAGTAAAAGAAGTGTTAGTGTGAAGAAAGAAGGAAATGCTCAAGACAATGAGGTTTAAAGAATAATGCTGGAAGGAGAGGGAATATACAGAGACTTTTGTTCGATAACTGTTAAGTTATGCCTACGTATCCTCTCGTGCAATGAGGAAGTCAGAACACCGTAGTTCGACTCAAAGAGACTGAAAGATAAATTGACTTGTGAACTGCTCACTTGTCTATGCTCAAGTGTATGACCTGTCTGGCTCAGGTGCAAACTGTCTTGCATTAGACGGAAGAAGCAAGTTCTCGTTTGTGAGTGGATGAGATGAGAAAAGAATCCCGGAGGAGACGATTATTGTTTGTTTTTGATGTTTTCAATCTTTTATTGCTTTTTGGAGTTTGTCATAAGAAAATGAGCTTAAGCCTAAACCAAGGGTTAGTAAGCTCATCACATCCTCCCTCTGATTAGGGGTAATGAGAATACCTTAAGTATGAAGTAAACACCTCACACTTAATCACCATGATGTAGGATTAAGATCATTAACCTACTTGAATTCATTTAGATGTTTTTTTTGGAGTTTTTGTTTGGTGTTAAGTAATGAGTTTAAGCCATAATCAAAGATTTAATGGACCCATTACACCATCCTAATAGAAGGATAATAGATGGGAACATTTAAGCTGAGAAAGGATCCTCAACTTAATCCATGATTAGGGATTAACCTCATGACAAAACAAAACCTTTATTAAAGTGGATTTTAGTTAATGGTAATATGAAGAAGTGGATTTTAGGATTTGTAAGACAACTTGAGGGGGACTTGTCCATTAACACTAGGGTTACTCCTTCTTAACCAATTAAGGAAGAATTAGAACCCTAATGCAAGGCCCAAGTTACAAACTTGATGTCTTAATGATTATTAAGTGGATTGATTAAAGGATTTAAACACATTAAGGGTTTAACACTTAGGATTTAAGTTATACACTCCATCCTAATAGAAGGATGCAGGCATAACCCTAATCACAAAGCCTTAAAACCTTTAAGGTTTAGTCCTTGATTATGAGGTGAGAAAAGAAGACTCAAAGATGACACAAAGGTAAAACTAATGGGGGACTAATCAAACCCTAATTTTTAACATGCTTGGGTGTCCCTAGGGTTAATGAGGCTTTCAAGAAGATCTTCAGAGAAGCCACCAAGGAAGGAGCAGAGAAGCAGAAAGAAGAAAGTCAACTTACTTCACTTAAGAAGATAAGTTGCTTGAAGGAAGAAAGAGGAGAAAGAGCATTAATGAGCAAGCTCACTCTAATACACAAGTAAAATGCAGAAATGAATGCAAAAGAGAGATGAGAAGAGATTGTGAGAAGTGAAGGCAAATTCACTTCTCAAACACTTACCACCTGAAAAGTTAGCAACAAGAAAATGAAATGACATGAAAATGAGATGAAATGCAATGATGCAAACCAAAGTCAGGAGCATAAACATGATGTTAATGATGCTAAGAGATGATGCAAACACATGTCAAGAGTTGTGGGTGATCATACAAGAGTAAGGATGCAAATGAAGCATGTTTTGAACCATGAAAGTTCATGAGAGTTTATGAGATGCAATGGAGGTATAACATGACAAATGGATGAAGAAATGACTTATCATGATTCTAATGTGTCTTAACATGTCTTAGGAGTCATGTGAATGTACAAAATCTCATGGCAAGTTCATGTATGCAAGCAAATGAGAGATGAATGAAAATGAACGCCAAAATTGGGGTTTATGCACAAGACACAAAGCAAAATCCAAAATCAGAAGCAAATGACAAGATAAAAAATTGAAAATGGGATCAAAGGAACCCTAACCCTACATAAGTTCACTGCCCAAAGGAGGGGACCTAACTCTTAACCTAATGGGAGTTATGATTTTATCAAGTTGGCTAGGGTTTTAAGGCACCTCAAAAGTAAAAATGCACATCAAAATGAAAATGAAAGATAAATTCAAACCAATTTTGCCCTATAAACTACATGATATGAAGAATGCAATGCAAAAAGAACCAACATCAAACTCTTCAAGGTTAGGCAGAATGAATTTTTCTAAGTTAGAACAAAAATATTGCCTTTCAAGAACTTTAATTCCAAAGAAAAATGTCAAAATATGTCAAGAACCAAAAATAAATTTGTTTGAAGAGTTTGATAATGTTTCTAAATGTATTAAAATGCAATGTGAATTTTTTGGTGATTTTTAGAAACCTAAATGCTATTTTAATAATTAATTTTCATTAACTAATTAAAAATAAACATTTAAATGATTTAAAAGTAATTTTTAATGTAAAAAATAAAAATAAAAATATTTTTGGGTTCTGAAAATTAATAAAAGATTTGATAAAAATTTCAGAACTTTTTGATGTATTTTACTATTTTTAAAAATTCGTAGAAATTAAATACAAAACAAATGAAATAAAAATGAATTAAATGAATAAATGAGAAAGTCAGCTGATCCAAGGGCCCAGGTTCAAACTTAAAAGGGAGGGAATTGACTTCGCGCGCTATCCAATGGCCAGAATTCAAACTACGCTAATTATGTCATTAACCCTAATCTGAACCCTAATTACTTTCAGGTGACCGGAACAGTGTTCCGGTCATTTTCTCCGGCCAGCCAAATGTGCTATCTCACTCCATACGCAACCCTAAGCTCTCTAACTCTCCAGAATCAAACATCTAACAACCCTAAACATGAATCCAGCCCTAAAACTCATTTATTTTCACTCAAGACCAAGAATCAAAGCCAAACGGAAAATACGCAGAAAATTTCAGAGGTTCAATACATGCTTAATACTTGACCATTTTCAAAACTAAACATATCAGAATCATCAGTGAATCATGGAGGATCAATTAGAAACTTAAAAACGCATTTCTGGAAAATTTGTTCTTGAGGTTACCTGAACTGAAGCTTTCGAAGATGGTGCTTTCTGGCCAGTTCTTTGCTTCAAACAAGCTCCAATGATCCTCCCCAAGTGTTTGTGATGCTTAACTGGAGTTTATATGGCCTCAAAATGAAAATGGCAGAAGCTCAGTTTGTGAAATGTGAAAATCGTATTTTTGATTGTGGAGGTTTTAGGGCCAAATGAAAGGTGGGAAATGATCAGTGGATCATGGTGAGTTGAATGGTGAAAGAAATTTGAAGGTTTGATGGTTGAATCAAGAGATTCGAAGGCTTTTGCAAATTTGAGGATTTTGGAGTGTGCTGAGTTCTTGGAGTTTCAGGCTGTGTTGTTGTGTGCTTTTGCTTGGTTTTGATCCACATAAAGAAGTGTGATAGGTCAGAGAGTGGGTGCTGGCCTATGTTTATTGGTATGTGCAAGTTGCCAAAATGTCAAAAGTTAGTGTACTTGAGGTATGGGCACATGGCAGGCCAAGGACAATGGGGTGTCCTGCGCAGCAAGGATCAAGGAGTGTCATGAAATCAGATTTTGTGAGCTGTGGCAAGTGGATGAAGGGATTTGGATCATTTTGCAATTGTGAACAACTTTGGCCCCCTTTGAAATTCTTGAAGTTTAGGTCATGTAACTTGAGAAATCTTTGGGCCAATCTGAAGTTTAGGTCATGTATGATGTTTGTATGATGATTAGAAGTCACTTAGAGGTCACATTTGGCTTTGGCAAGTGTATTTGCAAGTTTCCTCTTTGGCACAAAAGTGGAAATTAAGTGATTTTGTCCAACTTTGCAAGGCCATAACTTTTGTTCTAAAATGAATTAGAATGAGTTCTTATACTTTTTGAAAATGGGAGGATCCAATCTACAACTTTCATGACCAAGAATTTTTCATTTGAAGCGTTTTTGAATCAAAAAGAGGAGGTTGAAAAACTTTCCCAAAATGGCAAGTTTACATTACAAGTCACTTTCCCAAAATGGCAACTTTGCAAATGGCTTGAAATTCTTCAACTTTGTGAACTTATATCATCTTCTAAGATCAAATAAAGATCATATACACTCAAAATGATGGAGAAACCCCTTTGGTTGGATGATTGGGGGCCTCAGATGCCTTGATTTTGCACTGACTTGCTCAAGAAGTCATCTATTGATCAGATGCCTTCCCCATTGAATTTCTTCATGAAAATTGGTATGCATGATCCTCATATCATATAGAGACCAATAGAAACAAAAATGACCAAAAAATTTGAATTTATGGCCTCTGAAACCAAAACCCTAATTTCAGGTCATATGTGCAGTTAAACCTGGCTCTGCTTCCATGCCTTTCTCAGTTCTTGTAATTCTATGATTTCCTTGATCTTTGGAGGATGTAATATGATGCTTGAACATACATGGACCCTCTTGAGAAGATTGATGACCTTTGGAGTGGCTCAGATAACTCATGGATTGCTCAGATCACAAACCCTAGATGCAGATGCCTTAGAATTAATGCAGTGAAGCAAAAATGTAATATGAGATGATATAATTGAACTTATGCAAATGAAAAGAATCACAAGCCATGGTGAAATGAGTGAGGGCAAATTTGGGGTGTTTACACTAACGATAAAATTTTGAGAGGTTTTTCAATATTTCACTACGGTTGAAAGTTACAACCGTAGTGAAAGACTTGGCGTACAATATTTTACCACAATTACAACTAGCAATCATTGTTATATATTCACTTGAGTTTACTATAACTTATGTGGAATGATTATTTCACCATCTTGTCCATACACATATTACATTTTAATCTGATTTAACAATTAATAATATGACAAATTAAGTTATATTAGAACAACAATTTGCAGTAATTAAAGTTTTTCGATCTTTCTATAACTCATTTATTTATCTTGATATTTGATTGTTAGAATTTGGTTTAATGATTGTATCTCTTTGATTAACACTTTCTTTTGTACTAGTTCATTATGCAAAGTATTAACTTTGCAGGATAACTAGTAAAAAAGAAAGTGTGGATTGAAGAACTACATGTTGGAGTTAAACAATGGACATCCATTGATGCACAAGAATTGAAGAAGATGAAGAAGAATTGTAGAGAATAGAGAGAGAATAGAGAGAGAGAGAGAGAGAGAGAGAACGAAAATTTTGTAACTAAGTTTCTCAAACTTCTAATTCACAAATATGTTACAAATCTCCAACTAACTTTGGGTTTTATACAATAACCCAAATTCAAATGTAAATGAAATTCAAATACAAATGTGAACTTAAATGCAAATAAAACTCAACTAAACCAATCTTGAATGTTGAATTACATTCAACACCATCCCTTAATTCATATTCAAGATTGATAATTAACACCCATAATTCATCCTTCCATTTGAAGTTTTTCAGTTTTGATCGCCTTGGTCAGCACATATGCAAGTTGCTTCTAAGTGCTGACATGAACAACCTTAAGTAATCCATTATGAACTTGATTGCATAGAAAATGATACTTAGTATAAAAGTGCTTGCGTCTTCCATGTAGCATTGGATTATTAGCTAGACTTTTGGCATATTTGTTGATAATCATCAATAATATGGGTTTGCTTACCTTGAACTTCAGTGCCTGCAACAAATTCATTAGTCAAATAGGTTAACAAGCTGACAAAGCACCAACTATGTAGTAGTATGCTTCAAAAGTTGACAAAGTAACCACTAGTTTCTTCTTGAAACACCAAGAAATGGGAGCTCCCAAATACATTAACATGTATCTATAATACTTCTTATGTCCATTTTGTCACTAGACAAGTCAGAGTCTGAATAACATATTAGCTCAGCATCTGACACTCTAGATAGAAACAAAATTGCATGCCTCAAAGTTCCTTTTACATACCTTAAAATATTGATTGTAGTTGGGTAATGTGCCTACTTTGGCTTACTCATAAACCTATTAACCATTCCAACTACATAACATATGTCAGTTCTGGTCTTACACAGATATCTAAGAAAGCCAACTAACTATTTGAAGGTTGTAACATCTACATCCTCACCATCGACATCAGAGTCCAGCTTATGATTTGTCTCAGTTGTAGCTCGATTTTCATGGTCTTTAATCACTATCGCGTTGATGCTACTTTCTGATTTCAATTTTTATCCTATGAAGTTGGTTAAGGAAGGGAAATAGGTATCTTAAACCAACCCTGCTTGCAAATGTCTTCTAGCTTGTTATACAACAAGTGCTAAATGTTTGGGTCACTATTTTTTGGTTATTTTGTCAGAGAGTTTGGCTTTGGATTACTACTACTACTACTACTACTACTACTACTACTACTACTTGTGTTCTGCTTTACTTGATTCCTATTGAGAAATGGGATTGGGTGAGAGTTGAGTGACTGATAAGAGAGGTTGGTGTTTCTGAGGATTTTTTATGGTTTTGATGTTTTTGTATAGAGAGAGAGGTCTGAGAACTTTACTTAGTTTTTTGTTTGGTGTGCTTGCAAGGATCTTACGATCTCATGCCTACGTACCCCCAAAAAGAGAATTGGGTTATCAGAGCGAACGTGGTTCCTCCTAAATTTATGGGAGGAAAGTTTTGTTTGTGTCTTGTTTAAAGTCCAAGATTGAAGCTAAAATGTTGATTTGTGTCTTGTTCAAAGCCCAAAAATGAAGCTGAAAAGGTTGATTTGTGTCTTGTTCAAAGCCCAAGATTGAAGCTAAAAGGTATTTGACTATCTTGTTCAAAGCCCAGGATTGAAGCTATCGATTGAGATGTGTGTCTTGATTTGAGTCCAAGAGAAAATTGTTTGAGGGTTGAGACTTGTTTTGAGTCCAAGAGGTGAAAGCACCTGAGGTTTAACTAAATTTTGGCTAAACATAAGAAGATTGAAGATAAAGAATTTGTGCAAAATAAATATGTCAAAGAAGATGTCCTAACAGCAAGATAAGACATCCTGGACTGTATTGCAGGCTTTAAATTAGAAACAAATATGTACAAGATTTGTTAAAAATTTAAGTTCTGGATCAAGACAAAGATAGTAAACCCAAAACAGAAGTATATATATATATATATATATATATATATATATATATATATATATATATATATATATGAAGACTTAGACATATGGTTAAATATGCCTTATGTAACAATTGTAACCTAGTTCTCTTTTGTAAAGTAAGGGTTTAGGTTTTGAGAGACGTTGGCTCTTAGGGTTGTAGTTCCCTCTATAGTATGTGATGCAAAGAGGACAACATAGGTGCATGTACACTATCATAAGCCTTTAGGTAATGGTTGTTGCATTGTTCTTGGACGAAGCTTTTAAGCATGTCCAAGATAACTTGTAGGTCAAGAAACCGTGACAGGTTCTGTGATGGTAGAAGACAAATGCAACACAGGTTGTGAAGGATGTGAGTAGGTTCTATTATAAGAGTTGTAAACGACTAAAGTTTAGCTTAGGTATAAATGTTTATTAGGGTAGTGATTAGGAGACAAAGTTGTAAACCTTAAGTTTAACTTTGTAATAATACTACGATTTAATGGAGTCTTCATCCTGGATTGGTATCCCCAGATGTAGGTTTGTTAACACCGAACTGGGTCAACATATTATGTGTTCTTATTAGTATTGGTAATAATTGTTTTAACATTAAGATAGGACATTGGAGTATCTGCATAACCAGAATTTCAAGAGGAGATTGTATATTGGGTGAGTCTTGATTTGAGTCTAAGAGAAAACTGTATACTAAATGTCTTGTTTAAAGCCTAAGATTGAAGTTGAAATGTGTTTGATAGAGAGAATTTGTCATCTCTAAAGGAGAGGAAGTTGAATTTTCTATGTGCCTTGATTGAAGCCCAAGGTTGAAGCTAAACAAAGAAAACTGACTATGTTGTAGAAATTTTATTTGTCTTGTACAAAGCCAAGATTGAGGCTGAAAAGTTTGTGAACGACTGACTCATGATGGAATTTTTTCTGTCTTATACAAAGCCCAAGATTGAGGTTGATTGTTGGGAAATGTATTATATAAAGGCTAAGAGGAAGCTAACTGTTGTGGGAAATCTTTGTACAAAGCCCAAAAGGAGGCCGACTAGGGAAAATCATTATACAAAGCCTAAGAGGAGGATGAAAACTAGAAGGTTATAGGGAAATATTGATACTATGATTGTAGTAAATGAATCCTTTAGGAATTTTTATTGGTGAAAACTCATTGTATAAAGCCCAAAAGAAGGTTGATCCAATGGGGAAGTTCCTCGTGAAGGAAACTGCTCAAGGATTCTTTGTGGATAAATTGAGATTGAGACTTTCCAGGTCTACTGGTATGAATCCTTTGTGGGAAAAAGTCTTTGTACAAAGCCCAAGAGGATGGTATCTTACTGGTGAGGAGATTTTTGTATAGAGCCCAAGAGAAGGCTATACATTGTGGGAATTAAGGAGGAAAGTTGTTTCCTGTTGGTGATTGAGGATGGAGAGATTATTGTATAAAACCCAAGAGGATGATATCTTATTATGTGGGAAGGATCATTGTACAAAGCCCAATAGGATGATATCTTATCCATTGAAGTGAGATAAGTTATCTTGATATTTTTGTTCATCTGGGGAAATTCCATCTATAATTGGTATTGGATGTCTAAGATCTGCCTTATGCTTTTAGAAAGCATGTGGGTCCTTGTATAAAGCCCAAGAGGAGGTTGGTTGAGGTAATGTCTTTGGAAAAATGTTGAAGAATCCTAAAGGTTTTGATGCTTCTAAGGATCTATGATGATGACTGACTAAGGGTCTATCATATGATTGTAGAAAGCCTGAGGGTCTTTGTATAAAGCCCAAGATGATGCTAGTTGCTTGTAAGAAGCCTGATGTGTCCTTGTATAAAACCCAAAAGGAGGTTGTGGGGAACCTTTAAGAGGTATGTTGGTCCTTGTATGAAGCCCCAAGAGGAGGTTGCGAAGAGTTCAAGAAGGGATTCACTGAGAATAAGTTTGTTCTATATTTGAATTGTTCAATGGGGAATAGGAAATTCAAGAGAAAAGTTTCACCGGGAAACATTTGATCTTCGTGGAACTGAATTTCCCTTATAAATAGAGTTATAGAACTAAAATTATTGTAGAAGAAAATCCTATAAACATTCTAAGAAGAGGTTCACCGGGAATACTTCCCTTCTTATGTCCATATTGTTTATGCCCAATAGGAGGTTGAACTGTATGTTATATTCTATATGGATACTACTTTATTCTAAACTAGGGTTTGGATATGGGAGGTGTCCTATTGTTTGAACTAAATCAAAAAGAAGGATCAATTGATAACTTAAACAAGTATACACTATTATGTATATACAAATATATGAAAAGATATACAAATGTGCATTGAATTGAAAAGAGATTTGGGGCTTACAGCTCAAGGAGAGGCCCAAGTGTATTGTGATTTGATTGGTATTTTTTGAGATTGATAAATTGAAGAAAGTTTTGATTATCTTTGAATTTGATTTGAAGATTGAGATGATTAAAGAAGATTGAGAATTGATGGGGCTTACAGCTCCAGGAGATGCTCAGATGAAAAATAGTGATCACATCGTTGTTTTTAAAACCACATTAGGACTTATACTACATCAGAGGCCCAAAGATTATTGAAAAATAAAATATATGGGTCATACACTCTACAAAGAGGCCCAAGAAGTGTTTTTGAATAAAAGATGGGGCTTGTACCACAAAGGAGGCCCAGGAAGTGTTTTTGAACAAAAGATGGGGCTTATACCACAAAGGAGGACCAATTGTTTTATTTACACTCTACAAAGAGGCCTAAGATTATTGATGAGAGTTTGAAAACTTATAAAATAAGAAACCCTAATTTCAATGTTTTTTAATATATTTTTCAAAGGCATATCAGGTAAAAATGACCAAAAGTGATTAATAAACATGTTATTGTTTTCGATTAATGTTTGAAAAATCATATTTTTCCATAGGAAGATTTGAAAATCATTTGAATTTTGAAAACTCAAGAGAAAGAAATTATTTAAATGTTGAAAAAACAAATAAAAATAAAATCTTTACAAAAATATCACATATATGAAATAAATAATATTTTTGTAAGACTTTTGTAGAATAAAATAATTTAACATTTTTATGAATTAAAAAAAATCAAATAAAAAACAATAAAAAAGAGAGAGAAATCAATTTTTGAAATCATTTAAAAAAAAAAAAAAAAAAAAAAAAATTCAAATAATTTGAATTATGGCGCGCAACAGTCATCTTCTTCATCCTCTTGCCCGCGCCATGATCAATTTGTAAAACCTCACCTATCTCTCAGATTACTCCATGGTTTTGCACGATTAAAACATCAATCCCGCTTATTTTTTAACAACGAACACGATGGTGCCCGTTAATTTCATTTATTTTGTGTGTAGAGTGAGAAATCAAAGGATGAACTGAAGAACCCTAATTTTTGCATAAACACTTTGAAATTTCATACGAGCAATAAGCATAGCAATTATTGAGGGTTATCACTCTATATACATGCAAAAACAAGGTGGTAACTCAAAAACACATTTATGATGCATGAAGTATGGAGTTTGAAGGTTTCAGGCTTACCTTTTGCAGATGGAAATCGAATTTGATGATGGAGGTGTTACAAATTTTGTTAAATGACTTGGAAAACTTCAATATACCCTATGGAGTGTGTGTATAAGCTTAGACTTGATTGGAAATGTCTGGATCATTTTGTGGCACCTCAACTCAGATGACCTCTAGGATGGCTATGGAGGTTTGTGATTTTGGTGTTATAGAAGTGTGGTGAGTGTTTGGACACTTCTATATGATGTATATGGTGTGTATACACTCTTAATTTGGACAAAAATTCCTTTTATTTCAAAATTCGATAGTTATTTGAAAATGAGGAAAATTTTGAATTCTGGGAATTAAACGAGAGAAAACATATGTTGTGATGTTTTGGGGTGTGGAAGTCAGTCACACATGACCTCTATTTATATTGTCCAATGTGTATGGCTATGTGTCCAAAGTTTCCTCTAGCCATTAACTTGCTTTAAATTTGCAGGTATAGGCCTTTTGATTTTTGTGTAAGGCTTGACTCCTTTAGTAAACTTTTCTGCAGATCATGCCACCTCCATGTACCATTTGAATGCCTTGTGACAAAGTTGGAGTTTTTGGACCTGTAACATTGAATTTCACATGCCTAAGGGGTAGATTCTTGACTTGGGAGGCCTTAGGGTTCAAATATATTTTGCTTTTATCTGATATTCATGTTTCTAGAAGCATTACAAGACTCGTAATTGCACAAACTTTCCAAATTTGACCAAATGCCTAAAATACGTCTTGGGAAGAAATTAACTTTTGGTGCTATGTTCCAATGGTTGTAACTTCTTGCTATAGTTAAATTTGGAAGTGTTCTTAGAATTTTTGGAAAGCTGGTAGAATGTATTTCAATGTTTATGTTTGGACTTTCCGTTGATTCAACTTGGATCCTGTCGTACCTCGAAAAATATGATCCTAAAACAAACAACAGAGTCGCCACCTAATTCTATTTATTCTACGAGAGAAAAGGGAGATATAGATACAACCTAAATAAAGGATAAGAATGGTCAACGAAACCACTAATCTAAGTTCGGGAGTCAGTTACGCAAAGGGAATGTGTTAGGCACCCCTCACGTCCGTTGTACTCAACGGGAACCTCTTAGTCTAGTTTGCGCTTTAAATGTTAACTTGTATTATTGTCTTCTTTTAATGGTTAAAGTTACTAAGATTGTTTATTAAAGGGAAAAGAAAGTTATTATTTATTATGGGGAAATGTTAAGTTTTTGTTATTGTGATGGAGAGATAGTTAATTTTTTATTATTGTGCTCGCGAAGGATTAAAATCCCCGTGCCTACGTATTCCCTTGTGCAATGGGAAAGTCAGAGCTTCGTAGTTCGTGCGACTACGGTTTGTGATTTTTATTGAACAGTTGTTTAAAACGCATTCTACTGCTAAGCGTTGGCTTATACTCGCGGTGGAGGCTGAAGCGCTAGCTTGTACGAGATATAGAATGATTTAAACAATGTTCGTTTTAGAGAAAAGGTGTTTGAATTTTTTTAAGATGTTTTAAACGAAAGGGCGAATGAACCACGTTGCGTGGGGCTAGCCCAGGAGCATTTCATTCTGAAACGTGCGGAGTGCTAGACTCCGGAGTTCCGTCTTTCGATAATTAATTATGAAAATGATTTAAATTGGTTGATAAGTTTGAATATTTTGATATACGAATGATGATTGAACCATCGCGTGGGGCTAGCCCAGTTGCGGTCCAATCCAGAACGTGCGGAATGCTAGACTCCGGAGTTCTGTTTTCGTAAATTAATTTAAATAAATGATTTGAATATTTTGGTATACGAATGATGATTGAACCATCGCGTGGGGCTAGCCCAGTTGCGGTCCAATCCAGAACGTGCGGAATGCTAGACTCTGGAGTTCTGTTTTCGTAATTTAATTTAAATAAATGATAATTGTTTTTAGATGTTTTTTAGGTTTATTTATTTTAATAACAAAGGAGTGAGCGAAACATTACGCGTGGGGCTAGCCCAGTTGTGATTTGTTCTTGAACGTGCGGAATGCTAAACTCCGGAGTTCTATTATTTATTAAGCTCATTAGTTTGAAAGTTTGATGAATATCGCATTTTCGAAGAAAGTCGCAATTTGCATAAGAGGTTTAGGATCTAAAATCGATGGTGAGGTGCAAGCAATCAGAAAAAACGTAAATGTGGCACCAAGACCACAGTGAAGCGTAAGATGGACAATAACAAGTTCTAGTGATACCTAACGGAGCGGGTCCGTTGCCTCTTCTATACACATAGACTATCTCAAGAATAGACATCGAGAATAAACTTCCAACGATCAACCTTCAATTAGTCCTCAAGTATGCAATACCAAACTGTACTCAAGATTCAAATATCCAAAACCCAAATTCGATTAGAATCAAACATCAACAATTAAAACATAAAATTTAATCTAAAAGAATAAAATTAATCAACAATGAACAATTAATAAAAAAAAACAAATTAATTAACAACAAAAAAAAAACTAAAGAATTTAAAAAGAAACTAATTAAATTCTGAAAAAGACAAATAACAATTCTAATCAAAAGATAACCCAAAAACTGAACAAAAATTAACTATCATAAATTAAGTAAAAAATTTATACAAAAATATAAACAAATATCAAAAGAAAATAAAAAATTAGAATTAAAAGGAAAAGGAATAGTCAGGAGGTCATGAACAACTCGGAGGGTGAAAAGTAGTAACCCAAGGGCCGATGAGGGCTCAAAGCCCACATTCATTCAACCAAGGTTCCTGGAAAACTTTCTCCTATTTTTCTATTGTCTGAAAAAATCTTTTTCTTAATGCAGGTTATCATGTTCCAATTTAGTGAAAAATGGTGGCAGGTAATGTAGGGTCATTGTTATACAAGGGTGGTAAGGATGCTGCAGATTTTGGGAGATGGGGTCAATAAGGTTGACTGAGACAAAACAAACTTCTATTTTCTTGTATTATTTGGATTAAGTTAAATTAATTAAAACTAAAATGCAAACTGTTTCTAATAAAAAAAATCTAATTAAAATAAACGGAGGTAACTAAATAAAAGATCAATTGAAAGTTGGACTAGAAAAAATTAAATAACCGTTAATCTAATAATATGACCAAATAAGAAACAAATTAATTTAAAAATAAGACTAGATAAATAATGTAAATGACCTAAATGCAAATATTAAAATTATTAAACTAATTAGAATTAATTGACAAAATTAAATTAGAACAAACCATTTCTAATCCGAATTAACTTATATTTAAAATTAGATTAAAATTAACTTAAATTGAAATTATATTTAAATCTAAATTAACCTAAAATAAAAAAAATAAAAATAAAAATCTAAATTAGGAATGAGCAATCAAAAAAATAAAAACTTAAATTAAACTAATTCTTAAATGATTTAAGACAAATATTTTACTAACTAAAAGATTGAAACGAAACAATTACTTGAAATAAAAACGATCGATTATGCATGATTAATGGTAAATGAGATGTAAAAATGCAAGAATGATGGATTTCGATATATCGACAAAACGCGTCTAAAATGAACAAAATTTGAAAAATTTCTGGTCAAAATTTAGGGTATGACAGCTGCCCCTATTTAATCATCTAGAACCTGAATGTACGGGTAACAAAGATTTTTTTGACATTCAAGGTGGAAGATAATTAAATATCAGAATACCTAAAATTTTGACCGAAAATGCAGTTGAAAATGATATGATATGCAATGTGAAATGTAAGACAAAGGCTACAACTTTCGTTGGGAAAGAAAAGTTGACACTACTGGGGATTAGACACACATGACCGGAGTACAATCCACACGAGAAAACTTCTTTTGAGTGAAGTCAGACGACAACTGTCTACAGGTCCTAAGATGACTCGAAATCTTTGAACAAAAATCCACTTTGGGGGGTCTACTGCCGAGATTTGAAACCGCATTTGGAAATACCTTATGTTGGTGTATCAAAAACGAAACAGAAATCTACTGCCGAGATTCTGAAACGAAAACCAATTCTTCCGAAGTCTACTGGAGATCTAACTGCCGAGATTACCAGAGAATCCAAAAATGGAATACCTTCTGCCGAGGTGTACTAAATGAACCAAAAATCTACTGCCGAGATCTTGGAACGAAAACAAATTCTGTTGAAGTCTGCTGGAGATCTACTGCCGAGATTACCAGCGATTCTAAGAATGAGATACCTTCTGCCGAGGTATCAAAATGAAATTCCTACTGCCGAGGATTAACTGAGGACACACCTGTCGCCAAATCTTCTGCTGAGATTTAACTAAGGATGCCATCGTCTAGCTTATAAAAGTAATACCTTCTGCCGAGGTAGACTGGAAATCCTCTGCCGAGACTTGCCAGAAATAAAAGGAATCACCTGTTGTCAAATCTTCTGCCGAGATTTAACTAAGGATACCATTGAATAGAACTCTCATCGTACTTCCCTTCTTCTGAAAGAGACAGCCATATGATGGAGAAAACAAACTTCACGCTCAAACTTCTCAACTTGTCTGGAAGAGATATCCATTTGACGGAAATTGGAAAATTCACAACAAACTTCTCAACTTGTCTGGGAGAGATAGCCATTTGTTGGAAAAAATAAAAGAGATTCATATCAAACTTCTCAACATGTATGGAAGAGATAGCCATTTGATAGAACATTCATCATACTTCCCTTTTTCTGAAAGAGATAGCCATATGATGGAGAAAAACACTTCACGCTCAAACTTCTCAACTTGTCTGGAAGAGATAGCCATTTGACGGAAATTGGAAAATTCACAACAAACTTCTCAACTTGTCTGGGAGAGATAGCCATTTGACGGAAATTGGAAAATTCACAACAAACTTCTCAACTTGTCTGGAAGAGATATCCATTTGTTGGAAAGATAACGAATCACGACAAACTTCTCACCTTGTCTGGATGAGATGCCATTTGCTGAACAACTTCTCACCTTGTCTGGATGAGATGCCATTTGTTGAAAATTGAAGAATCACGACGAACTTCTCACATTGTCTGGATGAGATGCCATTTGTTGAAAATTGAAGAATCACGACAAACTTCTCACCTTGTCTGGATGAGATGCCATTTGCCGAACAAACTTCTCACCTTGTCTGGATGAGATGCCATTTGTTGAAAATTGAAGAATCACGACAAACTTCTCACCTTGTCTGGATGAGATGCCATTTGCCGAACAAACTTCTCACCTTATCTGGATGAGATGCCATTTGTTGATTTACTGGGAAATCCATGGACAAGAAACAAGCTTCTCAAATAATGAGACGACCACTTATTGATTCCTCTTAGAGGTCCAGGGATAAGAACAAGCTTCTCCAATAAAGAGACTGCCACTTGTTGTCAGGTATAAGTGTTCCAAGATAATGTTGTAGTAACACTACTGGAAAATAAAGTTTGTCTTCTATGAGGAAATCTTCAATAAATTTCTTCTGGGAGACAAAGTAATCAAAGGTGCAAAGTAAATGCACTTCCCAATTGGTAGTTCGATCATCAAAATTGTCAAAGACCAAATTCGATCCAGGAACGAGCTAGAAAGAAACTGTCAAGCAAGATACTAACCCATGAGGAATGAACTCAACTGGGTATTTATCCTATCCAAGTGTGGAAAGGAGAACTAAAACAAAATCTTCCACGAGGGTAGAATCTCAGTGGGAAATTAGAAAGAATGTTCATTTTCTGCCTAAGGCTGACAAACTCTACTTTGAGAGAGACACATCACTTGGGGATAAACACGACCAAGGCGAAGGAGGTATGCATTAAAAAATGCAACATGAATATGAATATGAATTCAATTATGATGTACACGTATGTATATGCATTACATTTATGCTGACAAACAGACAAAACAACCACAAGAGATACACTGGTGATGAAATAAACATCACAACAAACGGATACTCGACCAATCTCGTCAAAGTGTACGCAATCACTGAATATAAGGTAAAGAGCCATCCATGGAACAAGTCTTGCTACAAGGCTCAAATCTCCTTGAGGAGAGAAAGATGCTTCAATCGGGAAATAAACCCTAGAAAATCTTTTAACTTCAATGTCCATCAGAAGGAAACAAACATACAAACTACGTTTGCTTAGTGATGAAGTAAATTTGTACTCCGTTGGGGAGAGAAAATCAGATTCAGCTGGAAAAGCTTGAATCAAGGCTCAAATGGGGATACTTGACTTAGTATCTCACTTGAAGCACTAAATAGTAAAAGAAATCCACCGGAAAGTACTGAGTCATGCCCCTGACATATCAAAGCAACTTGGTGTGAGGATCCCGTTATCTGGAGGTACTTACAAGGTATATCCCAAGAGCGTCTTGCTTAGGGGAACACGTGGTCATGCGCCCACGAAATGGTTTGTGGGAAGAGATCGTCTCAAGAGGATTTTATAGAAGACTTGGCATTCAAGATGCCCCAGTGTCTTCAAACTCTTGGAGAGATTCGCCGAATCTCGACGTCACTGCCTCAGATTAACTGTACTTGGCACAAATGAGTCTTCAATACTTGTCTTTTAGGGATGGTCAGACTGTGTAAGCACAAATTGGGAAATGACTTGCCCCTGTTTAGCAAAGTCTTCAAGCAACGTGCCCCTGTCTGGCAGAGTTTTCAAGTAACATGCCCCTGTCTGGCAAAGTTTTCAAGTAACATGCCCCTGTTTAGCAGAGTCTTCAAGCAACATGTTCCTGGGGATGATCATTCTCTGAAATGGTTGTTTAACTACTCATCAGAGTTTCAAATCTCAAGAGATTAAACTTATCACTAGTACCCATACATAGGCTTCTATGATATCAAGCAAATGTTAAGAAGCAAAAATATTAATGTTGAGATTGCTAATGCAACACACATGTTTGTCTCAAAGTTTTTTTTAATGTTTTATGAAAGATTTTCACAATAGCCTGTGACCGAATCACTAGCTAGGACGTGATATTCATTTTTTTGTAAAGCCAACACAAATTTTTGAGCAAAGCTCATGGGAGTCGGGAAACACTTTCTCATCGAGTGTGCTTTCGAAATAAACCCTACTTCAATTAGGACTTTTGAGGGTTGTAACGTGGTTTGGTTCACGGTTTTTAGAAACAAAGGATAAAGGCTCAAAGTTTATTTGGTGCCCACCCACTCTCCGTGATGTTCTCCAATCCTAGGTCCAGCTAAATTGACACATACATTCGTCTTGTTAGTGTAGTAAAGATGAAGATCTGAGGTTTGCTTGAAATGACAGTCATCTTATTTGTCCTCTATGGATATCAGTGACCCCTTTGACTTTGGTATGGTGGTCACTAAATCGTAAACTTTTAGGTTGAGGATTGAAAGCCCTCTTCTAACTCGAATTTCTCTTTGGTCCCTAATTTTTGCCTAAGTCTCCTTTTAGGTGCTTGACTTAGCGGGATTTTATTTTCTCTCTTTTTTTTTAAATCATTGGAAGGCTGAAAGCTGTGACTGTCAAGTCATTGATTGTAGTGGATTCCCTGATAGGATGTTTCATCTTATGATTTGATCGTGTAACCCGATTAACTGAACACTACCTTGCCCCAGGTTAAGCGTAAGGGTTTTGAAATATCTGAAAGAAACTCCTACTTCTAGGCTCGAAGTTGTTGACTAGGGATTAACTCCTTATTTCTCCAGTGTTTGGGATTTTGAAACAATGCCTGTACATCATCAGTAGGGTTTTAATCAAAAGCATTCAGCTAGAGAATCTGAGTTTTAATTTCATCATCCTCCCTCCAATTCTCTGCCTAAGCAAGAGATGGGATAATGTTGGCATTATAAAAGTAGAAAAAGCAATATGAGTGAATACGAATGGATTACTTCAAGACAAACATATTCATTGCATTAATCATTCGAAACAAATAAGTTCTTACATACCAAAACAAATGCATTAACAAAACATAGAAAAATACATATGAAAAGCAGCAAACGAGCTAAACATCTAAGAGGATAGCTCCAAAGCATCGAACGATCGCGTGTATTCAGGAGCTTGTCCTACGCTCCAGCAACATATTGACTTGGACAGGACTCTCTTGAGTTTTTATCAGCACAAAGGCACTCCGTCCACAAATGGGATTCCTCCATTGAAGGTCAACACCCCGTAGTCGATCATCTCTTGAACCTTTTCCTGGAAGACTTTGCACTCTTCAATTGGATGCCCCAACGCTCCACCATGAAATTCACAACTGGTATTTGGATTGAACCAATGAGGGAGAGACCTCATGGCTCTGGTCTTCCTGGGTGCCATCACTGAATTCCTGGCGAAACAAGTCCACAGTTGACCATAAGTCATTGGGATTGGATCGAACTGAGGAATCTCTCTTGTTGGTCTGTCCTGAGATCTTTGTTGATTATGGCGCTGATTTTGACGTTCGCCATAAGGCACTGGAGCTTGCAAGATTTTAGGAGAATCCCTAATTGCATTAACTTCAAAATTTCCTTCCTCTTGGGAATCACGCACAAACTTCTCTTCAACAATTTGGCAATCTGACCCCTCTTGGATTCTTCCATATTTGAATGTGTTTTCAATGTTTACTCCAACTTCCACAATTTTGGAGAACTCTGATGGCACAACGCCTATCATTCTGATATAATAAGAGTCTGACAATGTTTTTAGAAACATTTTGGCAAGTTCTTTCTCTAAGAGTGGTGGATGAACTTGGGCTGCCAATTCCTTCCATCTTTGTGCATACTCCCTAAAAGATTCATCGTCTCTCTGACTCATTCCTATCAACTGGTCACAGTCTGGAGCCATGTCCAAATTGTAGTCATATTGCTTTATAAAAGCGTCGGCTAGGTCTTCCCAAGTCTGTATATGGTTTCTTTCTAGCTTCGTATACCACATCAAAGATGCCCCATATAGACTTTCTTGAAAGTAATGAATCATCAGCTTATCGTTATCGGCATGAGCAGTCATTTTTCGACAAAACATCGTCAAATGATATCTTGGACAACTTACACCCTTGTATATTTCAAAAGTAGGAATTTTGAAATCTGGGGGAATAATCACGCCCGGGACCAGACACAAGTTATGAGCTTTTAAACCAAATGCATTGAGTTCTTTCACCATCTTCAGTTGTTCCTCGAGATCACGAATTCCTTACTCAATTTTCACCACCTTAGGATTATTCACCTTTGTCACATGATGGACATTCTGAGATTGGGGAACATCCACTTGTTGAGCATCGTTGTCAGGAGGAAAATCGTACATCGGGTTGGTCATTACAGTAAAGCCTGACATGGAATCAGCATTTTCTGCCATATCTGTTGTTCTTCAGTGACTACTTCAGGCTTGAAAGAGACGTCTAAGATTCAACAAACTGGTAGAAAGACAGATGAGTGAGCTTTTTGTTTGGTGGGAGAATGATATGCGATGCAAATGCAAATGATATGCAAATGAATGCAAAGCTCAGAATCACAAATACAAACAGTTCTAGCATGAAGGCAAGATGTTGGATCCAAGGTACAAGTAACTCGGAATCTCTTAACTGGTAAGCCTTAAGTGGAGAGTTCTAAATTATTTATCCATAAAGCCCACTCACAGGGTAGCTTCTATGGTGATGGTATAAGGATACTCAAGGTCACGGACGTTTATCGTACTAACGCCCCGCCGCAGGCTGGCTGCATTGTGATGATAATGACGATAAGGTCTACCTTGAGTGGAGTTCTCATGCCAGGCCAACAAAGGGGCGAGCCCTCGGAGCCTAACATTACACAACTACCAAAATTGAAACAGGTTCTAGGGGGTCCCAGAATCACAGCCCTTTCATGAATCAGGTCACGCGACAGGCTAGCTGCGTTGTGACAAGATCTACGAAAAGTCTAACTATCTGGGGGAGCTTTCATGCTAGGCGTGCAAGGAGCGAGTCCTTGGAGACTAACACTAATAACATCCAATTCTAACTTAGGCATTCCCTCTTCTTTTTCAAAACTCAAGTACAAATTCATACCCGTGATATCCCGAGATCCAACAGACAAATATAATGAGCAAATAATAAAGAAGGAAGCAATAGATAGAATACCAACAGCAAATAAAGAAGACAATCAAACAAGTCAGCAAACAAACGCAAACTATCCTAAGCTAGGCTCGACTCTCTTATGCATAAAGCATTTACAATCCCCAGCAGAGTCGCCAGCTGTCGTACCTCGAAAAATACGATCCTAAAACAAACAACAGAGTCGCCACCTAATTCTATTTATTCTACGAGAGAAAAGGGAGATATAGATACAACCTAAATAAAGGATAAGAATGGTCAACGAAACCACTAATCTAAGTTCGGGAGTCAGTTACGCAAAGGGAAGGTGTTAGGCACCCCTCACGTCCGTTGTACTCAACGGGAACCTCTTAGTCTAGTTTGCGCTTTAAATGTTAACTTGTATTATTGTCTTCTTTTAATGGTTAAAGTTACTAAGATTGTTTATTAAAGGGAAAAGAAAGTTATTATTTATTATGGGGAAATGTTAAGTTTTTGTTATTGTGATGGAGAGATAGTTAATTTTTTTATTATTGTGCTCGCGAAGGATTAAAATCCCCGTGCCTACGTATTCCCTTGTGCAATGGGAAAGTCAGAGCTTCGTAGTTCGTGCGACTACGATTTGTGATTTTTATTGAACAGTTGTTTAAAACGCATTCTACTGCTAAGCGTTGGCTTATACTCGCGGTGGAGGCTGAAGCGCTAGCTTGTTCGAGATATAGAATGATTTAAACAATGTTCGTTTTAGAGAAAAGGTGTTTGAATTTTGTTAAGATGTTTTAAACGAAAGGGCGAATGAACCACGTTGCGTGGGGCTAGCCCAGGAGCGTTTCATTCTGAAACGTGCGGAGTGCTAGACTCCGGAGTTCCGTCTTTCGATAATTAATTATGAAAATGATTTAAATTGGTTGATAAGTTTGAATATTTTGATATGCGAATGATGATTGAACCATCGCGTGGGGCTAGCCCAGTTGCGGTCCAATCCAGAACGTGCGGAATGCTAGACTCCAGAGTTCTGTTTTCGTAATTTAATTTAAATAAATGATTTGAATATTTTGGTATACGAATGATGATTGAACCATCGCGTGGGGCTAGCCCAGTTGCGGTCCAATCCAGAACGGGCGGAATGCTAGACTCTGGAGTTCTGTTTTCGTAATTTAATTTAAATAAATGATAATTGTTTTTATATGTTTTTTAGGTTTATTTATTTTAATAACAAAGGAGTGAGCGAAACATTACGCGTGGGGCTAGCCCAGTTGTGATTCGTTCTAGAACGTGCGGAATGCTAGACTCCGGAGTTCTATTCTTTGTTAAGTTCATTAATTTGAAAGTTTGATGAATATCGCATTTTCGAAGAAAGTCGCAATTTGCATAAGAGGTTTAGGATCTAAAATCGATGGTGAGGTGCAAGCAATCAGAAAAAACGTAAATGTGGCACCAAGACCACAATGAAGCGTAAGATGGACAATAACGAGTTCTAGTGATACCTAACGGAGCGGCTCCGTTGCCTCTTCTATACACATAGACTATCTCAAGAATAGACATCGAGAATAAACTTCCAACGATCAACCTTCAATTAGTCCTCAAGTATGTAATCCTAAACTGTACTCAAGATTCAAATATCCAAAACCCAAATTCGATTAGAATCAAACATCAACAATTAAAACATAAAATTTAATCTAAAAGAATAAAATTAATCAACAATGAACAATTAATCAAAAAAACAAATTAATTAACAACAAAAAAAAAAACTCAAGAATTTAAAAAGAAACTAATTAAATTCTGAAAAAGACAAATAACAATTCTAATCAAAAGATAACCCAAAAACTGAACAAAAATTAACTATCATAAATTAACTAAAAAATTTATACAAAAATATAAACAAATATCAAAAGAAAATAAACAATTAGAATTAAAAGGAAAAGGAATAGTCAGGAGGTCATGAACAACTCGGAGGGTGAAAAGTAGTAACCCAAGGGCCGATGAGGGCTCAAAGCCCACATTCATTCAACCAAGGTTCCTGGAAAAAAAAACTTAACAGAAAATAAATATTGTGAAAACAACAATCAGTAAAAGGGGGTTTTCGAACAACTCTCACAACAACAGGAACGGTCACATTCTCCGACGTTCTTCTTTGTCAACATGGCGGCCATCACCGTAACCTCTTCTTGCTGGCAACAACACGGATCTCTCTTTGCTTGCGATTTGTCTTTCTCCGTCTTGATCTCACAGTGGTTCTCCTCTTCTTTTGTCTCTACGCGAATCTTTGTTTGTCACCGTCTCATTTGTCTTCGGTTTGCTTCTCCCAATGTGTTGAACTCTCTGTCTCGCTCTTCAGCTCTGTTTTGCGGCGGTGGGTTGAGGTTGTCAGATGGTGGTGCTGATGGTTTGGTAGTGATTGAGGCGAAAACAGGTTTCGGCGGTGAAAGGGTGGATGTGAACGGTTTGTTGAAGGGTGTTGATTCGGAGAATAGAAAAAGGGTGGATGCATTTCTGGTTCGTGGTTAGGGTTTCGCAGGACGGTGGTACGGTTGAAGGTGGATTGAAGGTAGGTTCGTGTGGTGCGTTGTTTTTTGACTATGGAGATTTGTGAGTTTCAGAATCAGTTTGGCTTTTTCTCTGGTTTTCGATTCACTTTTCTTTCATCTCAGTTCCTGTGATTTTTTCAGTTTCTGAAAAAATGGGGGGGGGGGGTGGTTCTGAAGATGGGTTTTGCGTGTGATGGTGTTTGCATGTTGAGAAGTGGTTTCGCGGAGTGATGGTCGCATTTCAGAAGGGTGATCGTAAATTGGTTTTTTTGATCGGTAATGTAGTGAGGTTCTGGTGGTGTCACGGTGAAGGTTCGGCGGAGTTATGGTAATGGTAATGAAGAGGGTCAAGGTGGCGTATCGGAGATGGTCATTATGTGTCTTCTCCCTGTATTGAGATTAATGAGACATTTTTTGGTTCTTTTCCCCTTTCGTGTTTATGATTGCAGCCAATCCTGCTCAATGGAGATGGAGGGATGGCTGGTGTGTTGTTAATGGTGGAAGAGGTTTATGGATGGTTTGTGGAGTGCCGGTTGATTGAGGCGAAAACAGGTTGCAGATCCTTTCTTTTGCTCTCTCTCCTTCGCGTTAAGACCGGTCCTCCTTTTTTTTATTCTCCTTTTCAATGTTGTTAATCTGTTGTATATATTTTTTTGAAATTGGTTGTCCCCAACCAACTTTTCTTTTCCCGCTTGTGAAGAGATCCTTTTACCCTTTGTGCCAAACTTTCTCCTATTTTTCTATTGTCTGAAAAAATCTTTTTCTTAATGCAGGTTATCATGTTCCAATTTAGTGAAAAATGGTGGCAGGTAATGTAGGGTCATTGTTATACAAGGGTGGTAAGGATGCTGCAGATTTTGGGAGATGGGGTCAATAAGGTTGACTGAGACAAAACAAACTTCTATTTTCTTGTATTATTTGGATTAAGTTAAATTAATTAAAACTAAAATGCAAACTGTTTCTAATAAAAAAAATCTAATTAAAATAAATGGAGGTAACTAAATAAAAGATCAATTGAAAGTTGGACTAGAAAAAATTAAATAACCGTTAATCTAATAATATGACCAAATAAGAAACAAATTAATTTAAAAATAAGACTAGATAAATAATGTAAATGACCTAAATGCAAATATTAAAATTATTAAACTAATTTGAATTAATTGACAAAATTAAATTAGAACAAACCATTTCTAAACCGAATTAACTTATATTTAAAATTAGATTAAAATTAACTTAAATTGAAATTATATTTAAATCTAAATTAACCTAAAAAAAAAAAAAAACTAAATTAGGAATGAGCAATCAAAAAAATAAAAACTTAAATTAAACTAATTCTTAAATGATTTAAGACAAATATTTTACTAACTAAAAGATTGAAACGAAACAATTACTTGAAATAAAAACGACCGATTATGCATGATTAATGGTAAATGAGATGTAAAAATGCAAGAATGATGGATTTCGATATATCGACAAAACGCGTCTAAAATGAACAAAATTTGAAAAATTTCTGGTCAAAATTTAGGGTATGACAGATCCTTGTGAAAAAATCCCTAAAACTTTGATGCTTGTGGCTGTAAAACTTAGCAGATTTCACTAAGTATAAAAAAATGTGCATTTCTTAATTTTTGTGATTTTGATCAATCCACAACTAAATATCCATGAAGAATTGGAGTGAGGTGTAGTTGAAGCTTTTGTAGTATGTATTTAGATATATAATTCTAGTTTTGGATCACAAAAATCTATTGCTTGGATCACAAGCTATGATGCTTGGAAGTTGGATACCTACACATTTTTTCTTTATATCTTAGAAAAATTTCCAATTAAACTTGTGGATTGATCAAAGCAATAGATTTTTGTGATCCAAAACTATTGCATCTTCTGAGGCTAAATTAAACTTGTGAATGGACTTAAAAGGTGTATATGATCTACTTAATCCATGTCCTATGGTATTGGCTCTTGTCCATATGAAGATCTCAATTTTGGAGGTCCAATCAGTCAAAAAACTAATTGGGAGACACTCATGATCTTGTGGCTTGATTCACTTGAGATTGTGCAATCTTGTGCTTGATCTTTGAAGTTGAGGATCTCTTGACTTATACGGATGATAGAAAAACTTAGAGAGTTAAATTTCATGTCAATCCTTGACTGATCATTTGCCTGAATCCTTTTGTGAGACTCAAAACCCTAGTTCATTGTAAGTGTAAGACAAGAAACAAACTTTGGTCTTCTCCAATGGGTTAATAGGGTATAAAAAGTGTATACAAATGATATCAAATATATGAAAATTATATGGGATCTTGATGTCAAAATTTAGGTATGACAAATGCCCTTATTTAATCTTCATGGACCTAAAGATACAAATGATGGAAGCATTCGAATTTTAAAGGTAAAAGAGGATTAAATATCATAATACCCAGAATTTTGATCGTGAATGCAGATGATATGAATGCAAGATATGATACTCGTGGTGTTGACACTACAGAGGAAAGACAACATTGGGATTTGTTGCAATAGATTCATTTTCGCTGGGGAAAATAGGTGTTAAACACTACATTGTGACTTTGACAGGGAGGCAAAGATCTGCTATCAGATCTTGTTATGAATACCATTATCTGAATGGTAGAAGTTTGTCGACTTCTCAGTTTGAGATTCCATTTGCTTGAGGATTTGAAAAAGTGCAAACTTCTCGGTCGAGATGCCATTTGCTCTTGCAAAGTTCTCGGATGATATGCTATTTGCTAGGGAAACATGTCCACTTTCTCTTTAGTGGTTCTAGTTATCAAAATGGTCCAAAAACCGACTTCAATCCAGGAATGAACTGGAGAGAGGACTTTTCATCACTTGGCGCGAGAAAATGTAATTATGATATGCAACATGAGTGTGAATATATGTATGAATGCTTATGCTCACGACATATAGAATGAAATACAACAAAAATATATTGTGCCAATTGTTAGCTTCTAAATTCGACGCCTATTTCCATGTTATTTTAGAGCAAAAGAATTCTATGGAAAAATTGAAGGCTTTTACGGGAAAGCCTTTGTGCAGACTAACCGAAGGAGTCCTTAGAAAGAAGGAAAACTGAAGTACATAATTCTGGACTTAGAAAATATTTTCTAAATGGAAAATTCAGGTTCTACTAAGACACTACTGAAGGTGTCTTCGACATAGGAATTGAATTCAAATAATGGTAGGAATTCTTTGTCCTTATCCAATTCAAAGAAAGACACATGAAGTGCGTTTAGAGGGCGAATACATGCAGAGATATATTTGTCTTGATTTAGTTTATAGGCCATTTGAGGAAGTAATTTTCATTTGTTATAAATATGATATCTCCATGAGGGTGCTAGTGTGTGTTCAATTATGTACAAATACTCTATTTTACTCAAAGTATCAAGTGTTAATAGAAATGAGTATGGGAGAATGAATGTTGTATAACACCATCTTTTATTCAATACAATTTATCAAGTTTCTTAATTTAGAGTCTATCTATCATACCTTAAAATTTACCCCTAACATTTCATGTCATACATTTCATCTCATCATCAGTATACCATAGTGCATATCAGGCATGTTTGGATTTGTAAGGATTGTCAAGGAGGATCTGTGACCAGTTTTGAGAAGTCGGTTTTTATGTTGAAAGCATAGAGTTTCGAAGTGGTCTCATAAGTGGTGGAGTAGAGATTTAAAATTTGATTTGTGGACGTGTTCAAGACCTCAGGTCACTTATGAATTTATTTGGTGTGATATCTTAACAAGGATCGTTGATGTTTGGTTCAGATAGTTTTCTTGTAGAACAATTTTGGTTATCATTCAAAAATGAAGGAAAAAATGAATCCTGAGGTTTGGATTTTAACTGGGTTATGTGGATCTCGAAGGGTTTCTTTTCCAAAAGAATTGATAATAAATGTATCTAATTTTGTCTATTCCAAAGTGCCAATTTTTCATTTTTTATTTCAAGTCCAAATTCTGAGTCATTTTCAAGTTTAATTCCTAGTTTCTAAGTCATTCTCAAACTCCAAGATTTAATTCCAATGTTAATTCCAATTTCAGTTCCAAATTTCCATTTCAAGTTCCAAATTTAAGTTCTTATTTGAAATCCATTTTCAATCCTACTTCAAGTTTCAATTTCCCTTTTTTTATTCCATTTTAAGTGCTTGTTTCATGTTCAATTCCAAGTCTCAAACTCATAATAACTTTGCAAAACTCATTCCAAATATGAATCCATGTCAAAAATCTTAATTTTATTCCAAGTCTATTGAAAAAGATTACAAGTCACAAGCATATAAAGAAAATGTGCATCAAATGCACAAAGTCCTTGAAGATATAAGAAATATTCTATGGATTTTACAAGAAAAGGTCATTACAAGTATGAGAAAACTTAAGCCTAATGAACTACAAAGTGCACAGTTGCCTTCCAAGCCAAATTTAACTCCAAGCCATTGTTTCCTCCTTTATGCCAAGATGCTTACTTCAATTAAAATCCTCGTTTCTTCCAAGCTTTACAATAAAAAAACTTTGAACCTACAAGTATGCCAAGGCTGAAGCATAAGAAAGCTACAAGTATAAAAATCCAAACCTATTCAATTTCAACAAATTCATCCAAGTTCATTCATTCATGATATTCAAATTTAATTCAATTCAAAGTTTCATTCATCAATCTCAAAATCATGCATCATTCATAATAATATTATTCAAGTTTCTAACATAACTCATTAATCCACTCAAACACATATATTCATCATCATTTCATCCAATTCAATTATCATCATATATCATCATTCAAACTTTGTTTCAATCCAAAATAGTCCCAAACATTACATTTTCTTCAAGCATTTTCAATCATCATTTTATCATAATCATCAATTCATTCATAACAAACTCTTAAAATTCATTCTTGAAGGTTCTTGGTTTGGCTGCATATGTTGAAAAACATTATCATTTGCCTTGATGTCGTGTAAGATGTCCTTGACATGCTTGAAGATCTTATGGTGTGCAGTACTTTTATGATGCCAGAGCAAATGTTGTAACATATGTATTGACAGTTCTGGGACTTCCTAAATATAGAAATTTTTTATTTAATTTATGTATTTTTTAGCAGGATTTTGGTCTTTTGTTTTTCTCTAGGATGTGTGAAAATCAAGGGTGTGTTGCTGTCAAAAGTTGTTGTCAAACTCAGAAGCTGTTATGCGTTAGTTGTTGAAGAATTATTGAAGATTTTTTCTTACTTAATTCATGTGATCTTTTTAAGGAAGGTTCTAATTAAATTCAAGCCCAATCAGAAGTCTATATTATTGTTGTTTAACCTAATTTCTTAGTACGAAATATTGAATTGTAAAGCCGAGTGCTTTTGAGTGTTAGGATTTTTCCTTGTGCGTGATTTTTTTGTGAGCCATTCATACATCATCTAGATGTTTGAATGGGACTGATTTTTGAGTTGTAATTTTATTAACTCTAAGCTTTTAAGCATGAGTGTTTGTTCTTGATCAAAGCTTTTAAGCAAGATCAAGGTGTTGTGTTTTGGAAGAGTAATTTTTTGTTTTCCTTAATTTGATTATTTATCACAGTGTGTGATTGAGGGGGGTGAGACGGTGATTCATCATATCTAGATGTTGATTTCTAGGTAGAAGTTTCACTGGGTAGGTTCAAGTGAGAAGTTATATACTAGGATTGTTTAGGCTTTTAATTGTTCTACTAATAGTGGATTTCCTTCCTGGCTTAGTAGCCCCCAGAGTAGGTGTGTTTGCACCGAACTGGGTTAACAATCCTGTGTGTTTTTATTGTTGTTAATTATATTGTGTTTATATTGTTATTACTCAGATAGTAATGTCATGACATCACCTTCAACATCATGTATCTGATACCATAATTTCAATTCTAATTTCAAGATCATTACAATTCACATCAACATATCATTTATTCAAGTTTTCCAAACATATCATTATTTAAAGATAACTAGCATGCATTATTCATATCATTCATATCCACCATATGTTACATTTCTATACAACTTCAAGAGGGGCAGTTTAGCAAGAGCAAGAGGGACCACATCTCACAAACAGACAAAACCAAGAAAACAACCTCAGATCTGCATCGCACAAACCATTCATCCCACTCCACCCACAATTGCAGGACTTGTCCCCTAATTTCCACTCAGCAATTCTTGCTCCACAAGCTTTGAGTATAAATTTCAAACACAAAAAAACCCTAACCAAATTCCTATATAATAGTGATTGTTCATTCATCAGAGGGGAAGCAACACAAAAAACCTAGCCGCATACAAAAATAAGCTCTAGTCGCAAGCTATTCAGAGAAAGTGATAACAAAGGAAAATTTCTAAACACCAAAACCAAAAAGCTCATAATCATAATGTATTGGATCTCACGACAAGATTCAAAAATATGTAGAAGTTGGATCTCACAACAAGACAAAAACAAAAACAAAAACGAACGGAGTAAGCAGATGTAACACGGTGGGAGAACTGACTTTAAGTAATGTTGCGGATAGCAAGAGTCGCCACCGACTTTTATTTTATCCAAAAGGAAAGGTTATAAAAGAACAGGAAAGACCTTAAGAGAATATTTTGGGTCCGGGGGGTAGGTTATGAAAAGGGAAGGTGTTAGCATCCTTTTCATCCATGGTTATCCATGGGCTCTTAGGTACTTAAGCTCACTTTAAATTGTTTTTGAAAATGTAGTGTGTGAATAGAAAAAAAATTTCAGAATAGTTTAATAATAATCCATGTATGGATGTGTAAGAAACTTGTTTGAAAATTTGTTTGAATTTGTTAAGTGTGAAAAATTTTGAAGTGAGCAAGTACATAAGAGGAACCTACCCTAATGTTTAAGGTCTTTCTTATTCTTTATCCTTTCCTTGGTAAGACTATCCCTACTATTAAGGAGTAGGTAGTCCTTACTTTGGATGTTAAGGGACATATGAGGGACATTCTGATTTTGAAGGCCATTGTGGGGTGTATTAAGCATAAAGAAGGGACTATCATCGTTTATTTCGAAGGGACTTGATTCGTATAGGCAACCATGAGGGACTTTGATGATTTTCTTTTTAAGGGACTTGCTTTATACACCCCACTTGACCATTATTCGTAGGCAACTTGAGGGATAACCTTAGGAATGTGAGACGGCGATTAAAAATCGACTTACGTGTGTGTGAGTGTTTATTTTAATTATCTTATATTAACATGATCTAAATTTATTTTAAATAACATACATATTAGCACTCCCTAATTACTAACCATAGCAAAAATAATTAAAATAATTACAAAATTACATCCGGGACACAATTACAAAATTATAATAATAATAAATAAAATAGCAAATTAAATAATAAGCAATAAATAATAAAAAATAAATAATAAGGGGTTAGTAACAATAATAATGAACAAGGTTAGAAACATAAAATATAATAATAAATAATAATATGGTTAGTAAAAATAAGAATAATTAGAAGGAATAAATAAGTTTAGAATAATAGAAATATAATATAATAATACATAACAATTTAGTTAGTAACATAAATATAATAATAAAAAAATTTTAAGTACAATACAATTATACATTTTGATTATTTACAAAAAAAATATTTAGACATTATATAAACTTTAAGTATCATAAGAACATATTTACAAAACTTTATATTAAATATTTGCATTTATAAGATTTAATTTTATTTACAAAAAAAAGTTATAATATATACATGTTAACTATATTAAGAATTAGAAAAAATAAAAATCATTTGGAAAATAAAATTAGGTTAAAGTTCATTTAGAAAATATTTTATGGTTTGGAAAATTAGGGTTTATATTTTTTAGGGTTTTATTAGAAAATAATCTTAAGATTTAATTTATAATACAAACTCACATACATATATAATTTAATTACAAGAATAATAATAAAAATTCAAATTGAGAAAAACAAGAATTTAGAATTTTAGAAAATATAATTGGTGTTTTTTAGACATTTTAAATATATATATATACGTTTATAATTTATTAATAAATAAGAAAGTAATTTAAGCCAATTATTTAAAATAAATAAAACAGAAAAATAGTAAAAAGGAAACTTACCTTGGCTGGGTTTGAACCCAGGACGTTCTGCCTGCAAACACCAAAACCCTCCACTAGGCCAGCCATGCGTAGGTGATAAGGAAACAGCTTCATTTTGTTTTGTGCCTTGACTTTGAAAAATCAGAAAAAATAATGAATAAGCAAAAGGCCTGGGGTAGGATTGAACCCAGGACCTTATGGATAAGAGTATGCGCGCGTTACCGCCTGGCTGGGAGAGCCTATCTGTTAGCTGAATAGCAATAATACATAATATATTCTACTTTCTTTTATCCTGAAAAAATAGAACAAAACAATGTCCTTGGCCAGGAATCGAACCAAGGTCTTTACAATATACACGGGCAAGGCTTACCACCAGGACACACATACGCATGTGATAACAAAACAGACAAACAACATAAAATAAGTTAATGTAAATTTGAATTCCTTGAACGCGCGGGAGACTTCATCTTCTTCATTCAAATTCGTAGGATTTTCCTGCGAAATCTTCCACCAAAATACCTGCGAAAACCAAATTGGCAGCAATACCTACAAATCTCATACATGGCCAAAACTGTAAAATTTCCAGAAATTAATCAGTCAATCATGATCACAAGACAATTTTGAATCGAACCATGGTTCTTGAATGAATTTATACAGCCTAGATCACAAAGCCCTAATGAAGGTCATAAACCCTAGTAATGGCCGAATCCGTATAAGGTCATGAAAATCCAATTGATTTGTCCAGAATCGTTCAAAAGCTTCAACTAACATCAAATCAACACCCAAATTTCATTAATAGTGATCAAATAATGAAAATCGAAAAATAAAATTTCAAGAACAATAGGGCTACGGGTTGTTCATATACGCATGCTATGGACATGTATGGGCATTGTTTTTGCATCATGGAAGACCAAGGAACATCTCTATGATCATAGTTTACCTTATAATGCCTTGTAACTCAAAATCCGAATCTCACTTTTCTTATGAATTTTTGAACTATGAACTCACCTTTGGCTGCTGGTAATTCGTGAGCCAGGGTTATGTTTATGATCTATACTTATATGGGAGTGAATTAGGTCAGAAATATGTCTTCATTGTGTGGAGATTTGGATCCAAAAATATTGAAAAAGATCATGTTGTAAAATTCAAATATTTGACCATGAAGACTTGCTATCTTTGGAGATTTCATATGATTCCTTTCTCTTTCTAATTCAATCACCATTTAAGAATTTCTAGAAGCAATATCTTCACCCAAAAATAGATTTTCATATTTTATATTTATTTAAAATGATTTTTATGAATTAAATCAATAATAAATAAATAAAAAATAATAAAAATGCTGAATTTTGGTCAATTGGGTCGTGCACAATGTTATGAGATGGATTGGGTCACAACTTAGCAAGCCCATTTGGAAAGAATTACTTCTAAGCCTCCATTTTCAACATAAACCATCACAAAATTTCCCAACTTTGCAAGGGCACATCTCCCTCAATTTTAAAGGTATGAGGATGTTCTTGGACTTTTTGGAAAGCTTGAAGAGTCCTCTAAACAACCCCATTGGTTTCAGGTTCATATCATTTACCAATCTCAAGTTATGCCCTTTTGAAGCTGTTGACTTTTTGTTGACTTTTGAAATGACCTATAATGTCTTAGATCATATCTTTCAAATGAAGCATTTTTGGGCTTAACTTTCAACATCAAAGTTGTAGAGAATTAAATTTCCTTCAAAATGAGCTTTGGATGGAGACTTGGTGATGAAGTATGTGAAAGTTATGCCTGGTCAAAGTTCAGTTGACTTTTACTAAGGAAACCCTAATTTAGAAACTCCTGATTATTGATGATCTGGAATCTCCTTGATGAATCATGATCAACCCTTGATCAAATGATGAATTTTACTTCATATACTTGATGTTGGCAAAAAATCTTGAGGTTTGACTTTGTTTTGACCACAGTTGACCTCAGTTTGACTTTTTAACTGCATTGACTGATTTTGACTTATCTGATCATCTGACTGAGCAAACTTTTGAGAAAAGTCTTGAAACTTGTCATGGGGGTTCTTACACACATATAAGATGTTATGAAACTCACTTGAGGTATTGGAAGTCCATTTAGCCTGATTAAAGTCAAAACCCTAGTTTTGGATGCCCTGCTTAGGAGATACATTGTTTGAGGGAATTGTCAACTTCTTTGACCAATTGGGAACTTTGTGAACCTTGTGAATCTTCATAAAGTGTCTTGTGATACTCATGGGAGGTATTGTGAAGCTTGTGAACCTTGAGAACCTCATGAAGTGGCTTTGTAGACCTCATAAACCTCAGGAAAGCTTTGTATTCATTGTGAATCTTGTGAACCTTGTGAACCTTCAAGAAGTAACTTGTGGACTTCATGAACTTCAAGAAAGGTCTTGTAAATGTAGAGAAACTTGTGAACCTTGTGAACCTTCAAGAAGTGACTTGTAGACTTCATGAACCTCATGAAAGGTATTGAAAGTATTGTGGAACTTGTGAACCTTGTGAACCTTCAAGAAGTAACTTGTAGACTTCATGAACCTCATGAAAGGTTATGCAAGTGTTGAGAAGCTTGTGAACCTTGTGAACCTTCAAGAAGTGACTTGTAGACCTCATGAACCTCATGAAAGGTTATATAAGCATTGAGAAACTTGTGAACCTTGTGAACCTTCATAAAGTAACTTGTAGACTTCATGAACCTCATGAAAGGTTATGCAAGTGTTGGAGAACTTGTGAACCTTGTGAACCTTCTTAGAACACAAAGTCTTGTATTGTGAGGGCAAATTTTGGGGTGCAACAGCTGCCCCTGTTCAATTTTCTGAAACCTGAGGGGTTAGATTGGTATATTTGCCAGTCGTAACCTGGAAGGTTGAAGGGGATTGAACACAAAAGCCCAAAAATTTGCACTCACCAGCCTAGAGTGATATTGATGGTTGGTTGAACATGATTGAGTGGGCTTAAAGATGCCACTAGGGGAAAGTTCTTCAGCAGTATAATGAGAGCTGTCAGGAGTCTGGAGTAATATTGATGTAACAGCATGTCTTCATGAGGATAGAGCAATCAATAATGATAACCCTAAAGCAGTCTTGAAGTAGTAAATCTGACCTCAGGAGGATAGAGCAATCAATAGCTCTAAAGCAGTCTTGAAGTAGTAATATGACCTCAGGAGGATAGAGCAATCAATAGCTCTAAAGCAGTCTTGAAGTGATAATATGACCTCAGGAGGATAGAGCAATCAATAGCTCTAAAGCAGTCTTGAAGTAATGATTTCAGGAGGATAGAGCAATCCATAATGATAACTCTAAAGCAGTCTTGAAATAATAATGTGATATGTCTTCAGGAGGATAGAGCAATCAATAATGATAACCCTAAAGCAGTCTTGAAGTAATAATTTCAGGAGGATAGAGCAATCAATAGCTCTAAAGCAGTCTTGAAATAATAAGATGATTTCAGGAGGATAGAGCAGTCAGTAGCTCTAAAGCAGTCTTGAAGTCATGAGAAGTTATCAGGAGGATAAAGTAACCCTGAGGTTACAATAAAGCAGTCCCAAAATAATAAGAAGCTCATTAGGAGGATAAAGTAACCCTGAGGTTACAATAAAGCAGTCCCAAAGATCATTTGTTTGTTGGATAATTAACCTGAAAACAAAGCAGCGTTTGTATAATAACATTAGTTTATGCTTGATGTATGCATGTATGATATGATGCACTTAGGTAATGTACTATATGTCTATGGATATATATGTTATGGTATGATGTAAATGATGTATGTATGATATGATACTGCCGGAAGCGCCTGGATATCTTGTAAAACAACTACTGGCCAGGGAAAATAAATCCCGATTCGTTGTTGAAGAATATATTATATATAACTCTCCGTTTGCTGGGGATAGCGTGGTATAGATAACTTCCTGTTGTTGGGGATGATAAGGTATATATAACCCCCGTTGTTGGGGATAGTAGGGTATATATGACCTTCGTCTTCGTTTGGTAGTAGGATAAGTATAACGTCCCGTCTTCGTTCGTCGTACCCTTATTGGAAAGTAATTTCCCGAATATCCGTATGAGGATAAAAGAGATGGATATAAATTCCAGGGGAGATGAGACTTTATGAAGATGGATTAGTCCTACTGAGGATTTGTAACTGTCTTGTAAAGGTGAACTGGCGAAGCTTCGTTGAAATCCTTCCCTCGTTCGTCCTTAGTAAATACTATTACTGCATTTTCATGCATTTCTGGTAAACATTAATCATATTAAGCATACATGCATTTCTGGTAAACATTAATCATATTAAGCATACATGCATTTCTGGTAAACATTAATCATATTCAAAAGCATACATACATTCAAACACAACCAATGGACGTTTCGCTTATGTAAATAGGGTAAAAGTAAATCTGAATTCAAAAGATGGAATTTATTTATATCAAAAGTGACCCATACATGGGTAAGTTTGTACAAGGAGACATAAACCCTAGTAAGAGGATTTTGTCATAAAGTTTTACAAAAGAAAATCAGCTATGTGGGAAACAATCCTATTGAGTTTCAATTCTACTATTGCCATTATCTTCAAGTATCTCATCTTCTGTTGTTGAGACGGAAACGATTGGATTGAGCTTTATCTGTTCAAGCTTGAGTAAGTAGTACAACTGGTTGCAGTTTTATGGGTGACCCAAACGAGACATAGTCATACGCTTTAATCCCTAACTTTTTCCTGGATTGCCCTTACAGGTTTTCAATCCACCGGGATACCCTTTTTTGCCCAAGCCGCCTTTTCAGGTTTTCGACTTGCCGGGTGTACATCTTTTTTATATATATCCCTAATTTTTGCTCAAACCCTTTTGGTTTGCCGGGATGCCCTTATTTTTGCCTAGGCCTGTCAACCTAGCGGGTCTCTTTTTATGCGTAGTATTTTTTAACTATGTCTGCGTTTACAGGCTGTGGGAAGTCTTCACCATCCATTGTAGTCAGTATCATGGCACCTCCTGAGAACACTGTCTTGACTACAAATGGTCCTTCATATGTCGGAGTCCACTTGCCCCTAGGATCACCCTGTGGTAATATAATACGCTTGATTACCAAGTCACCAGCCTGATATACCTTTGGCTTAACCTTCTTGTTAAAAGCTTTGATCATTCGTTTTTGGTACATCTGGCCATGACAAACTGCTGCTAACCTCTTCTCATCAATCAAATTTATCTGGTCCAGTCGAGTCTGAATCCACTCATCTTCATCCAAGCCTGCATCCTTCATAATTCTCAAGGAGGGAATCTGAACTTCAATGGGCAGAACTGCTTCCACACCATAGACTAAGGAAAATGGGGTTGCCCCTGTTGAAGTACGTATTGTAGTACGATAACCATGAAGAGCAAATGGTAACATCTCATGCCAATCCTTGTAAGTAACAGTCATCTTCTGTACAATCTTCTTAATGTTCTTATTAGCCGCTTCAACTGCCCCATTCATCTTTGGACGATACGGAGAAGAGTTGTGATGCTTAATCTTGAACTGCGTGCAGAGATCAGTAATCATAGTGTTGTTCAGATTAGAGCCATTGTCAGTGATAATCCTTTCGGGGATGCCATACCTACATATGAGATTATTCTTAATGAATCGAGCCACAACATTCTTGGTAACAGATGCAAATGAAGCTGCCTCCACCCACTTTGTGAAATAATCAATAGCAACTAGGATGAAACGATGCCCATTAGAAGCAGTAGGCTTGATCTCACCAATCATATCAATGCCCCACATGGCAAAGGGCCAAGGAGCAGTCAACACATTCAATGGTGATGGAGGTACATGAACTTTATCAGCATAGATTTGACACTTGTGACAAATTCTGGAGTGTTGATAGCAATCAGCTTCCATGGTAGACCAATAGTAACCTGCTCTCAATATCTTCTTTGCCATAGTATGACCACTGGAATGAGTGCCAAAGGTCCCATCATGCATCTCTTCCATAATTTTTGTAGCTTCCTTCTTATCCACACAACGAAGCAAAGTTGAATCATGATTGCGCTTGTACAGAATGCCATTACTCAAAAAGAACTTAGCAGAAAACCTTCTCAGGAACTTCCTATCTTTGACAGATGCCCCTTCAGGGAATTCCTGAGCTTCAAGATATCTTTTCACTTCATAGAACCAAGGCTTCTCCTCTGCCCCTTCAGTGTCAATCTCATTGCAGTACGCAGGCTTCTCAAATCTATCAATAGTAATCTTGGGAGCTTCATCATCCCAACTGATCTCGAACATAGATGCCATGGTGGCCAGTGCATCTGCCAACTGATTCTCTCTTCGTGGAATGTGCTCAAAGGTAATCTCTTTGAAATGTGGGATCAAAGACAACACATGCTCTCTGTAAGGAATGAGGTTATCATGCTTGGTATCCCAATCTCCTTTAATCTGACTGACTACCAGGGCTGAATCTCCATACACATCAAGGAACTGAATCTTCATATCAATAGCAGCTTTAATACCCAGTATACATGCCTCATATTCAGCCATGTTATTGGTACAATGGAAACAAAGTCTAGCAGTAATCGGGGTATGACAACCCTCAGGGGAACTAATCACAACACCAACACCATTACCAAGTGCATTAGAGGCACCATCAAAAACCATAGTCCATCGGGATCCTTGTTCAGGTCCGTCATATTGTCCAGGTTCTTTGGTAATAATCATAATGTCTTCATCAGGGAACTCAAAATTCATTGACTGATAATCATCCACTGCTTGATGAGCCAAATGATCAGCAACAACACTTCCTTTGATGGCCTTCTGAGTAGTGTACTGTATGTCATATTCTGTCAAGATCATTTGCCATCTTGCAATTCTTCCGGAGAGAGCAGGTTTCTCAAATATGTACTTGATTGGATCCATCTTCGAAATCAATAAGGTAGTATGAGTCAACATATACTGTCTTAGTCGGCGAGCAGCCCATGCCAAAGCGCAGCAAGTTTTCTCGAGCAGTGAGTATCTTGTTTCACAGTCGGTAAACTTTTTGCTAAGGTAGTATATTGCCTGCTCTTTTCGACCAGACTCGTCATGTTGCCCCAACACACACCCCATTGAGTTGTCTAATACTGTTAAGTACATAATCAAGGGTCTTCCATCAACTGGTGGCATCAAAATTGGTGGTTCTAGCAGGTATCTCTTGATTTCATCAAAGGCAGTCTGGCACTCATCATTCCATTCCATCACCTGATCTTTCTTCAACAACTTGAAGATTGGCTCACAGGTAGTTGTTAATTGGGAAATAAATCTTGCAATGTAGTTCAATCGTCCCAAGAAACCTCTAACCTCCTTCTCAGTACGGGGAGCTGGCATCTCTCGTATAGCTTTCACTTTTGCAGGATCCACTTCAATACCTTTTCCACTGACAATGAAACCCAGGAGCTTTCCAGATCTAACTCCAAAAGTACACTTGTTTGGATTCAACCTCAGCTTGTATTTCTTCAACCTCTCAAACAACTTGTGCAGATGATCAAGATGTTGCTCCTCATTCTGAGACCTGGCTATCATATCATCTACATATACCTCTATCTCATGATGAATCATATCATGAAACAAAGCCACCATAGCACGCTGATATGTTGCCCCTGCATTCTTCAAACCAAATGGCATTACTTTATAGCAAAAGGTGCCCCACTGTGTCACAAATGTAGTCTTCTCCATATCTTCAGGTGCCATCTTGATTTGATTGTAACCAGAGAAACCATCCATAAAAGAGAATACCTTATGCTGAGCAGTGTTGTCTACCAGAATATCAATATGAGGAAGTGGAAAGTCATCTTTGGGGCTAGCCTTGTTCAAATCTCTGTAGTCCACACACATACGTACCTTACCATCTTTTTTAGGAACTGGTACCACATTTGCAACCCACTGAGGATAAGAAGTCACTGCTAAGAACCCTGCATTGAACTGTTTCATTACCTCTGCCTTGATTTTTTCTGACATTTCAGGACGCATACGACGAACCTTCTGTTTTTTCGGACGACAATCTTCTTTCACTGGCAAACGGTGAACCACAATGTCTGTATCCAACCCTGGCATATCTTCATAAGACCAAGCAAAGATTTCCACATAGTCACGTAACATCTGAATCAACCTGCTCTTGACACTGTCCTCTAAGTCATCCCCTACCTTGACCTCTTTCCTGTTTTCTTCAGTTCCCAAATTCACAACTTCGACTGGCTCTTCATGTGGCTGTATGGCTTTCTCTTCTTGTTGTAACAACCTAGCAAGCTCTACAGGTATTTCACAATCGTCCTCGTTTCCGTCTTCAGTTTGATAGATCGGATTCTCGAAATCATAATTGGCAATAGTAGAACTGTTATCAACAGGATCCAGAGTGGATGAGGATCTGCATTTTAGTGATGTGGGTGTGTGTAAGAACACATAGCTGATAAAACGAAAATAAAAGAAAAGAAAGACAAGGAACACAATATTTACGAAAACGAAACGTCCACTGATTTTATTGAATGAGGTATGCAAATGAAATGACAACCCGTAACAAGCACACCATTGTGCCCCGGGTAAGGCACATGGCTTGAAAGTTTTATTGTTCAAGAAATTACAAAATTAAAAAAAAAACACAGTGATAGTATTTACTCCTGACTAAAGGAGATAGGGATAACATCTTCAGCTTTCCAATTATTGAGTCCAGCACCCACAGTAGGAAAAATCCATGCATCCAAGTTGTA
Organism: Lathyrus aphaca; assembly: GCA_963966055.1. Classification (NCBI taxonomy): domain Eukaryota; kingdom Viridiplantae; phylum Streptophyta; class Magnoliopsida; order Fabales; family Fabaceae; genus Lathyrus; species Lathyrus aphaca. The sequence goes on from OZ014524.1 coordinate 36,676,867, forward strand.
GTCTTCATCTTGATCTCCCACAGCATTAATCTGGTCCTTCACAACCCCTTGATTGGTGATACGAACAGCACGAGCACGACGAACAGCCTTCTGGGACTCTGCAGTGAAACCCAAACCAAACTTGTCAGACTTGTATGGAATATCAGGAAGCTGACCCCAAATAGTACAACCACCTTTATCCACCACAGCTCTAGCATCATTGAGGGAAGCCATTGCCATTGTTGGAGGCTTTCTGGTGACCACAGGAACTTTCTTCACGACAGGAGGAGTTACATAATCATTAACAACCCAGGGAACCACTTCAAATGACTGACACGGAGTCTCAATGTATTCATCTTCCACTTCCAGATACTTGAAAGTGTTTACATGGCTGACAAAGTATTCTTCTTCTCCATAGACAGTAACAACCTTTCCATTCACCGGATATCTCAACTTTTGGTGCAATGTAGAGGTCACAGCACCTGCCCCATGGATCCAGGGACGACCAAGCAGACAAGAATATGAAGGACGAATATCCATCACAAAAAATGTAGCAGTAAACACCTGAGAACCAACTTTGATTGGGAGATCAATTTCCCCATGTACTACTCTTCTAGAACCATCAAAAGCTTTTACCACAATATTACTGGGCTTCAGCACAGCATCTTCAGGACTCAGCTTGTTCAGGACTTCCTTGGGCAACACATTCAAAGAGGAACCATTGTCTATCAGCACATGAGACAGGGTAGTGCCCCTGCATTCAATTGAAATATGCAAGGCCCTGTTATGATCCCTCTTGGCAGGGGTCAAATCAGCATCAGAAAATCCTAACCCATTGTCGTAGGTCAGGTGGGCAACACAGTTCTCAAATTGATCAACGGAAATTGCACTGGGTACATGAGCCATCTTCAGAAACTTGATCAATGACTTGGCATGAGCCTCAGAACATAATAATAGGGAGAGCATAGAAATCTTTGAGGGAGTATGCCCCAATTGGTCAACAATGTCATAATCACTCTTGCGAATGATTTTCAATACTTCTTCCATCTGCTTAGAGAGATCATCAGCAGCTGGCACATCAGTAGATACAGGCTCGATAACAGGACCTTTGCCCCGAGCATCAGTAGTAGAAGTAGCAGCAGGAGTAACTGCACTTTTAGAAGCAACTGGAGGAGAGAAGACTCTTCCACTACGAGTGATCTTGCTAGATCCAGCAATATTATCAATGTCAACAGGCACATTAGGTAAAGGTTCCTGCTTAACACCATGGATGTAAACATCAGACCCATAGTGCCAAGGCACAGCTTTGTCAGATGTATAAGGAATAGGACCAGGAGTAGTAATGACCACAGGAGCTACCCTGGCTTCAGCAACAACTTTCACAGGACCTTCAGCAGTAATCTTGATTGGACCCTGGTGAGTGATTTTAATAGGACCCTTTGAAGTGATTCTTAGTGGTACTTTGTCAACCATGTCAACCTCTTCAATCTTCCTACCTTGAGTCAGATGATCCACCACGCTTTCTACAGAAGATGGCCTCCTTTCAAATACAATGGTGTAATTGTCCATGAGACGCTGAATTCCATCCTTCAACCTGAAGCACTTCTCTGGATTATACTCACAATAAACACAATCTTCACGACAACCCGGAAAGAACCCAGCTTGCACTAACTTCTTTCTGATGACAGACAATGGTGTGGTCAACTCCACAACCGAATAGACATGTAGGTCTTCATCAATGGCATTGACAGTCTTCTCGTGATTTGGCATTGGAGCTGTAATCACATTTGGAGTACCTGGTGGATCAAACTCAATCTCTCCAGCATCAATCATATCTTGAATTTTGTTCTTCAAGACCCAGCAGTTATTAGTATCATGTCCTGGACAGTTTGAATGATATGCACATCGTGCATTGGGATTGTACTTGGGAGAGGTAACATTGGGATTCTGAGGAGCCTCCCTCAGGGTAATAAGTTCAGCCTTCAACAAGTGTTGCAATGCCTGAGCCATTGACATGTTGATCTTCGTAAACTGTCTTCTAGCCCTCTGTTGGTTGCCTTGAGGCTGCTCTGTTGTTGCAGGAGTTGGATTTGAAATATGAACCGCACTAACAGACTGATGCCTTCTGTTACGATCAGGTTGACCATAAACAGCATTGGATTCTTTCTTCCCAGTGGGAGGCTTCTTTGCAGCACCTGATGAAGAAGTGCCCACTTGGATCTTACCACTCTTGATACCATTCTCTACCCGTTCTCCTGTCATGATCAACTCAGTGAAGCCAGATGATGAGCTTCCAATGAGATGACTGTAAAACGGACCACTCAGCGTACACATGAACATATCAACCAGCTCCCTGTCAGTCAAAGGAGGTTGAACCCTTCCAGCTAAATCTCTCCACTTCTGAGCATACTCTTTAAAACTTTCTTTGGCACCCATAGACATGCTCTGAAGCTGCATGCGAGTGGGGGCTAAGTCAGCATTGTATTGATACTGCTTGTAGAAAGCTTCAGCAAGATCATTCCAGTCTCTGATGTTGACACTCTCCAACTGATAATACCACTCCAACTGAGCTCCAGATAAGCTCTCTTGAAAGAAATGGATCCACAGCTTCTTATCAGCAGTGTGGGGTTGAATTCTTCTGACATAAGACCTCAAATGCAGCTTGGGACAAGAGACCCCATCATAAACAACAAAGGTAGGAACCTTGAAACCAATGGGTATGACTACCCCAGATATCAGACTCAAATCCTCAAAATCCAGCCCAGATGACTTCTGCAACTCCATAGCATCCATCCTATCCACCAGCATCTTGAATTTGTCTTCATTAGGCTCATGGTAGTAGTTAGCCTCAGAATCAGAGTCCCCCATTGTATGGTGGAGACTGCCTACCTCTTGCTCAGATTCCTCAGATTCATAGTCTTCAGCTGGTTCCTTGGTCTTGGCAAGACCTTTGAACCTCCTTCCCATGTTGATCAACCCAGCAGACCTTCTAGTTTTCTTAGTCTTCTTGGCCAGCAGTGCCTTCAATTCATCTTGCCCCTTGGACAGGTTCAAGATTAGTTCTTGGAATTGTGCATTTTGTGCCTGAAGATCCTTAACTGATTGTTCAAGAGCCATTGCTGAAATAAACAGCGAGAAGATGAGAAACCTATGCACAATTATAAACCTGTGATGCAATGAAATGATATGGGAATGCATATGCAATGTTTTCAAGGACCGCAGGATTTAAATTTGCTTAGACAAACACGAAAGTAAATTTTTATTAGTAATAACTTTGTTTTGCCTTTTAGGCTTACAAAAATGAAAATGAAATAAGTACAAAAAAAATGGGGTTTTAAGTCTCCCATGGACGTTTCCTCTTTGTGTTGAGGTAAGAGTTGAGGTTCCGTTCCTCATGAAGTAGCTTTGTTAGTTCCAGAATCTTTTCTTGGCTTGCTTTGTAATGAGCCTCGAAAGTATCCCTTTGCTCCTTCAGTTGGATCCATGATCTCTGCAATGGTGTTTAGGGTCAAAGAACTGAAACAGGACACTCATCATGTCTTCACTGAACCCTGAAGTAACTAGATCCAATAGGTGACCATGTCTCTTGTTGAACCGGGAGTGATCAGACACTTGAGAAACCAACTCTTTAAGCTTGGGAGGTATCCCCACAAAGTTGATCCTGATGGTGTTTCTACGAACTGAAGCCATGACCTGCAACAAAGAACAAAGATAAATCCCTTGGTCCTTGAAATGGTTAGGGAAAATGATATGCTTATGATGCATGATGATGTCATGATGTTATGTTCAATCACAAACATGTGGCACACACAAACAAGTCACACCATAGCCCTAGGTTTAAAGGCTTGCATGAGGTTCAAAGGTAAGTACCCTCCCCTGAAGTTAGATGGTTCATCCTGTCCTACAAAAGTAATCGGGTTCTAAGGGATCTCAATATCATTGATCCTTCACAAGGGTGGTTGTTCAGAAGGCAACTTACTTGCCAACCAAAACCCTCCAAGTTTAAGATCTCAATGAGTGTAGCATCGAGTGTCAACCAACTTCAGTCTGCACCAAAGCCGGTTACCTCACTACTTTCTAAAGGCCAAGATGAGTTAACTAGGGTTCTAAAAGTTAGTTAGTGCATTGACAACATATGGCAGCCTCATATTATCCTCAACTTGACTTAAGGAATATAAGCACCAACCAAGAAGTCGCACTAACTATGGCCACCAGATCAACCGTATCGATATACGTCGTACAGTTTCCTTGGTCTATTGCCATTTACCTAAGGTACACTAGATCCGGGTTAGGACCTTTCACACACAAGAGCACCCCAACAAGTAATATAAAACAAACAAGGCAAACAATTCAAAGTGATCTTAATTCCTAAGGGTACCCCTCTTAAATAGGTCCCCAGCAGAGTCTCCAGTTCTGTAACACGGTGGGAGAACTGACTTTAAGTAATGTTGCGGATAGCAAGAGTCGCCACCGACTTTTATTTTATCCAAAAGGAAAGGTTATAAAAGAACAGGAAAGACCTTAAGAGAATATTTTGGGTCCGGGGGGTAGGTTATGAAAAGGGAAGGTGTTAGCATCCTTTTCATCCATGGTTATCCATGGGCTCTTAGGTACTTAAGCTCACTTTAAATTGTTTTTGAAAATGTAGTGTGTGAATAGAAAAAAAATTTCAGAATAGTTTAATAATAATCCATGTATGGATGTGTAAGAAACTTGTTTGAAAATTTGTTTGAATTTGTTAAGTGTGAAAAATTTTGAAGTGAGCAAGTACATAAGAGGAACCTACCCTAATGTTTAAGGTCTTTCTTATTCTTTATCCTTTCCTTGGTAAGACTATCCCTACTATTAAGGAGTAGGTAGTCCTTACTTTGGATGTTAAGGGACATATGAGGGACATTCTGATTTTGAAGGCCATTGTGGGGTGTATTAAGCATAAAGAAGGGACTATCATCGTTTATTTCGAAGGGACTTGATTCGTATAGGCAACCATGAGGGACTTTGATGATTTTCTTTTTAAGGGACTTGCTTTATACACCCCACTTGACCATTATTCGTAGGCAACTTGAGGGATAACCTTAGGAATGTGAGACGGCGATTAAAAATCGACTTACGTGTGTGTGAGTGTTTATTTTAATTATCTTATATTAACATGATCTAAATTTATTTTAAATAACATACATATTAGCACTCCCTAATTACTAACCATAGCAAAAATAATTAAAATAATTACAAAATTACATCCGGGACACAATTACAAAATTATAATAATAATAAATAAAATAGCAAATTAAATAATAAGCAATAAATAATAAAAAATAAATAATAAGGGGTTAGTAACAATAATAATGAACAAGGTTAGAAACATAAAATATAATAATAAATAATAATATGGTTAGTAAAAATAAGAATAATTAGAAGGAATAAATAAGTTTAGAATAATAGAAATATAATATAATAATACATAACAATTTAGTTAGTAACATAAATATAATAATAAAAATTTTTTAAGTACAATACAATTATACATTTTGATTATTTACAAAAAAAATATTTAGACATTATATAAACTTTAAGTATCATAAGAACATATTTACAAAACTTTATATTAAATATTTGCATTTATAAGATTTAATTTTATTTACAAAAAAAAGTTATAATATATACATGTTAACTATATTAAGAATTAGAAAAAATAAAAATCATTTGGAAAATAAAATTAGGTTAAAGTTCATTTAGAAAATATTTTATGGTTTGGAAAATTAGGGTTTATATTTTTTAGGGTTTTATTAGAAAATAATCTTAAGATTTAATTTATAATACAAACTCACATACATATATAATTTAATTACAAGAATAATAATAAAAATTCAAATTGAGAAAAACAAGAATTTAGAATTTTAGAAAATATAATTGGTGTTTTTTAGACATTTTAAATATATATATATATACGTTTATAATTTATTAATAAATAAGAAAGTAATTTAAGCCAATTATTTAAAATAAATAAAACAGAAAAATAGTAAAAAGGAAACTTACCTTGGCTGGGTTTGAACCCAGGACGTTCTGCCTGCAAACACCAAAACCCTCCACTAGGCCAGCCATGCGTAGGTGATAAGGAAACAGCTTCATTTTGTTTTGTGCCTTGACTTTGAAAAATCAGAAAAAATAATGAATAAGCAAAAGGCCTGGGGTAGGATTGAACCCAGGACCTTATGGATAAGAGTATGCGCGCGTTACCGCCTGGCTGGGAGAGCCTATCTGTTAGCTGAATAGCAATAATACATAATATATTCTACTTTCTTTTATCCTGAAAAAATAGAACAAAACAATGTCCTTGGCCAGGAATCGAACCAAGGTCTTTACAATATACACGGGCAAGGCTTACCACCAGGACACACATACGCATGTGATAACAAAACAGACAAACAACATAAAATAAGTTAATGTAAATTTGAATTCCTTGAACGCGCGGGAGACTTCATCTTCTTCATTCAAATTCGTAGGATTTTCCTGCGAAATCTTCCACCAAAATACCTGCGAAAACCAAATTGGCAGCAATACCTACAAATCTCATACATGGCCAAAACTGTAAAATTTCCAGAAATTAATCAGTCAATCATGATCACAAGACAATTTTGAATCGAACCATGGTTCTTGAATGAATTTATACAGCCTAGATCACAAAGCCCTAATGAAGGTCATAAACCCTAGTAATGGCCGAATCCGTATAAGGTCATGAAAATCCAATTGATTTGTCCAGAATCGTTCAAAAGCTTCAACTAACATCAAATCAACACCCAAATTTCATTAATAGTGATCAAATAATGAAAATCGAAAAATAAAATTTCAAGAACAATAGGGCTACGGGTTGTTCATATACGCATGCTATGGACATGTATGGGCATTGTTTTTGCATCATGGAAGACCAAGGAACATCTCTATGATCATAGTTTACCTTATAATGCCTTGTAACTCAAAATCCGAATCTCACTTTTCTTATGAATTTTTGAACTATGAACTCACCTTTGGCTGCTGGTAATTCGTGAGCCAGGGTTATGTTTATGATCTATACTTATATGGGAGTGAATTAGGTCAGAAATATGTCTTCATTGTGTGGAGATTTGGATCCAAAAATATTGAAAAAGATCATGTTGTAAAATTCAAATATTTGACCATGAAGACTTGCTATCTTTGGAGATTTCATATGATTCCTTTCTCTTTCTAATTCAATCACCATTTAAGAATTTCTAGAAGCAATATCTTCACCCAAAAATAGATTTTCATATTTTATATTTATTTAAAATGATTTTTATGAATTAAATCAATAATAAATAAATAAAAAATAATAAAAATGCTGAATTTTGGTCAATTGGGTCGTGCACAATGTTATGAGATGGATTGGGTCACAACTTAGCAAGCCCATTTGGAAAGAATTACTTCTAAGCCTCCATTTTCAACATAAACCATCACAAAATTTCCCAACTTTGCAAGGGCACATCTCCCTCAATTTTAAAGGTATGAGGATGTTCTTGGACTTTTTGGAAAGCTTGAAGAGTCCTCTAAACAACCCCATTGGTTTCAGGTTCATATCATTTACCAATCTCAAGTTATGCCCTTTTGAAGCTGTTGACTTTTTGTTGACTTTTGAAATGACCTATAATGTCTTAGATCATATCTTTCAAATGAAGCATTTTTGGGCTTAACTTTCAACATCAAAGTTGTAGAGAATTAAATTTCCTTCAAAATGAGCTTTGGATGGAGACTTGGTGATGAAGTATGTGAAAGTTATGCCTGGTCAAAGTTCAGTTGACTTTTACTAAGGAAACCCTAATTTAGAAACTCCTGATTATTGATGATCTGGAATCTCCTTGATGAATCATGATCAACCCTTGATCAAATGATGAATTTTACTTCATATACTTGATGTTGGCAAAAAATCATGAGGTTTGACTTTGTTTTGACCACAGTTGACCTCAGTTTGACTTTTTAACTGCATTGACTGATTTTGACTTATCTGATCATCTGACTGAGCAAACTTTTGAGAAAAGTCTTGAAACTTGTCATGGGGGTTCTTACACACATATAAGATGTTATGAAACTCACTTGAGGTATTGGAAGTCCATTTAGCCTGATTAAAGTCAAAACCCTAGTTTTGGATGCCCTGCTTAGGAGATACATTGTTTGAGGGAATTGTCAACTTCTTTGACCAATTGGGAACTTTGTGAACCTTGTGAATCTTCATAAAGTGTCTTGTGATACTCATGGGAGGTATTGTGAAGCTTGTGAACCTTGAGAACCTCATGAAGTGGCTTTGTAGACCTCATAAACCTCAGGAAAGCTTTGTATTCATTGTGAATCTTGTGAACCTTGTGAACCTTCAAGAAGTAACTTGTGGACTTCATGAACTTCAAGAAAGGTCTTGTAAATGTAGAGAAACTTGTGAACCTTGTGAACCTTCAAGAAGTGACTTGTAGACTTCATGAACCTCATGAAAGGTATTGAAAGTATTGTGGAACTTGTGAACCTTGTGAACCTTCAAGAAGTAACTTGTAGACTTCATGAACCTCATGAAAGGTTATGCAAGTGTTGAGAAGCTTGTGAACCTTGTGAACCTTCAAGAAGTGACTTGTAGACCTCATGAACCTCATGAAAGGTTATATAAGCATTGAGAAACTTGTGAACCTTGTGAACCTTCATAAAGTAACTTGTAGACTTCATGAACCTCATGAAAGGTTATGCAAGTGTTGGAGAACTTGTGAACCTTGTGAACCTTCTTAGAACACAAAGTCTTGTATTGTGAGGGCAAATTTTGGGGTGCAACAGCAGAGAAGGAAGGAGAGAAACAGCAACAAGAACCAAAGAGATAACAAAAACACAACACACAATAACAACGATAGTTTTCAACAGTAGCAAAGAAATAAAACCCACATCAATCCAAAATAAGCAAAAAAGAAGGAGAAAACCGAAAACCATAAAAAAGGGAAATGGATGTTACTTGAATGTTGTCGGAACAAGGCCGTCGGGACTACTCCGTTCAACTTAAATTTTTTTGTGTTTGTTCGTTCAAAGAGAAAAGAGAAGACTCAAAGAAGGAGAATCAGAAACCAAAAGGGACTCATTGCATTTTTGCCATTGAAGGACACCTTCGAGACCGAAATCTCTCTGTTCAGGTAGTTTCTTTAGACTCTTCACATATTTTGGTCGCTGTTGTATGGAATCATCCTTGTTGATCTTTTTTCCTATACTTTAGCTTGATTTGTAGTTTGCTCTAAGGTTTAATTTCATTTTTTGGTGGGTTAGGGTTTACTTCTATGATACGTTGATCCGGTTGTTCTATAGGTTTTCAGGGAAAATTAATTTCAGTTTTGAAAAGAGAGTGAGATTTTAAGGGGGATCGGTGAAGAAAAGTTTGGAATCTGGGTTGGGCTCACCGGAGAAGACGGCGGATTCCTCCACGTCTTTATCCTCTCTGCAAGGGTTTTAGGTTTCCGAAGAGGACTTTTAGAGAGGGGGACGGATGGTTGAGAGAGAGATGAGTTGTGAATAACATTGAGAGAGATGGTGAGAAGAGGGTGAACGAAGTTTAAAGAGTGAGTGAAGTCTGGATTTGATTTTGGTAATCCATTCCTTACCTGTTTTATTACGTTTTTTTTCCTATTTGTGCTGGCCATCCTTACCGGTGACAAGTGTCAACAGTTGTACCCTTGTTTTTAATTCCACGCGCATGCCTTTTTGTTTCCCCACCGTGCACCCTCTTTAACATCCCTTATATCGGTCAATTAGTTAGACCCTAGGTAGATCAATAAGCCATATGCTTCCAACAGATCAATCAGTTGATTGAATCCCCACCTCACACACCCATGCGGCTCCTGGACTTATTTGTCTTGGTTTTGTTTTTTTACACCCCCATTTTACTAGTTAGAGTCCTGGCCCATTTAGATTTGTTCTTTTAATTTATTATTTTCAACAATTAGTACTCTTTTTAATTTTTTCTAAAATATTCAAAATACCAAAAATCATAAAATAATTATTTTAAATATTCTTATTTGATATTAGTTAATTTTATTAATTTTTATTAAATAATTATATTTAATCTAATTAGTTTAATGTGTTGTTTTCCTTTAAAATTATATCCAAAAAATATCAAAAATTATTTTCTCACTATTTATGTTTAGTTAGATTTTCCTTTCTTTTAATTAATCTATTTAGGTCTATTTTCTTAATATCTAATTTTAAATGAATTATTTCTTGGTCTATTTTTATTTAATCCAAAAATATTTTTCGTAATTCTTATAATAATTGTGTTAATTTTGTAATTTAAATTGGGTTAATCCACTTAGGTTTTTTTTTCTTCAAAACTTAGTTATTTCTTCTTTAGTATTTTTTTTTCTTTTAATTCTAAAAATCGTGTCTAGTCCATCTTCTTTTAAGAAGTTTTTTTTTAGGGTCGTTTAGTTTATGTTCGATTTTCTCTTAGTGTGTCCTAGTGAGGTGAGAGGTTGAGTTTAGATTTATTTCTTCTTTATGTGAATGTGTGTTTAATATTACATTATATTTGGTTGTATACCATGAGTTGATATTGATTTTTATTTTGCATTATGACCATATGTTGTTAAGATAAAAGGAAGCGTTCACCATATTGATCTTTAATTTTAAAGATAATTAAATCTCTTGGTCCAATACCAAATAGATATTCACATATACTTCATACACACACGTAAGTCGGTCGTTCTATAATCGCCATCGGCACTACTTTTACACTTCACATTTCCACAATTTTTGACACATCGCGTTTGTTTTCCATAGTTAATTTCACCCCCCGCATACTTGATCCACATATTAAGCCATAACCCATTTTGTTAAGCCATTTGTCTTGCACATTTCCATTCCACTTTATTTACTTTATCATTACATTTCATTTGCAAGTAGCAACCTTTGCCTAGTCTTAGGAGCTTGCACCTTTTTATCTTTATTTTATGATTTTTACTTTTAAATCCAAGGGAAAGAACTCCTTCAATTGACTCAATATCAAAGGTAGTTTAACATTCCCTAGTTCATGTTTGACCTTAACCATTAGTTCTTTTATTTTACAACTTTTTGTGACTTTTAAGTCACGTGAGTGTTTGCGATAACACTTACCTCCCACTCGAACCTTGATCACAATCAAGTGTTAGTTCATCCTTAGGAGAACTAAGAGTGATCTTATTCTATTCCCAATACATAGGCATTGGTCTGATGTTGTGCAAGCACCATTAGAAATAAAACATTAGGCTCCCATTAGTATTAGCAAGCAATAAATAACAAAAACACAAATATTAACAATAGGTTCCCGTAGGATACTGTGGATACTTAGGATGCTAACATCTTCCCTAGGTATAATCAACCCCTGAACCATAAATTCTCTATAATTAGGTTTTTTTTATCTTTTTTTCCTTTCCCTTTGGATAATTCAAAGTTTGGTGGTGAACATTTAATAAGCATGATTCAAGCTCATTCAATAGCTTGACATCTGATTCTTACTACGTCAGAAATGATGACTTCACAAGGGATCTTATTTTTTAAGATTAAGCCCACCTTGTATATATTTGTGTATTTGTTATTAGTATTGTTTTCATTGTATATATTTGGACTCTTTGGTTGAATGTTCCATGTGTAGTGAAATAAGTCCAAACTCGGACTTGAGTGCAAAATAAGATAGGATGGTGGTATATTCAAGAAGGTTTATAGGGAGTTGAGTCTCGACCAAGCTGACTTGGAATCCACCACTCAGTGTAGGCCTCCTCGAATGTAATTTTGTTGATCGAGTTCAGTCGTGAAAACGTTACTACTTTCTACCTGAGAGTTTTTAAAGTTGAGGACCGTAGAACACTTACCCTCACTTGGCCTTTTAAGGATGTAGTGTGATGACTATATGAGGGTGCAAATCCGAAATAATTGATACGCAATACTACACTCGGATGAGACTCTCTTGAGAATATTATTTATTACCAAGTTGAGTTGGGAAGTTGATAATATCCAAAAGATGGGTCAGTGATTTTGGGAACTTGTAGAACCTGTTGTACATGTACAATAAACCCATAATACATACCTTTTAGGATGGTTAGACCCATGACTCCATGCTCGTGACGTCAAACCTTTGAACCCCATATATTTGTAATCTTGTGTGTGTTTGTACATCCATACATTCATACATCATAAGCATCATTGCAATCATTTTCAAGGAAAACAACTCAGACTATTGTAAATATGGGACAATGAAAATGTCCATATGTTAGAGGTTGTAAATAAAACTCGTTCTTTCGATGTTTCCCATGTTTTCAATAATCAGGTTAATTTTGTGTTATATTTCCTTGAAAAAAAGCATTGCATGCATGCATATACCATCGCATTTTCATATATCAATGTAAATAGAAACTCACATATGTCTTTCCTCCATTGTCAAACTGCATCATACTCAGGCCAGTCGTCAAGTGAAGATGGATAAATTTGAACAAGAAATAGGGAGCTCCGAAAAGAGATAACTACTTTGAAGGCTGATATGAGACGTCTGATTACTCTAGTCGAAACCTCAATAGCTGATCAAGCCAAGCCTCCTAAGGGAGAAGAAGAGGTGACAAAAATCCTCTTGAAGACTCTGAGTTTATTCCACCCCAAGAAGATAATAGCTAGCACACCTCACGATCTTGCTAAAATGGTGGATATAAGAAAATTTTCCAAAAGAAGGTGTCCAACAGGGAGGTAGGTCCAAAGACATTAGTTCATCCAGTGGTTTCAAGAAGCCCAGAAGTGAGCTTCCTAAGAATCGAGATCAAGATGTTGTCATTTTTCCTCTTAGGATGCCTAGAAGGTTTTGTTCCATAAATAATCATCAACATGTTGACACTGTTATGAACACATCACCAGTACCTTCAGCCTATCAGCCAGAATTCCAGTAGTGACTTCAACAGCCTAATCAGCAGGCCTACAAACAGAGGAAGGATGAGTTTGATGTTATTCTAGTGCTTTATGCTAAGTTATATCCTTTCCTAGCGCATAAGGGGTTGGTTAAGACAAGGGTTCCACCTGTTATCCCTAATACTCGTATGTGGTATTTCAATGTCAATTCTTTTTGTGCTTTTCATCAAGGTGCACCTGGACACAACATTGAAGATTATTCCAGTCCCAAGAAGGAAGTGCAAAAGTTGGTCCAAAAGGGTATTCTGTCTTTCAAGGTGTATGATCCCAAAGTTTGAGTGTGAAGTTTGAGTGTGAAGTTTGTTTTCGTCATATGGTATATCTTAGAAGAAGGAAAGTATGATGAAGTATTTTTTTGTCAAACGGCGTCTCTCCAAATATCGGTGAGAATTTTGAGTGTGAAGTTTTTTTTTGTCATATAGCATCTCTCAGAAGAAGGGAACTATGATGAAGTTATTTTTTATGTCAAACAGAGTCTCTCTAAATCTCGGTGATAAGTTTAAGTGTGAAGTTGTTTTCATCATATGGCATCTATATGAAGAAGGAAAGTATGATGGATTTCTTTTTCTATCAGGTGGCATCTCCCTATCTCAACGTTTATATGAAATTATTTTCTAGAAAATGGCGTATCTCCAAATCCCGTTGAGAAGTTTGTTGTGAATCCTCAATTTCCGCCAACCCTTTGACGATGTCACTCCCTAGTGAAGTTTCTTTCCACCAGCCCTTTGGTGTTGATATCCCAAAACAATTTCCTTTATGGCATCCCTATGACAATGTGCTTACTTTATACAAGTTTCCTTTCTGTCATCCCTATGACAATGTGTTGCCTTCGTTCAAAGTTTCCCTTCTGTTATCCCTATGGCAAGGTGTCCCTTTAGTGGAGTTTTCTTCCCGTCATCTCCATGACGATGTATTCATTCAGTAAAGTTATGTTCTTTCAACCCTTTGACAATTTTAGTTTCTTCCCATTAATCCTTTGATGGCGATCATATCGTTTGTCTGTTCTTTTGATCTACCTTTGTATTCCCTGGTGAAGATAAATCTTACTCCTCAGTGTTGTTATAACACTTTCTTCGGCTTATACACCTGCCAATAAATGGTAAGTTCTTCTCAAGAAGTTTGTCTATTCTGAATGAAGTTGTTGGTATATCAAGTCCCCTCTCATTAAATGGCATCTCACCGAATCCCGGTGAGAACTTTATGTGAATCCTTATTTTCTATCATATGGCATCTCTCCGAAGAACATAGAAGAGACGTATGATTAAATGGTTATCCCCTAGCAAGTCTATTACCTTTTTTAAGCTATCATATATTTGATAGTAGTTAATATGTCTACATTTCGAGTTTATTACCTTTTTTAAGCTATCATATGCATGGTATTAGGTGATATCTCTCTTTCATTTGGTCAGATACCTTCTCTTAAGTTATCATAAACTTGGTAATAGGTAATATTCCTATCTTTTGGTTATTATCTTTGCTTAGGCTATCATATGTGTGATAGTAGGTAATATACTTTTCCTTTTGGTCAGTTACCATGTGATCAGTAGTTACTTTCATTCAAAAAAACCTCGGTAGCAGGTGTTGTCCTTTCATTTCCTGGCAAGTCTTGGCAGAATATTTTCATTTTACCTCAGCAAAAAGTATTTTCTTTTAAGGATCTCGGTAGTAGAATCCTTTGTTAAATCTCGACAGAAGATTTTCCAACAAAACCTCGGCAGCAGGTGTGTTCTTAGTTAATCCTCTGCAGTAGACTCCTCCAGTTGGTATCTATTGAAATTCCCACAATTGATCTCGGTATTAGTTTCTCCAAGTGGAATTTGTTATAAGATTTTGTCACAAGCATATCGTCTTTGTTTAACCTATTATATGTTTGGTAGTTGGTATTCTCTTCCCTAGTGGAGTTGAATCTTTTCCCCGTGGAGTATTGCTTTATTTGCTAAGTTGTCCCACAAAACTCAGAGTCTTGCATTCATATCATATTATATAATCTCATATGCATTCGCGGTCAAAATTAGGGGTATTCTGATATTTAATCCTCTTTTACCTAGAATGTATGAAAGTCTTTGCCATTCATACATTCATGTCCAAGAGGATTAAATAAGGGCATCTGTCATTGAGCAAAATTTACCCCTAACATTTCATGTCATACATTTCATCTCATCATCAATATACCATAGTTCATATCAGACATGTTTGGATTTGTAAGGATTGTCAAGGAGGATCTGTGACCAGTTTTGAGAAGTTGGGTTTTTTGTTGAAAGCGTAGTGTTTCAAAGTGGTCTTATAAGTGGTTGAGTAGAGATTTCAAATTTGAATCGTGGAAGTGTTCAAGACCTCGGGTCACCTATGATTTTATTTGATGTGATATCTCAGCAAGGACCGTTGATGTTTGGTTCAGATGGTTTTCTTGTAGAACAATTTTGGTTATCATTCAGAAAAGAAGAAAAAGATGAATCGTGAGGTTTGGATTTTAACTGGGTCATGTGGATCTCGAAGGGTTTCTTTGCCAATAGAAATGATATTAAATGTATCTAATTTTGTCTATTCCAAAGTGCCAATTTTCCATTTTTTTTATTTCAAGTCCAAATTCCAAGTCATTTTCAAGTTTAAATCCTAGTTTCTAAGTCATTCCCAAATTCCAAGATTTAATTCCAATGTTATTTCCAAATTCACTTCCAAATTTCCATATCAAGTTCCAAATTTAAGTTCTTATTTTAAATCCATTTTCAATCCTAGTTCAAGTTTCAATTTCCATTTTTTTATTCCATTTATAGTTCTTGTTTCATGTTCAATTCCATGTCTCAAACTCATAATCACTTTGCAAAACTCATTCCATATATGAATCCATGTCAAAAATCTCAATTTTATTCCAAGTCTATTGAAAAAGATTACAAGTCACAAGCATACAAAGAAAAGGTACATCGAATGCACAAAGTCCTTGAAGATATAAGAAAGATTCTATGGATTTTACAAGAAAAGGTCATTACAAGTATGAGAAACTTAAGCCTAATGAACTACAAAGTGCACGGTTGCCTTCCAATCCAAATTTAACTCCAAGTCATTCCAAGCCATTGTCTCCTCCTTTATGCCAAGATACTTACTTCAATTAAAATCCTCGTTTCTTCCAAGATTTACAATGAAAAAAACTTTAAACCAACAAGTATGCCAAGGCTGAAGCATAAGAAAGCTACAAGTATCAAAATCCAAACTTATTCAATTTCAACAAATTCATCCAAGTTCATTCATTCATTCATGATATTCAAATTTAATTCAATTCAAAGTTTCATTCATCAATCTCAAAATCATGCACCATTCATAATAATCTTATTCAGGTTTCTAACATAATTCATCACTCCACTCAAACACATATATTCATCATCATTTAATACAATTCAATTACCATCATATATCATCATTCAAACTTTGTTTCAATCCGAAATAGTCCCAAACATTACATTCTCTTCAAGTATTTTCAATCATCATTTTATCATAATCCTCAATTCATTCATAGAAAACTCTTAAAATTCATTCTAATTTCAAGATCATTCAAATTCACATTAGAATATCACATATTCAAGTTTTCCAAACATATCATTATTTAATGATAACTAGCATGCATTATTCATATGATTCATATCAAGCATATGTTACATTTATATACAACTTCAAGAGGGACAATTCAGCAAGAGCAAGAGGGACCAAATCTCAACAACAGAAAAACCAAGAAAACAAACTCAAACCTGCATCGCACAGACCACCCATCCCACTCCACCCACAATTGCAGGACTTGTCCCCTAATTTCCACTCAGCAATTCTTGCTCCATAATCTTTCAGTACAGATTTCAAACACAAAAACCCTAATCAAATTCCTATATAAAGTGATTGTTCATTCATCAGAGGGGAAGCAACACAAAAAACCTAGCCGCATACAAAAACTAGCCTTGCCGCAAGCTATTCAGAGAGAGTGATAACAGAGGAAAATTTCAAAACACTAAAACCAAAAAGCTTATAATCATAATGTATTGAATATTACGACAAGATTCAAAAAACTATAGAAGCTGGACCTCACAATAAGACACAAAAAACAAATAGAGCAAGCAGAGAAGGAAATGAGAGAAACAACAACAAGAACCAAAAAGATAACAAAAACACAACACACAATAACAACAATAGTTTTCAACAATAGCAAATAAATAAGATCCACATCAATCTGAAAGAAGCAGAAGAAGGAGGAGGCTACCGAAAAGCATAAAAAAGGGAAAGTGATGTTACCTGAACGTTGTCGGAACAAGGCCGTCGGGACTACTCTGTTCAACTTTGATTTTTTTCGTGTTTGTTCGTTCAAAGAGAATAGAGAGAGAGAGAGAGAGAGAGAGAGAGAGAGAGAGAGAGAGATTTAAAGAAGGAGAAGCAGAAACCAAAAGGGACTCATTGCACTTTTGTCGTTTAAGGACGTCGTCGAGACCGAAATCTCTTTGTTCAGGTAGTATCTTCGAACTCTTCACATATTTTGGTCGTTGTTGTACGGAATCATCATTGTTGTTCTTTTTTCCTCTACTTTAGCTTGATTTGTAGTTTGCTCTAAGGTTTAATTTCATTTTTTGGTGGATTAGGGTTTACTTCTGTGAGGCGTTGATCGGTTGTTCTAGAGGTTTTCAGGGAAAATTAATTCTAGTTTTGAAAAGAGGGTGAGACTTTAAGGGGTCTGTGAAGAAAAGTTTGGAATCTTGGTTGGGCTCACCGGAGAAGACGGCGGTTTCTACAACTTCCTCATCCTCTCTGGCGAGGGTTTTAGGTTTCCAGCGAGGATTTTTAGATAGGGGAATGAATGGTTGAGAGAGATGAGTTGTGAATAACGTTGAGAGAGATAGTGAGATGAGGGTGAACGAAGTTTAGAGAGTGAGTGAAATTTGGAATTTATTTTGGTGATCCATCCCCTACCTGTTTTATTACGTTTTTTTTTTGTTTTTTTTTGTTGGCCATCCTTACCGGTGACAAGTATCATCGGTTGTACCCTTATTTTTAATTCCATGTGCATGCCGTTTTCTTTCCCCACTGTGCACCCTCTTTAACATCCCTCGATCAGTCAATTAGTTTGACCCTAGGCAGATCAACAAGCCATATGCTTCCGACAGGTCAATCAGTTGACCAAATCCCCACCTCATACACCACTGCGCCTCCTAGGCATATATGTCTAGGTTTTGTATTTTTACACCCACATTTTACTAGTTGCAATCCTGGCCCATTTAGATTTTGTTTTTTTTATAATTTATTTGTTTTCAACATTTATTTCTCTTTTTATTTTTTCTAAAATATTCAAAAATATCAAAAATCATAAAATAATTATTTTAATTATTCTTTTCTAATATTAATTAATTTTATTATTTTTTATTAAATAATTATATTTAATATAATTAGTTTAATGTGTTGTTTTCCTTTAAAAATATATCCAAAAAATATCAAAAATAATTTTCTTAATCTTTATGTTTAGTTAGATTTTCTTTTCTTTTAATTAATTTATTTAGGTCTATTTTTTTAAAATCTAATTTAAAATTAATTATTTCTTGGTCTATTTTTAATCAATCCAAAAATATTTTTCTTAATACTTATAATAATTTTGTTAATTTTTTTTTAATTTAAATTGGGTTAATCCACTTTTTTTTTTCAAAACATAGTTATTTCTTCTTTAGTAATTTTTTTCCTTTTAATTCTAAAAACCTTAAAAATCGTGTCTAGTCCATCTTCTTTTAAGTAGGTTTTTAGGTTATTAGTTTATGTTTGATTTTCTCCTAGTGTGTCCTAGTGAGGTGAGAGGTTGAGTTTAGATTTATTTCTTCTTTATGTGAGTGTGTGTTTAATCTTACATTATATTTGGTTGTATGCCATGAGCTGGTGTTGATTTTTATTTTGCATTATGACCATATATTGTTAAGATAAAACAAAGTGCTCACCATATTGATCTTTAATTTTCAAGATAATTAAATCTCTTGGTCCAACGCCAAGTAGATCTTCATACACACACGTAAGTCGGTCATTCTACGATCACCATCGGCACTACTTTTACACTTCACATTTCCTCAAATTTCCAGCTTAAATAAATTGACGCATCGCGTTTGTTTTCCATAGTTAATTTCACCTCCCTCATACTTGATTCACATATCAAGCCATAACCCATTTTGTGAAGCCATTTGTCTTGTACATTTCCATTCCACTTTATTTACTTTTCCATTATATTTCATTTGCAAGTAGCAATCTTTGCCTAGTCTTATGAGCTTGCACTTTTTTATCTTTATTTTATGCTTTTTACTTCTAAACCCAAGGGAAAGAACTCCTTCAATTGACTTAATGTCATAGGTAGGTTAGCATTCCCTAGTTTTTGTTTGACCTTAACCACTAGGTCTTTTATTTTACAAAATTTTGTGACTTTTAAGTCACGTGAGTGTTTACCATAACACTTACCTCCCCATCGATCTTTGATCATAATCAAGTGTTCGTTCATCCTTATGAGAACTACGAGTGCTATGATTTTATTCCCGATACGTAGGCATTGATGCAATGTTGTGCGAGCACCATTAAAAATAAAACATTAGGTTCCCATTAGTATTTGCAAGCAATAAATAACAAAAACATAAATATTAACAAGAGGTTCCCGTAGGATACTGCGAATACTTAGGATGCTAACACCTTCCCTAGGTATAATCAACCTCTGAACCATAGATTCTCCATAATTAGGTTTTTTCGATCTATTTTTCCTTTCCCTTTGGATAAATCAAAGTTCAGTGGTGAACATTTAATAATTGTGATTCAAGCTCATTCAATAGCTTGACATCTGATTCTCACCGCGACATTATCTTTACTTGTCCAGTTTATTTTATGTTCTTTACCAGCATTTCGATCTAAAGTCTTTTACATTTATCTTTCATTTACACTTTGAAACCAAACTATTTTATCATGAACTATGTCGAAGTGTTCATTGCTTTTCTAGACACCATATAAGAATCAATTAGGACATGTCCTAGGATCAATCTGGTCGATCATGTGAGTAACAAAAATTTCTTAGATTTGGAAAACCAGCGGTTGTTTACCAATTTCACGGTAAACAAATTGGCACGCCCAATGGGACAATGCTAAGTGATCTTTTGAAAATAATTTTTCTGTGTTTTTTAAACATTTGCATCATTTTCTTTCAAATACTTTCTCTTTTATAAACTTTGTTACATGTTATTAAAGAGTGGTAAGTAAGCCATTACCAACGAAGATAGACATAGGAGAAGACGTACAAGGAAAATGACAAATTCAAACTAGAAAAATAACGAAAATCCTCCAAACGCAGAAAATAGCAGAGATGCACCCAATGTGTCTTCGACAAGAGGACCAACAGTTCTAGCAATCGTATCTGAACCAATGCCATCAATGGCAAGTTCGACGTCTACCCATTCAATTTCCCATAACGAACCTATCCTGGCATATATAAGACCTAGGGGCCTCGAGAGACTCCTCAACCAATAGGAACTTCGACCTATAGGCCTTTCCTACCACATGGATATTCTATGCCTTTTACTGGTTGAGAAGAACCCTATGGAATGCCAACTTCAATAATGGCAAGTTTGCATAACGTTCTTCTAATTTTTCAAAACCAGTAATGAACACAATGTCACAATTACTAGGCTCTAGTTCTAAGAGTAACATGGGTCGAAATGACAAACCATTATGGATGAATTATTCCACCCAAATACCTAACTTGACCAACAATTATGTGACGGTTATATGCAACAAATGGAAGAAAGTGACCACAAAATGGTTCAGACTTTGGCCCAAACCATGTGGATGATTTTCACCCCTCTAATCCAAAACACCACCCAAGCTAATCAACAAATTTCAGTGCAAATGACGCGCCTTCCAGAGTTCTTTGGTGTACCACAACCTGTTCGACATCCATAAAGGGAATATATGTTGGAAACTCAAGGAGTATCCTTCGAATAAGACCCCACTATCAATCAGGTCCAATAAAATCAAAGGAATGTTCCTAGGCTAAACTAGGAAATAGTCGAACAACCTATAGTCGAACCTCTTAGGCGTCAATCACAAATCCCAGTTGAAGAAGATCAACCAAGGGTAGTTATGGTCAATAGAAACCAAAATGATGACAACGACTTACATCAAGTTAGACGTGATGATATGGCATCATATAACAATCTTGCAGCCATGGTTGAAAGGATAATGGCACGAAATGAAGTGAACTTTGGTCTTCGACGACCAAATTATACTTCTCCGTTGTCAAAATATATTCTTCAATCATACTTGCCACCTAGATGAAATGTCCCAAAGTTTACCAAGTTCTCAGGAGATACTAATGTGTCTACTATCGAACATGTTGTTAGGTATTGAATAGAGGCAGGGGAGATTTTGAACAATGAGAACCTTAGGATAAAGTATTTCACAAGTTCACTTACCAAAAATGCTTTTACTTGGTTCAACACCCTGCCTCCAAATTCGATCCATACTTGGACTCAATTGGAAAGAATGTTCCATGAGCAATTCTACATGGGGCAGACAAAAATTATCCTGAAGGAGTTGGCTAGTATCAAACAAAAATTCATTGAGTCTATAGATGACTACATCAATAAGGTTCGTTTACTTAAGGCTAGGTGTTTTACAAATATCCCTGAACACGAACTGGTCAAAATGACCACTTAGGATCACATAATATTCATAGAATATTTTGTAATCTGTAAATAAGTCAGTTGAATCCTAATTGTCAAATTGACAAACAAAATGTCGAATAAGCATGTTAGGACATCTTATTCAACCTGTTAGTTTTGAAGGTGTGAGAAAAACACAAGAAAATGGGGGGTTTGAATTGGAGTTTTTCACTCTTGTCAACTTTTTCGATCTCTTAATGATGTTGCATTAAATGAATCGTTGAGTTGCGTTGCAGAAGCATAAACATAAAGTAAAGTAAATGCAAGAGTAAAGAACACATGATATATCCTGGTTCACTTGAGCAACTCTCAAGCTAGTCCAATCCACCCCGCAAGGTGATTTGTCTTCATCAAGGACTATATCCACTATAACCAAAACATTGATTACAACTGTTCGATAACCTGTCGTGACTAACTGCACAACAACCGTTACGACTTCCCTGCGCAACCTACAATCGTGACTAACTGCATAAAAACTATTGTGACTTCCTTGAGCGATACATTGGGGTACATATTTGTCATACATAGTAGTATATAATATTTGTATTAGAAACACTATTATCATTTGTATTTTATTTTAACTTCATTATGTATTACCGAGCACTATTAATTTATATATGTCATTTTCATATTATTTCGAAAGTGTGTGGTTTAATTTATATAAAATTAAATAGGATAGTATAATTATAATACATCGTCAATTTAGTCGGTGCATATTTAAAACAAAGTAAAAAAATTCTATCTAGTATGAATACTGAAATGCATATTCAAATTTTGTTAGGTGTGAATAGAGAGATATATCTTCAGTTTACTTATGTCTAAATAAACGTGTTCCATTGAGAAATGCATGGGGTGTATATTGGATGGACCCGGAGATACATCTTTAATCTAAATTTTAAGAAAAATATAGGATGAAACTTTATTGAAACGAGTTCTAGTGAGATTTGTGGTGCATTCAAAAATATATTTTAAAAGAAGTATGGAATTTTTATAGGATATTTTTCCACCACTTAGGTGGGATAAGCAAGTCTCTTTATTCATAAAACTTCTTTAACCCAAATTTAATCTTTATTTCTTATTAAAAAAAAAACTAGTTACCAAATGATATGTTTCATTGCTATGTGAATTGAAGATGTCCTATGCATTTTCTTATAAATTTCTTTGTAAACGATTTAACCCATCGGGGTTCTTTTACTCCTCACATAAGTAAAAGTTGAACCCACGATTTTTTGAGGTATGAACTACTTACAACTAAATCAATCTACATTGAAGATACAAGTGATACTTGAACAACTAACTTCAAATGTCATGGAGCTGATCCCTAGTCTTTATAAAACTTATAATTAAAGACATTATACTATGATTAAGCGAAAGCTAATAAACCGATCTTGGAAAAGTACAGCACCACCGTTCACTAAATCGATTAATCCGATTTGAAGCCACTTCTAGTATCAATAATTTTAATCTTATTTCAATTGTAGTTGTGTGAGATCGAACAATGATTCTCCTTACCAAATCCAACACCAATCACCACTAAACAAACATATAAATATGTTTTATGAATCATATTCGACCAAAATCAATCTCTAAGGGAAGAAGTAGTGGAGTAAAAGCACTCTCCATTTTGATTAATAATGTTGCTTGCAAAAGACACATACTACAACACAGTGCAAGTCCCTTGAGGAATCAGTAAAGTTTGACTCATGAAGAATATTTTAATCTTACAGTTCAAGTTACCTTACAACAATTATTTTCTTTTCCTTTATATAACCTTTATTAAATAAAATTTGTGAGGCTTTTCTTCTTACACTCTTCTTCTATGACTCAAAATGAAATCGTCGTCGTCGTCACTGTCACTCTCGATTTTTCTCTTTGCTTTAATGTCGCCGTTATTTGATTTATGTTGCAGCTTCTCTGAAGTTCCCGTATTATTTGGTCTCGGTTGCGGCTTCTCAGAATATCCAGTATTATTTGGTCTCGGTTGCGGCTTCTGTGAAGTTCCGGTTTTTGTCGGTGGCTTTGATGACGACTTAGACGGAGTTCCTGTACGAAGCTCCTTTTGCTTTCTCTGCTTCTTATCAAATGCTTTCTTAGCTCTTTCAAGAGACAACAATCCATGTTCCATTAACCTGCATTAGATAAGAAACATCGAGAATTTCAACTGTACTATACCGATAAATAATGCCATAATCTGATATCAATTTTCTGACAGTTTTTTTTTTTTTTTTTATCAATTTTCATTTTGGAACAAAATCTGATATCAACCATTGCTAGATCCTAAATTATGAACATTCATTGCACCAAAACTTCTCTAAAATTGGAAGAAAACTCACCAAAATTCCGCCATTTCACTTGTTGGTATCTGTTTCGACAACGACTCATAGAAAATCCTCAAGGGTTCTTTCTGCAAACACAAGGTACAATTATGAACAAACATCTAGTATTAGTCCGATTCGATCTCTCGATACATACAACAAATTGTAAATTTCCTGAATAAACTGTGAAATATTACGAACCTCTTCAGGTGGATCGTGTTTCTGGCCAGGCAAATTATAGACTTTCCTCTCTCTCACTTTGGTGGTAGTAGTTTTCCTCTTCGTCGTCTTCGTAGTCGTCGTTGTTTTCGATGATGACGACGACATTGTTGTCGGTTTTGATTTAACCTATCAAATTTATACAAAACAGAATTGTCATTTTAACAAAACTAACAAATTTTAACTAATACCAACAAACTTATCACCAAGGATTTAAAAAACCGTTGACAACCACAAAACGGCCACGACAAATGGTTAATTAATTCACACCGTGATGCCGACAATCTGTGTCGCAACAATCACGAAAGTCTTTATGCAACCGCAACCGTTTTTTAAAACCTTGCTTATCAATGTCTATAACAAATTCCAACTATATCTAACAAATCACCAACTATATCTAACATCTACCAACATTAATTAATCACCAATTATACATTGAAAATATCACATAATTATGAACCCTAACTTTCAAGAAAGGGTAAAACTGTAAAATCCATAAACCCTAACTATAATCAAGTATACTAATGACTAGAATTGAATCCAAAATTGAGCAAGATGAGGGATTGAATTGATGATACCTCAGATTTACTGATAGTTGTGACAGATTTCATCTTATTTGAGCTGGAGAGATTCTTACTGAGAGATGAAGAAGAATCAGTAATCTTAGGCTTGGAAGGGGCAATTTGGGAAATTGGTTTGATCTTGAGTGGAGTGGTTTTGGTCTCAGCCATGTCTTTGAAAGTAACTGTTATCAACTTATGTATAGATTATTGGATTGAATTTGTTTTGATTGTGTTGTGAATTTATATTCAAAATATTGTGATTTAAAAGGTAAAAAAATAAAGAGATAGATTTGGAATTTGGATCTTGGTAAGAGAGAAAGATTGAGAAGATGAGATAACAGAGATGTTAAGGTGGGGATGACAGAGACAGAGTTGTTATATACAATGTTTTCAGTATGTTCACTGATTTTAACGTTGATTAACGGTTGTCAGAAACACGTGTTGTTTTTTTCCTATGTTTTTAGTATTTTTTTCATTTCTATTCTCTAATTTATATTCTATTTAATTGATTTAATTAATTTTTATTTTAAAAATTTATAAAATATAGCAAATGGGTGATGGAGATGATTTGATAGTGTAAAATATTTTACACTGCATATCAATTCATTTTATTTATATATATATTTTTTAAATAAGTGTGGAAATTTAATTGGAATAATGTAAAACAGTTTTACACTCAGTGACGAATCTTGATCAAAATATTAAAAGAAGTCATATATATATATATATATATATATATATATATATATATATATATATATATATATATATATATATATATATATATATATATATATATATATATATATGTCATTCATCGAATGTTTTTCTTTTTTATACAATACTTTATTTTGCTTAAAGATATTTGTACTCAACTAGAATTTATGAGTATCTAAGAAATTATTATAAAATATTTAATTAAATTAATAAATTATATCTAATTTTTTAAATCAGATCAGTTAATAATATAATTCTACGTGAATAACTCTAGAGATATATGTTCCAACCACTAAATTTATATATTAAAACATTAATAAATTATATTTCAATGCATATTAATTTTCGTATTTTATTAAAAAGGTAAATTTAAATAAATTATCATTAACTTGCATCTAAAATTGTTTGGTTGGTCTAAATTAACAATTAAATTTTTTAATTATACTTAATAATTTATAACTATAAGTTAATAATTTATGAGTATTAAAAATTGATTAGTAAAAACTCACATATTTCTATATTATATAAATTATATATAATTTTAATATCATAAATTACCTAACTTTCATTTAATTGATGATAATTTGTAAGTTGCTTTTCAACAAAAGTGTTATTAACTATATAATTTTTAATTATGAAAATTCACTAACAATAACAACGAGTAATATTAACGAGTAATATGCATAAAGTTAGAAAGCCTTAAGCCTATGCAATTCAAAAAGCTAAAAACATCATAATACAAATATTATTAGAGGTGATTTTAAAAGAAATGTATCCACGTGTTATACAACCACCGTTAAAAAATATTATTAATAGTAGAATACCAGTAATAGTTTATGATTTTATGAGGGTGCAGTGGCTCTACCTGACCCTTAATAGTTTATGAGTTATAACAGTTAGATATTGGAACAACTTTGACTTTTATTTTAGAAACAAATAAAAAGTAATATAAATGGATGATGACAATAAATTGACAGTGTAAAATTTTTTACATTGTCAGTGCATAGCAATTAAACTCATAATTGTGATTTGAAGTTTTTTTAAAGGGATTAATTGTTATATAGAGTCATGCTAACGAGTGTGTCCTGAGTGTACTGGTTAAGAATTCAAAATAAGGAAAATATATTGTGTTCAGTTTATTCAATACGCACAATATTTCTTTAAAAAAAATTGATTATATCTCTGTTCAATGAATTGAATACACCTATATTTAGAAGAAGAAAAAAATAATTTTTTTTAATCTATTAAATAATGATCAACTTATCATATTAATCTCTGATGACATTCGTTAGTATTTCCTTTAAATATATTTAAAATAAAAGTCAAATATAATTTTAGATCTGACGATTATCATTTACTGATGTTAGTTAATGCATTCCAATTAATATTTTTTTAAAATATATCACATTTTTGTTAAATTGACTTTTTTAATTATTGATGATTTTGTTACCGTAAAAATATAAAGTAAAATATTTGCTTAATTGCTTATACGTGTTACTTTTATTACTTTTTAATAATGTTTTTATTTTTTCTATAATATTACTAATTATTTGAATAAATTATTAAAAAAATATTGACATATCAATACCTAATATTGTATTCTATTTAACTTTAAAGATTTAAATTTATAGACCAAGAACAAACGTTTTCTATAAAAAGAGAAAAATAATATTTTAAAAAGTGTGGAATAGTTAAATGGCATATTCGAATAAAAATAAATTATATAAAAAATAAGAATAACATTTAAAATCTTTTTTATTTGAATATTGCTTTCAATATTTTTAAATTGAAAAATATTTAAAATATATACGTAAAAAGTTTATAAGAAGGTTCCTCTTCCGAAGGTTTTCCGCCGCCCCTCCTAATCATATGGTTGAAATTGCTTTGTCAAGAACAATGTGATTTTGTTTACATTTTAATATTTTGTTTGCATTTTTATTTACTATTCTATCGTATTTTCCGTTTCTTGCATTTTTTTAGTTATGGTATCTCATAGTTATTTTTATTATCTCTTAAAACATTTTTTTATCAAGATATTATAAAATGGAGAGTTTAGGATTCTTCAACTTTTTTATAGAAAGAGGGAACTAACCCGACAAAAAAAGATTACATTCCAATTGAGATTACGAAAGAAATAACAACGGATCTTTGCTAAATTCGTAAAAACTATAATTGGAATGCGTAAACTCTCCGCAAAAAGACCACCTCCAAATTAAGAATTTAATCCCCCATACCGTATTGTTGAAATTACTCTTCCGAACGAAAACAAACTTCATTCCTAGTCACCCCTAAACTCCAAGTAACCGCTAGCCAAATAACTCTAATTTTGCCTCCTTTAAGTTTCTTTACACGACAAAACGAGTATCAATCCATGAAATTTGGTAGGCATTCTTCCTCCCTCATTTTCAATTTACCCAACCAACTAGCAATTTCCCTCCAAATAGATTTAACCACACAACAAGTGAAGAAATAATGGTTTAAAGTTTCCAAATCCACTCCACAAAAAACGCATTTTAAAGAATCAATATGAAACTGTATACCTCTAATTGCCAATAGGTCCTTTGTTGGAAGTCTATTCACAAGTAATCTCCAACCAAACGCTTTGATCTTGAAAGAGACCTCTGATTTCCACATTAAAGACAAAATCATGTCATACCTATTAAAAGGACCAAACGGAGTCCGCAACAAAGCATAAAAATTGTAACAAGAGGCGACGGGGTACCTCCCATCGGGTTCACTTTCCCATAAAATTGAATCGCCAACATCATCCAAAATGACACGGTGGACTAAATAATTCTTTAAAATATCCATCTCGACTGTCATGTTAAGATTGTGAAATAATGACCCATGAATGCCAAAATCACCCCATATCCACTCTCCATTAATCCATCCCCCCATTGACGCAATCGGAACCCATTTTAAAGCAGAAGCCTCATACAAAATCAGAAATTTCTCCTTCAAAACCACCTCATCCAACCAATTAACCTCCCAAAATGGAACAGTGAATTCATTTCCAACTTTATAGCTACAACCAACAACAAAAGGGTCAAAAATAAATTTCTTACCGATCGAAATAACGTCCTTCCACCAAAAAGACAATGAGGACTTTTTTTGTCAACAACCCCACAAATGGCTTTAGTCGTTATACCACCATACCGCGCTCTCAATAAATCAAACCAAATGTCAATATGGTTTTGAAGAATCCTCCACCTCCACTTATTTAAGAGAGCCAAATTAAACTCCTCAAAATCTTTAATGTCTAACCCCTCTTTGTCACAAGGGAGACACACCTTCTTCCAACTTACCCAATGAATCTTTCTTTTCTCCTTCGTACCTCCCCACAAAAAATTACTTTGAATCTTGGTAAACTCTTTCACCACTTTCGGAGGCATTTTGTAAAAAGACATGGTAAAAATAGATAAAGAACAAATAATAAATTTTAACAAAGTGATTCTCCCTCCAAGGTTTAGGAATCTATTCTTCCACCCCCATAAGACGCTTTTTCATCTTCAACAAAAGAGGGTTCCAACTAGAGAATTTCCTTGGATTGATTCCAATGGGAATGCCAAGAAACACAAAGTTACTATCTTCCACCCTACAAGAAAGAGCAAGAGAAGCCGCCTCCAAAAAATAATTGTTAGTATTAATTCCAATCAACTTACTTTTGTGGAAATTAATGCCAAGACCCGATACTAGTTCAAAAGCTTGTAAAAGAGTCTTCATTTCCCAAACTTGCTTCCAACTTCCTTCACCCACTAATAACATATCATCCGCAAATTGAAGAATATTAACCGCATACATTCTCTTAACAATAAAGCTCTCGAATTCTCCAATTTCACACGACTTCCTCATTAGCCCTGATAAAGCCCCCGCTACCAACATATAAAGAAAAGGCGAAAGAGGATCACCTTAACATAACCCCTCTCAACTTCAAATTCCTTCGTTGGGATTCCGTTTACCATCACCGACATTTTGCTTTGAAACACCAATATTTCCATCAATTTCCTCCACAAAATACCAAACCCCATCTTTTCCAACACAAACCTTAGAAAATTCCAATTCACCCTATCGTAAGCCTTTTCAAAATCCACTTTAAAAAGTAAACAATTCCTTCCCTCCTTCCTAGCATAATCCACAACTTCGTTGGCCACTACAAACCCGTTAAGCAATTGCCTTCCCGGAACAAAATTATTTTGGCATGGGGAAATTATCGAATTTAAAACTCGTTTCAATCTCCCAACCAAAATTTTAGCAATGACTTTATACAAACAACCCACTAGGCAAATGGGACGATAATCATCTAGAGAAACCAAATTAGGAGATTTTGGAACCAAAGTAAGAAAAGAGGAAGTGATAGACTTGGAAAGACATTTACCTTCGTGGAAGCTCTTGCAAAACCGAATGAAGTCCTCTTTAAGAAAATGCCAACATTTTTTTATGAAAAAAAAAGTAAACCCATCCGGGCCCAGACTCTTGGATCCACCGCAACCCCAAACCACTTCTTTAATCTCTTCCTCTTCAAACGGTCTTTGAAGTGCCAAATTTTCCTCCCCACTAATGCTTTTAAAATTAATCCCTTCCAACACAAGCATCTCCCTTTCCGGTTCTACAAATTTTGAAGAAAAATGATCACAAACTTCCTCCTTTACCTCCTTAACCGTTTCAATAAGACCTCTAGATGTAGAAATAGGACCAATGTAATTATGCCTTCTTCTTTCCTTCATAACTTTGTGAAAAAATCTACTATTAGAATCTCCCTCCTTCAACCACTTCAATCTCGATTTTTGACAAAGCATATTCTCCTTAATTCTCAACTTCCTCCAAAATCTACTAGACGCTTCCTTCCTGTTAAAAATGATGTCGGGATTAGTTTCCACATCTTCCACCTCCGTCCTTTCATCACCATGATTAATATCACAAGCACCCTCCCCCACTTCCAAATCTACCCTTCTGAAAACTTCTTTATTCCACCACTTAAGTTTTCCTTTAAGGAGTTTCAATTTTTCCTTTAAAACAAAATTGCCTCTTCCTTATACCTTTAACGCTTTCCACTCCTTCTCCACAAAGGGAATAAAAGAGCTAAAAGAAAACCATTCGTTATTGAATTTGAACGGTTTAGGACCCCAATTAATATTGTCCTTCATCAACGAAATAGGACAATGGTCTGACAAGTCTCTCGGTCCAATTGTTTGACAATGACACCCCACCTATTAACAATGATATCCGACAAAATAAAACGATCAATTCTACTCATGGATAAACCATCCCCACTATACCATGAGAACTTCTTCCCTTTACACGGCACGTCCACCAACAAACTTTCTTGAATAAACTCCCCAAAAGCTTTCATTTCATTATTAAAACCCACCTCCACTCTTCCTTTTCTTTCCCTACTACTTTTGATCGCATTAAAGTCCCCTCCAATGATCCATTCGCCATCATTATAAGTTTTCTTTAATTCCAACAATTTGCACCACAACACGTTCTTTAAAGCAAACAAACAAGAAGAGTACATATTAACCATATAGTAAACATCAGACTTCCAAATGAGCTTGATGCCTAAAAAGACATCCCCTCGGAAACTCAAAAGAACCTCCCCCACCTCCTCCCTCCATAAAATAATAATACCCCCCCGACATACCAACCGCATTAGAAAAAGAGTAACCCAATTCACAATTACTCCAAAAACTATTGACTAAAGAGTCACTCAAATTTCATAATTTAGTTTCTTGCATCATAAAAATATTTGTTTCCCCCTTCTTGATCAAGGCACTAATTCTTCTTCTTTTAAGCGTATTGTCTCCACCCTCTAATGTTTATTGAACCAATAGTCATAAGGAACAATTTTCAATCTCCTTACGAAACATCGTCTTGCTCTTATTCACCTTTTCTATTTTATGACTATTAACCGACAGTTTATTACAACCTCCCTCAACTACCCCCAGTGCTTCCATAGCTGTCTTCAACTTGCGTCCTCCCTTATCTTCTAGAAAATCCCACTGCTTCATATTATTTCTAGTAATTCCGGAAAAATCTGATTGTTCACCATGGACCACATTGCCACTACAAACAGAAAAAAGGACAGATTCCTTACCACACTCTGCTGAAGCCGTACATACTGGTATCCCCTTCGTTCGATTGTTCGCAGTCACCAACCCTTTCTTCCTACAAATCCTTCCCCGAGCTGGATGTTCCACAGCCACTGGTAATGGCTCAGAACAGACACCCTGAACAGGCCCTGAAATCGGAACAAAAGACGGCTGAAAAACCGTCTTGGAAGTGACTGGGATTTTCCGCCTCCTCTTCTTTGAAAATGTTATTCCCGTCCCAACATCTTTACCCCTTCTCCTTTGCTTCAGTTTCTTCTTTTGAGGATTAAAATCCTCCAACAAATTCAAGAACTTCAACTTCTTGACTTTACAGATTTTTGAAGACACAAACATACCCGCCCTCTGTTTAGAAACCGCTGCACACCCTTCCCCATCCTCCTGCAAGACCTGAAGCGACGAAAATCGCTCCTCCTGCAAAACATGATCCAACCGGGCTTCGGAAATAGCATTATCAAAAGTACCTTCATCTGCACACCCGTCAACGTTTTAGACATAACCTCCCTGCGAGAATTACTAGAGAAAACAGCTACAAGATTGGTTGAAAAATCACAGAATCCAATCGCGACAGAATTGATAGAAGAACCATCAGTTTCAGGAATAACAGTGTCAGGACCAACAACATTTTCCTGACTGCTACCTACAATCTCGTCCTCCCATGTCAGCTTCCCGCTTCTCGTGTATACCACGTTGTTGGAAAACTCCTCTATACTATCTACTGAAGAAGCAGCTCCTTCCCCCAAAATAGAATTTTCCTTGAGAAAATCATTCGACCAACCTTCTTCAGAGCTCTCCGAAACCGCAACAATAGTATGAGAATAAGGGAAACCTGAACAACATTTCTCCGGGTTGATAAACTCTTCTCTAACTGTCAAATGCATTTTTCTTCCGTCAACCTTAACGCACATTGAGTTCGAAATCTTAAAAGCCACCGATATAGTGACGCGAACTCTTGCCATATCAAGGATACTACCTTTAGTCGTGTTGTCATCCAGGAAGCAAAAGGATCCCAAATAATTAGCAACTTCCACAAAGAAGTCGTTATTCCACACGTGCACCGAAACACCGTAAATTCTGATCCATGTCGATTGGTTCTCATCCATGTCCTCTTCACTCCTTCTCTTCACATCTTTGAACCAATTCTTCCACTATATATCTCCTTCCGCCCTCAATTCATCAATTGTGCCCTCTTCCAACTCTTCTAGCAAGCAGCTGTTTGCACCAAGAGGGGAGACTTCGATGGCAAAGAAACCCTCTTTCTCTAAGTTATCTTAAATAGCGTAAGTAGAACCTGGAATGTTAACAATTCCCACGAAAGCTTTTCGTAATCTGACAACATCTTCCTCTTGCGAGTTGAACGACACCCACACTTTATCATCATCACTTGCAGGAGCCTCTTCCCCTTTCAAAGCCTCAACAAACGTTCTGAATCCCCTTCTCATCCACCCTCCATCGACACCTCCATACACACGGCCTACCTGCGGAACAAAAGTGGACGACTTATTCTCCCCCAATCTTAAACTCGCGGCAATAACATCATGTTCAGAGTTTCGAGCAAACCTAGGGAGGTTTGCGTGAATCTTGTCGCCATCAATAGTAACATAGTCCAACTTCAAAGCCAACATCCTCGCAGCAGCAACCTCTCTGAACTTTGTGAACGAAGCATTTTCCAAATTTATTTCTTCTTGGAGATATTGCTGCTTCAACTATGTCTCCAATGCAACCGAAAACCCAGAAAATATCCTTTGCTTTGCATCTTTCTGGAAAAGATGAGAAATAAATCGAAACCAGTGAAGCTTACTCCACTTGCTCGAACTTCCTTCCAACTGGATGTGAATCCCATTTCGGAATCCACCTTTTGAAAACGG
This sequence comes from Lathyrus aphaca, assembly GCA_963966055.1. Taxonomy (NCBI): domain Eukaryota; kingdom Viridiplantae; phylum Streptophyta; class Magnoliopsida; order Fabales; family Fabaceae; genus Lathyrus; species Lathyrus aphaca. Next base: position 36,710,291 of record OZ014524.1, read on the forward strand.
ACCTCTGCACCTTCATCCACTCTTCCCCTCTCCGTTGATTTATGCCAATCATGATGAAAACAGAAGCGGAACCCTAACCCCTTTCTAGAGAGATGTTAAAGCATTTCTCTCTCTAATTGGTGTTAAATCTTATGATTTCTTAAAACATTCTATGTTGTTTCTTAAATTGAACAATCGATTGAAAGACAACAATACAAGGCTTGAATAACAAGTTATAAGATTTGAAGCAGTTTTTTTTAAACTTGATTCAAGTCGCATCTTTGTTTGACTCGAATCATGAGCAAATCACGAATTTGGATTTTTGCACTAAAATACTTGATTTGATTCAAGGTCTTGTCTGACACGAATCAAAATGCATATTGATTCGAATCACGAATGAACTCAAAGTTTTTTAATTTTATTTGAGAAATGTAACTTGAGTCACATATTAGTTTGACCCGAATAACATGATTCAAATCATGACTCAAATCACATGATTTAAGTCATGACTCGAATCAAATTTTCTAAATTATGATTTTATCATATTAAATCAAGTCACTATTTCATTTAATTCAAACCATTATTTTGGATTGTGACTCGAACATATTGCTAGTTTTTCATTTATTTTGTGTCTTATCTCTAACATGTATAAACGCTAACAAAAAGAATGATCTTTTCATTATCATAACATGTTTAAAAAAGATTATGCATAACTTGCAAAAGAGTTTTTGCATTGTCTCGTAATCTTTGAAAAACCAATGGCATTTTATTAATCAAATAAACTTTCTTTTAAATCAGCTTCGAAGAAAAACCTCTTTAGTGAGATGATTTCTTGAGTGTAAACAAATTATGTATGAGATTCTCATGAAACACTTTATTTTCAACAATTAGTAAAAAAAATTCATTGTTTAGATTAGTGAACTCTAAGTGAGATTGTAAGTGGTAGTTGTAAGCTACATTGGAGATTCTAATGTTTGTTGAGAATCAAGTGTGAGGAAGAAGTCTTACATTGATCAAAAAATAAATATTGAACAATATATAAATGAGAGAACCCACACACCTATCACCTTAAGATTTTAGGTGAATATGTGGTGTGTCTCTCATAAAGGTGTGTCCCAAGTAGAAATGCTCCCTCATTGACCCTCAAATCACCCCAACAATGTTTTGTGAAGTTTGGTTGTGCTTTCAGATTGAAGAATCAAGTTGTACTTGTGAATTCAGGAGATTGATATCTAGTGAAGAAAATAAGGCTTTTTTCTCGAGAGGAATTTTGATAGAAATGAGTGGAGAATGTTGTAGGCAAATTCTTGGAGCTTTTAGCTACTTAATCGGACAATGGAACTTCAATAAGATTGAGTGAAAATCTTTGTAGAAGAAATCTTGGATTGTTTTGGTTCTGAAAAAGGTAATTTGTTCAAGATCGAGTGAAGATCTCGAGAGATTTGTAGCCTAACGAGTTGTGTACAACAAAAAGAAAATCAAGATTCAAATTTGTGTTGCTTAGCAGTTGGCTTTAAAATTTTCAATTTTATATGATTATTTATTTTATCAAAACACACTTGTAATGATTTAAGATCAAAAAATTTCCAATGGTTCATTATTGAAGACTTGAAGACTGGACTAGATATAAGCAAGAACGACACGTTGAACTAGTACAAATTTAGTATACAATTTTTTCTATCTCTAACTCTTTTAAATTCTTCATAGTTTGAATCTATTTTTGTTTGCATCTATTTATGCATAGACACGTGTTAGATCTTGTATACTAAGATTCTTCCAGATGCTTATTCTGAAAATTTATAATTGTATATTATTATATTAAGTAATCTAATTTTATGCAAACTAAAATGCTTTTAGTGAAGGTGAAGCAATTGGCCATAACACAAATAATGGTTAGTATAAAGGTGAACCTGATAATGCAAGTCTCCATGAGAAAATGTAATGAGAATGCGTTTCATTCCTCTCTTAAGCATTTCATCAAACAGCTTCAATGTAACATGTTCAATTGAGGTAACTGCAACTTCCAAAATTAGAGAAAAACAGTGTCCTATATGAGTTACTCTAAATATATTCACCTATGAAAGTTTCTGACTTCTCTGATTTGCAGGGTTATCGCCAGAAACAGCAGTGTGGATGGAAGCGACATCCATGAATTCACAAAGAATCTAAGCTTTTTCCTAAACAAGTGATGTTCTGTTTCTTATGTCACATGATAAACTCTTCTACATTTTTAATAAATCCCATAAAAAGTACAAAACAACATATCTCAATGTTTCACAAAGAATCCATACTATTAAAAGCTAAAATTCACTTTCTAGATTCACTCGGTAACTCACGAATTTAGACTATATATAAATCAGATACATCAGATGCTATACTTGATAAACTCCGACGAATTATTCTTGCTTTAGCTGTTATGTTTACACAATGAGTTCTAATTCTACAAAATTGACACATGATTACTACATCTAACTTGTATAGAAAACTCTATTATACCAAATTGAATGAAGTAGCATATGAAATAAATCATACTTAACAGGCTCATGATGCCAAAGAAAATGCTTTTGCACCATTTTCACTCTCTTATGCATTTCCAAGTATCTTTCTTCCGAGATCGAAACTAGTACATCCCGCAAATAAGCAATATGTTTCTCCTTGATGAACACAGCAAAAGACTCCCAATTCAAAACCTCGAATAAAGGAGGAATAAAGTTATCAGATATGATAACAGGAATACACTCGTGGAATATCGCCTCGACCACGCGTGGGCTGTTAACTTCGTGACCTCTTGCACATATGCAGAATCTGCTACTCTTCATGAGCTCGATGTAGTTTTTGTTACCTCTTACGTGTGGTAACGGGCCGGAGATTTTCATGTCGGGTTCTTTGTTCTCCCAAAGCTTGATTAACATAGGCCGGACGTAACCGTGTAAACCGCCTGCAAAGAAGGCTAGGATAGGCCTCTGAGAAGGAGGGTTGCCTCCTATGTTTTTGAGAGGATTCTCGACCGATCTAACGTATGTTTCGGGAAGTGATACGTCTTTTCCTATCTTGAATCCTACTTCGGTGTCAGCGTTGCAAAGTGCTCTGATGCAATTTAACATTCGCCCTCGTGTTTCTGCAGGAGCCTGAGAAATTACTGATGAGACTGAAAGTTATAGTTTTTATTTTCGCGAAAATCGGAAGAAAATGCATGAATCATGATTTGCATAAGTATAAAGAACCATACCCAATCATGGCAAGCAACAACAAAGTGATCTGTTCCATTGGTTCTATTCCAGAAAGGGTACTTTCCAGCAATTACGTCGACATAATTTTTCATGTACTCGATTAAGTTTGAACGTTTATGCGAATTACGTACATAAAGAGTTAACTGCAACAATCTTGAACTGAAAGGTATGTAAAACAAGTGAGCCTTCTCAGGATCTCGAGTTGTAAACTGTTTGTTTCCTTCCATTGATTTCATAAACCATCCTTCAGATGCATATATTCCTTCCAATAAGGGTTCATGAAAGATTGGCGTGTCTCCGTCCGGGTAGATGAAAACTTTCAACATCTTCTCCATTAGTTCATAACTCCTACAAGGGACACCGAAGGAGTTTTAAGAAAGAGGTTCCGGGTTCAATCGCTGATAACTGATATAACAACTAACTAACTAAGTTCATAGTCCTAGGAGACACAACATTGATATGCACGAGTATCTGGACTCTATGTAACAGATCTACTGCTTCTCAATGCAATGAATTAGGCTAAAAACTTGATTTTGTACATTGAAATATGACAATTGTTAATGATACCTTCTAAACATGGAAACATTCCTGTATAAAGGTGAGTAAAGTCTCGAATCATTCATAACAATAGGCGCATTTTCAATCTCCGATTTTGCTTTCAATATTTCCACATTAACAGCTGAAGAACTCGCGGGCTTCTGCAAAAAAATAGTTAAAACAAACCAAATTAGAAATCTCATAACAAACTAAGATATATGTCTTATAATCCAAGGCATACCGCTCCCTGCGAAGAACCATGTCTACGCTGCAAGATTAAGTTCATTTCAGATATTGAAACTACTTTAGATGGTCTCCTTTTGGAATTCTTCCAAATTGCAGACGCGTCTTTAACGATTGTCGCATTGCTACGTAGCAAAGAACTCAAAATTCCATCCTTTGGATACACTTTTGAATCAAAGAATGATGTGTTGGGTGAAGGCACCATTGGTTGTGGTGCAAGCAAGGAAGATTGATTCCCTTGTGATGTTACATTAACATCATTTCCTGCAACAGTTTCAACTCCTTTACCCTTTTCTAAACTTGCAACTTGAGGACTAATTGAGCTTGAATTTGAAGCATTGAAGTTCACATTTACATTATTAGTTTCCATAGTAGAATTAACCAAAGGTGTATCCATTGTGAAACTTTTGATTTTGGCAGTAAGAGAAGAGAAAAACTCACTATTTGGAAGTTCAGAAAATTGAAGAACTAAAACTAAAGCTATTGTTACTCCTAACAATGAAACTAATCTTCTTGTTTCTGCTTGACATAGATATCTGAAAAATCCTAGATCCATTTTATTTATAACTGCTAAATCTAACACCTAGCACAAGAAACTGAAGCAACGTTTAATGGAAACTTGATAGATTGTTCATCATGAAATGATTAAAAAATGGAAAATTGAAGGCAAACCCATTTGAGATCTTGCAAAAAAGTAGAGAAATATAGTGAGGGTTTTTGATAAGTAAAAAAGATGAATGTTGTAAAAAGATAGAGAATCATGAGATAGCACCGACAGTGGAGAAAGGATCTTTGTGTTGTGGATGTGAGAGTGTTGAAAGGTAGGAACAGAGGAATAGAAGATGGGAGGAAAATGAGGAGAGTAAGATGGTGAAAACTGAAAAGGTCAAATACTGGCTATTGGTTAAGGCTGGGGTTCATGCACGTTCTCTATTTTTCTTTAGTTTAACCAAGCTTTGTTACTAAAAATGGTACATTTAACTACTCCATCCGTTTCATAAAATGAAAGGTATTCTATTTCAACAATATGCTTTTCTTAAATAATATATTATATGTGTTAATTTTAATAATAAAACTCATATTATTTATTGTAATTTTTTATTAATTATAGTTATTAGAGTAGTTCATTAAAGTGAAAAAGAATAAATTGGGATATAGTATTAAAAAAATAATAATAAATATTACATCAATATTTCAAAAAGACACATATTTTAAAACTGAAAAAAATACAAATTCATCACTTTTAATAAAGATGAATTAAATTTTATAAACGATGAATTATGTTATATTAATGATTAGAATATCATTATGTTATGTGTTTATAGTAAGAAGCTTATACGGAATTTTAAAAATGATTGAATTAGAAACTGCGAATAATGTTATTATATGATTTTTTATTTTTTTTTAAATAGCCATTATTTTTAAAAAATACCAAAGTAATCTTGTTTCAAATAAAAAAAAATCGCCCTAAGAGAATGCGTCACAGGTTTTTGCCTAAACGTCATACCCTATGATGCATGCTGTTAGGAGTAACCAAATGGCGTGGCGCTTGCATTCAACTTTTAGGTACATGTGTCATTACCTGTGACTCTTTGTTGTCTTGATTTTTTGATATATAGGTCATTCTTTCTTCACCATTTTTCACATATCTTCTAATCCTCTCTTTCAATTTTTCTTCATAATGGCATACTATAATATCAAGAAAAATGTCAATTTGATTTATTCAGCAGTAAAGTCTTCAATGAAGATCTGATTCTAGAACATTGAGACTTTCGAGCATCTTCAGAGGAACTTAATCTGGTTGTTAGATGGAGACATTACATGTGAAAAAATCATAAGAATTCAAAGGCTTGTTACAGTGTACAACAATAATGGAGAAAATTGTATTTGAAAGTCAGTTAAAATTGACAATGATTGTCGTATTATGGTGCATAGTTTGGAGAAAATTGTCCTAATGATTGCAATCGCATAAATATGTTGTTTAGTTGTTGTATTTGTTTGTCTTGTTGTTTAGTTGTTGTTTAAATTGTTGTAATCGAATGTTGTGATATTTATGAAAAGAATGTAGGTTTCAATATCAAATAAAATGAATTACATAAAATGCAGGGTCGGCCTAACCTATAAGCAACCTAGGCATGTGCCTAGAGCCTCATCAATTTATATATATATATATATATATATATATATATATATATATATATATATATATATATATATATATATATATATATAGTACTGTTTATTTTTAAATTTTTATTAATAAAAGGTGCAACTACTAATAAGATTACAATTAATACATTTTATAATATTCATTCTATATATAAATAAGAAAACAAATTAATACACCATAACTCATTTATCAATTTGTATACTGTGTTATTCTGAAAGAAAGAATAGATACTCATTGTGTATTATCTTTCACAAAGGATATTTCTTTTATTATTATATTGTTAGTATTGTTCTACCAATTGATTCAAACATCTCTCCGGTCTCCACTTTCATTTCCAATTTTGAAGTTTCTTTAAAGAAGAAAAGGAAACAAATCTCCACAAAAAGATTAAAGCAGGTTTTATTTATCTTAACATTTTCTCATTTAGTTTTTAATTATAGTCTTTTTATTTGTTTAATTTAATTGTCTTCTATTTTATTAGTTTTAGTGAATTTTATTTATTTTTATTTTATACGTATTTATTATTGTGAAACGTTGGTTTATTTTATTTTAGAACAATGTCGACTCGAAAATTTGAATCAAGAAGTTCAAAATTAAAAAAGAAGAAAAGAATTGACGCTTTAATTGAATCACAAAAGGAAGTTTTAGATAAATTTATTAACACAAACAAAAGAAGTAAATTTAAAAACTTAGGTGATTGTTCATCAAATGAACAAGTTAATCATGTAGGAACTAACAATATGTTGGTGATTTTAGTATCATCAATGTATTTTAGTAGTAATGTGATCTACTACAGGCCAATGCAATTATGCGTTAAAGCTTGGAAACGAGTTAGGGTAGTGCGGAGTGCACGCTCGTCAAGCCAACATATAATTGAATGCGAATAATTCAAGGGGTTCCAAGGGGCGAAGCCCCTGACGGGGTGCGGGGCAGCGCCCCGTTGGTGTTCCAAGGGGCGAAGCCCCTGGCGGGGTGCGGAGCAGCGCCCCGTGGGGTTCCAAGGGGCAGGGTGCGGGGCAGCGTCCCGTTCGAAATTTTCGTTTGAACGTTTGAACCTTTTCCCAACAGACATAACCAATTTCCGAACATGTGTGTCTTTTCGTTTGAATTATTGAACTCCTATATAAGGAGTCATTTGGCCTCTATTTAAAAAGAGACAACAAAACTGAAAACCTTCTACATTCTGAATAATTTTCTTTTGCCAGAAACTATTCGTTCTTCAAGAATTATCCCCACAAAGATTTCGTGAACCCAGGCAAGAATAGGATCGAAATACTTTGTTCGGAAAGTGTACGAACACGATTCTTCGAAGATATCCTAGATTATCAAACCCAATATCTAACACAATATAGACATAAACAACGAAAATGAAAATATAGATACTTTTGTCGAAGAAGTTAAAATTATAAACAATGATGAAAATGTCAATAGTAATTTATTAATAGAAGAACGTTATAATGTAGACACCACTAAAAATATATATGATCCAAGTCAGTGGATAAATATTAGTACAAGTTTAAGAGATTTATTAGTCGAAAAAGGTCCAATTAAAATTAACGATATATATTTTCCTAAGGATGAATCCACAAGACGCTTTTCTTCCTCATTTTATATTCAAAAGTTGTCTAACGGATAAAAACGTGAAAGAAGATGACTAATATATTCTCAAGATTTAAATAAAGTATTTTGTTTTTTTTGTAAATTATTTAATACAATTTCTAGTACAAGCAAATTAGCAAATGATGGCATTTGCGATTGGAAAAATTTGGGTAATACATTGAGGAGTCATGAGATGAGTAAGGAACACATTGTAAATATGGCTTCATGGATTGATTTAGAAATTAGATTGTTAAAAAATAAAACAATTGACATACATGTTCAAGAACAAATAAATAGAGATCGAGAACATTGGAGAAATGTATTGTTAAGAATAATTGCGGTTGTTAAAACTCTTGAAAAGAATAACTTAGCATTTCGTGGAACAAACGAAAAGATTTACCAAGAACATAATGAAATTTTTTTAAGTCTAATTGAAATGATTGCAGAATTTGATCCTATAATGCAAGAGCACATTCGTCGAATTAAAGATCATGAAATACATAATCATTACCTTGGACATAGGATACAAAATGAGTTAATAAGTTTGATAGCAAATGAAATTAAAACAAAAATTAATCAAAAAATTATTAATGCTAAATATTTTTCAATTATACTTGATTGTACTCCGGATATAAGCCATCAAGAGCAAATGTCTTTTATATTACGATGTGTGGATATTTCTTCTACTCCGATACAAATTATTGAACATTTTGTAGAATTTTTAATAGTAAATGACACGACCGGAAAAGGTCTTTTTGATGCAATTGTGAATGAAATAAATATTATTGGAATTGATATTAGTAATTTAAGAGGGCAAAGTTATGATAATGGATCTAATATGAAGGGAAAACATCAAGGTGTGCAAAAAAGATTTTTAGACATTAATCCTAGATCATTTTACACTTCATATGATTGTCATAGTTTAAATTTAGTAATTTGTGATATGGCTAATTGTTGTCCTAAAGCTACATCTATTTTTGGAGTTTTACAACGTATATATACAATATTTTCCTCTTCTACTAAAAGATGGAAAATTCTACAAGATCATATCCCCAACCTAACACTTAAATCATTGTCACAAACACGTTGGGAAAGTCGTATTGTATTGAAAGTGTAAAAGCTTTGAGATTTCAAACTTCACGGGTAAGAGAGATGCTTTATTGAAATTATCTAAAATTACTGATTAACCTAAAATTAAAAGTGAAGCAGATTGTTTAGCGACTTATGAACTTGAAAATTTCGAGTTTTTGCTAGCCATGACTATTTGGTATGAGATATTGTTTGCAGTAAACTCTGTTAGTAAAAATATGCAATCAAATGATATGTGTAATGATGTTGCTATAGAACAATTGAAAGGTCTTGTTTCATTTTTTGAAAAATATAGAGAAAATGGATTTGAAAATGCTTTGATTTCTGCAAAAGAAATTGCTATTGAAATGGATATAGAACCAAAATTTCGTGAAAAACGTATTATTCGTAGAAAAAAACAATTTGATGAGATTATAGACAACGAAGTTATAAAATCTCCCGAAGAATTATTTAAGACAAATTATTTCTTATATATAATAGATAAAGCAATCACTTCATTTCAATGTAGATTTGAACAATTTAAAATATATAATGATATTTTTGGTTTTCTATTTAGTATTAAGATATTAAAATCCATTGACATTGAAAATTTAAAAGAAAATTGTTTTAACCTTGAACAATCATTGAAACATAACACTGAATCTGATGGTGATGGATCTGATTTATTTATGGAACTAAAACTTAATAATACAAATGGAAAATGATACACCAATTGATATACTTAATTATATAAAGATACTTGATTCTTTTCCAAATGCATATATTGTTTATAGAATAATGTTAGCAATTCCTATTACAGTTGCGTCTGCCGAAAGAAGTTTTTCAAAATTAAAGTTAATAAAATCATATTTAAGATCTACAATGTTTCAACAAAGATTTAATGGATTGGCTTTATTATCAATCGAAAATGAAATATTGAATGAAATTGATTACAATAGTTTAATAAATAATTGTGCATCTCAAAAAGCTCGAAAAATAAAATTTTAAATAAAATATATTTTCGAAATTTTTTTTATTACTAATAATATAAAAGCCTCATTTTCTAGTTTTGACTCAAGCCTCAATAGGTGTTGGGCCGGCCCTGATAAAATGAATTACAACCAATTGAACATAATTACGAACCCACATACACCCAACTCTGCAACCAATTCATGCAACACACTCATACACAAAATCAAGAGCATGACTCATACCACCAACAACCATATGCTACCACCACATCTTACTATAGCCCTGATGATGCATAAGATTTCATCACATCCCACCATAACATCCAATCAATGTACACTCAAACACCACACCACCAAAACACTCAAACATCACATCGCTAAAGCAATTAGGGAAATGGGTGAATATTTTGGTGAGTGAAGGTGTGACTCATGTTAGTTTTACTGGGGCCTCGCGGTGGACATCATTGTACTTTTCAAAAAGTACAGATTTGTGACTCCGCTATGATGGTAGGGGTGGCTAGAGGATTTTATGATTTTCGGTTGTTTAAGACTTTCTCGTGATGGTGAAAAAACCTATTCAATGGTGTTTTAGGAAATTGGGAGAACATGCTCACGTGAGGTGAAACATTCTATATTCTTAAGGTATTTCGTGTGTATTCAAAATTCTCACTCAACCCTTGAGTTAAGGTATTTTATAAGGGCCCTTAGACCTGAATTTGGGGACTCTTGGAAAGTAGTAACCACTCCACTTTAACTAAGAAAGTTGTTGAGTGTCTACTTTTCAAGGCTTCATGATCGGGGCTTCATACACATGCGGTTATAGGCAATGTGCAAGTCATCATCCGTTTTTCCCTCAGGGCAAACCGTCCACTACGTGATGGTTAACCTTAGGCGACATATCCTAGGATGGACGTCTTATGAGGATAGACACCATATCGTCTCTTTTAAGAGTCATTACAAATATATCAATACAATAATTAAATTAGGAGATGAATAAAATAATCTTACAATATTTTGTGTAATGTTTGTGTCCCTTAAAACTCACTAAGATGTAATCTTTATTATTGGTAGATAAGAAAACATATGATGGAAAGAAAATTGTGATGATGATAACAATTTTATTTGATTGATAATATATTTTGACGTACATTATTTCAACTCAAAATTATATTAATTTACAAATATTATAATTATTCTTATAGAATAATATTTGACCACAAGTTGAAAATATTTCATTATAATCAATTATCTCCATGAAGTAAATCCCTTCGCTACATGTCTCTCGCCAAAAACATCAAGAATGTAGATATCAATAAAATCACATTATAAATCAATATCTAGGCACTAAAATTTCTCAACTTTCAACAGAAAAATTACATTTTCTACATAAAAATTGTATAAGAATTTCCAAAATTATATTATCTAGTTCTTGCAGTGAAGACTCTATTATACCAAATGGAATGAAGTATCATATGAAATATATCATACTTAACAGGACTCCTATGCCAAAGAAAATGCTGTTGCACTTTCTTCACTCTCATTTGCATTTGAAGATACCTCTTTTTTGGAATGGAAACAAGAATACTCTTCAAATTTGGAATGTCCTTTTCCAAAACAAATACAGCAAATGATTCCCAATTCAGAACCTCGAAAAAAGGCGGCACGAAATTGTCCGATATAATAACCGGAACACATTCGTATACGATAGCCTCGACAACTCTTGGACTGTTAACTTCATACCCCTTTGGACAAATACAGTACCTGCTACTTTTCATGTACTGGATGTAGCTGCTGTTTTCTTTTGACTTTGGCATCATACCGAAGATTTTCATATCAGGATCTTTGTTTTCCCAGTGCTGTAGAAGAATCGGACGGACATAACCGTGCATACCGCCTGCGAAAAAGGCAAGAGTTTTCCTCTCTGAAAGTGGTTTTCCACCAAGGTCACCGGTCCAATTCTGAGCATGGACGTAAGTTTCGGGAAGTGATGCGTCTTTCCCTAACATGAAACCTTCTTTGAGATCAGCATTACATAGAGATCTTATGCAATTCGCCATCCGATACTTTGTCTCTGAAGGTGCCTGCATAATGCAGTCCAAAGATGGTGACTGATAGATCAATTTAGTTTCATAAATTGTAGTTGCCGTGTAATTTATCAGTTATCAGTCATCAGCTATAAGACATCAGATACCATAGCTATGAGCGAGAAAATGATACAGAAAAGATGGATCTCATTGAACTGATAAAAACATACCCAATCATGGCAAGCAACAAGAAAATGATCAGCACCATCTGTTCTGTTCCAGAACCAATGCTTTCCCGCAATCATGTCTACATAGTTATTCAGATAGTGCACTAGGTTCCTGTGACCATGTAAATTCCGATCATACAATGTTACCTCGAGCCTTCGAGAACTGAAAGGTAAGTAAAACAGGTGTGCCTTCTTCGCGTCTTTAGTAACAAATGCTTGATTAGCTTCCATCAACTTCATGAACCACCCCTCAGAAGCGTAAATTCCCGAGAGATGCGGCGAATGCATTATCGGCTTAGACCCTTCTGTGTATACATACACTTTGAGAGTCTTTTCCATCAATTCATAGCTCCTGATAATCAGAAGGTTACGGAATAATAAGAAGGTGAAAAGAGTTAACTAACTTCAAGGATTACGAAATGATACCTCTTAAACATGGAAACATTACGAAAAAGAGGAGCATAAAGGCTTCCATGATCAGTGACAACTGGAGCATTTTCAATCTCAAATCTAACTTGTAGTAGCTCTTCATCAACCACTGAAGACCAACTTGGCCTCTAAATACAAGTTAACAACATGAGAAAAGAACAGAAGAATAAGCAATATTAATAATACAAATTACATTAACTAGTATACCATAGATCCATACGAAGCATAGTTTTGAAGCAATAACTTGTTCATATCCGAGATAGTTGTCGTCTCTGGAACTTTAATAACAGAACCACTCTTCTCCTTAGGCGCATATCTTGTCAAATTCACACCTATATCAGTTCTTGAAATAGTGTTATTTTTCTCAAAAGGGTGTTGTGGATATGTTTGATTCAAAAGGGTGATATTGTTATATATTTCAGATGCAGATGGTGGGTCTGCAGCAAGAAATTTAGAGAGAACTAGAATGTTACCGTAGGGAAGTTCAAAGTATTGGAAAACAAAAATGAGTGCAAAAGTAATGGTAATAGTAAGGTATAAGAATCTTTTTCTTTCAAGGTGAAATAAAGAGAAGAATTCTGGACCCATTTTGGTAGAGTTACTCAACAATTATGAGTTGACTCGAGTGGCATATGAAAAACCAGATCTAGTAAGTACTAAGTACTAACTATTAAATAACAGTAAGCGTGAGTGGCATGTATATTAAAATATAAATTTGTCTCTTCGAAATCTCTATTTCAAAGTACCTTATAAAATATTATTGAATGCTTTTAGCACATTGTTTTAAAATATTGGTATTAAAAAAATGGGTTAAGTTAAAGTTTGTGTCCTATTATAGTATGTTCATCATGTTTAGGCATGTGGTCGTACTAGCTTGCTTGGGGAAACTGGAATCTAACTTCCTACAAACTCGAAGAGTTAGAAGGAAGACTCATTACAATAATTTGGAATTTAGTTACTTGAGATATTATTATAATTAGTCATTTAATGTTTCTTGTTTAATAAGGTAAGAGACTTTGACTCACCAATATATGAACCCTCTGAATGTTTTGATTTTTTCAATATCATGGACAAGGTATCATACTTTTTCCCTACATGGTTAAGTGTTTTTAATGAGGCGCTTTATCAAATGATTTAAATGATGAGGTTGGATGTATTAAACATGTAGGAACTTCATTGAAGTATCTTTTCCCCCATGAGACTATTGAATGGTGGAACTTTAATGAAGTATTTTTGTCACTAACAAAGCTATTTAATGATGGAACTTCAATGAAATATCCTTGTCACCCATAAGATTGTTGAACATTGAAACTTCTATGGAGTATCCTTTCCACCCACAAGGTTGTTGGATGTTGGAACTACAATGAAGTATCTTTGCCTCCAATGAGGTTGTTGAATGCTAGAACTTTAATGAAGTATTTTTGTCGCTCGTGAGGCTATTGAATGTTGAAACTTCAATGAAGTGACCTTACCGCTCTAAGAGGAAATGTGATTGTTGAATCTTTGTTGACCTGGAATCCAAATAGCTCTGCATACATAATTTGACAAGAACCTCCTTCATTGATGAAGGTTTTAGACACACAAAAGTTTGTTATGGTTACTGTTATTGTAAGTTCAGAATTAGCCTAAGATGGGGGGGGGGGGGTTGTGAATTAGGTTAATATTTTCCGGAATTTTATCGGTGGTTGATATTTTCTTGCCTAACGTTTTAAGATGAAAGCAGTAAAATGCGGAAAGGAAAACGACACAGGAATTTATACTGGTTCCCCTCACAGATCGAGAGTACTCCAATCCCCTTACGACTTGTAAGAGATTTCCACTATAGTTTTAGAAGTGTACAAGCCTATCACACCAAACTTTGTGAAGCCTACTATCTAAAAGCTATAAACAATGGTGTTGAAGAACAATCCTCTTAACAACACAAACACTTGAACCCAACAATCCTGGATTACAAGTAAACAAAAAAAAATCTCTTTAATGATTTGAATAATTTGTAGTGCTATCAATCTTCTCTTGATTGATCTTCTTCTTGAATAAATAATTCACTCAAGAAATAATATACAAGTGTTCAACAAGAAATGAAATGAGATGAAACAAGAATATTTGAAAATGGAAAGTTTCTTCTCAAAAGGTTATGAACACTTTTTTATGAAATTTTTTGTTAATATGAAAGAGTGATTAATATCAGTTTTTATGAAAATTCTTGGAGGTGTTTTTTAATTTTAAAAATTCCAGAATATATAATATGTAAAACACCTATTCAAAGAGGTGTTAATTTATTCATAAAAAAATAGTCAAAAGGTATAGGTATTCAAAATTATTTTCAATGAAAAGATACCATTTTTCACAAAAATGAACAATGTTAACCGGTTAACCATATGGGTTAACCGGTTAGCGCACTTAAAACATTAACATGAATCTCAAAAATTTGGCCCGTTAACCGGTTAACAATGTTGGAAAACAGAAAAATAATTAAATTAAAATGTATTTTTCATATCAACAAGCTATAAAATAATTATGTTAAATATGGCAATGCAAAATATGATTGTTGAACACTTGTATACTAATTTAAAAGTGAATTAGATATACCTTTGAAGTGATTCAACATATTTGCAAATGTGTTGACTTGACAATGAAGCTTGATACATTTGTTTCTATGCATGTGTGGCTTGATCAACTTGATGCTTTGATTTCACTTGAAGCTCTTATCTTTTTGCATTGATATTTGTTGTCTTCACCAAAATTCTTTGGATTGAAGCATGCTTCTACAGTTATTATTAAGGGAAATATTTCATTTGAGATTCCACCCACTTTTAATTTTCACTGTATTGGAACCCGAGAATATGCCTTTATGGTTTTTCTTCATATGCTTCCCCCTTTTTCTTTGCTATTCGTCATTAGCTCGACGAATCTCCTTTCTACCACGCCTTTGGATAAGTTGTTGGGTCGACGAAGGCCTCCAATGATTTATGTGATGTATTTTGTTTTCCAATTCAATCTTCCTCTTCATCATATCTTTTATCTTTCTTTCCCTTAGTCTCACCAACGACAACTTGTGTAGTTTTCTTTGGTGACGCTTTTACTCGACGAGGGGATCATTTCTTTCTTGACAACTAGTCTCACTTCATATACTATTTCTTTATGTCATCTTCCTCCTTCCAGCCATCCATATGGGTGCACAAAATGAGTTACCCACTATTAACTAGCTCCTCGACCACGTCCTTCAAATGCACGCATTCGTCAATGTTGTGGCCCTGACTTTTATGGAAACAACAATATTTTTCTTTATCCATCCTATATGAATCTATGACCAAATAGGGGTTTTTAATCCTGACTTCTTTAAAGTTCGTGTTTTCTCAGTCTGGCCAAAATTTCTCCCTAGATGTTTTCAAAGAAGTGTATAATAAGAATATGGCTCGGGGTCTTCGTTCTCCATCATCGCGCAGACCATACGAGTTTTTCTCTAAAGCCTAGATGTGTCGAGGGTTCCCTCATTCTCTTCCTTTCTCTCTTTCTATAGTGATGAATTTCTCCTCATAATTGATACAGGTTTTCGCCCTATCTAACAACTAGTTTTAGCTAAATGCTCCTTCTAGGCCCTACTTTTCATAGGACATGCAACCCAACCTCAACCCCTTTTTAAATATCTAACATTTTAAAGCGTTATTCATCCCCCAATTATGCAACTACATTTGTAAGTCAGTCAATATATTCGTGCATGATTTATTTCTTTTTCGATTAGATTCTACTGAGCAAGGCTATTATGGTTGCTTTCCACTTTCGTGAGGTGAATTAGATGGTGAACATGTCAAATGGCCACTTCTAGGAACTAATGCTCCATGTCATGGAGGATTCTTTAATGGTTAACATGAATAAATTGCATTTTACAACTTCCTGAGTGTGGTAATAGACCATCACAATATTTATATGCTCAATATGTTTGTACGGATCCCTCATTCTGTCGTAACACTCCAATCTCGAGGGATTTTCAATTGACCTAGGATTCTGCTATTGAAGATCCATCTTGAGAATTGATTTCTCTTTCGATTTTAAGCATGTACCTCATTGTTGTGATGTTCCCATTTCTAGAGTAGTGTGATGTTGATCAATAAAGATGTGATCATCTGGGGCATATGGATCTCATACCTTCCTCTAGAATCATGGGGTTGAAGATAATGTCATCAACGTTAATTATGGTGTGGGGATCTAGGGGCGACATATGGAAAAGTAGTGTCGATGGGTATATGTTATGGTTCAGCTTTTTGATCATTGTGTGGAACCATCTCACTAATAGAATTATCCTTGGGGGATATTGCATGTGTTTCTTCAATTTGGATTATCCTTACAAAGAATAAGTGAAAATCATGATGTTGCGCCAGATTATAGACAATGTTCAGCAGACCATTTGCACCTTACATGCCTAAACTTTCTTATAGTTACTGGTAGCTATAGAGCCTTTTTTTTACTAGGAATTAAAGTTTGCAACAAGGGTTGCTTTGATATCTAACCATGGCTTTGTTGTAGGGACGATTGGAAGGTTATGAGAGTTTGGAAGGTGTTATGTCCAACCATCAAAGGTACTGTATTTTACAACGTTGAAACTGAAGAATGATTAACTAATATCGGATCATCTTCATTCGGAGGAGAAAGAGGAATCTCCCTCATGGGATTGAGATTGTTAGTTACAACAACGTTGTCCCTATTAGACGAACATGTGGATTTTGATGCTACCATGATTGTATGAACTTGATCGATAATCCATAAAAGGAATATATTGGTACTTTATTAGAAAGAAATATCAGTGATCTGAAAGAGAAATAGATATGTGATTTAAATTTGTGGTGAAAAGGCAGTGGTTCTCTGTGGAGATTCACAAGAATTAAATGTTGATTCCCATAAACATTGTCATTGTTTCATATGAGAACTAGAAGTTGGTAAAGATCGAGTAAAATAAAGTTCAAATGTGATTAAGTGAGCTTTCGGTATGACATAGTGAGGATGGAACTGCAATGTTAGCAATCCAAAATCCAAGTTAGTGATTGAGATATTAAGTTGAGTGTGTGAATGCGATATTACTTGAAATGATACGTGTTGTGCTTAATATAATGTTAGTGATTAAAACCGTCCCCTCGTGATCCCACATTTTATTTTAAAAAATCAGATCAGATCCATCGGTGAGGTGCTTTGACAACTCGATGAGGGGTGATACCTGCAAGCACTTCAACAATCAAGTAAGTTTCTATTAGAGACAATATGTAATTTCTAAGTAAAATTGTGTATATCTTAATTTGATGTTTGTCTTCTTCTTTTATAGGGGATTTTAGGGTTTCTCATGGACTTAGAATCTTCTAGAGTGGGATAGCTTCCCAAATGGAGGGTGCAGAGTATAATTTATTCTATGGTCCATCTTCAAACATTTTAATGTTTTAGGTATTTTCCTTAGGCAGATTCACGCATATTTCGGATGCCCTAAAATCTTTTTTGAGTCCATTGTTAGCATAATGGTGCCTTCATATGACATCACGCGATTGAAGTCATTGTGATATCCCTACTTTCTATCTGACATTCCAATGGACTTTTAAGTTTGTTCTCGAGGTGACTCAATGGGGTGGTTCTGATGCCTCGACTTCAATTGCTTCGACTTGATTTTTCTTTTGTTGATTAGACGAAAAAATTTAAGACAAAAAAAATGACAAACTTGTTTAAGTATTAAACACTACAAATGAGAATAACTAACAAAAATATTTTGGTGTTCATCTAATTAAGTGATAACATGATTTACTAGAGAGAGTTCACCTAAAATCATAACCATTCAATTCTTTTTATTACGTCCTTGAGAAAAACTAATAATGGTTGAGACTTGATATGTTCTTTTTAAGGTGGAGACAATGTGGTCCCCACCGTTACTAATCAAATTCAAAAATCGCACAAAACAAACGCAGACACGGCACGGCATCTTCATTTTTACACAATCTCCAATCTCATCAAAACTCACCATAACATTTTACTATTCACTTCAATTACCATCATTACTTATTATTATTTTCTTAAATATCTATGTACTGAAAAGAGAACAATTATGAGCAACGTGAACATTTACTATGTCTTTTCAGCTTTCTTCCAGAATAGGATTGCTCAATGACAGCTTCTAAAGTTTTTACATCATTCCCACTTTTCTCTTTTTTTGCTAAAGAAGCTAATAATAACAATATTTTCACTGTCCTTCTAGAGAGAGAGAGAGAGAGAGAGAGAGAGAGAGAGAGAGGAAAGCCGTGAAATCGGGTGGTGTCGGAATCACCGTAACTTCCGAACAACAACAACTACAACGTTTCTGTTCTGTCTTGCTACAACTCTCCTATGTCAGATTTGTAAGTACCAGGTAGTTCTTGTCTCGCCTTTACCATTTTTCTTCTGCTTTCAAAAAAATTAGTATTCACTTTTGATGCATGTTGTTATGTGAAACAACATAAATTTATAATTGTCTTAAACAATTTGTCTATTTCTTAGTTCTAACTGGATCTGGTTCATTATTGTGTTATAATATGCAGAGTTCATGTATCTGGTTGGTTGTACAAATTGGCACTCAAGTCAACTCATGATTCTATCTGGTTGGCAGTACGCATAAAAGACTTTTTTGATTTCGGTTGGTACATGTGTTACAATAACACGATTGGTATCGACGCATTCAAATACTGTTTTGTCGCAGCCGTTTTCATGATAACTGCAGTGGAGTAATTCTGCCAAAATGGGTCAACAAGTTTTCTCCTTATTTCATCTTGGAAGGAAGAAACTCTTATGCCTTATTATTATCATTAGCTTTGCGCTCATTTTAGCTTTCCAATATTTTGAGCTTCCTTATAGTTACATTCTAGGATCCTCTAAATTTGCTACTGAAAAAACATCAACATTATCAAATACTACTATAATTCATCATCAACCTGCAGATTCACCTTCTGCATCTGAAATGTTTAACAATGTTACCCTTTTGAATCAAACATATTCGCAACATCCTTTTGAAAAAGTTAATGAAACTAGGTTGCATGAGGAGGAAAATGATACTATGTCAACACCTGTAATTATAGGTGTGGATTTGACAAGAGAGTTCAACCATTCATATGCTAGTCCTCCGACTACTGCAATTGCGCCAACAAATTTGACTCCTACTCTTGCAAGTCCTCTGACAAAAATGCTATCAAATGATTCTGAAGTTTCTGATTCTATGAATGATGAGAGGTTCAAGCCATTACAAGATGATGATGTCAATGTAATTAGCAGCAACCAGACTTCTATCACAATTTTGCCTAAGGAGAAGAGTGGTTCTGTTATTAAAGTTCCAGAGACGACATCAATCTCGGATATGAACAAGTTATTGCTTCAAAACTATGCTTCGTATCGTTCTATGGTATACTAGTTAATGTAATTTGGTTTATCTGATTATGCGAATATTGCTTATTCTTGTGTTCTTTTCTTATGTTGTTAACTTGTGTTTAGAGGCCAAGATGGTCTTCGGCGGTTGATCAAGAACTACTACATGCTAGATATGAGATTGAAAATGCACCCGTTGTAACTGATCTTGGAAACCTTTATGCTCCTCTTTTTCACAATGTTTCCATGTTTAAGAGGTATCATTTCATAATCCTTGAAGTTAGTTAACTCTTTTCACCTTCTTATTATTCCGTAACCGTCTAATTATCAGGAGCTATGAGTTGATGGAAAAGACTCTCAAAGTGTATGTATATAGAGAAGGGTCTAAGCCGATAATGCATTCGCCATATCTTTTGGGAATTTATGCTTCTGAGGGATGGTTCATGAGGTTGATGGAAGCTAATAAAGCATTTGTTACTAAAGACGCGAAGAAGGCACACCTGTTTTACTTACCTTTCAGTTCTCGAATGCTCGAGGAAACATTGTACGATCAGAATTTGCATAGTCATAGGAATCTAATGCAGTATCTGAATAACTATGTAGACATGATCGCTGGAAAGCATCGGTTCTGGAACAGAACAGAAGGTGCTGATCATTTTCTTGTTGCCTGTCATGATTGGGTATGGTTTATCAATTCAATGAATTAGTCTTTTCTGTGTCAATTTATTAAGGCTCTCTTTAGTAAAAATAGATGGTATCTGATAAGCTAGCTGGTAGCTCATAGCTGATAGTTTAAAGATGATGACTGATAAATGATAGCTTATAACTGATGATTGGAAGCTGATAGCTGATAAGTTAACTGGAGTGTTTAGTAAATTAGCGGTTAAATTTTAGTGAATCTCCACTAGCTATAACTGTTTCTTAGTTCAGATCCAATGCTACCATTTTTGTAGTATGCCAACAAAAGCTTACATTTGTAAACTTTGAGCACATCGCCAGTTTATTCTATTAAACTCTTTGGATGGCATTATGCAGGCACCTTCAGAAACAAAGCAGCGGATGGCAAAGTGCATAAGATCTCTATGTAATGCCGATGTCAAAGAAGGTTTCATGTTAGGTAAAGACGTGTCACTTCCCGAAACCTACGTCCGCAATGCTCAGAATCCGACCAGAGACCTTGGTGGAAAACCTCTTTCAAGGAGGAAAACTCTTGCCTTTTTCGCAGGCGGTATGCACGGTTACGTCCGTCCGATTCTTCTACAGCACTGGGAAAACAAAGATCCTGATATGAAAATCTTCGGTATGATGCCAAAGTCGAAAGGGAACCGAAACTACATCCAGTACATGAAAAGTAGCAGGTACTGTATTTGTCCAAAGGGGTATGAAGTTAACAGTCCAAGAGTTGTCGAGGCTATCGTATACGAATGTGTTCCGGTTATTATATCGGACAATTTCGTGCCGCCTTTTTTCGAGGTTCTGAATTGGGAATCGTTTGCTGTATTTGTTTTGGAAAAGGACATTCCAAATTTGAAGAGTATTCTTGTTTCCATTCCAAAAAAGAGGTATCTTCAAATGCAAATGAGAGTGAAGAAAGTGCAACAGCATTTTCTTTGGCATAGGAGTCCTGTTAAGTATGATATATTTCATATGATACTTCATTCCATTTGGTATAATAGAGTCTTCACTGCAAGAACTAGATAAAATAATTTTGGAAATTCTTTTACATTTTTTATGCAGAAAATGTAATTTTTCTGTTGAAAGTTGAGAAATTTTAATGCCTAGATATTGATTTATAATGTGATTTTATTTATGTGTACATTCTTTAGGTTTTTGTTGTAAATAAATTTCTAAATATTATTCCATGTGTTGATTTTTAATTTAATTGTGGTGTCTTGTGAATCAAATTGTTGAATATGACTCATATTTTTGAGATGATTATGGGTTATCATTGAGATAATTACATAGGTTGTTGTGAGAATAAATGGAACTATACCTATTCTATAGTTGAAGACATAAGCAATTTTCAAGATATAAATAAAAGGAACTATACCTATTCTATAATTCTATAGTCGGAGACATATGCAGTTTGGTTGAACTATGTGAATAAAATTTGTGTGTTTCTCTTTACTATCATATGTATTCGCATTTCTATTCTAACAATTGGTATCAGAGTGACGCTTAATCCGAGAGGTGTGAAATTTGAACTGACTCAGTTCGACGGAATGAGAAATTTTGATTTATGGCAACGTAGGGTTAAGGATTTGTTGGCTCAATAAAGTTTACAATAGGCGCTTCGTGATGAGAAACCGGTAGACATCACAACCATTGATTGTAATTAGATAAAGGAGAAGCCTGCAGGTTTGATAAGACTTTGCATTTTTGATGACGTGATGAGTCATTTGAAAAATCACTACATGTCCAAGACACTCATGAACAAATTGTCCGGGAAGCAGCGTCTGTATTTCCTAAATATGCAGGAAGGAGGCGATTTCCAGGCTCATGTCAACGCTTTCAACAACATCCTCGTAGATTTGAGACAACTTTGTGTGAAGGTTATCGATGAGGATAAAATCATTATTTTGTTGTGCTCTTTACCAAGTTCTTATAATCACTTGATGATCACTCTCATATATGAGAAGGAAACAATCATGTTGTATTCTATTTCTTTTACTCTTTTGCAACACACACAACATCGCCAAAGTGTAGAGGAAGGTGGAGGAAACTCAGGTGAATGTTTGTTTGTGAAGGAAGGTTAAGACCGTGGCAGAGGTAAGGGCAATGCAATGAGTTCTGGAAAGAAGAAAAGGTTCAAGTCCAAGGACAGAAAACAACATAATATTATGGTTGCAAGCAAATTGACTATTGGAAGAGGGGCTATCCAAACAAGTCAGAAATAGTAGTTCATCAAATATAACTCAATCTGATGGCTCCTGTAGTGAAGAGGATTTGCTTTGTGTTTCATCTACAAAGTGCACTGATGCATGAACTCTTGATTCTGGGTCCTCCTACCATATGATGTTGCACCGAAATGGTTCAACTCTTTTAAATAAGGTGATTTTGGATTTGTCTATTTAGGAGATGATAACACTTTTACCATCACTGGAAAAGGGAAAATTAAAATTTCTCTAAATGATGGTGGCTTGCGCACATTGAGTGAGGCGGGTTATGTTCCAGAATTGTGGAAGATTTTGATTTCTCTGGGTAATCTTCAAGCAAATGGTTATTCATTCCGTTCAATTGGAGATAGAGACATCATGAGGGTTAACAAGGGTGCAATGATAGTGATGACAACAAGGAGGACTGTAGGAAAAATTTATAAGATCTTAAGGGGCACAATTATGGGTGATGTAGAATATGTTGAAACTGATAATGATGCAACCAAACTG
The DNA here is from genome assembly GCA_963966055.1 of Lathyrus aphaca. Classification (NCBI taxonomy): domain Eukaryota; kingdom Viridiplantae; phylum Streptophyta; class Magnoliopsida; order Fabales; family Fabaceae; genus Lathyrus; species Lathyrus aphaca. The sequence continues at coordinate 36,733,519 of OZ014524.1, forward strand.
TGGTACATGCACTTGCGTTATCCCAGTGAACGTGGGATGATGGAACCACATAAGAGAAATTTGCTGAAGGGTGTTAGCAGTTGCACAAGTGGATTGTGAAAATATTGTATTCTTGGGAAACAATGTAGAGTTCGTTTCAAGACCAGGCAACACAATACCAATGGAAGCTTAGACTATGTTCATTATGATGTCTGAGATCCTACAAAAGATCCCTCCGTTGGAGGTTCCAAGTACTTTGTGACATTCACTAATGATTTTTCTTGTAAGGTCTGGGTTTATTTCATGAAATATAAATATGAGGTATTTTCTAAGTTCAAACTATGGAAAATACAAAAGATCCCTACATTGTATTTGAGAAACATACATGGAGAAAAATAAAGTATTTGCGGTATGATAATGGAACTGAATACATAGACAAAAAGTTCATGGATTTATGTGAGGAGAATGGAACCCAGAGGCACTTTTTCTGTGAGGACGACACCACAACAAAATGGTGTTGCAAAGAGGATGAACATGACTTTGACGGAGAAGGCAGGGTGCCTTTGGTTGAATGTCGGTCTTTCAAAAGGTTTTTGGGCAGCAACACTCAATATGGCATGTTATATAGTCAAAAATCACCACAAACTTCATTGGATTGCAATTTTGAGGATGAGGTGTGGATAGGTAACCCTATTGATCTAAGTAATTTGAGGATTTTTAGGTGTTCAACATATGTGCATATTTCCAATGAGGATCGGTCTAAACTTGACCCCAAGTTAAAATAATGCATCTTTATTGGCTAAAATAAAGGTGTGAAGGGGTAAAAGTTATGGGATATGGTTAAGAGGAAGGTGGTTGTCAGCAGAGATGTTATATTTGATGAGTAATCGACGTTGAAACACTCATATGTGACAGTTGTGACCAATACTAATGTAGAAAGTTCTAGCCAAGACAAGATTCATGTGGACATTGAGGAGCCACCAGTGAGTCCATGATAGACTGCAGCCCAACAACAAGATGGACCATAGTCAGATTCAAGTGAAGTGGAAGATTCAGGTGGAGTACAAGAATATACACTTATGTTTGGTAGGGAGACCGCTATATTATTCCTCCAGTCAGATATGGGTTTGAAGACTAAGCAACATAGGCTTTTCTTACCAGTTTAGGAGACCCTCTACCTTTCGAGAGGCTATGGCTAGCCAGGAGAAAGATAAGTTGATGGGTGACATGGTGGAGGATATGAAATCCTTTAAAAAGAATGAGACACGAGATCTTGTTCACTTGTCACAAGAAAATAAATCTATTGGTTGTAAGTGGGTGTACAATAAAAAGGCAACAATAGTAAAAAAAGAAGGGGAAAAGTTCATGGCTCGCCTAGTTTCAAAGGGGTATTCACAGTAGAAAAGGATTCATTATGATGAGATTTTCAGTCCAGTCATTAGACATACTTCTATCAGAGCAATATTGGCCATAGTAGCTAGTAGAATATGCATTTAGAGTAGATGGATGTGAAATCAACTTTCCTCCATTAAAATGTTGTTAGCCATGGTAGAAAAGTTTGACCTAGAACTTGAACAAATGGATGTGAAAAGAACCTTCTTGTATGGTGATCTAGATGAAACAATCTTGATGAGACAACCTGAGGGGTATGCGAAAAAAGGGAAAGGGATATTATATGTTCAAGATGAATAGGTATTTGTATTGCCTGAAACAATCTCCTCGACAATGGAATAAAAAATTCGACAAGTTTATGGCACACATCAACATCAATAGGAGCCGGATAGACCATTGTGTTTACTTCATATTTCGGTATGAAAATTCACTTGTTATTTTGTTGTTTTATGTGGATGACATCCTCTTAGAAAACAACAGTTTCGAAGATGTTATGAAGGTGAAGACTAAACTTGATAAAGAGTTTGACATGAAAGATCTAAGAGCTGCCTCCAGAATTTTTGGGATTGACATCCAAAGAGATAGAAAGTAGTCGAGATCATGTTTATCTCAAAAGACGCACTTGAAGAAGATTCTCGACAAGTTTGGTATGTCGAATTCAAAGCTTGTTCTAACACCAATTAATCCTCAGTTTAAGCTGAGTGCAACTCAAATTCCTAGGAATGAAGTCCAAAGAGCCTAAAAATTAATAGAATTCCATATGCTAGTATAATAGGTTCTATGATGTATGATATGGTCTATACGAGGCCATGCATAACATATGCAATGAGCCGTGTAAGCAGGTAAATGACCAATCCTGGGAAGGTGCACTGGTAAGCATTAACGTGAATTCTAAGGTACATCTATGAATCTCTGAGCATAATCCTAATTTATGGTGGAACCTGTGGTGATGATAGCAAAGTCAAAATCAAAATATTTGTCAACTCTGATTATGGATATTGTATGGATTCCAAAAAATCTATTTCTAGATATATGTTCATTATGTTTGGCATGACAATCAGTTGGAAAAAAAACTCTTTAGAAGGTTGTTTCCTTATCAACCACTGAAGCGAGATACATTTCCCTCTCTAAAGTTGTGAAAGAAGCATTTTGCCTTGAAGGTTTTTCTAAGGAGCTGAAACTTCAAGGTCGTGTTATCACTGTTAAATGTGATAGTCAAAATGCAATACACTTGTCGAAGAATTCAAACTATCATGAGCGAACCAATCACAACGATGTGAGGCTACACTTTGTCAAAGAGATAATCGAGCGTGGAGAAATCCAAGTGCTGAAGGTTTCGACTGATGACAATGTTCCCGATATGATCACCAAGACATTGCCAAGTAGCAAGTTTTTCCATTGTATGCAATTGATAAAGCTGCATGATGAAAGATAGTTTGTTTCCTTGTTAGTGTAGAGTTTGTTCCAAGATGGAGATTTGAAGTATTTTGGATCGAACTCTATCTTGACGGGGATAGCTTTATGGTTCGACAAAGGTTTAACATGTAGTAAAAGTTTATTCACATGTTGATCCTGTATGCAGTAGTCGGAATGCTAGGACTGTTAGTATGTCGAATTTGACCTTGGTTGTAAGCCAAATTGTTAAGTTAGCTTAGTAGTCTATAAATATACTAGTTCTCTCGAGTGTTGAGAGAGGTTAATTGTATTTATTCACTTGTAATCTTTGAACCCTTATCGAGTAAGTGAATAGTAAAACAAATTTAACCGATTATGATTCTTCTTTTTCTTTCTTCTTTCTCTTTCGTAAAATCTAATAAGGTTTCATGTGTTTATTCAAAAAACTCAATCTTTTTCGTATTTTGATTTGTTTTTAACGATATCAATTCTTAACATACATGTTTCTAATACAACCATTTATTGATATAGCACATTATTCCTAAGATTTATTAATCGGATTGTTTTTCTTGTTGACTTTTTATAGAGTGCGGGGTATTCACTCTTAGTTCTGATTGTGTTGGTAAATTATTCTTAAGTTGTTGTTTTATTGAGTTGTTGTCTTTTGATATTTGGTGGTTAATAGTTCTAGGTTGTGATTATATATATATATTTTTTGGTTTATTAATAACAAGTTGGTCTGGGTTCATTTATTGATCTTGTAAACATTTTTGTTTATAGCTTATGTCTTGTTAGTCAATGCTTGTTCATAGCTTATGTCTTGTTAGTTAATGCAAATATGAAGAATATTCGAATATGTTGAATGCTATCAATAAGCCAAAAACAGGATTTCACCTACCTTTACATTTAGATGCCTCTTTTTTTCTCAATGTAAAATGAAAGTGACCTTAATCACTTTTCTATATGATTCCAAGCTTATAAAACCAAATTTAATGCACACCATACTATATATAGGTACACCAACCTATTAATTAAACTCAGAATTATATGGTTATTTATAGTATGGCAATTTCATATAATAGTAATAATAATGCATTTATAGTAAATTGCTCCATTCAGAAAAGACCTTCTTATGTCTCAGAAAATTCTCATCACCACAATAATTTTCCACTTTTTTCTATATTTAAGGTAAGCATATATATTTAGTTTTGATTTTACATATTTTTTGCTGCAAAAGAAACTGACTGGTTGGTTGATTGATTCACTGAGCAGATAAACCTGAGATCAACCCTACCTGAAGTATCTTTGCAATTTGATGTTGCTAAAACAGTGAAAAATAGTGTAGCAAAATTAGTTGATGTGTTTGTGGATTCATTCTTTGAATTCATTGATAAACCATTGCTGCAAAGTAACTTTGCTCCTGTGGAAGAGATAGGGGAAGCCATTCTCTTGAATAGCATCCGAGGACGAATTCCGAGTGATTTTCCAGAAGGCATCTACATTAGAAATGGTGTGAATTAGTCCTTTTAAGCTTTTATATATACTTACGTTGTCACAAACGTATGCACATTTGATGTGAACATAATTAACAGAGTCGTTTCAATTTTTTGGAGGCACTGTGTAGATTAGTCGCAGTTTAACCTGACAAAACTAACTGTGATGTGCAGGACCAAATCCACTTTTTGGAGGATTGAAATCAACAAATTCTATGTTTGGTAGGTCAAGTCACATATGGGTGGAAGGAGAAGGAATGCTTCATGCATTGCATTTTCAAAAATCAAGTCATGGAACCTGGAAAATCATCTACAACAACAAACACGTTGAAACGGAAACATACAATCTTGAAAAACATAGAAACAAACCATTGTTTCTTCCTGCGATCGAAGGCAATTCACTCGCGGTTCTGTCTGCTTATCTCTTCAACTATTTGAGATCTGGAAAAGCAAACAAATACATTAGCAACACCAATGTGTTTGAGCATTCTGGAAAATTCTACTCAGTTGCTGAAAGTCACATGCCACAAGAGATTGATATTTTTTCCTTGAAAACTTTGAACAATTGGGAACTCAGCGCAGCTTGGAATCGACCTTTTACGAGTCATCCAAAGGTTTTTTTATTACCTATTACCATATTTTCAAATCAAGACTTTTAGCACTCTACAATATTGTTTGTTTACTCACAAATTATCATCACAGAAAGCTCCAATTACAGGAGAGCTAGTAACATTAGGTGTGGAACCGATTAAACCTTTCGCCATGGTTGGAGTTATTTCTGGTATGCTTTGTTCTTTGTAAGAAAAAAATTGAACAAAATTAGCTTTTTCTTTAATCACCAAACTTTTTTTCCAGCTGATGGAAAGAAGTTGGTTCATAAAGTTGATATCAAACTAAACAGGTGCAGTCTTTGCCATGACATAGGTGTTACACAAAGGTACCATTATAGACGATTAAGCTTTCTTGGAAAACAAGAAATCCAAATTGCATTGTAGAATATGTTTTCATATGTTTTTTTTTCCAGGTACAATGTGATCATGGATTTTCCACTAACCATTGATCTTATCAGACTTCTAAGAGGAGGCCAGTGAGTTCATATGCCTTTAAATCATTTTATGATAAAGAGACATAAAAGAGTCTTCTAACTTAGGAGTTAGAATCATTTGTTCTATGTAGATTAATAAAGTATGATAAGAAAGAATATGCAAGGATTGGAATAATGCCGCGCTATGGTGATGCGGACTCAATCAAATGGTTTGAGGTGGAACCTAATTGCACCTTTCACATTATCAATTCTTTTGAAGATGGAGATGAGGTAAGTTTTTATGCTTAGTAATATATAAAGTTTTCTGTTTATTTTAGATATGCGACTTATATAATTGAGTGCTTATCTTATAAAATTTTGAAGGTATGTTTAATTTTGTTGATCAACAGGTTGTAGTGAGGGGATGCAGATCACTTGACTCTTTAATTCCTGAACCTGACCCGAGTTCGAACGAATTTGATTGGTTATCTCGTTGTTATGAATGGCGATTGAATATGAAAACCGGAGAGGTTAAGGAGAAAGATCTCTGTGGTGACAAAATAGTTTACATGGATTTTCCTATGATCAATGAAAACTTTGTAGGTCTTAAGCACAAATATGCATACACACAAGTAGTTGATCCCACTGCAAACTCCACTACTCAAGGTAATTAACAATATATAGATTAAAGAGTATAAGTTTATTCTTTCATATTTCCTGAATAAATATTTTATAACATATGGTTTTGCTGTTGTGTTATTTAGATGTCCCAAAATATGGAGGTTTAGCTAAGCTATACTTAGAAGAATCATGTAAAGAGTTTTCTATGTCAATGGAAAAAGATGAAGGTATAGAAATGGAATACCATATGTTTGAGAAGAATACATATTGCAATGGAGCAGCCTTTGTGGCTAGAGATGGAGGAGTTGAAGAAGATGATGGTTGGATCATTACTTTTGTTCATAATGAAGATACTAACAAATCTCAAGTGGGTGTAGTAGCTTTTTAATAATTAGAACAGTTATTAACACATTTACTAATTTTCTTCTATCCACTTTTATTTCAGGTTCATATAATTGATACAAAGAATTTCTCTGGTGAGACAGTTGCAAAAATTGAAATGCCTTGTAGAGTTCCATATGGATTTCATGGAGCTTTCATGCCTATCTCATTCCAAGATCAGTAGTTCATATGCATGTAATCGGTTGACATAATAGTGCAACGGTTATACCTTTTTAAATTGTCAAACAGAAACTTACAGTAGTAAAGTGCAACCGGTTGACATAATAGTGCAATCGGTTACATCTATAGTATTTTAGTTAAAAACTGACTTAGTAACTAAGTGCAATAGGTCAACCGGTTCTTGAGAGTTTTCAATTTTATTTGTTTGATAATTGTACCTCATCATGTAACAGTTAAATACGCTTGAGATATCTCATGAATAAAAATCCACATATTTTCACCATCAATTTTACTCTCTTTAATTCTCTCCCACTCTCTCACTCTCCACACTAAATTCCTCAATTATACACCAATCTTGTGACTCCAAGTTCTAACATTTGGCATCAAAAGTCTGATTCGATCCATCAAACATTTAGTGTGAAAACATGACTTTTGTCTCCAATGAAAGAATTCCTGCAAATCTACCTCTTTGATGCGAAGAACAACGACAAATGGTGCAAACAAATGAAGGTGTTATTTGGATATCAAGATGTTCTTGAAGTGATCAATAATGAGGTATCTACACTTTTTGAAGCTGCAATAGATGCACACCAATTTAGGCATAAGAAGGAGAAAAAGAAAGATTACAAGACACTATTTTTTATCCATCAATGTGTTGATACAAATAATTTTGAGAAAAATGGTGACTGTGAACCATTGAAGCAAGCACGAGAAATATTGGAGAAGGCATATGCAAGGGATGACAAGGCAAATGTTGTGAGGTTACAAACTCACAAATGTCAACTTGAGTTGATTCAAATGGAGGAGAAGGAGACCATCAACGATTTTATGACAAGAATTACTCGGTTGGTGAACCATGTAAATGCGTGTGGAGAAACGATCACATAGCAATATGTTGTCACAAAAATCTTATGTTGTTTGGCGTTAAAATTTGACAATGTAGAGATTGTGATTGAGGAATAGAAGGATCTTGCGACGATGAGCAAAAATGAGCTATCAACTCTCTTGAGGCACATGAGTAGGAACGGAGGAAAGAAATGTTGATAAGGCAAGAGCGGTGATCGCTTTGCAAGCCCATTTCGATGTGAGAGACAAGAAGGCGAATGAAAAGTGGCCCATGAGAAAAGATAGAAGGAACATTCAAAACTTTGGTGGAAGAGAGTCCTAAAGCTCCAAGAATTCAACATTCCAAAAGGTTGAAAACTGTGGCAATAAGGTTGTTGGATCAAACAACTCTAGAGGATACAATGTTAGAGGTAGAGGAGGTACAATAACGTTTTGAAAGAATTATGGGGGTGAAGCGGTGTCCACAACTGCATATTTGTTGAATATGTGTACAAAAAATAAGCTTGAGAAAATAACACCAGAAGAAGCTTGGTCTGGATTGAAATCGAACATGAGTCACTTTAAAGTGTTTGGCTTGGTGGTGTATCTATATGTGCCAGATAACCTTATAAAGAAACTTGATGAATAGAGATAGCAGATGAAACTTGTAGGGTATCACTTTATCGGAGGTTACTAGTTGTATGATGCAACGAACAAAAGAACCACGATCAACTGAGACGTCGTTTTCGAAGAAATTAAAGTGCAGCAGAATGCAATCGATTATACTAATATGTCAACCAGTTACACTAGTGAAAAGTTTGTTCCTGCAGTGCTGGAAGAAACAGAACTAGCCCCTGTTGAAGCCCAAATGGAAGATAATCTGAGAAGATCAACAAGGCAAAAAGTTTTGCTTCCAAGACTCCACGATTGTGAGTTGTTCCAAGATAACAAAATCAATGACGGTGGTGATTTTGTCCATTTTTCACTTATGGACGAATCCGAACTAGTTAAAATGGAGGAGGCCTTGAGCCTTTAAGGATAGTTGATCTACCAGAAGGAAAGAAGCCAATTGGTGTAAGACAGGTGTACAAAGTAAAGGCAAACCCCAATGGTGAAATAATCATGCATAAGGCTCAATTAGTTGCAAAGGGAATTTTGCAAAGAGAAAGTATATACTCTGAAGAGATATTTTCACCAATGGCTAGAATTGAAACCATTAGGCTAGTTATTGGTTTTGAAAATAGATGTTAAATCTGTATTTTTGAATGGATTGCTTGAAGAAGAGGTTTATGTAGTATAACCTATAGTTTTTTTGTTGTGAAAATCCAAGATTCAAAGTTTTAGAAATTGAAGAAATGGTTGTATGGTTTGAAACAAACTTCAAGAGTTTGAACAAGAGGATAAATGGTTTCTTAAAGGAGATTGACTTCAAGAAGTGTGTATCCAAACATAGTGTGTGTGTGTGTGTGTGTGTGTGTATGTGCGTGTGTGTGTGTGTGTGAAGAAGGATATAAAGGAATGGGTGATAATCATTTTTCTATATGTAGACAATTTGTTGATTACGGGAAGCGGTGGAGAATTAATTTCTAGGTTCAAGTTTGAACTTATGAAAAAGTTTAAGATGAACAACCTTGGCTTCGTGACATACTTCCTTGGTATTGAGTTATACAAGTCCAAAAAAGGACTGATCATGTATCAAAGAAGGTATGCGCTTGAGATTTTGAAGAAGTTTGAAATGGAGCATTGTAATGAGGTTGTTACTCCGACTGAACCGAGTGTGTAGTTGTCGAAGAATGAAAATGAGCAAGTGATGAATTCTAAATTGTTGTGAATTAGAATGTGAATAATTAGCATTATTCGACTAAATTTGTATGCTTTTTGTCAATAAACCTCAACTTTAGTATATATTCGGTATAATTTACGCTATAGTGTATATATTGCGTTATCGTGTAAATATCATTATTCAAGCATTGATATTTAGTCGATTGTTAGATAGATCATTGAATAAGCTTTTCAATGCTTTCGGTTGGGCCTCAAACGGAGTTACGGTTCAAAAGTTATGGTTGAAACAGTGGTGAAAATTTCAATTTACTATCAGACTCTCCCCGAGCTTGTCGGGCGAAGCTGAGATGAACTAGACGCATAAAAAACATTGTTTTTGAAGTAGCAAATTCTGCCTTCATTCGTCATGCATAACGGGACGCCGCTGGGCGAATTTGCCTGGGCAGAAACACATTAAAAGGGGTAAAAACACATTTTTTTAGGTTATGGTTTGGGTATTTTTTGCTCTCACTACATCAAACTTCATTTTTTCATAGGATTAACTTAGAAAACAACAATGAATTAAGCTTGCAATCAGATGATCCGGAGTCGAGTCTCTCGTTGATTGGTGTTGACAAACCAAGAAATGTTTGGTTCATTTTCTTCTCTTCTCTTTGTAATATCTATTTGTTGGTGTTTATATGTAACTTTAACTTGATTATATGTATATTTATTTCTCATGGTGTTGTATAAAACTCATTTTACAAATTAATGTTGATGATTGCTTTCTTTATTTGGGTTTGAGTTGTTGTAGACATGTACGGGTTGAATTCAGATTTACTGTGAACACCTATTAGATTCTAGATTCTAGAGATATATTTAGGCTTAATATTCATGTGGGTATCAACTCTTAATACCTATGTGTTGTTCGCTTTGTGCTGAGAGATCGTCGACGCGAGTAATACGATTGATATCTCACTCTGCATTAGAAATAACCTTTGTGTGAGTGATATGTGATGATGTTAACGAGTAACTTTGGTTGAGTACTACTGGGTAGTGAGTTTAAGTATTTGATAGGGTAGACAAAATGAAAATTCGAGAGTTCTATCTCCGAAGAATGAATTCTTTTATACGTTTACTTTTAATTCCCGCATGTAATTTAAAACCATTTTAACCCAAACTCATTAACATTTAAATTGTCGAATGACAATTCAATAACACTAATCTCTGTGGATATGATAATTTCTCTGAAAAATACTTCCAAATCTTTTGTTGTTTACCGCTTTACAGCTTCAACAACAAGATGTTAATCCAACTCATCATAGGAGGTTTATTGGATCCTTGATTTACTTTTGCAATATCAGGCCGAATATGGCGTTTAGTGTCAGTATTTTGAGTAGGTTCATGGAGAGACCGAAGGTGTCTCACTTGGAAGTAGTCAAGAGGATTATATGATACATCAAAGGATCTATTAGTTGTAGAATGTCTTCCCACTTGAAAATTTAGAAAACTCTTTATTCCTAAAGGATTTTTTCAATGGTTGCTTAAGTTCAACTTTGATCTCACTCACTCACAAGGACCCAATGAAAATTGGGTACCTATTTCCTATGTTTAAATTTTTAGGTTGAATGTCTTGACTCTACCAAAAAGATGTGATATCTTGATAGTGGGTGTTCAAGGCACATGATGGGGGACATATCCCTTTTCATTGACTTCGTCCAAAGAGAAAGGGATTCGTCATGTATGGAGATAATAGTAAAGGTGATATACTTGGAAAATGTAGAATTGGTAATACCTCGTCTACTACTATCTTTGATGTAAAGCTAGTGGATGACCTTAAACATAATCTTCTAAGCATAAGCCAACTTTGTGACAAGGGTTTTAATATTACATTTACAAAAACTTTTTGTTTGTTTATGCATGGTGATAAGAAGGATAAGAAGGAATGTGTGTTTAAAGGCTTGAGGGTTAATAATACTTATATGCTAAACTTATATGAGAAATATTTAGTTGGAACCAAGTGTCTAGCCATCATGAGTGAGAAATATTCGTTGTGGCATAGAGGTTTGGCTCACATCAACTATGAATTAATAAACAAAGTAACCTCAAAGGACTTAGTGATCAGTTTATCTAAAATGAAGTTCACTAAAAACCATCTATGTGAAGTTTGTCAAATGGGTAAGCAAAAAGATTCTCTTTTAAATCGTAAAATATTGTTTCTACCTCGAGACCTCTAGAGCTTCTCCATATGGACCTTTTTGGTCCCTCAAGGACCAAAAACATAGGTGAAAACTATTATGGTTTTGTTATTGTAGATTATTACTCAAGGTTTTGTTGGGTGTTATTTTAGTCTAATAAAGATGAGAACTATCCAGCTTTTAAAAAATTTGCTAGATTGTTCCAAAATAAGATGAAAATTGTTTCCATTCGAAGTGATCATGGAGGAGAATTTCAAAATCACCCATTTGAGAAGTTTTGTGGGAAACATGGAATTAAGCATAACTTTTCCACTCCTAAAACCCCATAACAAAATGGTGTTGTGGAGCGTAAGAATCAAATTTTAGAGGAGTTAGCGAGGAATATGCTTAATGAAAGAAATTTGTCGAAGTATTTTTGGGCGGATGCTATTAACACAGCTTGTTATGTCTTTAATAGGATTTTGATATGTCCCATTCTAGATAAAACTCCACTTGAATTACTTAGAGGAAGAAAACCTAATGTTTCTCATCTATACGTTTTCGGATGTGAATGTTTCATTTTAAATAATGGAAGGGGAAATCTCGGTAAATTTGATGCAAAAGTCGATGAGGGCTCAAATACTCACAATCTAGTAAACCGTATAGGGTTTATAACAAGAGACTAATTATTGTTGAGGAGTCTGTACATGTTATATTTTATGAGTATTACTCGAAAAATGCTGGGAAAGGTGTTGTATTTCATAATGTAGGTGTGTCTTCACAAGAAATTCTCAATGGAACCGAACAAGGGATTGATCAAACTAGAACGGAAGAACATGAGAAGGAAAAAGATAACGATTATGATGAAGAAAAGGTTGAAAGTCCAGTTGCAGTGGAAAAGCTACCTTTGACTTGGAGAACCTTCAAAGATCACTCCATTGCTAATATACTTGGGGACATCACAAAAGGCGTAACAACACGCTTCAAGATAAGTAATTTTTGTGATCACTTTGCGTTTGTTTTTCAAGTCGAACCTAAAAATGCTAAAGATGCATTACTTGATGAGCATTGGCTTATGGCCATGCAAGATGAACAAAATAAATTTAAAAAGAAAATGACGTTTGGGACCTTGTCCCTCCTCCTAAAGATCATTAAGTAACTGACACGCAATGAGTTTTTAGGAACAAGCTTGACGAAAACGGGGTGATAACCCGCAATAAAGTCTGGATAGTGGCACAAGGCTATAAACAAGAGGAAGGCATCAAGGGTTTTAATCGAACTTGCAGACGCCAATAATATTAATCTACATTTCACGAGTTTAACCTGACGTGCTCGTTTTAATTTTTCGACTATTTTTTTGGTCACATTTTGATCAGTCTGGGCCTTTTAACCAGTCAAATTTTATTTCAAAAATTGATCAAATGTTATATTTTTTCAATAGATTTATTTCGTGTTGATCATTTTGGTGCATTCAGTTTAATTTTTCGAGCATATTTGTGTCCGACTTTTTTTGTTTCGAGTCCATTTATTTTTATTGTTTTACCAAAATGATTGAAATAATTAAATAGAATTAGTGGTGGTCTAACTTTAATTTTTTTTTTTTTTGGAATAATAATAATCTATTGCCAAAAAACAAAGAAATACACGCCGATCCGCAGATCCAGGCCCCAACCGACAAGGATACAATCAACGACCACTAAAGGTTATTACAATACGCTGTCAATTTTCTATTCATTCTAAATCTATCCATAAGTATGTCATGAATATGTTGACTTTGAAGCTCTTCCTTCCTCCCCTGTTGGAAACAAATCCTATTTCTCACCCACCAAATGTGGTATACCGTTTCAGCCAGCGCAGCTTTGAAAATACGCATTTTGTTGCCCTTCCCTTTGGCTTGTTGCCAAGCAGTATGCTCATTCCAATCAATATGGATATAACCAAGCACAAGCCTATTAAGAACCTCCTTCCAAATCTTCTTTGTGATTGCACACTCAAAGAATAAATGGCATCTATTTTCCTGCACATCGCAAAACAGACAATTCCCATCAGTATAAGTCCCGTGTTTCATCAATCTGTCTTTGGTTTGCAATCTGTCCTGACAGACCAGCCAAAGAGTAAAAACAGCCCTTGGTCTAGCCATGTTCATGTACATTAACCTCCTCCAATCAACTCTTGGCTTGTCCCCACGCAGATGTCGATACATTCTTCGAGTGCTATACATATTATTAGCCTGGAATTCAACCCAAATATCATCAGACATCAATTCAGCTTTATGTTTACACATGGACTTCATTAACCATGAACTGTTATTGTTGGGCTGGTATTCCCCAATCACTCCATTCTTCAAGTAGTAAATATGCATCCATTTAACCCACATTTTATCCTTCTTCTCGCTCAGATTCCAGAGAAGCTTGCCAATGGTGGCTTTATTCCACTCCCCTAAGGCTATGATGTTCCTTCCACCATTTGCAATCGGATCACAAACATGGTCCCAGGCCACCGGCGCTCTTTTACTCTTCTCGTCATTTCCAGCCCATATGAATCTTCTACACATGCTTTCAATGAGCCTAATGATCTTTTTGGGTAGAAGAAAAATTTGCATCCAATAATTGGTTATAGCAAACATCACACTTCTCACCAACTGTAATTTACCTGCATACGACAAAAGACGGCTACACCAATGGTTAATTCTAACACTCATTCTATCTAGCAGCCCTTGACAATTGTTGATGGTAAGCTTTCTACTGTTCAGAGGCACTCCAAGATACTTGACTGGAAGCTGCCCCAAAGAGAATCCAGTTGCTTGCTGCAAGTTTCCTTTAGTTATGCCATCTACCCCTCCCACAAATAGCTTGCTTTTAGGAATGCTCATTTGCAAGCCAGTTGAGTTGGTGAATTTTTCCACCACCTGCATAATGAGTTGCAGAGAACCAACATCCCCTCTCACAAAAATCACAATATCATCAGCAAAACACATGTCGATAAGCTTCAATTTTTCACATTTGGGGTGAAAATTGAAGTTTGGGTTGTTATTCAAATTTTGGAACATCCTATGAAGGTACTCCATCACCAGCACAAATAAGAGGGGGGAGATGGGATCTCCTTGTCTCAATCCCCTTTTTGCTTCCAGAATTTTTGAGGGACTCCCATTGATATTGAACCGATAAGAAGTAGTGGTTACACATTCCATTACCCAATTTCTGAACATCTGAGGTATTCCCATCTCTTGCATAATCTGAGCTAACGCATTCCAGTCAACCGTATCATACGCCTTTTGAATATCCATCTGAACCATGCACCTCGGAGAAATATTCTTCCTGTTATACCCTTTGATCAGTTCTTGAGCCAAGATGATGTTGTCCTGTATGTGTCTACCTGGAACAAAAGCAGATTGTGATTCATCCACCAGCTTACTGATCACCTTACCCAGTCTAGTTGTTAGGATTTTTGAAATAATCTTGTAAATTGTACTACAGCAAGCTATAGGCCTCATATCCTTAACAGTTTTAGCATCAGGATTTTTGGGGATAAGAGTTACCAAGGAGCAGTTAAAAGCCTTCAGCATCTTACCATTCTGAAAGAATTCTTTAACTGCAGTTGTCACATCATTTTTCACAATTTGCCATGTAGCTGTGAAGAAGTAAGCGTTAAATCCATCCACCCCCGGTGCCTTATTCTGGCCTATACTTTTCAGAGCACTCCACACTTCCCCTTCCTCAACAGGTCTTATCAGCTGACAAGCACTTTCTCTATCAAGAGTTTTACCATTCCTTACAGTGGTAATATCGATACATCTCAGGTTCAGGGATTTAGTACCTACCAGTTTTTCATAGAATTGCAAA
Organism: Lathyrus aphaca; assembly: GCA_963966055.1. Classification (NCBI taxonomy): domain Eukaryota; kingdom Viridiplantae; phylum Streptophyta; class Magnoliopsida; order Fabales; family Fabaceae; genus Lathyrus; species Lathyrus aphaca. The sequence continues at coordinate 36,748,589 of OZ014524.1, forward strand.
ACTTCTTCTTCTATATCTTCTGGTTTGCTTAGGCTACCTCCATTTACAGACTCCAAAGAATACATCCCCTTTTGCTTGTTTCTGTCCCTCACATAGGCATGATAAAAAGCATTATTACCATCTCCTAGTTGTAACCAATTCACCTTGGCTTTCTGCTTCAATATATTTTCCTCTGTTTGGTTCAAATGGATGAGGTTCTCAGTACACTGCTTCACTCTCTCAATACTTTGCACATCAAACAAATTATTTTGGAGAACCTTCTGTTCGTCTAGAAGCAATTGTCTGGCTTTTTGGATTTGGTTCTGAATGTCTGAGAATTGGGAATTCAGCTTCTTCAGAATCGGTTGCAGTCTCAATAATTTCCTCCATAATATGTACATGCTATTACGTATCACCTCTTCTTGCCAACTGTTCTTCACAATCTGCATATAGGTAGGCTCTTTAACACTACAATTCAGAAATTTAAACATCGATCTCTTCCTTATCTGCTGTTGGCTAACACTTACTTTGACAGGGGTATGATCAGAAATATTAGGTGCTAAGTTTTCCACTACAGCATCAGGATACTTCTGCAACCACTGGATGTTAGACACCATTCTATCAATTCTTGAGTGGATGATTCCTTGGGTGTGTTTGTTGGACCAGGTGAAGTAGCTTCCTTTGGAAACATTTTCAAACAAGCTAACATTGTGCATCATCTCATCCAGATCTCTATACTCTGCATAACTAACTGGTTGCCCACCAATTCTATCCTCCTCCTTCAAGACATTATTAAAATCCCCAATAACAATCCAGGGCCTATCCATACTGCTTCCCAGACTTTCCAACTTGCTCCAAAATGTTTTCCTATGTTCCACTTGATTGAAGGCATAAATCATTGTAGCAACATATCTAAAGGAGTGATTTATTCCATAAACCTCAAAGTGGAGAAATTGTTCATGGACTTGAATCATCCTAATAATCACTTCAGCTTTATTCCATAGAAGCCAGATCCTACCATTATAGTGTTTGTCATAGTTATCTTCAAAACACCACTTATTATCATAATATCTTCTTATTCCAGCAGCTTTATCTTCTTTAACTCTAGTATCTAACAAGCCAACAATAGGAGACTTAAAAGATGCAATATAAGGAAAAACCTCCCTGTGTCTAGCTCCTTTATTAATTCCTCTCACATTCCAAGTCACTAGCATCGTAGCCTTCTATCATCCCCTACAGGACCTTCTCCAATCCTTAAGGGTGTGAAAGTGTTCTGGTATTCCACGGATGAACTCTTTGGTGAATAATTCATTGCTCTTTTACCTCTGTCCTTTTCTGCCACCATAGTCCAGTCTGTGCTAGTACCCTCTTCCTCTATTGGTTTCTCTGCTACCATTATGATTGGCTGAACCTCTCCTTTTTGTGTTTGATCCCCTTGGGAAGGCTCTGACTTCTGTAAATCCCCAACTGGTTGCCAAATCTTCTTGACATGGTTGTTCATTGGCTTCTTCAGTGCACAGTCATGCCCTATTTTCAGGCACTTATGGCAATATTTGGGTACCCATTCATACTCAATACATTGTTGGACAAGCTTGTTGTTATGAACCCTGATATTGATGTTGTTTCGAAGTTTTTGTGTAACATCTACCTCCACCAACATTCGGGCATATGAGACCCTTAGCTTCTTTGTTGTACATTCATCCATTGTAATTGGTTTTCCAATGGAGCTTGCTATCTTAGCCAAGCATTTCTCTCCCCACAGGTGAAGGGGCAATTGGGGAAATGTGACCCACAACGGCATAACCCGCAATATGTCCTCTTTCATCTCAAAATCTGAGCTCCATTGTCTTAAGAACAATGGCTTCCCATAAATGAAATACGGGCCCTGAGCTAGCACCTGTTCTCTATCCTCTTGGTTCCTGAATCGCACAATAAAATATCCTTCCTCATTGTAATACAGCTCTGGTAGCGAAATCGAGTTCCAATTCTTCTCCATGAACTTCTTGACTGCATTCATTAACAGAGAATTTCCTAGGGCAAACAATATTATCGAATTCGACCAAAACTCGAGCTCGTCTTCAACATCAGATTCTTCAATTTTTACTTCCACTTCGCCATCGACAATCGTGGGTGGGATATACTCCATACTCACCACTCTATTGATTCTTCTATTGCCTCTTATGACATCTACCCAGGGTTTCTTTAGTTGCACATTCTCTGGCACCTCCATCTCTGGCATTTCGATCTCTCTTTCCGTCGACATAAGAGGTTCCATATCCGGTATCTCCTTTTCCTTACGAGTGGCGTCTTGCCCTTCATGTTCTCCTGCTTGGTGTTCTTGTGATTCCAATGTGTCTTGTCTTTCATGGTCCCCAACTTGCTGCTCTTTTGATTCCATGATCGCTTGAGTGACTATTGTTCGCTCCTCCCCTTTCCGTCGCGCCGCCACCGCAAGCCTTGGCCGGCCAACGCCACGTTTGCCCATGGTTGTTAAACCCTAACAGAGCAAAAAAAGGGAATGCACAAATTATTTTTGTTTGTTATGTCTAACTTTAATTTTATTATGATTATTTTGACATGTTTGATTTTGTGTGCTTTAATTTATTTTAATTCATTTTACTATACGAGAGCATTTTTGGGCTTTCAAAAATTATTATAAATCCTAATATCACATTTGTTTTTATGTTGCTGACAATTCACATGCATGTGTCCATTTGGTTGATAATGTTGATTCATGAGAATTGCAATTTTATCTTTGAGAATTGATATTCTTACACTTTCGATTACATATACACCGTATATTTTTACACTTTTGTCTTGTTTATTAAGTTTAATAATAACATTTTTCTTTTTTTCTAATACAAGAAGACATGTAGCCATGCTATATTTTGGAGGTGTAAGTATACGGTGTATCATTTTGGGTGTAAGAATAGCAGCCCTCTCTATTTTTTTGGTACAAAAAGAGATTATGTGTTTTTAAAAAAATAAAATAGTTGGTCTATTACACAAATAAATGTAATACATTAATACAATGTTGTCAAAAACTCATTGCTCACCCCAATACCAAATAAGCTGTAGGATTGTTGTCGTTTGTCACGTGTTAGGAGTTTATGGCATTTTAGAAATCAAATCGTTTTTTTATAACAAAGTTTGGAATCTGAAAGTTATCTTCCATATGATCACAATTTTGTAGTGGTGATGGTTAACTTTAGTGCAATCGTAATACGATTAGATGTAACTATTATTAGTGGGTTACTCATCCCTATTATTTCAATATAATGGTTAACATTTATAATTGGGTTGAAGTATCTTAATATTATCATCTAATTAATTTTACTTATCGAAAAAATAAATAAATATAATACATCTTTTTTAAGGAAAAAAAAAAAAGAACATTCCATGTGGCGTTAGGTGTTGGAATGAGAATGAAATTTCTAAAAAGAATCAAATAATAAATAGGACAAAACTCTCATTCTTTTAGGAACTGAAAACCTTCATGCACTTGAAGACACACTCACCAACAAAAAGACCCCCTTCATTTTCATACAACACCCTACTACCATGACTTTTTTCTTCTTTTTTAACAAGCTTTTTCTTCAGACTTCACTCCCTTACCATTTCAAAACACCTTCTTCTATTATTAAAGAAATAAGAAAATGATGAGATATTAATAGAAGAAAACGTTAACAACAACGGTTGTCCAAAACCATCCTAAAATGTTTAATTTTTCTTTAATATTTAACGGGGGTTGTCCATAAACGTCGTGACAACAATCATAATTTATAAAGGAGTATGGTTTTTATGAACCGTCTCAACTTATATATCGTAAAACACTAATTTTCTTGTAGTGAACATTCAAGTTTTCAATTATATTAAATATTCTCTCTTTCATGAAACTTCATAAAAATCCACTTTTCATTTTCAGCTTACCTCACACATATCTACTTCATATCTCAACAAAACTCCACAAATTTCTATTCATCACTTTCTTACCATAACAACACTTCATTTCTACTCAAAACACACATAAACAAACTTCAATACACAAGCTTTAAACCACACCAAACACACTTCATTTTCATCTTCCACATATCCCCACCATTTCTTCTTCTTCCATCAAGTTACTACAAAACCAACATAACTTGTTTCTCATTTTTAAATCTCCACCCCTAACACCATGTAATACAACCTTTCCCCATTACTACATTGCTTCACCACAAAACAACATGATACAAAACAAACATAATATCCACCATGAATTTCTCTTTGTTGCACAAATCACTTCCTCCATATTCGTTTTTACTACTACATAATAAACACATAACTCACATAACCATATCACCACCTTCATTCTCCATTTGAAAACTCAACCTCGTTATAACATAACCACATCTCGAACCGAATCTGTACTGTTGTGAATCGAATACCTTATAAACTGTTCTGGACTGGACCTTGATGGCATACAGGGGCGCGACACAATACATGTCGGGCAAAGGCCCGTGCATTTGAGCTGATGACGCTCTGCCTTGACACCCCACTACGTGTCGGGCAGATACACATGCATCTGACCAGCCGACCCTCCTTCACACATCACCTGCCCATACTACGGGCGTACGCACGATGTCGGGCAGAAACCATGTCTGCCAGCTCATCTGCCACGTCACCCAACTGACCTTCATTATCTCCTGAGAGATAGGAGCAGTTGGACCAGGGAGCAGACCTTTGGTCTAGGTCTTCACGCTTCTTACGCGTTCCTTGGCAGCTCCTCCTTGGGCCTAGCTAGATCAAGCCCATCAGGAGCCTTGGCCCAGTGCTGGGGGCTCAATATAAATACCCTTTCATGGCAAAGGGTCAGGTATTCTAACTCTCTCTGAAATAACCTTAACTTTCTGTACCTCTTCTGACTTAAGCATCGGAGAACTTTGCAGGTACACCCCCTCTTCTCATTCCATTCTCTGGCCCAATCTTCAAGTCCTTGGAAAGCTTCCTGATCAGGTAAGATCATAAACAAAGTATAATATGTTTCTTTATGATCAAAAAACTCACAAGGGTTAGGGTTTATGAGAACACAAGGGTAGCAACAAGGATTGATTATAAACTGTTATTCTTTCTTTTCTCTTTAAAACAAGATTACAAGTATAAAAGAATAACAAATAACCTCTCTCACTTTTGAATTAGGGTTTTATCTTCCTATTTTCCCTTATTCAAAAGATGAGAGACTATTATGCTATTTATAAGAAAACTAACATACTAACATAATGGACTTTTTAACAATTAACCATTACACAAGGTCCAATTTTACAACAACATGCGAGCGGACTTCGACGACATGCTAAACCTAGAATTTCTTCCAATGTCTCATAAATAGCCACCTTGGAACAAACTCTATAACATCAAGGAACAATTAGACATACATACTAGAGCTGACTTCGACTATAGTATGTATAACTTCTACAGTAGCATGTGAACCAGCTTCGGCTTCATGCTAAACCTCTTTCGTATCAGAGTTCGATCCAATATTCCACAAATCTCCCACCTTGGACCAAACTCTATACCAAAAAGAAAACAAAACTAGCTTTCTTCATGCAACTTTATCAACTGGATACAGTGGAAGAACTTGTAACTCGACAACATCTTGGTGAACATATCAGCAACATTATGATCTTTCGAAACCTTCAGCATTTGGACTTCTCCATACTCGATTACCCCTTTGACATTGTTACTTTCTATTAGAATATAATCCACATAAAACAACAAAATAACAAATGAATTACTAGGTCGAATTCTAAAGTAAACACAGTGGTCGAACTGACTTCTCATGAAACTTATGCGTGCCATGAACTTGCTGAATCTCTTATTCCACTGTCAAGGAGATTGTTTAAGCCCATATAAACGTCTCTTCAATTTGCACACATACTCTTCTTTCCCCTCTTCGACATACCCTTCAGGTTGCCTCATAAGGATTATTTCATCAAGATCACCATACAAGAACACAGTCACAAAGGCAAGCAACATATGTTTTGTTCTAGTTCAAGATCGAATTTGCCACAAAGGCAAGCAATATTTGAATGGACTTGTGCTTCACAACAGGAGAGAACACATCATTGAAGTTGACACCTTCTTTCTTAGTGAAACCCCTTACAATCAACATTGCCTTGTATCTCTTTGAAGTCACTCCTTCGATTCCATCTTTAACTTTGAAAACCCATTTACAGCTAACTAACCTGGCTCCAGCAGGTTTTTTGATCAGTTCCCATGTGTTATTATCATGAAGAGATTTCATCTCATCATCCATGGACTTCAAGCATTCAATCTTATTTCGATTCCTCATAAATTCTTTATAGTTTCTAGGTTCTTCGTCTAGAACTTCACTTGTAGAGATTAAGACATAAGTTATAAGATCTGCATAACCAAGTCTCTAAGGTGAATCTTCTCGACATGTCTCTTGCCAGTAGTTAGTCATTATCAGTCTCCTCATCTTCGATAATAGTTTCTACTTCTTCTTCAACTTCATTTGGGTCATGCAATCCAGCATCACTATGCTTCACCTCAACAGAAGTTTCTCCTTGTTCCAGCTCTTCGTTAACATCATCAGTTTTCTTGAAAGCCATCCCAACTTCATTGAAAACTACATCTTGACTGGTGATACACCTCCTATGATCTGGCTTTGGGCACCATAACCTATAAGTTTTGAATCCTTTAGGGTACCCCATGAACATGAATTTCAGAGCTTTAGGTTCGACCTTGTCTTTCCTAATGTGAGCATAGGCCACACAACCAAATACTCCCAGTTTGTCGAGATTTGGTGGATGTCCTGACCAAACTTCTTCAGATGTCTTCATATATAACGCAGTCGAAGGACATATGTTTATCAGATATGTTGTTGTCGAAATAGCCTAAGCCTAAAACACTTTCTTCAATCTATAACTAACCAACATACATCTAACCCTTTCAAGTATTGTTTGATTGAATCTCTTAGATAAAGCATTTTGCTGAGGAGTACCTGATACAGTCTTATGTCTTTCAATCCAAGACTCGACATAGTAATTATCGAAAGTTTCATTGTAGAATTTAAGGCCATTATCAGCTTTCAACCTCTTGACTTTTCTGCCAGTTTGAGTTTCAACCAAAACCTTCCAACTCTTGAAATTATCAAAAGTTTCATCCTTGGTCTTCTAAATGAATACCCATAACTTTCTCGAATAATCATCAATTATGGATAGAAAATACCTTGCACCTGAATGTGAAGGATTCCTTGCAGCCCCCCACAGATTAACATAGACGTAATCAAGGGATCCATGTGTTTTTTGTTTACCTTTGTTAAACTTCACCCTACAGGATTTACCAAATATACACGGTTCACAAAACTCCAACTTCTTGACTTTATCACCACCTAGCAGGTTCTGTTTCCCTAGTTTGACCATGCCTCTTTCACTGACATGGCCCAATATCATGTCCCATAATTTTGTCTTCGACACAGGTTTCGTGGATACTACATTTGTCGAACCACTACAACCTCATCCTCGAGGGTGTACAAGCCTTGTTTCTTCATGCATCTCAAGACTTCATTCGACCCCTTCATGACTCTTAGGATACTTTTCTCTCATTGAAAAACATACCCCTTCTTGTCGAATTCACCAAGAGAAATTAAATTTCTCTTCAAGTCAAGTACATACCTAACTTCAGTCAATAACCTTATTGACTCATCATGGAGCTTGAATCTCAAAAATTCAATCCCTGCAATTTCGCAAGCTTTTTGTTTCCCAGCAACACCGATCCACCATCTTGATCACATAGTTCCTCGAACAAATCTTTGTTTTGAGTCATGTACCAAGTGAAACCTGAATCCATAAACCATTCTTTTCTTGAGTCGCCGCTTGAAACCACGAGAACATCAGGTGAGTCGAAATCATCTTAAACAATGGAAACATTTCCATTATCCTTACCTTTATGATCTTTCAGGAGTTCAGGGCACACCTTTCGAATGTGACCCTCCTTCTTACAATGATAGCATCGAACACCAGATGCTTCACCACTATAAGACTTTTGCTGACTTTTACCATTCTTCTTGTCGAAGTTACCATCATTTCGCAAGAATTTTTCCTTAACAGTCAAACCTTCACCAATCGTTGAAGGTTTATGCTCCTTTCGTTCGTTCAAGTCCTTAGAGTATAAGGCATATTGAACATCTTCAAAGGTCAAAGACTCTCTTCCATACAAAAGGGTTTCTTTGAAGTGAGCATGTGTTCTGGGCAAAACGCATAATAGCAACAACGCTTGATCTTCATCATTGATCTTCACATTAATATTTTCAAGATCAAGAATCAGATTGTTAAACATATCCAACTGTTCAGCAACACTTTGTATTTGCTCACCTTGAATGAATACAAAGCTTGCTTTAGTTAGAGTTGATTCACCATTGATTTGGTCATGTACATACCTTCAAGTTTCAACCACAACCCTGACGTCGTCGTCTCCTTTGATACCTGTCGGAGAACCTTATCACCAAGACTCAGCAATATTGTATTGTGTGCTTTCTCAATCATGGTTGTCTTTTCAGTTGCCATTAACACAACATTCATGGTTGCCTCTCCCTTTAACGCTTCCAAGTAACCCGGCTGAACACATAGGGTTTTCATCTTCAAGCGCCACATACCGAAATCGTTCACTCTGGTACAAGCTAACTTAAACAATTGGATCCATATCACAAGGCCCAATTTGACAACAACATGTGAGCGGACTTCGACGACATGCTAAACCTAGAATTTGTTCTAATATCTCATAAATCTCCACCTTGGAACAAAATCTATAACATTAAGGAACAATTAAATATATATATATATATATATATATATATATATATATATATATATATATATATATATATATATTAGAACTAACTTCGACTACAATATGTATAACTTCTGCACTAGCATGTGAACCAGCTTCAACTTCAAGCTAAACCTCTTTCGTATCAGAGTTCAATCCAATATTCCACATGTACCATGTCACTTTTCCGCCGTAAAACTTCATTTCAGTTACCTCAAAAATACCGACAACAACCGCAAGTTCACTGTCACTATTGGGTAACTGCCTTTTCTCGATCCCTTTTTAAGTGCACTTGTTTGTTATTATTCGAGCCATATGTTATGTTTTTGTTGTTTTTATGATGTATTTGATGAGATTAAATTATTGTGTTGAAATATTATAAATGAATGTATAATATTATGTTATGTGTATAATTGTTAAGTGATGAATTATGTTATACATGTTGTGATTTGCTGATTATGATTGCATGATGTGAAGATAATTATAATTGTTTGTGTTAAGGTGTGTAGCTCAGAAGTGGGGACTACTGTGAATGTTGTATTACATGTTATTTAAGGTTAAAAGTGATACCATAAATGTTGTTATTGTTGCATTAATTTGTGTATCATGCATCATTGTGTGCCATTCTATTGAAAGATGGGAGTCAATTATTAAGAATTATATTCCTTAGAGAAATTAAAGGCTTCGACTCAACCCTTGTAGGAAAGGTCCAAGTCGAAGATGTATTTGCGTAAAGGAGAAATAAGCTTGTGGACTTAGCATTATTTTCAAGTACTTGAAAGTAAAGTTTGACAGAACACTACTGATGGTGTTTGACGCTAATAATTTAAATTCAAATACGGGAGGGAACTTTTGTTCTTATCTTTCATGAAGAGAGACAAGTGGCGCATATCCTAGGATTGAAGATATGCAAGGTGACATTTGTCGTATTTCTAGTGTTTGGTCCTTAATGGCAGTTAGTTTCGATTATTATAAATAGGAGTTCTAGCAATAGGATTCGTGTGTGATCAATAGTGTACAAGTTACTCAATAGTCACTCAAAGTACCCGTGTGTAGAGAAACGAGTGTGTGTGAGAATGTTCCTAATGTAAACATCATTTTTACTCCAATGCAATTTCATTAATTTGCTTAATCAAGAGTTTATCTTCTTCTTTACTTTACACGCAAGTTACTTTTCTGCAATTTATTTGTCCTCATTTATTTTAGTCTTTCGAGTTTAAAAGCTTTTGAGTATTTATTTCATTTTTATTTTACCTTTGAACACAAAACCTCTTTATAAACATTGTCGACGTGCTTACTTTATTTTTCCAGACTTTAAAGAAAAGAAAGATTAACACATGCCCTAGAATCAATCTGGTCGATCTTATAAGTAACTAAAAACTTCTTGTGTTTTAGAGGACCAACAATTGTTTACCATTTTTCAAGTTAAACATATGTATATCATTTTAAATTTTGTATTTGTATCTAAATACAATTTATATCGCATCAAATAATTTTTTTTATCTCACGGGTCATTGTCAAATCAATATTTTTTATAGTTTTATTCATCTCACGAGTCATTTTTTTTCTTTTTGTATAATTATTAATACAATTGAGATTGTATAATTATTTTTTAATTTACAATTAAATAACTCATTTCATATTTACAACTATATATAAATATATTAATATCATATCAAATAATCTTTCTATTTCACGGGTCACCTGTAAGTATAATACATATTTTTTTAATCAATAATTATTTTAATTTGAAAGATAAAATCCTTATTATCGAATATTAAATTTCTTTTCCATCGAGTCCATTTTTTCTATTTGTATTTTAGTAAAATTAAATTTACATAATTATTATTTATGTTAAAATTAATAGTTAATTTTAAATTTAAATATATAGACAAATACATTTTATAATATTTTAAATCTAAATATATATTTAAATATATTTTATACTGTATTAGATAATTTTATCCGGATAGAAGCGGATTATTATAACACAAATATACAATACCAAATATAAAGTGAGATATGTTAAAAAAACATCCTAATCTAGAATTTAGCCAGTTTAGATAGAGGACGTGGTTCTCTAAACGAAATGATTGGTTTTGTGTGCCATTGACTTTATTATAATTGTTCAAATTGGTGATTGAATAGTTATGAAATGGACCCAAAAATAAAATAAAATAGGATAGTATATTTGGAGTGATTGAAATAGATGAGATGCTACAAAACCGAAATGGAATCAAACAAGATAAATTAAATAGAATATTTACTGTATTTCTCTTAGACAGAAAATACATTTCATTTATAATTATTATTTTGTAATAGGCTTATTGTATTTTGTGTTTGTTTTTATTGAGTTGGAATACAAGTCCTTAAAGATATCTCTTTCTTGAAAAGCGTGTCAATGACATATGGAATCGATTCATATACTCGTGCTTGTCAAAACCCAAGTCAACATTTGCTACTTGCATTTATGTTTTAGCAACAAAGGAGGTTATAATCATGTCTCTAATGCCTCTAAAGATTTCAATATTTAAAACAATTAAAATATATTGATTTTTTTTTTTTGGATTTGTATATTTTTATGATAAAATCTAAACCGAATAAAATCGAAAACTAACAAATTGATTTAAGTATGAGAACATACCCACACTGCACAATAATGAAGTTGATAACTCAAGCAAATTGAAAGTTTTCATTATAGAAACAAAACATATCAAACAAGTGTTTGACTGAGACAGTTTTATAACAAAAACAGAATGCATAACACATATCCACAATAATGCAATTTATTTATATTTTGATACAATCAACTTACTTTATACAACATTTTTTGGCGGCTGATAACACTATAATATGTTGTCAACCATGAAAAATGTGTTTTAACAACACATATACCTCACACCTGATGCAAGTTTTTGTCTTCTTAAAACACAAGATATTATTAATTAATTGTCCAAGACAAGCACTACAGCAAAACCAACAAACACTTAAAGCTATCATATCATTTCAACGTAGGGACTAATCCCAAAAACGACTGCGACAAAACAGTTTTGACAGATGATACCGATACTGTTATCGTCGTTTTCTATATTAAAATACAAATTATAGTTAACTCACACTTTGGTAACTGTAATCAGTATCGCAATATTAGTACCGATCGAATTTGCAAAAACTTTTACGCGGCCGTGACGCGACCGCAATCGTTTTTTAAAACCCTGGTAGGACTATTTACAATAAATTACTAGAAAATCATAGAACAAAATTTTCAAGCTTTTGAAACTATACATACATACACCACTAGAGATACCATCTCAAATATGGTTAATTCTATACACAAAACTCCATAATAACATGTTTACTAGTAATACAAACCATTTTCTAATACTAATTATGGTTCTTTCATTAGTCATAAACATTCAAAGCCAAAAAACCACCGGACAAAACCAGAAGATGCCAGAGATGCCACAAGGTGTAACTCCAAGTAAAGGTGTTGTAATAATTGTTCTTTCCATTATGTTTCTCATCGCTTTCTTCTTACTTGTTTATGTCAAATTCTGTCGTGTTACACCTCTTCATCTTATACACCAAAACCCTCTTAATCAAGGAACAAGTCGATCGCAGTCGATAGTTTTCGGCGTTGAAAAGAAAGTGATTGAAACACTTCCTTTCTTTAAATTTTCTTCCTTAAAGGGATCCAAACAAGGACTAGAATGTACAGTTTGTTTGTCGAAATTCGAAGACGAAGAGACGCTTAGATTGTTGCCGAAATGCAAGCATGCTTTTCATATGAATTGTATTGATAAGTGGCTTGAAAGTCACTCTACTTGTCCTCTTTGTAGGTACATGGTTGAAGAAAATGATATAAGAAACTTCACTTTTTCATTCAGTTCAAGATTCTTAAGAGTTCCTTCAAATCTAAGTGAAGATCCAAATCTTGAGATTTTTATTCAGAGAGAATTTTCTCAAAGAAAGACTACTAGAGAAGAACAAGAACTAGTCCTTGATCATGAAGAAAGTGGTAGCAGTAATGTTACAAAGTGGAATCAACAACAACAACAACAACAACAACCTTTGCATATGATTAATCATAGAATATTGATCTCTGATGCTGTTACAAGGAGTAGATGGAGTGATCTTAACTCTTCTGATTTGTTATCATTGAAAAGTGAGATGCTTCATGATGTGTCAAGTGCAAGATTTTCACCTGATGAGGATGAAAATTCTTTTACAGCATTGAATCCTGGTGAGAAGAGGTGTATGTCTGAGATTGCAAATGTTCCAAGGTTTGTGGAAATTAACAACCGAAGAAGGAATGGAAATGATGAGAGATTGTGGAGGATTTGGTTGCCAATTGCAAGACGAACAGTTCAATGGTTTGCAAGACAAGAAACAAATTCAGTTCAGTTATTGCAACATAAACATTTAGTTTCAAATGTTTGATCAACAACAGTGATTAGTACTGTTAATTGTTGGTTTAAGTGGATTAACAAAAGTTAGTATATTTAGTATGCAAAAGTGTGGTTTATGAGACTTTATTGGTAAAGATAGATAATATCAATCCCTTTCTTCTTTTAAATATGCTCTTGATTAAGAATGCTTTTTGTGGAATCATTATCTCATTATGGTAATAATGCCATTCTTTGCAACCAAAATAAAATTAAATTTAGGGGCAATAACTGAATCACGCTATATTGTATCATGGTTAAGTTTCAGTGTGCAATAATTTGAACCATCTGATCTCAAATCAATTCTTCATCTTAGAAGGTAGAGGCTAACTCATTGCTATAAAATTGGTGTAACACTCTCATATAATACATATATAGAATAACATTAGTCAAGAGTATCAATTTGATACTGAAAGCATACATAAGTATCTAAGTGATATATTGTATCTAGTGGTGGCAAAACGGACATGGTCCGATATGTATAATCTGTTTTGTCTGCACATTAGTGCGAGGATGGTCCAGAATTTAGATCCTCACTCTCTAATGTGTCTGTTCCGCTTCATCCTGTTTTTTCCGTAAGCTTTTGCATGCACGATCATTTACATAAACTTTTGTGTTTTTAGGTTTAAAAGGTGAAGTGTTCAAGGGCTTTCCCCGTCCCACCCTAATTTTTTTTTGCGGGACGAACCTAGGTTTTAGGTCTGCATCCTCAAATATACCCGCCCAATTTTCTTCGGGTTTTTGCGGGACCGACGTAAATGGGGCGGGCATGCCCATTTGCCACCCCTAATTATATCTTGCGTAAAAAAAATACATATTGTATCATGTACGACATAGACTAACACAAAACATTCTACATGATTTACAACGGATGTCTATATAAACTACAAGTTATCAAGCATAGCAGAAATAAAACACATGCATCAAGGTATTTAGTCTTTAGGTCATCCCGACTTTACCTTTTTCTTGTCTCAAAATACCTGAAAGATGATAACATCAATTGGGGGAGATACTATATCTCAGTGGATTTCCATATCTTATGGGTCAACTTGACTCTAAAAGGTTTCTTGTAATGATTCAGACTACTTTTAGGATTACTGACTGACCCCACAAACTAACACGAGTCTTATCAGCATGCTTTGTCCTCACTCACACACTTTACAGAAAACTTCCCATAAAGTCACTAATCCAAATACTACTCAAAATCAAGCACGCTTGACTATGAAGTTCTTATTTGTTAGACTACCGAAAAGAGAATGCTTCTTACTGATATAGGTAGTATCAATCAATTCATATAAGTGTTTCTTCAACCATGCAGTCTCATACCTGCACAACCTTAGGATCCTCATTCTGACGTGAATTCGAACGACCACTCTGTCCTCTTTGGCATCAGGTGTTTCTACCACTCCCCGCCTTCTTCGACCTCAGTTGTTACATGCCCACCATCTTTTGTTTGATTCGTCCCCGAACTACATTGTATTGGGAGAGGTCTGCTCTAATACCATTTGTAATGCCTCATATTACTTTCAGGGTTAACGAATGACCTCACAAACCAACTGGTCTTTTCAACTGACTTTTTCCTCACTTATACGCTTTCCGAGAAACATTCCAGAAGCTCACCCCTCCAAATAATACTCCAAGACAAGCACACTAACTATGAAGTTTTTATTTGTTATGCTACCAAAAAGAAGAACCATCATGTTGGTATAAGTAGTACCAATCAATCTTTATAAGCCTTCCTTCAACCATGCAGTCTCATACCTACATAACCTCAGGATCCTCTTATTCTGTCTGATGTTAATTTGGATGACCACTGCCCTCCCTCTTCGGCCTTGGGTGTTACAACCACTCCCCACCCTCTTCGGCCTCAGGTGTTACATTTTCTGCACAAATTATTCCACTAGCACTACATTTGCTTACTAGGCGAACATTCTAAGAGGTCAAAATTCCTAAGTTCTCACAATGTGTGATCACACGGTTACCTATTACCATACTTGTAATAGATAAGTGTATAAGAGAACATAACTCTTATTGCTTACACAAGACATGAACATCACCTCATAGTTACCTGTTCAATAAGCATATTAGGGAGATGTTAGTCTCATTGAACATATCAAATTAATAAACCTTATTCATTCGACCATAGTTTTACGGTAAGACTTACCATCCTAGTGTCCTGGAAATGCCCATTTAGGTGAGCATAAAATGGGTTTACCAACCTTCCTACTTTTGGGATTGTATCCCTTAAGGTGAGTTCTTTCGGGTTTACCATCCTCCCTTTTCATGGGTCTTACATACCTAATCATATCTAACTCTCGATCGATACTAGATATTTTGATATTCACTGTCAGATTTTAACGTGATCCTATGTATTCTCACTTACCAAGTAACATTCATTAAGTAAGTAAACTAAATCTACACGAGAAGGGTTAGATTACATCTTTTTCCCTAATTATTTTCCCTTAAGAGATATATTTTTTACTTACCAATTAATATCCTTTAGTAAGCATACACATACATGATTTCTTAATCGACTAGGGTTATCCATAATTAATCAACTGATGGGTACATACACGACCATTCAAACAAATTAGGGTTGGCATATGACAATCTAATCAAATTAGATTTCACATATTCATTATTAACCAACTAGAATTTATCACTTTTATTGATTAACCAACAAGGGTTTCTCACTTTTATCGACTATCAACAAGAGTTTATTTAATGTTCTTTTTACTCAACCATAATTAAGCATGAACAAACATATTATTGAATCACAATCATAAGTCTTACCACTAAAGCCACACTACAAGGACATACAAGTGAAGACAAAAAAGTTTGCAAAAGGTGTGATCACCAAACCTCATAATCAATTAAAATTCACATATAATCATCTAAACCGATTAGGATTTATACATGATGATTCAACCAATAAGGTTTGGTACACAATTCCCTTAAATCAACTAGGGTTCATACACAATCATGTAAACCAACTAGGTTACATGTGCTCACATGTTAAACCAATCAGATTTAAACATGAAATTAGCATGCTATCATGGTATTACACAACGATTACAAGATTCATCCATTCAAGTAGTATAATACAATCAAGCTAGTGAAAATATCAATATTTTCAAAAGGTGCAATCGATTACTCCATGTCTGCAATCGCTTGGATGATCAATATGACATGTATTTTTCTAAATTTTAGGGGTGCTAATCGATTCCCGGTTTGGTGCAATTTATTGCATGACCAATCTGACTTTAAAAATAACACAATTACATGGGCTCCAATAGATTGTTGTCATGGTGCAAATGGTTGTACCTTTAATTTTCTCAAAAGTACATGTTTTAACACCAATTTTAACACACCATTTCACAATCCAAGCATTCACAACATGTACTAGCATGAAAATAGAGATCATTTCACAGCTAATTAATCACATGTAAGCACGTTCATTACATTCTCAAGAAATTCAAGTTATTTACCACGCACACAAGCAAGAATACATGAGAAACCTAAAACCTCACATGTATTGACCTAAGTGGCTTAACCCACATGCTAAAAACTACCTAGAACCCAACATTGAAAGATGGAACCTTTAATTGGTGGTGGAATGATAAAGATGATGATGAGTAAACTTGGTCCTTTGAAACTCTACTCCAAGAAACCTTCAATTTCGATGCATGCAAGATGAGATGATGATGATCAATGACTTGATTCTTAAACCTTTCCTCCCATGGATTTTCAATAACGTCTTCACATGATAATAATGATGATAGTCAGATTATTAAGCAACTATGTTGCCTGATTCAGATTTTGCACATCCAATGGAGACAGGTTATGAAACTTCAAGAATCCGTCCCTCTTTCTTCAAGAAAATCGTCTCTCTCTCTCTCTCTCTCTATATATATATATATATATATATATATATATATATATATATATATATATATATATATATATATTGTCACCTTTTCCTTTAATCCAAATTTATAATGATGTCACTACCATTTTGAATTGGAGATTATGATCCTGATTAGGGTTGTAATCCCTCATTATCACACTAATAAAACATGATCATACTAATGTTTCATTAATAGAACAAAGACTAACACTTAGATAAAAAGCAAGGTATTACAATTGGGATTGTAGATACCTAGTAGGATGTTGTATAAAAAAATCTTAAACTACACACTTATATCATCTTAAGAATTGTGGTTAGGTTTTACACATTCTTACAAAATAAGTTTGTAAGTTGAAGATTTTTTCCCAATTTTAATCACATATCTAGACTATATATTATCTGATGTGAGACCACTAACTGTTCATATCACTTATCATATAAAAGTGTGTTCAATGAATACAATAGATTCTCTCATCTCACATTAATATAACAAGATCAATTGTAAGATTCCACCTTATTACAACAAACAATAAAAACAATTTTTTTAATGAAATTAATCAAAACTATAACATATATTAGTAAAGTAGATATTCTGAACTAAAATAGAGAATGGAAGGAAGATTAAACATAACTAGCATAAAGAGACTTCTGGTACATGGTTAATTAATAAGGTATATGGAACTCAGAAAAGGGACTTATTAGGTTAGCAGTCCAAAATTCAAGTCATTGTTTAAGAAATGGAACTATGTAAGATTAAATGAAAAGAATATCTGGAAGTGGCTCAGAGTCAAAATTATACAAGGGTGACATTAAAAACATTATAGGTTGGTTTCGTTTGAATTGCGGATGACCATTGGATGCATACCAACAATTGATATGAGAACAAGATTATTTCCCATATGTGATACTATAGAGTGGAAGTCCACTTAAAATTTAATTTGATGAAGTTCATTTTCAGGATTGAGCCATTCTTATTGGGCCTCTGGTCAACTCGGAACAATCACCTTCAAGTCTACGTTATCAGTTATGAAGTGAAATGTTTATGCAACGGTTTTTGAAATCGATCCAAGTGTTCCACTGATGAGGTAGATCTGTTGAGACTTGAGAAAGTGCCTGGGAAGAGGAGAAGATCCATTCTAGCATCGAGTGAGGGTAATTTTCATTGGCAATAATGCATTTAATGCTCATCAGGGATGACTTATGTGTATGCTCATGTATATAGGGTAGGAAGGCGACACGCATAAGATCACTCGAGTACACTTGAGTGCCTTTATAGAATCGAGGATTCATCTCTGTTGTTGGAAGTGGTTTTTGATTATGTGTTGGACCATGTTCATTGTTGATCTTTCCATGTTCAGTGTCTATAAATAGGGAATTTGAGGTTTGGTTTTGTTAAACAAGATGAGTTGTCCACATAAGATATATTGCTTGATGTATAAGTAATGAACTAGTTCCATAGTTTGTTATTAGCTAACTGAAATTAGTTAGAGAATAACTAACTCTAGTATTCTATTAATACCAATGTAAATTTGTAAGTAGATTTTTTCTGCATATTTGTAGCAGTTTTTACTGTGATTGTTTAGGCCTAAATCCAGTTGAGAATAAGTTATAAAAGAAACATTGTAACCTAGTTTAGAAACAACCAACCAAACCGAAAATGTAAACATCATTAAGGTTGTGTTCTTGTGCAGACGTAAGCAACAAGGAACCCTATTGTGGCTGTGTATTTGTAAACCTCAAAGCTGCTAAGCAAGCGATGAATTGTACTTAACTGAAGCTGCTAAGTAAGGTTAATGTATTATAATGGAAGTGTAGCTTCTATTGTGTATTTTTATGTAGATTTGAAGCCGTCAATATCAGCAACTGATTGTTGGCACTGTGAGGCATCATTGAGGTGATTGGAAGTGAGGATGAGTTTCTCATATTTAGGAGTTCCTAAGTAGAAGTTGCATTGGTAGTGATTAAGTGAGAAGACTGTAAATTGTAGGTGTTTGATGAGAAGTCTTTGAATTGATACTACATAATGGATTTCCTTCATGGCTTGGTAGCCCCAATAGTAGATTGGTTTGATCGAATTGGGTTAACAATTATGTTGTGTACTTTACAACTTTTCTATTTTATGTTTTATGCAATACCTGAACTCAATGTCTTATCAGATGTCACAACATCCTGAAGCATGTTTGAATATGATATATCAGAATTTTTAAGTATTGTTGTGTATGCCTTATCATGTTTATAAGTAACATATAAGATGTCTCAACATCATATTCGACATCTGAGTCTGTCATACCAAAATTTCATCTTCTTATCCAGAGATGACATTTTTTAAAAACTATTTTTCCATACAAACATTCTATGTCATCATCTATCAAACACACTTCCTCACCACATCCTTCAAATCTTAACACATTCTTTGACTTCCCCTACATTGTTGAATCTGATACACAAAACATTACCCCTCTGTACTCTTTTTCACCTGAACCAACACCGATGTGTCTTTTTGATAATACATCTCATTATACTATTTCTGACAGTCCCCCTCATCTCATAATGTCCTTACTATTTCATCTAATCCTAACCCTCCATTAAGAAAATCTTCTAGAACTAGCAGACCTCCAAACTATCTTAAAGATTACCATTACAACCTCGTTGAAAGTACAATTCCAATTTCCAATTCAGATGCTATTCAATTGTCTTCTAACAATAAGTATCAATTATCTGATTTTTTATCATATCATAATATGTATCCTGCATACAATCAATATCTTCTTCATTTATCTTCCATTTATGAGCCTCATACTTATGAAGAAGCTATTAGTAATAAACATTGGCATGATGCTATTCAGTATAAACTGAAAGCTCTCCAACAGAAAAATACATGAACCTTAGTTCTTTTACCTCAACATAAAAGAACCATTGGATGTAGATGGGTTTATAAAATCAAGGAACTTGTTGATGGTTCTGTAGAGAGGTATAAATCTGGATTAGTGGCCAAGGGTTTTACTCAGACTGGAGGTTTAGACTACATGGATACTTTCATCATTGTTGTAAAGATAATCACAATAAGAATTTTCATCACCATTGTTGTTTCTCATCATTGGCCTTTGTTCCAACTTGATGTCAACACAACATTTTTACATGGTGATCTAAATGAAGAATTGTACATGCAACCTCCACCTGGCCTAGATTTACCTCAATCAAATATGGTGTGCAAACTCCAAAAATCCCTTTATGGCTTGAAACAGGCCAGTAGGCAATGGAACACTAAACTCACTGAAACACTTCTTCAGTCTGGCTATGTTCAGTCCAAGTTAGACTATTCCTTGTATACTAAATCCAATGGTCAGCAATTCATAGTGATCCTTGTTTATATGGATGATCTGCTCTTAGGGAGGACTGACATTGATGATATAAACAATGTAAGACCCTTTTTCACAACAAGTTCAACATCAAGGATCTAGGAGATCTTAAATACTTTCTTGGTTTTGAAGTAAGCAGATCCAAAGATGGTATTACTCTCTGTCAAATAAAATACATATTGCATTTGTTACAAGATGCAGGTTTAACTGGAGCAAAGCCTTATAACACACATATGCAACCTCATCTCCAATTGCACACAAAATTTGGCAAGCTAATTTCAGATCCTACTGAATATAGGAGATTGATAGGAAGATTGTTGTATCTCACACACTTCAGACCTGAGATTTCATATGCAGCGAGTAAACTTAGTCAGTTCTTAAGCAATCCCACAGATGAACATATGATAGCTGTCATTCATGTGCTGAAATACCTCAAAGGCAATCCTGGAAATGGTTTTTTAGATCATCATCAGGTCTTGTTCTCAAAGGTTTTTCAAATTCTGACTGGGGAGCCTGTCCTGACACTAGGAGATCAACCAATGGTTTTTTCTTTTTCCTTGGCGATTCTTTGATAAGATGGAAGAGCAAGAAACAAACACTTGTGTCAAGGTTTTCATCTGAGACTGAGTATCGTGCTTTAGCACAAGCAACATATGAAAGGCAGTGGGTTTTGTATTTGTTGATAAATTTGCAGGTTGAACATACATGTCCTTTTGTGATCTATTGTGACAACAAATCAGCCCTTCATATAGAAGCAAATCATGTGTTCCTTGAGAGGATAAAGCACACATCGAAATCGATTGCCATGTTGTGAGGGGTAAAGTGCAGGCAGGAATTGTTCATCTTCTGCCAATTGCATCCAAAGATCAAGTAGTAGATATTTTCACTAAGTCTCTGCATGTTGGACCATTTAGTAATCTTCAGAACAAGCTTGGGATGATTGACATCTACTCAAGCATAAAGAGGGATGTTATACAAGATGAGTTGTCCACATAAGATATATTACTTGATGTACAAGTAATGAACTAGTTCCATAGTTTGTTAGAGAGTTTGTTATTAGCTAACTGAAATTAGTTAGAGAATAACTAACTCTAGTATTCTATAAAT
Source organism: Lathyrus aphaca (assembly GCA_963966055.1). Lineage (NCBI taxonomy): Eukaryota > Viridiplantae > Streptophyta > Magnoliopsida > Fabales > Fabaceae > Lathyrus > Lathyrus aphaca. Next base: position 36,770,215 of record OZ014524.1, read on the forward strand.
ATCAATGTACATTGTAATGGTTCAACAGTTATGAAATACAAGACTTTGATCTTCTTCTTCTTCCTTTTCTATGCAATGCTAGCTTTCTCTTTTGTTCATCAATGGTGTTTATGTTGAGATTTCACATGTTTCACTTTGTAACTTTCATGGTTCTTGAGTGGTCTAAACTTCCTTATTTTTCCTTCAACTTCTTCCATTGTTGTTTAAATTTCTTGGGTTTTAAGTCTCTTATCTTGAATTGAATTATATTTCCTCTCGAGTCTTCAGAACCTACACTAAATTATAAGGTACCTATTTTCTTAACTCTTGCTCTTCTCTATTTTTTTTATCTATTGACAGTGAAACGTGCATGGGGTTGCTAAATCTTAATACTTTCATTCCCATCCTCCCACCATGCAAAAATAAATTCCCAAAGTTTTAAAGGCGACACCATTTTCTCATGAGTTTGGGAACATCACTTACTTATTTAAATAAAAAATTAATGTTCATGATATTCATTCAGTGAAGCATAAAAGATGTCTTGTTTTATGTGAAAATATTGTTGCTGAAATATAAAAAAATGCAAGAAGCCAATGTTGACTTGGCTTTTCACAAACACAAACATATCAATCCATTCCATGTGTCATTAACACACTTTTACAAGAAAAGGACTTGGATTCCAACTCAATAGATACAAACAGAAAATACAAATAAGCCCATGGGCTTGAGTCTCATAACTACAAAATAAGTATCGATAAAATAAAATGTATTTTTTGTCTAACAAAATATCATAAATATTTATTTCATCCTCTTCTATTTAATTTATCTTGTTTTATTCCATTTCCGTTTTGCAGCATCTCATCTATTTCAATCCGTCCAAACATACTATTGACTTTCATTTTATTTTTGTCCATTTTCAATCATCAACTTCAATCATTAAAATCAAAATTGTAAAAAAATTTAAGGTGAATATTCTGGTATCATTGGATTTATTTGGATATAAGTATCTCATTCAATAAAATAATCACATTCAGTATCATATCATATCATATCATATGAATTAATTTTTCAAATGAATTTCCAAGTACTAGTACCAAACTATTTATCATGGGCAAGGCCGACTCTAGGGATAGGCCATCAAGACTATTATCCAGGGTTTCACATTTTCTTTTAACTTTTATATTATTTTAATAAATTGAATTTTTTAAATTATATAATATATTAATTAAATAATATTCTATCTATTTCAAAATAGTTATCAATTGATGACACTTTCACATATATTAAAAGAATACAATAAACAAATAAAAAGAGAATAATAATTTTATTAAATTATTTTTACTATGGGTATATTCAAATTATTGTTAAACAATGAGATAAAATAATAATTTAAGAGTATTAATTAGAGGATTCAACACATAAAATAACTAAAATATAATAATTAAAAAAACATTTTTATGATATTAAAATTATTTAATTTTAAATTTTGCCTCAGGTCTCGAGAAGTGTTGGGTCGGGCCTGAGAATCTAAGAATTTAGAGATGTATTTTTTAACACACTCAATTATCAGTTAATGTTAAAATATTTCGGAGATACGTCTTTAAAATTATTTTAGAGATGCATCTGCAAAACATTTTGGAGTTTAAATCGCGCCAGAACTTTTCTCCTTCCTTATTTCTCATATTTTTTCAAATCTCTTCAAACTCTCATTTTTTCCATTACCAAATCCAAAATAAAGCAACCAAAGTCAAAGAAATTTTCAATCATCAGAAACATCATCCAACACTCAAGCAAAGTAAAAAATTGTAAGTTTCACATATTCAAGCACCTGAGATATCTGAGTCACCAATGGTACCAGAGGTACCATTGCCACCTCCTACTACTTATATTATAGATGCTTCTGAGCCAGTGTTACCTCTGGAGGGTGAGGTTTTGCGGATGCTGAGCCATATGCATTTGGAGGAGGCATTGTTGATTTGTCACTACTACCTTTGTACCCAAACTATATTGCCAGAAATATATTGGACGGAAAGGTAATATTAGTTGCATTCATTATTTTAATTTATGTTTATTTTAATTGACAAATTTTTGACATTTATTTTTATTTATTTCAGGATTGATATCCGCTGAAGTTTTATTAATCACGGGCAGAAGATATTTGGCTTGCCTCAGCCGAATGATGATTGATTTTAGGCAGTTTTGTCCTTATTTAGGCTAAAGGACTTGTGCATTCCCGAATTTACTATGGCTAACCACGAGATGCTAAACACATGAAAACTTGTTCCCTTGCCCAAATACAAAAAGGTCATTGGCTGCAAATGAGTTTTCAAACTCAAACTTCATGCCAATGGATCTATGGAGAGTTATAAGGCATGTTTGGTAGCTTAGGGTTTTATTCAAAATAAAGGCCCTGACTATCTTGACACCTTCAGTCCAGTTGTCAAAATGACAACCATCAGAATCTTCATGGCTTGTTTCAGTTGGATGTAAACACAACTTTTCTTCATGGTGATCTCCATGAAGAAGTATATATGCATGTACCACATGGTCTTGATGTCCCTCAACCTGACATGGTGTGCAAACTTCATAGGTCCTTATATGGCCTCAAACAAACTAGCAGACAGTGGAACACCAAGCTTACTGAAGTTGACACAATCAGGTTATGTTCAGTCATAATCTGATTATTCCCTACACACTAAGTCCAATGCTGCCCATTTCACAGTAAACCTTGTATATGTTGATGATTTAGTCTTATAAGGGGGCTGATATGGATGAAATCACTCACATTAAGACCCTTTTGAATGACAAATTTAACATCAAGGATTAAGGTAAACCTAAATATTTTCTTGGTTTTAAAGTAAGCATATCTAAAGAAGGAATTGATTTATGCTAAAGAAAATATGTTCTTATCTTTTGCAAGACACTGGTTTGAGTGGAGTCAAACCTTGCAACACTACTATGCAACCTCACTTGCAGTTACATAAAGAATCCGGGACAATTCTATTTGATCCAACTACATATATGAGATTAATTGTCAGGTTTCTGTACTTGACTCATTCGAGACCAAAAATCTCTTATATTGTAAGTAAACTAAGTCAGTTTCTCAGCTCACCAACAGACGCAGACATGTTAGCAGGACTTCATGTACTCAAATACTTACAAAGGTAGTTCAGGCAATGGTCTCTTTTTAGTTCATCAGTTGATCTCAAACTCAAAAGGGTTTTCTAACTCAGATTAGGGAGCGTGCCTTGACACGAGGAAATCAACCACAAGCATATGCTTTTTTATTGGAAAATCATTGATTAGCTGGAAAAGCAAGAAGAAATCAGTGGTGTCTAGATCTTCATCAGAAGCAGAATATCGAGCTTTGGTCCAAGCAACATGTGAGAAACAATGGATTCTATATTTCCGGAATGATTTTCACATAGAGCATAATTCTCCAATCGTGATCTATTGTGATAACAAGTCAGCTCTTCATAGCAGTAAATCTTGTTTTTCATGAGATAATCAAGCACATATAGATTGACTGCCATCATGTGGTAAGAGATAAGGTTCAAGATGGGACAATCCATTTGCTTCCAGACGCATCAAAGGAACAAGTAGCTGACATTATGACAAAATCCTTGAACATAGGTCCCTTTCTCAATCTACAAAACAATCTTGGAATGATTGACATCTATTCCAGCTTGAGAGGGGATGTTGAATGTAAAAAGATAGTGAAGAATATTGAGATAACTTGCTAGTCAAGTTAACTCAAATATGGTTGAAACTATCAGTAGTAACTTAGCTTAACTATCTTCAGTTAGGTTGCTAGAAGTTTTTTGTTCAACTCTAACCAACTGTAACTAACTGATATAATAGCAAGGATACTAACATCTTGAAACTACGACTCCTATGAATCCTAAAAAAGTTACACAACTTTTATTTAGTTAGTTACTCCACTAAAACAATAGCTCCATTTTCAAACACTGGCAATATAAACAAATGGAACTACTGATCTTGGAATGAGATAGGCATGAAAGCTCCATGAAATCCATATGGAACTCTACAAGGCATTTCAATTTTTGCAACTGTCTCCCCTGAGAAATTTTTTGTATCAATTATATGAACCTGAAATAAAAGTGGATAGAAGAAAATTAGTAAATGTGTTAATAACTGTTCTAATTATTAAAAAGCTACTAAACTCACTTGAGATTTGTTAGTATCTTCATTGTGAACAAAAGTAATGATCCAACCATCATCTTCTTCAACTCCTCCATCTCTTGCCACAAAGGCTGCTCCATTGCAATATGTATTCTTCTCAAACATATGGTATTCCATCTTTATACCTTCATCTTTTTCCATTGACATAGAAATCTCTTCACATGATTCTTCTAAGTATAGCTTTGCTAAACCTCTATACTTTTGCACATCTGAATAACACAAAAGCAAAATCATGTGAAAAATAGCTTCTCCAAACATGACCTTACAAGTTACAATTCTATCGATACTTATACTTTATTGTTAATTACCTTGAGTGGTAGAGCTTGCAATGTGATCAACTACTTGTGTGTAAGCATATTTATGCTTAATACCTACAAAATTTTCATTGATCATAGGAAAATCCATGTAAACTACTTTCTCACCGCAGAGATCTTTCTCCTTAACCTCTCCAGTTTTCATATTCAACCGCCATTCGTAAGAACGAGATAAGCACACAAATTCTTTCAAACACGGGTCAGGTTTAGGAACTAAAGAGGCAAGTGATCTGCAGCCCCTCACTAGAATCTGTTGATCCACAAAAATAACTTATACAAAAGCACTTATATAAACATGATCACTTCAGGATAACAACTTGCCTCATCTCCATCTTCAAAAGAATTGATAATATGAAAGGTGCAATTAGGTTCCACCTCAAACCATTTGATTGAGTCCGCATCACCATAGCGCGGCATTATTCCAATCCTTGCATAATCTTTCTCATCATACTTTATTAATCTACATTCAAAAAAGAAAATCTTAATCACTTTATTTCTCTATACCCTGAATTGAAGGCATTCAATTGATATGAACTCACGGCCCTCCTCTTAGAAGTCTGATAAGATCAATGGTTAGTGGAAAATCCATGATCACATTGTATCTGCAAAAAAATCTCACATGAAAACATATTCTACAATGCAATTATGATTTCTTGTTTTCCAAGAAAGCTCAATAGTCTATAATCCTACCTTTGTGTAAGACCTATGTCATGGCAAAGACTACACCTGTTTAATTTGATATCAACTTTATGAACCAACTCCTTTCCATCAGCTGAAAAAAGAAAAGAAAAGAAAAATATCAGTGATTGATAAAGAAGCTCATTTTCTTCAACTTTTTCTCTTACAAAGAACAGAAGCATACCAGAAATAATTCCAACCACAACATAAGGTTTAATTGGTGAAAAACCAAATATAACTAGCTCTTCTGTAGTTGGAGCTTTCTGTGATGATACATGAACCAAAATTTGTGAGTGAAGAAACAATTAAAGAGTCCTAAAAGTGCTTATTTGCAAATAAATACAGTAATAGCCTAATAGGTAAACGAAAACCTTTGGATGACTCGTAAAAGGCCGATCCCAAGCTGCACTGAGTTCCCAATTGTTCAAAGTTTTCAAGGAAAAAATATCAATCTCTTGTGGCATGTGACTTTCAGCAATAGAGTAAAACTTGCCAGAATGCTCAAACACATTGGTGTTGCTGAGGTATTTGTTTACTGTGCCAGATCTCAACCAGTTGAATAGATAAGCAGACAAAATGGCAAGTGAATGGCCTTCTGCTGCAGGGAGAAACATTGGTTTGTTTCTTTGTTTTTCAAGATTGTATGTTTCGGTTTCGACGTGTTTGTTGTTGTAGATGATTTTCCAGGTTCCGTGACTTGACTTTTGAAGATACAATGCATGAAGCATTCCTTCTCCTTCCACCCAAATGTGACTTGACATGCCAAAGATTGAATTTGTTGATTTTAGTCCTCCAAAAAGTGGATTTGATCCTGCACAGTATGAGTTTTATTAAATAAAAATGTTATCGTGTCTCACTTGTATAGTATATATCATGAATTTTAAAATTATCACACCACCTTGTGTAATGGAACACTGATACTAGTTTTGACCTCTGCAAATAACCTAGCAATGCCATGAAACACTCATCACTTTCCCATTTTATGTTAATCCCTTTCCCAAATTTCTATAGATTTGTATTAGAGTTTAGGCTAACTCAATCTTACAAAATCCTCCGTTTATAAGGTGAAAGACTTTATCTCTAATACTATTATAAAATATATTTTTGATAATGTTATATTACTAAGGTGAAAGACTTTATCTCTAATACTATTATAAAATATATTTTTGATAATGTTATATTACCACGGCCGTTTAATCAACCATAATATTAATTAATTGTTACGTTCCTGATTTTTTTTATGACAAAACTTTTCATCACGGTTTTAGTTATACCAACCGTGGTGATAACACTTCAAATCCCAACACCAATAATTTTCAATTTTTTCGTTAAAAAATGGCTTGGCCTTATATATATATATATATATATATATATATATATATATATATATATATATATATATATATATATATATATATATATATATATATATATATATATATATATATATATATATATATATATATATATATATATATATATATATATATATATATATATAATTTAAAATATCTATCACCATGGTTATCATCAGAAACCGTTGTGAAAAGTATTTACATTTCATCACAGATTTTAGTATCAACCGTACATGAAGAAAGATGTTACTTATATATAAGTGAAGTTATCTCGCTTCAGTAGAGAAAAACTATCTTTGTCAAAACAAAATCCTAACATCCTTTTTACGCCTTTCTTCTTCTTCCACAAAATTGTTTCTTCTTATTCATAATAAAAGGTAATCAATTTCAACACTATTTCTTATTATCTTTCTTCTTCTTCATCATATGTTTTCTTCCATGTTATTCATACGCTTTCTTCAATTTTTCTTTGTATATATAGCTTCTAATATTCATCACCATTGAAGAAATTTCAAGTTACATCATACTTTGGACTTATTCATTCCATTTGGTGAAACAAAATAAATGTTGTTCATCATGTGTCAAATGTGCTTAGTATGTTTCTCGTCTCTTGGATTAGTTTTGTAGGTTTGACATTAATGATATTGAGTGAAGATCAAAGACTCTAGTACTGAGCCAATAAATAAAGTTGTGCTTTGGTTGTTGTTCTTGTTGTTATGTTAAAAATGTTTAATATTATATATTATGATGAAAGTTATCATTGTAGTCAGGCAAAACATTTGTCAAAAATGAATAATTGGGCTGACTAAAAACCACGGATGTTTATTACAACCATGATTATATGTAGTGTGCTTTCTAGTTTATTACCACAATGAATAACCATGGCTGTAAATAGCCTACTTATAACCAAATGCTACCTCACCACAGTTGCTCAATCGTGATTATAAGGCTTTCATAATCATGATTATATGTATTTTTCGTTGTAGTGTAACCAATGTGGGACTTGGAATCTTTCCAATACACCCCCACACGCTTAAAATTTATTTAGGCTTGGTGCTTCTATATAAACGATGGGCGGCCCATGAACCCATCGATAAGCTTTGATATCATATTAGAGTTTTGCCTAACACAACCTTACAAAACTGGCTTGTATAGTGAGAGATCTCACTCTATATAAAATCTTTAAAGGTTTCATGTTTAACTAATGTGAAACTTCAAATCTTCATAATAGTTTGTTTATGTTTTCATATGGGATCCTGATGCCTACTCTCTTATAGGAAAATGGGATTGAAGGTCCAAACTTGGCCATCCATTTGAAAAACTTATGTGTTTGGTTGATATTCAATCATTATCTTTTGAGGGGTTTTATTTTAGGATTTTCATGGGGATTTTGATAGAGAGAAGGAATAAATATTTTGAGATTATCTAAAAAGATAAGATTCTCTTACAAGTTGGTGAATGATAGTGAGTCAGATAAGTTAGTGGCTTTGTAGGATAAATACATTCAACAAAAGGGGTTTATGGTGTCAAGTTGTTGTGATTAATACCTATTGAGACTGTTAATTAACACTAGAAAGTTGGAAAAAAGGGTGAAGAAGAATAATGTTAGGGATTTTATTTTAACCATGCTCTTGATTTCGTGATGATTTAGGACCCTAATTTTAATGAGGTTTTGATCACTTTGATCAACTTATTTTGGCATAGCATTTTTTTTTCAATTTGAGTTTTGTTCTAATTTTTAGAACTAGTGGGAATCTCATTTTGATTTAGTGCAAACACAAAGAGAGATATGTATTCTCTTTTGTTGGTCCTAGTTTTGATCAAAGTTTGTTTTAAATGGGGAGGTGGTCCATAAAATAATATTTTATGTGGTTAATCTCCACTCTTAAGTGTTTCTTATTAGAGAATATGGCTTGTGTAGTGAATTATTTAAGCGTAATGGAATTCTTGTAAGTAGTGAGTGACGTGTATTAGGGGACTCTAACTCTCTTTGAATGGTGAATGGGATAATTGACATGACTGGGGCTCATATGATGAATGAGAGAGATAATCTTGTTACTTTCAATAATGTTATTACTCAAATAGAGCTTATGGATATCCCCCCTCTTGGATTCGCGTCTCAATGGGCCTTTTAGAGAGAGAGAGAGAGATATGATCATTGTCATCTTGTTTTGCTCTACTCTAATCAACTTTGGTTCCTTAAACCTTTTAGGATTAATAATCATTTTCTATATCATATAGCTCTAGCCATGGTTATTAATAAAACTTGGGATACCTCTCCCTTTTTTTACTAGAAGGTCTTTATGCTCAAGAAGTAGTTGGAATTACTTAAAGATGATATGGAATTTTGGGCTAATGAGATTTTAAATACCTATGTGGTAATGAGGCTTTTGATAAGGTTAAAGTTTTAGATATTAAAGCATAGAAGATATCTCTTATTAAATATTTGGTTGCCCGTACAAATTTGGCTTTTGTGGAGATTTGGTTTATCCTTAAATTCAGATATTCTTGGATACTTTAAAAGGTATTGGGCTAGGTGTTTCAAGGAGGGAGACACTAATATATGTTATTTTCCTGCCTTCCTAATAAATGGGAGGAAAAGAAATACTCTTTTTGCACTTCGTGCTAGGGATGATTGAGTTAAGAATGTTAGTGAGTTGTGGTTAAGTATTTTACTAACCAATTCTTGGAACCATCTATTGCTAGGACTAATTTTGATGGTGTCATGTTACATATTTCCTCCCCTTTAGATAACTTTTTGATATCTTATGTGTTCCTCCTCGCGAAGAATGATTTGTTTATGGCTCAGTGTGATTTTAATAAGAACATGAACAAGGATGAGTTTAAATTCTTTTTCTATGACGTGTTACAACCTAAAAAGGATTTTTCTATGACGTGACATTTTCTCTGCAAGATATGAGTCTTAAGTTGCATCCTCTATTACTATTGGTAGGTTTAAAGATTTTAGAAGAACTTGTGATTTAGGGAAAGGGATTTCCCTTCTTGGTTCATATTTTAATGCTTCTTCTGAATAGTTTGTTGACAACATTTCAAGGAAGGTAAGTAACAAACTTCTTTTTGGGATAACCTTGGTTGCGAAAAAATCTCCTAAGAAAAGAGTTTTGTTGCATCAGATCTCGGTGCAGTGAGATCAAATGCTAGGAAATATGTTTTGTTAGGAGAATAATGTTTGGAATTAGAATCTTAGGTGGAGAATAAGATGTTTGTATGGGGAGATAAGCTTCTTACTAATCTTGTCTTGATCATTTAGGGTTACACCCTGAATCTAGCGATGATACTTAGTGGTGGAACTATAGTGATGATCAAGCTTTTTTATTCTTTTCTATTTGTTAGTAGAATTTAGGTTAAACATCTTTAAGTTGATGTTGGTTTGATCATGCCTCTATTATGGAAGAGTATGGCCCCTTTTAATGTGACTTTCTTCTCTTGCCAATTATTCTTTGACATGATTTTTAGTTCGGAAGAGTTAACGTGTGTGTGTAGACCTGATTATGATATCATGTGTATTTTTTAAAAGAGAAATAAGGATACTACCAATCACCTTTATGTGAATTTTGAGGTGGATGTGTGTTTATGATGAAAGATCTTTAGGTGGTTAGGGTGGTTGTTTATGCATACTTGTGGAGTAATTGTGGTTTTATGTGTTGTGCAAGCAAATTTCATCTAAGGATTTTGACAATGACAATTGAACAAGAAAACATTAATCAAAAGCATTATCAGTCAAGAAGTAAGCACAAGTCAAAATGTTCAAAGTTACAGCTGAAAGAGATCAATAAATTTAAATCAAGAAGGAATTGAAGCCGTAAAGATGTGAAAACTCCCTTGATCCTGCATTTAATCACTACAAAAAAAACTGCAATTTGCTAGGTGAAAAACACTTCGCAAATATAAATATCACCCTGCAATGTAACTCTTGCGGGGTGGACCAAACACCCCGCAAAAACGTTAGTCACAACTCTTTGCAAAGTGAATATCACTTCGTAAGTTTGCCAGGTATAATTCACTTCGCAACGTTGCCAGGTGAATTTCACCCCACAAAGTTTTTCCATAAATCAGAACAAACACAACACGCATGTCAGGTAGAGCAGAGCAGACTGCAGAATAGTCAGAATGTTGCGGGGTGATTTTCACCTGCAATAACTTTCCCACTTTGCGCTGATGGGACTTGACACAACGACTCTTTATTTTGAAAACAGCTTGCTAGGTGGATTTCATCCCGCAGCACTGTAAGGTACTTTTCACCCTGCAACTCTTCTGACATGGACTGTTTTCTCTGCACTGAATTGACATGCCATAATACTTTTTTTTTAATTTGAGAAAAATCTTGCGGGGTGTTTATCACCCTACAAACCTTGTTTTAAAAATTTTCTTTTCCTCCAAATTAATTGCGAGGTGTTTAATTTAATTTATTCAATTATTTTTTTATTTTTATTAGAAAAATGCGTTGCGGGGTGGTAATCACCTAGCAACAGTTATAATTAGCCAGGTGAATTTCACCCTACTAAATCACCTAGCAAATACAAGTTTTTCTTGTAGTGAACGTTTTATATCGTATTTTACCAATTAAATATAAATGAAGGAATAGTAAATCTTGCAGTACACACACTAAATATTTTTGAAAAATCATTATTTTATGAAAATATCTTAAAACTAATCCAAACAAGTACTTAATCTATTATAAGATACAATTCTAATCGATTAGAAAACGAAACTATGTTGTTTAATATATTAAGCATTTACAACTAATCGATTAGAACAAGAACAATGCATCATAATCGATTAGATAGTCTTGTTAATTGATTATTTAGCGTATCAAATTGGGGTTTCCTCTTCAGAGTTAACCTAATCGAGTAGGTTAGCATTCCAATCGATTAGTGCTAAGAGAGAGTAAAAAATTTCATCTCAAAGTTTTGGTGTTTTAATGTTTATTCAAGAGATTAGTTCTCTTTTGGTCTTGTAATTGATTTTAAAGTTGCAAACTAAATTTGTAAAAAGTATGATTTAAGGTTTGTTCGGTTGAATATGTTTAAAAGTTCGAGTTGTTTATGTAAGATTGTTGGATTGATCTTATACAAAAGCTCAAATTCTTAAAGTTGTTGGGTTGGACTTGTGTAAAAACTCTAGTTATTGTTTAGTAGAAATCTTAAGAGAAAACTCTTGGGGATTAGAGTTGGCCATATGATTAAGGGAAAACTAAGATAATCTCTGATGTAATCTTTCATACTATATCTCTTTATATTTCTATTATTTTTCTTTTCTATTATCGTTTATCTTTTTTTATATTTCTATTATTTTTCTTTTCTATTATCGTTTATCTTTTTTTTTATCTCAGCTTATTCTTCTTCTTAATATAAACCTTTTTAAAAGTAATTATTATTTTTTTAGGTTTTTTAAAATTTGAATATCATAATTTTCCTCCTCTCGTGTTTAGAGTTTTTTTTTTCAACATTAAGGTCTCTTGTTTGAGATTTTTAGGTTTCAATATTGTTCAAGCTGATTTCTATGAATATATCTCAGATCTTAAATACAATATAAAAAAAAAACATTTATATATAATAGTTTAAATAAAAGAATTCCCACCATTTCTAATATAAACACCCTCTGGAAAATCCTTTGGAATCTGTCCTTGGATGCTACTCACAAACATGGCTTCCCTCAACTCTTCCACAGGAGCAAAGTTAGTCTACACAGAATTTAAATATTTAGAAAACACATTATTGGCTTTATCTGTAGAAACAACAAATTTATACCTCAGATGGAAGCAATGGCTTGTCAATGAATTCAAAGACTGAATCCACAAAAACATCAACCAACTTTGCTACACTATTTTTCACAGTTTTAGCAACATCAAATTGCAAAGATACGTTTGGCTGCTCAATGAATTAACCAACCAGTGAGTTTCTTTTGAAGAAAAAAAAATAAAAACAAAACAAAAATGATCCCATGCAGATGTATACATTACCTTAAAAAAAGAGAAAAGTGGAATGTTGTTGTGGTTACGAGAATTTTCTGAGACATGTAAGGGTTTTTTCTGAATGGAGCAATTTACTATAAATGCATTATTTTTATTATTATATGAAATGGCCATAGCCTTTATAGTGTACAATTTGAGAAAGTTGATCTCTATATATATAGAATGAATGTGAGTAACTAGTGGTGTATATAAGAATAGGAGGAAAAAGTGAATATTGAAAATGTACGTTTACATGTGAAAAAGAGAAGCAACTTGAAACAAAATAAAAGAGAAAAGAAAGGTATCTCTAAGCAGCAATAGGTGAAATCCGGTTTTTGGCTGTTTTCAAAATAATTGAGAACAGTGCACAAAGTTGTCTCATAGTACAATTTGTACATGTTAATGCTTTCTTATAACAACTCGGAATAAACCCGTGTTTAAGCACGGTTATGCGTTGGTACGCATTTTTTTTTTTTATATATTTTAAAAAAATATGTTTAAATTTTATTTTTTTTAATATTAAAATCAATAATTTTAATTTTCCCGTTCTGTATAATTTCCATAATAAAAAAATCAGATTTAATAAAATTTTATCATCTTCAACTCATTATAATAAAATTGTAGATTTTTTCTATATATAAATATTATTTTTATTTTTGACATCCTTTACAAAAATATTTAGATCAATAATAAATACTTTTCTATTTATAAAAAATAATATTATTGTTTATAAAAGAATTTGAATGAACAATTTACATATATAAAAAAATATGTTTTTTTGACACTATTGTAATTTTTTATGTTTATATAAATAAGGTCGTTTATAAAAATATTGAATTTTTTCAATATATAAAGTTTTTTTGGGTTCATTTTTATTAGTTGAGAATTTATATTTCTTTTGAATATGAACTGTTATTAATATATATTATTCCCATATATACATCAATAACAAATATTTAATAAATGGTTAAATACTGTTTACCCCATATAAAAAAAAGTGAGTTTTGATTTACTACTTAAGAAAAAAAAAAGAGATTTTCCCTTATAAAAAACAGTGCTATGAAATATTCATAGGTGGCAGCACATGATATTTATTATTTTCGAATTAATTTTTAAAAGCCATGTGTCATTTTTATAATTTTTTTTTAATTTTGGTTTTCAATTAATTTACTCTTTCAATATATTATACATTTTATTTTTTAATTAATTATATTGGACCATTTGAAACATTTATAAGCCCATTATAAAATCAAGCATGTTTAATATTTTTCTATTTGGTTTGAGTATTTAAACACTCAGTGTTTTTCAACAGCAAACGATGTGGGACTAGAAGTCAGACATAAATCTCTCAATATGTATTTAAACATCACATGCATGAAGAATTAAACTTGAAACTCTCCACCATAGAAATTCTCAAATGTGCATTTTGGTAGAAACAAGTTAGTACCAGATGAAAATGTCATTCTTAGTTGCTTTTCAAGGTTACTACTGATCCTCTCCAATGCAGTTGCTTTTGTCAGAATTTGTTTCAAACGAGAATTTCTATGATAATCTACATGGTCTTGCCTGTCCTATAACTAGCACAAGTAGAGGCAATAGGGAGTTAGACTATCATGATTCTTAATTGCAGGTTCATCACCAAGTATAAACATGCATGTTCATTTTCGTTTCTTAAAATGGTTGAAGTATCATGATTCTTAATTGCTTCCAATTTATGCTTAGTTAGACTATTGCAAACTTAAATTATACTTTAGAATGCATGCTTATACAATATGCATTTTAGGGGTTCTTAGTTAGTTCTTAGAAACTATGAAATAGTTGTTAGAAACTAATAAAAATGCAGCTCAAAGTACCCATCCCAAAGTAGACTATGCTACATACCTTTTCAACATGTTATCCATGGATGATGCAAATGAAAATGGCTCCAAAGCAGCTGGTGCTACTGCTAATGATAATAGTTGGACATGCTTTTAGTGTATGTTTGTGGCCTCTATTGATTGTGTTGTGAAGAACTTGGGCATGCTCACTTTGATGATATGCTTTTTGTTTTTACTTCTAAATAAAAAAATGGTCACTTTGTTTAAACTTTATTTTATGTTTCAAAATGTTTGCTCAGAAAAAACTGGTATGTATGAATCAATGCTTCAATTATGAATCAATGCTCATAATTGAAAGATAGAATTCATGTGTTATTATAGTAGTATCTCCACTGATAAGTGCTTGTTCAAGAAATTTAACTGCTGAGCAAAATGGAAATATTATCCAAAGAATAACTAGATCTAAAAAAAGAAATTACCTACGTACCTTATGGGGATAATGAGGATCAGAGTCGACGTAGTTCTCCTAACTAAGGCGGGAACTATTTGTTTGTATTTTTTTTTTTGCAGCTTGAACTGCGTATGTCTATGCTCAGGTGTTGCAGGCTCGTCTGGTACGAGTGCGTGTACCGTCTTACATGAAAGACAAGTCGTCGCGAGTTCGCGTTATGAGTGAATGAGATGAGAAGAGAAGTTTCCGCAGGATAGTCGCTTATTATTTGTTTTTGTCTTTTATGAGAAATGTTTTGAATTTGTTTGTAAACATTCTCATACTAAGACCTATCCATCGCGGGAAGTACTTACACCTCGCCCCGAAACATGACGTGTAACACCCTTCTACCCCAAAATCATAATATTTAAATACTATCAGAGTAATCATCAAAAAGGGTATCACATTTTCATCATAAATAAACACAAACAGTGTCCTGTCCCGTAACACGGGTTAATCAGCATCAAAATATCACAAACATTTTGCAGCGGAATTTTACTTCATAAATTCAAAAACTTCATAATAATAATTTTCACCATCCTGAATTTAACATCATAAACTGGAAAACATTATCCAGATAACAACATACTGAAAACAGTTTAACAAAAGAAACTCATTCCAGTGTTACATGACACAGAGCAGGACACATAACCATAACCACTCCTAAGGAACACTAAAGCATGCTCCGAGAATCATGAATTACTCCTATTGCACTGCAAGTCTACTCTTCGACATCTGCAAGTTACCCACGAAGGAGGCAACATTTCCAAGCAGGCAGGGTGAGTAATCATAATATATCATAAACTTACAAGAATATAGAATCATAAATAAATTAGTACACATAACATGACATTGTCAACTACAAAATTCAGTAACAACCACAACATATTCATGAAATCAATCAACACCAATACAGTCATGAAATTCATCCAGAATATGCAGTTCTAACATCCTGATATGCAATATGCATGTGGTACCAATTTCACCATAAGATGGATACATGACCATCAACCCTCCACAAGGGAGCACACCATAAGATGGATACTTGACCATCAACCCTCCACAAGGGAGCACACCATAATCACCGAGACACTTCAATCCACACAATGGGATTGAAGCAAATAAATAGGCTGAAGCCCCACCGTGAATGTTATGAAATGCAATGATGCGCTACACCAAGAATTCACCAAAATAAATCGCATCATTCATTTCAATCAGCAAAACAATCATCAAATAGTCATATATATCATCATGACATTACACCCTGAACACTGGTTTTCTAACCACTCTGACACATCAAGAATTAACCCATCATTTTTATGTTCAACAGATAATCATCATAAAATCACGTATTTCATCACAACAACACATCAACCATACTTCTTTTATCAACCATACCACAAAACAATTATTCGAATCAACGAGACAACCAACCAAATCCCCTCATCAACAACAACAAAATGCCAATTCACAATAACATCATGTTTATAATCATAAAACCAATTTTTAACAGCAAAGCAAACGACTTCCTTCATCAACAACAACAAACCGTCAACTTACAATAGAATCCTATTCATAATCATAAAACCAATTCAACTTTTTCTAAATATTAATCATTTAAAAATGTATCATTTCACTCATTTTATTTCATTAAATTAAAGTTCATCTCGTTAGCTTTCCGACGCTTCGAACGGGGACCAAAACAGACTTACGGTTCAAAAGATACGGGTTTTTAAACATTTTTCCAAAACTGACTCAGTGTTAACCGGTTAACCAAAGCATTAACCGGTTAACCAGTCTAAATTTCACGTAAAACACCATTTTTCATTGGTTAATCGGTTAACCATTTGGTTAACCGGTTAACCATGTTGCAGAAGCTCAAAAACCCCAAAATTCCACTACGGGTTCCATATCAAATCACCCCAAAATCATTCCAAAGTATTAATCAAACAAACTAACATCAATACAACAATTTTCATAATAAATTATATGATTCTAACATGTTTTAATCACTCCAATTCATCATAATTTTACTCATGAACTCAACCTAAATCAAAATCTCCAAACTTCACAAAACTCATACAAATCCAATCTACTCATACACCAATTCCTATATAATTACAATAGATTATGAAAACTCCCCATACCTTAGAGAATTTCGCCGCTTTACACGCTTCTCTGGGGTTCTCCACAGCCTCCTGACTCTGAGCTTCTCCTTTCTTCAGAGCACTTCCCAAACACGATAGGAAACAACCAAATGAGAAACTCATCGTACTCTCTCTTTTACAAAACTATTCAGTTTATGTTTTTCCCAACTTAACCTTACTCTTTCCTCATAAAGACCATCTTGCCCTTTTCCTCAATATTTTTATTAAATAATACTAATATAATAATACACTAATTATTCATATTATATAAAAGTACTCCTCATATTCCCAATTGACCAACATAACCTCCATACCCCCACTTTTATTATTATCTAATAATAAACAATAATTTCGAATAATACTACATGATTATTCTTATTATTAATATTATTAAAATAATATCACCACAATGCATCTGGCCACATAACCACTTATTTTCCAAAATTATCATATATCCTTAATTAAGCAACAATTTCTCATAATCGAATTTGGGGTGTTACAGGACGCGTATAAGCACTCCGCAACAAAGTCTCGTGTCGTACAAGAAAGTTCAACCTTTATTAGGTGTTTTATTGTTTTTCTTTACGAGATGAGAAAGAATGACTCAAGTTGCAAAAGGACCAAATCTAAGGGACTAAGACACAACCCTAATTTTGTTTATTTATTCACAAGGGATCCTAACGGTTTGTGTGGTTTCTAAACCTAATGAAGGAAGGAACTAGAAACTACTAGAATGCAACTTACTTCCTAAGGAAGTTAAGTTGATTCTAAAACAAAGGGGAAACATATTCAAGTGAAATATTCAAACAATATAGCAAGGCATTAAAATGGAATAAGAAATAAAATTCTAAACAAACATTTAAGGGTATAAAACCAAAAACAAGCCTAAACTTAATCTAAGTTCATTTATTATAAATTCTAAGCCTATGTCCTAAAACTAAGGGCATTATCTAATATTGTCATTCTAAAAATCAGAAATTAAACTAAGCTAAGTCATTTTAAACTCCTAAGATTAAATCTAATTAACCTAGTTCTTAATGAAATCTTAATATTCTAACCTAAACTAATTGAAATTTACATGTAACAAGGCCTAAAGATTAATGCACTAAAAATAGTAAAGGTTCTGAAAAAATTATGGAATTAATTCTATAGGGTCCTAAAACTACCTATATTATTGTGCTAAAAAAAATCCTAAAAATTCAGAAGTTACCTATGTCTAAAAATCACTTAATTCTACCTTAGGATTAACTACGATTTTCTATGGATTAAGCTACTAAAACAGGGGATAAAATGGCCTAAAATTTCTACCAAAATTATTCTAGGTCCTATTATGAGTCCTCTAACTATGGCAAAAAGAATGGGTCAAACATCCTACTGGAAGTTGAAAAAATAAAATGAACAAAATCATATACAGTTAGAAGAAATTCAATAGAAGCTAATTAAAAGAAAAATCAGAATTAAATCGAAAATAAGCAAAATTCAGAAAGTAAAAATGTCAAAATTTTCTAAAATGAATTAACAACCTACTGAATTTTTTGTGAAATTTTATAATGCATTTTATTATTTTTTATTGATTTAATCCTAAACTATACTAAACTAACATTAATTCTAAAAAGAAATAAAGGAGGGGGTGAATTAAGTATTTTTATTAATTGTTTTCTTTACTGGGCCTAAAAGAGGGTGCTAATAGCAAAGGGGAAAGCCCAATACGCATGTTTTAGAGAGGGTCCATCATGGAATTTCAGTCAACTTTTGTTGACTTTATCTTGGTCGTAGGATCTAGTCTTCTCCTCTAGATATTCAGATCAAACCATTCACCAACGCATGCACGTGATATCTTATGGTGGACAAATGCAGGGAACCAACCGCCACCATAGCCTACCGGACGGTGACACGTGTCACCGCCGGTGTGGCTGGAGAATCCTAACCAATCTAATCTTATCCTCTTAAGATTCTCCAACGGTGCTTTTTTTTTGCTTTATGTGAAGATTAAATGTGGATTAATGGCATTGATTTAGTCTTTAATTTAATTAATCTCTAATTAAACAAATAAATTAAAAGTTCAAATCACAATTATGAGCAAAGAACAAAACAAAATACTGAGAACCAAAGAAAACCCTAAATCCTCTTCACTCTTCTCCCTTCGCCACCGCTACTCTCATCCTCCCCTCCATCATCTTCTTCTCCCAAGCCGCCATTGACCACCGTGAACTACAGCATCCACCATCTCCTTCGATCCTTCCCTTCATTCCTATAACCTAATCTTCATCTCCTTCTTCAATCTGAAACCAAACCCTCCAAACTCTTAGATGAAAAGCTCTACTCTAAATCAAAGGCCGCAACCACAACTCGCAAAGCTCACAACACCTAACTCATCACACAAGAAGATCAAAAAGCAACGAGTACCTTGCGATTTCGGCCGACGACGTATGGATTTGCGTAGTATTTCCTCTTTTCCCTTTTTCTGAATCTTGCGTTGTTGTTCTTGAAGTGTGAAGCGAATGCTTTATTGAAGTATCGTTGTTAATTTGCAGGTGAAAGCTCCGTTGATTGTCGCTAATTCGTTGAATCCGTTGAAGCGTTATAATGTCGGATTGTTATCGCCAAAGTTGAATCGTGATTCTTGCGATGGAGAAGACGAATTACCTCAAATTGACAAGAGAATTCAGGTATCACTTCAATCTTCCTTGTTCTTCTCCCTAATGCGGTTTGTTGTTATGCTAATGCAACAGATTTGGTGAATCTTCACCTGAAAACTTATGTTATCCTTGATCCTCGAATTTGCAGGTTGGTGAAGGTGCACTAGCATTGAGATAATGATGATTGAGGGAGATTGAAGCAGAGGGATGAAGATGGTGGAAATCGAAAAATGGAAGAAAGATTGAAGAAGCTAGTGGAGAAGAGAGATGAAGATTGAGATTGGAGAGGAAGAGGATTGAAGAAGATTGGAGAAGGTGAGGGTTATGGAAAACCAGAAGAAAAAATGTGAAGAAGTTGAGAGAAAGTTTGAGAAGCTGTGAAGAAAATTCAGAAGTTGTGGAAAAGAAATGAAGAAAAGGAAATGGTTGAAGTTTGAAGAATCGAAAAAAATGGAGAAGAATGGTGAAGAAGCAAAATGGAGTGAGATTGTTCTGATTTATAGAAATGAATCAGATTCTGGAACCTTCCCTCAGGTAAATTCAGTTATCAATTTTTGTTATGGTTGTTATGGTATAACCGAATTCGGTTTTATGATTTTGATTTTTTTGAGTTATGTATATGGTATTCTCCTGAGTTTTTCTTTGTCAACTTTGGTGTAGGTTATTAATTAAAGATAATGGAGGAGGATATAGCTGAGGGCGTGGCTGGCTGAAGCTCGAATTTGTAGAAGTTTTTTTTTTGAACCTTTTGTCTCAGATTATATCTTCATTCACCTTTAATTCCCTTTGTTGATCTGAATCTGCGTTTTGTCTTATTGCGGTGCGCTCTGTTATTGATGTATCAAATTTTTGCAGGTTGTTTGACCGAGACCGGAATGATGATTGATGAGGAATTTTTTGAGAGAGTTAGAAAATGGAGATGATGATAAAGGTTGGAGATTGATGAAACTTTAAGGTTATGTAGGTTGGAGATTGATGAAGAGTTGCATAGTGATGAAGAGCTGCATAGTGATGAAGAGCCTTAGGTTCTGATGAGGTTGTGGTTGTTATGGTATTTTTCTGTAAAATTTTGTTCAGGATTCTTTCTGCTGTTTCTCTGTTATAGTTTTCTTGAAGTGTTTTCTTTTTTGTCTATCAGAAACAATAGATATGATGTTATACTTTTCTGCTCCAAATTCTGTTATTGTGGTTCTCAAACTAAATTTGGTTGTGTTGTAGATTGAATGAAGATCGAAGGAGCTGGAGAGATTGTCACTGATGTTTTTGAAGGTTTTGCAGAGATTCTCAAATTGAAGAATGATAAAGATTCATGAAGATTCTTGATGGCTGATGAAGTTGATTGAAGATTCTGAATTTTTCTAACGTTTTTGGTGATTGAAAATTATGGTGAACGGTGAGAAAGAGTGGAGAGTTTTAATAAGATTGAAGAGGCTTCAAGTTCTTGCTGAGTTTTTTCTCAGTTCTTGATGGATTTTCTACTTTTTTTATCTTCACCAACTTGTAAAGTATTTGTAATATGCTGCTGGCATTCTTCTTTAATTTTGTTGAACGTTTAGAGTTGTTCATGTCCTGGTCTTTCTTGACAGATTCACCATTTAATTGTAACACAAACATTGTTCTTTTTCCTATTAATAGCTTCAATAATACCATTGCATGGCTTGTTATCATGACCAATAGATATGTCCTCACCACTTTCGTACAGTTCTGTCACTTCAAGCTTTGGAAATTGTTTGTTTTTTTTATGGATGGAACTTAACTTTGTACTGAATTTCCAAAATCAATCCAAATTCCTAATCTTAACATGTTGCTTCTTGAGAATATTGATCCTTTTACACATCTTGAATTTGAATCAAACTTCAAATCCAAATCAAGCTTGAGTTCTTAGTGAAACCCTAACTACATTCTCAAACCCTCATTAACTTGCATTGCAAGTAATAAGCAACCAAAAACTAAGAAAACCACTATTCCCTGATCACAATGAAATTCGTAATGGAAATATCTACAAACTCGGCCATTAACAAAAAAACCTGGATTCTTCTTGAGATGCACATTGACTGCGAAAATAACTTGACATCAGAGCCATAATCCAATGATCTTTAATCGGAACATGATATGCGGAAAACCTAATCTCATGATCTCAATTGATGAATGTCCTTCCATGAATAATAACACCAATCCTCTTCGAGATGTACCCTGATAATAATGAAATGAGCAGCCTGAGATATCGAAAGGAAATAAACCCTTAATTCACATCGTTAACCTCCTAAATCAACGCTTTTGAATAATCCTCTAAATAAAGAAAACCATGAGCTTGATAATCCTCCGAATAGGAATATGCTCCTAATATTGGGAGCTTAACCTTGGCCTTAACCCCGAGTTCAATATCCAGATGAATCACCTATAAATACAAAAATTCATATCACAAGGAAATGCTTTGATCTCGTGCCTTAGGAGCCAATGAAATGCATGATCGTGAGTGTTACGACCTAATGAGAAATGCAGATGAATGCGAAGCGGAAAGCCAGTAAAGGGAATAAATAACGAGGGCAAATTTCGAGGTATTACAGTTAGGTATGAACTTGATCATGATTCTTTTAATCAATTTCATGGGTCAGTAGAATAAAATCCATATATATTATTGATTCAAGTTAGATGGAAAGACAAATTTCAAAGTCTTTTGAAAATTTTGAAAAATTGAAATTTTGGGTGTTTGGTTTGAATTAAGTATAAATCCTGATTCGAAACACTTTGGGCAGAGGCAAACCAGAAATTTTCAAACAATTTGATTCAAATCAAATTTTACATATGATTCGAATCATCCAACTCAAGGTCACCTTCTCTAGAATTAATTCGAATCAATCTTTACACCTGATTCGAATCAGACAATTTTCCACATTTTTCAGTTGGCTCGGGTTAATTGATTTGAATCAAAATTAACACATGAACTGAATCACGAGGTCTTTGATTCGAATCATACTTTTCTCTTGGTTCAAACCACTAAAAAATGGGTCAAAACACTTTTTTCTTTTATTTCACTTCACTTGTTCAGTTGATTCAAATCGTGAAATACTCTTGGTTTGAATCTAACTTTTCAACCATATTTTATGTTTAATCTCAAGCACATATAAAATATTTTAGTCATCACTTCTCATGTAACGAATCAACAAATTCATATTCATTTTTGTGTGATTCTAAGAAAAATCAATACCCAATGTTTTTTAAAGTTCAAAGTTCTTACAACGAAATTCTTACATTTTCAACTTCAATTTCATCCAGATCTTGATAACAAGATATTTTTAATTGATTGAAGGAGACACACTCTTGAAACTAATCATTCTTGAAGATTTAGTTGAGATTTCCAGGTAGTTTGCAAGATTGAGATGAGTGTCTTTGGTGCTGAAACATTCTAGTGAAAAGAAGGAGATTCTTCTCTCTAGATTTCCTTGGTAGTGGTTGTGTGGAAGGTTATGGATAAGCTAGGGTTCTTCTCAAATCTTGGGATAATTCATCACTCAAGAAATTGGTAGGATCAAGGGTTTGATTGCTACACAGAGAGGCTTGGAACAGATTGGTCATATTGGAAGATTCAAGAAGCGTCAATCGAGTAAAGATTATGTATAAGAGTTTGGCATTACGTTGTATATAAGTCAATATCCCGATGAAAGATTTTATAATTTTCAGTATTATTGTGGATTGCGATTGTACGAACACTTGCAAATATTTGTTAAATAAAAAAGAACAATTTAGGTTCCAATGGGAAACTATTGAAGAGTGCATGTAGGCAAAGCGAGGACAAATGCCAAAGCACTATAAATATTGGAGTCATCTCTCTCCCTTACTCTTGCATTTAATTTTCATAGGATTTGCATGCTTAGGTATTTTTATTCTAGTATAGTTTATCGTTTATTCAATTGGTAGCGATTTATTGCGTAAGCTTATGTTTTGTTAGAATTGGTCCATAATCTAGCTACATTGGTGATTAAAAATTTGAGAAACAATTATGGTTAGAATTTTTTGTCATTAAATCATTGTGTAATCATATCTTGTGAAATATACAATTTAATCAAGCGAATACATTTGTGTATCATCTTCAAACCATATGTGATGTTTGTGAATTGATTTAGTGTTAACGTGATCGAGTTGCAAAAAAATATAATTTTCATTAATTCTCTTCAAATCTTCCACGCACACTTTTAAAAAATCTTTTAAAAAATCTCTTATATTCAGTTTTTGAAAAATCAGTTGAAGTTTCAATAATTGTCTATTCACCCTTCCCCTCTAAACCTTGTATCTATTTATATATTCTCACCCAACATGTTCTATCATTTGAAAGATCTATCAAATATCACTCTAAGAAAGTATCCCCTGAGTAGGGCAGGGAACCCTTTCTCATTTACAACATACTGAACCAAACGATCTAATCATACCTATGTAATATGGAAGGTGAATGTTTGACAGAGGTCATTGATATATGGGATCTACCACCAAAGAGAACCTGCATATAAAAATGAATTACATTCCAAATTTATAAGAATTTATTTATCATATAAATACTATTTTTTTTATTGAAATTCCTTGTGTTACATACTAGTACTATTTTAGCCTTCCTTCCTTGAAGAAAAACAATTGAAGAGGCAATTAATTGATGTTCCACATCAATTGCAACCAACTATTACTCACCTAACTTTTACATTGATTTAGTAACACAAACTGTCCCATTTCATTGTTCTAGTGATAATAATATAATGTTTAGCAATTTCGAAGTTACTTCTTACAACATTCATTTAAATTACTTCAACTAAAATTAGCGAGCTAGTATGTATATAGTTACTACTTTTTGCACAACAAGTTATTGAATCTTCAAATTTAATACTCAACATTAAAAACCTTACCACCCATATCAATAGAATTGAAAGGTCTCTCTTGAAGTTAGGCCACCTCCACAATAATGATTAGAACCACCTTACCTATTTTTACTTTCAATTAGGGAAGGCACACCACCCTGCAAAGTCTGAAAAAATAAGAATGGACGGAACATCATATTTGAGGGTACAAGTCTAAAATTTTAGTTCGTCCCGTTTTTTTATCTTTCCGAGATGTATTAGAGGGTGTGGACTTAATACATTGTCCGGTCAGGAACGAGATAGCTAGTCTAAGAAGGAAAGGACTAGTTTCATTTCACACATTAGAAAAACATTTATACCTTCATAAATACACCACCCATCAACCAAACCCTTCTACCATTTTAAAACTACCACAACTCAATCTATAGTTCTCATCATGCATGCTGTCATTACCACCATGGATTTTTATGGAAACAAAACTCTCCTCACCTTAATGGACAAAGAACAACCAGAATCCCCCAACATTCACCTTCGTCTCCAAATCCATACTCACCGTGAAACAAATGATCAAGACATTCAGTTTAGTCCACCAAGACCTTCCATTTTTCCACAATCACCATGGACACTTTCTCATCTTCCATCTCCTCCCCCTTCATTGCTCTACCATTGCATTGCCTCCCTCCACCGCCACGAAGGAAACATCTACTCCATCGCAGCTTCCAAAGGCTTCATCTTTACGGGATCCAACAGTAGTCGAATTCGTGTTTGGAAGCAGCCAGATTGCATGGACAAAGGCTACCTCAAATCAAACTCCGGCGAGGTTCGCGCCATTTTAGCTTATGACAACATGGTTTTCACCACACACAAAGATCACAAAATCAGAATATGGAACTTCAGTGTTTCGGAGAATTTCAAATCCAAGAAAGTAGCTACTCTTCCCAAAAGAAAAAACAAGTCTCTTCTAAACTTCAACCGAACAAAAAACAACAACAATGCTCACAATTACAAACACAAAGAAACCATTTCTTGCATGGCTTATTACCATTCAGAAGGGTTGTTATACACGGGCTCTCATGACAGAACTGTAAAAGCTTGGAGAATCTCTGATGGGAAATGCATAGACTCATTTCTAGCTCATGAAGATCATGTAAATGGTGTGTTAGTTAACCAAGACGATGGTTGTGTTTTCACATGTTCTTCTGATGGATCAGTGAAAATATGGAGAAGGGTATACACAGAAAACTCACACACATTAACAATGACACTAAAGTTTCAACCTTCACCGGTGAACACGCTAGCATTGAGTTCATCATTCAACCATTGTTTTCTCTACTCCGGAACATCAGACGGAATGATAAATTTCTGGGAGAAGGAAAGGCTGTGTTACAGGTTCAACCACGGAGGGTTTCTGCAGGGTCATCGATTCGCGGTACTTTGCGTTGTGACAGTAGGGAACAACATGGTGTTTAGTGGCTCGGAGGATACGACGATACGAGTTTGGAGAAGAGAGGAAGGGAGTTGTTATCATGAATGTTTGGCTGTTTTGGATGGACATAGAGGACCTGTGAGGTGTTTGGGTGCTTGTCTTGAGATGGAAAAGGTTGTTGTTGGGTTTTTGCTTTATAGTGGGAGTTTGGACCAGACATTTAAGGTTTGGAGGATTAAGGTTTTTTGTGAGGATGAGAATGTTGTTGGTGAAAAGTGTGAAGGGAGGGTGAAGAAGATTAGGGAGTATGATATGAGTCCTGTTTTGTCACCTTCTTGGGTTGAGAAGAAACTTCAGGGTAGTAGTCCTTTTCAGTAATCCTAGGATAATGATGGATGACTAGGTTCTTGTTTTTTGTTTGTCATATGTTTATGTTCTGTTTTTATGTATGCTAACAATGATCACTTTTTCTCTCTTTTGAACACACTTACATTACGATGTAAGAACATCTCCAAGAGTGAACCTATTTTTAGGTTCTAAGTGGGATCAATTAAGTTGAAGCAATTCAACTAGATTTTTATTTTTGAAGAATTTATATTGGGTCTATATATTTATTTTATTCATATTAAATTTTATATTACTTAAAATAATAATTTTAATTATTAAAATTAAATTTGATATAAAATAAATAAATTAAAATTAAATTTATAATTCAAAATAATAATTAAAATTAATCTCAAATACATGATATATAATTATAATGATGAAATTGTGAGAGAGAAATTTGAAATTGAAGAGAAAATAAAAGTGAGAGAGAATTTGTGTTGGTAAAATTTTTCCTAAAAACTATAATAAATAAAAAAATAATTCTTATACTCTCATAATTTTATCTTTTACCTAATTTTTCATCTTCTTACTTCAAATTATTATTGTTAAGGTCAAATGGACCCTAATCAATATAATTCTCAACAATCTATGTTTCATCTCATACAAAATTTTCAAAATTCTAATGCTCAAAATTCTCAATTTCTCTCACCCCCAACAAATTATATCGTGTGTTTTTCATCACCAAACAACCCAAATATGTATTTTATACCTCAAATAAATACTCATGGGATGAATTTTTCTCATCATGAACCCAAAACATCGAATGAGTTTATGCCCGAACGTCAAGTTCCACAATTTTCAACTCAAGTTGGTCTTGAAAATATTACAATTGAAAAGGAACAAAGGTGTTCTATTAAAAAAAATCCGAGACGTATTCACAAGGAAAGAGGATACTTCTAATGCAATCATGGCTCAATGTTTCAAAGGATCTAATTGTTGGAGTTAATAAAAAAGTTGACAGCTTTTGGTTAAGAATCACCGATAATTATAACCAATATCATGGGCAGTCACGAGAAAAGCTACAAGGCTAATTAAAATCTTAATGGCATCGAATAAATAGCTTTGTTCAAAAATTTGTTGGGTGTTACAGACAGGCTGTTAATAGGGGAAAAAAGTGGGGCATCGGAGAAAGATATCTTAGTCAATGCGCATGCTTTTTTTGCTCAAGATGAAGGTGCACCATTCAAACTAGTTGTTATTCAAACTAGTCATTATTCAAACTAACCTTATATATACTTTCATACTTCTCTCACTTTTCTACCACCCTTCTCTCATTATTCTCCCATTTTTCTATCATCCTTCTATCATTATTCTCTCATTTTTATATCACCCCTCTCTCACTTTAATGGATTCAAACAATTCAAGCAACCTCAACAAACTTGTTTGGGAGGTGATTGAAGAAGAAATTATGGATAACACAGATGAAGAATTATTGTTGTCAATGCTCGAGAAGAAACGTCAACCTGGAAGTTCATCAAGGCGAAAAAGAAGATCAGTGATAGATCGAAATCGTGAAGAATGGCTTAAACGATTATTCAATGACTACTTCTTGGAAAATCCAACATACATAGATGCTCAATTTTGTAGAAGGTTTGGAATGCATAGGCATGTATTTCTTCGAATTATAAAAACCCTTGGTAATCATGACAAATATTTTCAAGTTAGGGTCGATGTAACTTGTAAAATGGGCCTTTCACCATTGCAGAAGTGTACTTCTGTTATTCGTATGTTGGCATATGGATCTTCCGCTGACACTATAGACGAGTATGTTCGAATTGGTGAAAGCATTGCAGTTTAGTGCTTAGAGAGATTTGTAAGAGGCGTGAATGAGGTATTCAGGGCCAAGTTTTTAAGAAGGCCTAATAACAATGATGTTGAACATATTTTACAAATGGGGGAGTCACATGGATTTCCAGGAATGCTAGGTTCTATTGATTGTATGCATTGGGAATGGAAGAATTTTTCTGTTGCATGGAAATGATAATTTTGTCGAGGTGATCATGGTAAACCCACGATCATGCTTGAAGCAGTGGTGTCACAAGACTTATGGATTTGGCATGCATTTTTTGGTATTGTAGGCTCAAACAATGAATTAATGTGTTAAACCAATACAATGTGTTTAACGATATTTTGGAGGGACATGCTGCTACTGTGCAATATATAATCAATGGGACTCCATATAATATGGGGTATTATTTAGTGGATGGTATATATCCTGAGTGGGCTACATTTGTTAAGACCATCTCAATGCCTTAAGGAGAAAAAATAAAATTATTTGCAAAATATCACGAATCAGCTAGAAAGGATGTGGAACGGACATTTGGAGTGCTACAATTTCGATTTGCAATTATACATGGCCCAATGCGTGCTTGGCACATGGAAATACTCAAACATACCATATATGTTTGCATCATATTGCATAATATGATTGTTAAAGAGAAACGACACTCATATGGAGGTGATTTTGATTACTCTTATGATAATGTAGATGACATCAACTCAACGACTGAAACATTTAACGGTCCTCATCCGAATCTTGCAACAAGAGTACAAAGAAGAACAAGTCTTCGTGAAAAACAAGTTCATCGCCAACTTCAAGGAGATCTAGTCGAGCATTTTTTGGAACATTTTGGACATGAGGATGATGAAATTTAAAAGACGAATTATGTGATGTTATTTATTTTATTATTTTTAATTATATGTCATGTATTTGAGATTAATTTTAATTATTATATGTATTTGAGATTAATTTTAATTATTATTTTAAATTTTAAATTTTATGTTTAATTTTAATTTTAATTTTATATTAATTTAAATTTAAATAATTTAAATTATTGATTTAAATAATATAAAATTTAATATGAATACTATATTAATATATTAAGTAAAGTGGTGAGACCCAATATAGGTTCTTTAGAGTTGCACCATTGGAGTGAAAATTGGATGAGTTGCTTGAAGATGATGTGTCATGATGGGTCCCACAAAGAACCCAAAAGTGGGTTGCCCCATTGGAGATACTCTTAGTGCGTTGAACAGGTGGAGCACTGCATAAATATAAAAGTAGCATTTTAATATTTGCCACGGGGGCAAACCAGCTTCACGAACCTCCGCTGGAGGTGGTCAAATATTTGTTGTTCAAACGCCAGATCTAAACCTACACTAAGATGATTTATGATCATGTTAGTAAAGTATCTCATTGGCAAAAAGTTAGGTCCCCCTTTATCTATAATAAAAGAAGAAGACAAAAGGATTTATTTGAGAAAACTAATTTTTGATTTTATAAATTATAATAGATAGGTTATCAAATGATGATTAGTGTTACCTCATTTATCATTAAGATGCCAAAAGGAGTCATAATCATAACAGAAAGTAAAAAGATGAGTAGTGTTACCTCATTTATCATTAAGAAGCCAAAAGTAGTCATAAGTAATCATTTTTGTTGTGTGGTTGCCATTAGTAAGAAGAAGTTGAGTATACAAAAGGTTAAGGAGATGTATGTGGTAGAGCTAACATATTTTACGGTTAGAGGTGGGGGTAGAGCTAACATCTTCTCTATGATGAAGTTTAAATCATTTATCTTTACTCTACCTTTGAGGGTCGAAAATCCTAGATATTTTTCTAAAGTTGTTGTGTTTCGAGTTCCTGTGAGGTGGAAGCAAATTGCTAAATTTTGGCTTAGAGGATGTAGGGTAAAATGGTCAAAAATTGTTAAGCATGAAGATGGATGATGGTTAAGACAATTGCATGCTCAATAAGACAGTTAAACTCTTCATATTATCTTTAGTTTAGATTACCAATAACTAACTTGCATCTAGTTGTGATTAGTAGTTGGGAGTTAGTTAGTTGTTATGACTAACTTTAGATAGTATATAACTTGATGAGTTTGGTCATTGCAAGATAGATTTTTTGTAAGAGAGAGAGAGAGAGAGAGAGAGAGAGAGTTCATGTAACTAACTCTAATTGTTTCTATTTTGATAGTTGGAAACATTTGGAATACATCCTTAGCTAGTTACTTGTAATTATATAAGCAATTATGTATTCTTGTAATTGCTAGGTTTGTGATAATGAATAAATCCTTTTTTTCATCATCTTCTTCCTCTTCCATGACCATGTATCATGAGTAGCTTAAGCATTAACATGGTATCATAGGCCTTTCGATATATGCTTCTTCTTCATTTTTTCTCCATTCTCATTGTTTCTTTCTCTCTTTTCTTCAACATGTTTGTTGCAAGCTCTGCAAGCAACATCAATGGCGGATCATCATCTAATAATCGCAATAAGGGTTATCAAACCAATATCCTTAACCCTTACTTCATGCATCCGAATGAAAACCCTGCGATGATTCTTGTTTCTCCCTAACTTTCAAGTAACAATTATCACTTTTGGTCACGATCCATGAGCATGGCTCTTTGATACAAGGCCAAGATTCACTTCATCAATGTCTCTTACCACGACCACCTGATGAAGATCACAACTTCATTGCATGGGATCGCTGCAATACCATGATCATGTCATGGATCAACAATTCAGTAGAAACTGAGATTGCTCAAAGCATTATGTGGATGGATAGTGCAGTTGAGATGTGGCGTGAATTGAAAGATCGTTTTTACCAAGGTGACATTTTCAGAATTTCTAATATTCAGGAAGAAATATGTACCTCACAGCAAGGTGATTCTTCTATTTCTTCTAACTATATTAAACTCAATAAACTTTGGCAATAATTGGACAGTTTTTTTCCAATCCCTACTTGTGATTGTGATATCACATGCCAAGCTTTAACCAAGATTCGTGCATACCAAGATAGAGACCAATTTATTAGGTTCATAAAGGGCTTGAATGATCGATATTCAACTATGAGATCGCAAATCATGTTGATGGGGCCTTATTCTAAACATTTTTAAAGTGTACTCCTTACTTGTTCACCAAGAAAGACAAGCCACCACACCACTTGATAGATCCAAAGCTCTTGCTTTTCCCAATCAAAATCTGACTACTCAACCACAAAATAGAGGCCAAAATTCATATGGTAGAGGAACTAGAGGCGGCATATTTCATGGTTGTCGAGGTAGAAGATCACAAGTTTCAACTCACTGTGGCATGACAAATCATACTATTGATACATTCTTCAAGAAGTATGATTATCCTCCTCATTGGCAACATGATAGCTTAGTGAATAACTGGACGAATATTTGAGGTAATACTGATGAATCTCAAGCTGACTTAAGTGGAGAAAATGGATAAGATTTCAGGTCTTTGACTCACCAAATCACCACAAGGAATTGTTAGCTCTCCTCCAAGGTTCATCACAAATGTAATCCCATAGTATTAATCATATAACTTTCAAACTTGTTGCAGAAATAGGTATTATTTTTACACTCACATCCATCACTTCTCTTGACACATTTATCTTAGATATTACCACAATCGATCATGTATGTCATACCGGAAATTTTTTTCAATACTTGAAGAGAATTAAACCCCTAAGTGTCAAATCTCCCAATAGTGCTTTAGTCACTGTCTGTTATGCATGCACTATCATATTTGATCATAATTTATACATCACAAATGTTTAATATATGTCTAGTTTTAGTTTTAACCCTATATTTGTTCCAAAACTAACCAAAAATCTCAATTGCCAATTAATTTTTAATAATATTGAATGCATGATAGGATATATGCTCTAAAAGGATTATTGGAACAACTAAACTGAATGGTAGATTGCATCTCCTTGCATATCCTTCTGTTACATTGAATCATACACCATCAATGTGTTTCATAAATGCCCTATAACCTCCCATAAATACCTTTGCTATCTCCCATGAATGTAATATTTTCCACTTAAGATTTGGCCATACCTCTAATGCCAAATTACTTGAAATAAATAAAGGTTTTCCTAAAGGTGGTTCCAGATGGAAATCAATGAAGTGTTGCTAAAGGTGTTAGTAGAGAATTGATGTGTT
Organism: Lathyrus aphaca; assembly: GCA_963966055.1. Lineage (NCBI taxonomy): Eukaryota > Viridiplantae > Streptophyta > Magnoliopsida > Fabales > Fabaceae > Lathyrus > Lathyrus aphaca. Next base: position 36,802,428 of record OZ014524.1, read on the forward strand.
ATTGTCTGATGATGTGGATTCAGGAGCAATATGGACATGTGATATCCATAGTGGTATCACATGTATAAGTGTCATGTTTTATCGTGAGTCGCATTGCATACATATAATTGTATATTGTTGTGATTGGGTATGAGATTATGGTGATGTTCATTGTGTATTGAATGTGTGTTATGTTGTATGTTTCTCTACTTTCGTATTCTTTACATTGTTCATATTGAATGTTGTTTTTCACTTATTTGCTTCATTTTGTCCACCTAGACATCTTGCAAATAATTAGGAGTGAGCATTATTGTTGTGTGTGGAAGATGGCTTGTTGGAGTTACTCTTTGTTTTCATTCATTTAACACTTTATCGCACTTTAGTGGTTTTAGTGCTCTGATCGTGTAACATCGGAGGCAGGAGTTTGTTATGCCTTATGTTGATTTTGTGATTTTTTTTTACCCAAATACCCATATTTTTCAAGAAAATTTCCTAAATAACCCAGTTTTTAGAAATATTCCCAAAGTACCCCAGTTTTTTAAAAAATGAAGAGCAGTCTCTAGATGAATTGGCGACTGCTTATTGTGCTTAAGAGGTATCACCAATTGGATTGGAGACACCATATGTAGTATCCATTCCAATTGGAGACTATGTTTAAATATTGTTGATGGTCACCAATTCAATTGGAGACAATGTGTATTTACAAAATTTATTTAAAAAATAAAAAACTTTAATAATAGATGAAAAATAAAACGATATTAATAATCAATTAAAATTAAAAGTACATAATTTAATTATCACGGTCGAGTTGGGCATACCGTCCGCCGATTCCATATCCCCTAGGTACCTTTACTCGCTGCCATCGTTGTTGATTCACTCCCAGTGTTTGTGGAGTTGAGTTCTCAGAGACATCACCATACTCCTTCAGTAATTCTTGCATCTCTATGAAGTCTTGTGTATGGAAAGACGGCATGTCGTAACTAAGGTCGTGACCCATGCCAGAGTAGTTTGGATGTGATTATAGGGTCATTGGTGTGCGACCTGGGCGATTGAAATGGGACATTGGTGTGAAGGCTTCGTTGGTGAAAGGTTGAAATGGTTGTGGTGTTTGAAAGCCATTGGGTCATTGTGATGATTGTATTTGTCGGTTGTAGTGTGATGTTTGTGTGTGTCGACTATGGTGTGATGTTTGAGCGTCTTGATAATAGTCATTTTGTTGGACATGGTAAGGGGGACACTCTTGGTATTGTGGTTGGGTTTCTGGCATGTTTGGAAAGTGGATTTGTGTATTTGTCGCTCGATAATTTAGTTGGGTAGAAAGTTGTGAGTAACAAGGTTGGTAGTTTCCTCGTTGGTTAGACGTGGTAGCTTCTTGTGTGTAAGTGGTCTAGTGCGGGTCGTGTAGATACCTATCTTCGGATAGAAAACCAGTTGCAATCGATTTATACCAAACCATATAATTATTATTTGGTATAGACGGGGTTACCATCACCGGTCCACGTAAGATATACTGGCGAAGATTTCTCCATTTACGACACTCAATTTTTGCAAAGTCTTTCCAATTATTATAGCTCCATTGGTCGTTGACTTTTTATAGATGCCATTGACCAAGATCAGTCGGGGGATCTGGGATATTTTGATGCATTCCGAACTGGAGTTTGACACGATCACTGTTATGCATCTCCACAGTGGTGAATCTGATGATCGGCACACATGCAGTCCAAACTGATGCGTCTTCATCTCTGACTTGGTGATCATGGTTCATTCCTAGATATGGACGCCAAATGAACTGTACAAGAAAAAATTGTTAGATTATAGAAAATTTTATGGTTAAAAATAAATTTATTAATTTAGTGACATTACATCTGCATGTGTAAGGTGATCCAAGAGATTGCGGTACTGAATGATATAGTGTCTTGGGCATCTATTGTAAGTCATACCGCGTGTTGACCATCTGAAACAGAAAATAGTTTAAATATATCAGTTAGAAACAATAATCAATAAAGTGGAATAATAAAGTGAACTAATTAATATGAAACAATTAACTTACTTTTGAGCATACATGGATGAGAAGACGTTTTCGTTGATCGGGGTAATGGATGGAAACCTAGACCAACCTCATGCTTGGAGCAAAACGGCACATCCAGAAAATGTAGATGTGTCTTTCGTTGCATTTTTACATAAATAGTTATATAAATAGTACAAACATGCGGAACCCCAACTATAATCCTTAGTCCTTTCTAGGTTTGTTAGTAATGGTTAATACATAACGCGCATAGAAGAACTAGTGCCTTCGGGAAATAAAAATGAACCAAATAAAATCATAAGATAACACCTAGTTTTAATTATTTTTTGTTCTTCTGTAGAGTCTTCATTTAAAATTAGAGAATGGTAATATGCCTTGTGTAACGCCCCGAAAATCTAAATTTAATTATTTAATTATTTATTTAATTGATTTAGAAAAGATCGGAGGTTTTGGATAAATATGGAGAATTTTGGGAGAAAAAAAGTATTTTTACATAATAAAAATAAATAGTGTATTATTATGCTATTTTGTTATTATTATTAAAAATATTTTAAACAAAGGGGTAAAGTGGTCTTTATGTGAAAAGTGTAAGGTTAAGTTGGGAAAAGCATAAACTGGGATAGTTTTATCAAAAGGGATTACACGATCAAAATCTCATTCTATCATGTTTTTGGTAAAGAGCTCTGAAGAAAGGAAGGAGAAGAAGCTCAGAGTCAGGAAGTTGCGAAGAACCTTGGTGAAGAGTATCGATTGGCGGAATTCTCTAAGGTATGTGGAGTTTTCATAATTTATTATAATTATATAGGAATTGGTTTATGAATAGGTTAGGTCTTGGGTGATTTTGGTGATTGTTAGGTTTAATGACATAGAATGAGTTTAGGAGTATGATTTGACAATTTAGAATGGATAGAATGATTGTGAATGTCATATTTGATGTTTAAATTTATGCATTATTGTTGTATATGATGAATGTTTGATTGGAAGAGATTTTGGGTTGAAAAAGGGTGAAATTCGTATGAAGGAATTGGGTGTTTCGGGGCTGAATTCGCAAAACAACAGAGAATTTATGATGTGCAGGCGTTAACCGGTTAACACAATGAAATATTATGTGTTTTGGCAGAAATAGCAGGCGTTAACCGGTTAACGCTATGGGTTAACCGGTTAACACTGTATTGGTGGCAAATTTTAATTTCTTTGAAAATCCATAACTTTTAAATCGTAAGTCAGATTTGCGTTCCATTTGAAGCGTCAGAAAGAGCATAAAATAATCTTTATTTTAATGAATGAAAATGAGAGAAATGTGATTTGTTTTAGAACTGAATCTTTAGAAAAAAGATTAAAATTGCCTTAAAATTTTACCGCAATTGGTCTATGTTTTGATGAATTGAAATTGGTGGTGAATGGAGATTTTAAAGGTGTAAAGTAGTGAAATATATAATTGTTTGATGATTGATTTTCTGAATATGAAATGAATGATGCCCATTTGATTTTTCAGTGATTTTTACGGAGTAACGCATCATTGCATTTCATGATATTTACGATGGGGCTTCGGCCTATTTGGTAGCTTCAATCCCATTGTATGGATTGAAGTGATTCAGTGATTATAGTGTGCTCCCTTGTGGAGGGTTGATGGTCATGTATCCATCTCACGGAGAAATTGGTACCACATGCATATTGTGCATTTCATGATGGTTGAATTCGCATTTTCTTTGGAATGTGTTTATGATGGTGTTTGTAGCTGAATTTTGTTGTTGATGTTGTTATGATATTGTTTATGTTGATTTATTTATATTCCATGTTCTCGTATATTTATAATGAATTATGATTACTCACCCTGCCTACTTGGAAATGTTGCCTCTTATGTGGGTAACTTTCAGATGATAAAGAATAGCTTTGCAATGCAAAAGGAGTTTTTCAAAGTCTCGGAGGGTGTCCGTTATTACTTTAGGAGTGGTTTTGGAGTCTTGTGTCCTGCTCTGTGTCATGTAATACCTGGTTGGAGTTTTAGTTATTAAACCTGTTTTCGTAATATGTTACTTTGAAGAAAAGTTTCTTTTACTTTATGATGTTGACTCTAGATGGATTGAAGTTTATTTTTAAGAGTATTGATGATTTTGAAATGTTAAGTTGATTCCGCTGCAAAATAAATCCATATTGTTCAGGATGATGATTAACCCGTGTTACGGGACAGGACATTGATTAATTGATTATTTTAGACAGATATGTGATGCCCTTCTTGTTGTTGTACTCTGATATTAATCTAAATAATTTGCTTTGGGGTAGAAGGGTGTTACACCTTGAGATGTGAAAGTAATATACCTCGGCCTCTGTGATTTTCTTCCAACAAGTCAGCACCCAAAAGTTCCACGCAAATTGAATTTGCAAGGTTTGTCTGTCCATTGACTGCCTTACCATCAATAGGCAACACAAGTAACATGTACACATCTTCTAAAGTGACAGTACATTCACCTGTTGGAAAAAAGAATGTGTGTCTTTGGACGCCACCGCTCTTGTAAAACTAGTATAAACTTTGCATCAACTGAGTAAGACATTATTTTTCTTACATGTCTGAAACCGACAAGCTCAATATAAGGTTCGATTAAAACATCAGGGGCAACATATTCGTGGACACGAGGACAAAATCTAGAAACATCCTATAAAAATTAAGCATTTGTTAGTGAGACATTTAAAAATGAGACTGAAAAAAAATATAATTTGTAAATGAGAGAATGAAAAAAATAAAATGTAAATGAATGTACATAATCCTCAATATTGGCGACTATGCCTATGTGTGTTTCACCCATTGTCAATAACGACATTATGTCAGATCACCGATTAATCGGGGAAGTAATTATCGGGGAAGGAATAATCAGAAAAGGAATAGTTAAGATAGGAATAGTTTTGATGAGTCTACAAGAAACAAACCACATGCATTTATAGGGCATTCTTTCACATATTCCTCAAGACTAGCTCGCCATATCAATTGGCGACAAAGAACAATTTTTAAACATGGTCGCCAGGTCAATTGGCGACAATGAACAATTTTTAAACATGGTCGCCAGGTCAATTGGCGATATTGACCACACATTTTGAGGCCTGCTTTGCTCAAACTTACAAGTGCATGCATATGGAAGGGCCTACATGGGAATCTTACATAGGCTATGTATAGCCTTGCAGTCTGCATGCATGGGAATTAAGATGCTTTAATGTTGTCGCCAATTTGAATGGCGGCAATGTATTAAATGTAATGTTATCGCCAAGTCAAATGGAGACACCATTAATGATATATGCATATTTAAATATGTACCATGCAGTGCAATTCAAATTCAGTACCGTAATAGTTTCTATTTGCACCAATTAACAATGTCATCTGCATCGAGATATTCTGTTAACACCCACTGCAACGGAGAGACTTTTATCTATGATGAATATGGCTTCAGTTTTCAAAACCCTGATGTTGTTCGACTTACACTCAATAGAAAGTCAAACTTTGTGCACTTTAAAGCTATGTTAGAATCAAAAGTAGGTTAGTTGTCATCATGCAGACAGTTCCGGCATGTAGGCCAGATGGATCTATTGTTGATGGAAATGTAATATTTTCGGCATGTAGACAGTTTCGGCATGTAGGCCAGATGGATCTATTGTTGATGGAAATGTAATATTTCACCGACTCTTCTGGGCATTTCAACCATGAATCCAAGGTTTTGCATTCTGCAAACCTATTATTCAGATTGATGGAACATGGTTATACAGAAAATACAAAGGTACATTGCTAATGGCAGTTGCACAAGACGGCAACAATAATGTATTTCCCATTGTCTTTGCTCTAGTTGAAGGTGAGACTGCTTCTGCTTGGATTTTCTTCCTTAAGAATCTCAGAATATATGTTGCTCCACAAGCCAATCTCTGTTTGATTTCAGATAGGCATGTTGCTATTGAGAGTGCTTACAATAACCAAGATAACGGGTGGCATAATTCTGTCTACCCATGTCTATTGCATTAGACATATCGCACAAAACTTCATGCGTGCAATCAAAGATAGGAACCTTCGCAAAAAACTTGTGAATGCAGGGTATGCTTTAACTCAACCATCATTTCAATACTATCGTGACGAAATTAGATTGTCAAATGCATATGCAGGAAGGTGGTTAGAAAACATTTCAGTGGACAAGTGGACAAGGGCATTTGATGGTGGATGTCGTTGGGGCCACATGACAATAAATCTTGTGGAATGCATGAACGATGTCTTCAAAGGAATTAGAAACCTACCTATAACAGCAGTGTAAGATCAACCTATTTTAGTTTGGCATCTTAATTTGCATCAAGAGGAAAAAAATGGAATGCGGTGTTAATGTCTAGTCAAGTTTACAATCAATGCATAATGAAAGTTTTGAAAGATGAAATTATTAAGGCTAGCACACATTCAGACGCAAGCTCTGACCGTCATGGGAGAAATTTAAGTGTTAAGGAAACAATTATTCACAATGAAGGAAGGCCATTCTTATAATATGATGTCAGACTAGACAGTTGTTGGTGTGATTGTGGAAAGTACCAGGCCTTCCGGGTACCTTACTCTCATGTAATTGTGTCATACGCGCATGCTCGTCAGGACTCGTATGTCGCTCCCAAAAGATGAGACTGGGCTCAAATGAGGTACAGACGCGAACGGTCGGCGAAAGGAGGATGTGAGAACACACAGGAGTGAACTCACAGGAAATGAAAAGAGTCGCCAGCTAGGCATTTTTATCCCGAAGGAAAGGCAATGCTGCATAGACCTAGAAGGATATGGATAAGACGGTTGCGAACCAGAGAGACTGAGAAAGGGGGTTGGTTACAACCTGGGAAGGTATTAGCACCCAGATTGTCCGTCGTACTCGACGGGATCCACGCTTAAAAGATTTGTGTTTTAAAGGGGTAGTGTCAGTGCAATTTGTGTATCAAAAGCTGGAAAGAATGCAAGTGTCAGTGTAAAAGAAGTGTGAAGTGTATAAATGTACAGTGTCAGTGTGAGAACAAGAATAAGATGCTCAAGATCATGAGGCTTAAAGAATAATGCTGGAAGGAGGGGGAATATACAGAGACTTTTGTTCGATAACTGTTAAGTTATGCCTACGTATCCTCTCGTGCAATGAGGAAGTCAGAACACCGTAGTTCGACCCAAAGGGACTGAAAAGTGATTTGACTTGTGAACTGCTTGCTTGTCTATGCTCAAGTGTATGACCTGTCTGGCTCAGGTGCAAACTGTCTTGCATTAGACGGAAGAAGCGAGTTCTCGTTTGTGAGTGAATGAGGTGAGAAAAGAATCCCGGAGGAGACGATTATTGTTTGTTTTTGTGTTTTCAATATTTTATTGCTTTTTGAAGATCTGTCATAAGTTAATGAGCTTAAGCCTAAACCAATGGATTTAGTAAACTCATCACATCTTCCCTCTGATTAGGGGTAATGAGAATGCCTTAAGTGTGAAGTCAGCTTCTCACACTTAATTACCATGGTGTAGGATTAAGATCATTAACCTACTTGTGATTATTTAGATGTTTTTGTTGTTTTTGTTTAGTGTTAAGTGATGAGGTTAAGCCATAATCAAGGATTAAACAGACTCATTACACCATCCTAATAGAAGGATAATAGATGAGAATGTTTAAGCTGAGGAAAGCTCCTCAACTTAATCCATGATTAGGGATTAAACTCATGACAAGACAAAGCCTTCATTAAGTGGATTTTAGTTGATGATAAGATGATGAAGTGATTTTTAGGGTTTGTAAGACAACTTGAGGGGGACTTGTCCATTAACACTAGGGTTAGTCCTTCTTAACCAATTAAGAAAGAATTAGAACCCTAATGCAAGGCCCAAGTTACAAGCTTGGTGTCTTGATGATTATTAAGTGGATTGATTAAAGGATTTAAACACATTAAGGGTTTAACACTTAGGATTAAAATTATACACTCCATCCTAATAGAAGGATGCAGGCATAAGCTTAATCACAAAGCCTTAAAGCCTTTAGGGTTTAGTCCCTGATTATGAGGTGAGAAGAGAAGACTCAAAAGAGACACAAAGGTAAAACTAAGTGGGGGACTAATCAAAAACCCTAATCATTGTCATGCTTGGTTGTTCCTAAAGTTTGTGAGGTTAACAAGAGAAATCTTCAATGGAACCACCAGGAAGCAGATGAAAGGAGCAAAGGAAGCAAAGCAACTTGCTTCATTTAAGAAGACAAGTCACTTGAGGAAAGAAAGTAGGATGAAGAAGAAAGAGCAAGCTCAATCTCAAACACAAAACAAAATGCAGCAAGGATTCATAAGATAGATGAAAAGAAGTTGTGAGAAGTGAAGGCAAATTCACTTCTCAAAATGACTTACCACCTGAAAAGTTAGTGAAAGGAATGCAATGCAATGCAAAATGAGATGAAATGACATGATGCAAACCAAAACCAGAAGCATGTATGTGATGATAATGATGTTATGAGATGATACAAACATGAATCAAGGCAAGAGGATGATCATATGAACATATGGATGCAAAAGAAGCAAGCTTAGAACCATGATCATACATGAAAAGTTATGAGATGCAAATGACATACAACATGGCAAATGAAAGATGAAATGATCAAACATGCTTCTAATATGTCTTAAGATGTCCAATGAATCAAATGGATGCACAAAATGCTATGGCAAGTCATGGTATGTAAGCAAATGCAAGATGAATGCAAAAGGAAGCCCAAATTAGGGTTTATGATCAATGCACAAAATAAAAACCAAAACCAGAAGCAAACATCATGATAAAAAAATTGAAAATGCATCAAATGGAACCCTAAACCTACATTAACTCACTGCCCAAAGGAGGGGTTCTAACTCTTAACCTAATTAGGGTTATGAATTTCCTAAGATTTCTAGGGTTTTAGGATACCTTGATAAGAAAAATATCAAACAAATTGAAAATGCAAGATCAAATCATGCCCATTTAATCCTACAAACTACATGATATGCAAGACACAATGCAAAAAGAATAAAAGTCCAACTCTCAATGGATGGGCAGAAATGATTTTTTGAAGTTTGGATCAAAATATTACCTTGAAAAGATTTTAATTCCATGAAAATTTATCAAAAAGTCATCAAAATCAAAAAGAAATTTGGTTTGAGAGTTGGACAATGTTTCTAAATGATTTTAAAGGTTTCATGAATTTTTTGGTGATTTTTAAATACCTAAAAGTATTTTTAATTAATTAATTCTCATTAATTAATTAAAAATAAACTTTTAAATGATTTAAAAATATTTTTTAATGCAAAAAATAAAAATAAAAATGTTTTTGGTTTCTGAAAAATTAATAAAAGTTTGTACAAAAATTTTCAGAATTTTTAAAATTGTTTTGCTATTTTTAATTAAATGTACAAATTAAATGAGAAAAATATGAAATAAAATTAATAAAATGAAAAGTATGAGCAATGGACGGATCAGATTGAAACTGGGGAAGGGCCTGTTGACCACGCGCGCAATCCAATGGTCTCAATTCAAATTTGGTTAAATCAGGTTTATGAATTAATTAATTGGGATTAATTAAGTTAATGGAGATTAGGGTTTCTGAGGACACATCCTGGCCACTCAAACACGCGCCAGTCAGCCTAAGTCAACGCATCTAACGCACCAAATTCAAACCTCAGTTAATGACACAGATTAGGGTTAATGGTTCTCAGGTGGCCGGAGAAGACTTCCGGTCGTCTTCTCCGGCGAACCAAAACCCTAGGTTTCACTACAAGCCACCCCACTTCAAATTAAACACAGGGAAATGATCCTCTAACATCATGGAACATAAATCAACCATCAAACAACATCTAAACTACATGAATCAAGCAAATCGAAGCAAACATTTTTCACGGGAGAAAATTCAGAACATCAATACATCCTCATTTTCCACTCATTTTCAATTTCAAACACATCATGATGATCAGGATAACATGTAGAATCAGTTTATAACAAGTAAATGAAGTTCTGGAAAATTTGTTCTTGAGCTATACCTGAGATGGAGCTTTCTGATCCTGTGCTTTCTGGGCTGTTTCTTGGTGCAAACCCACTCCTTTGAACCCTCTGATGATGAAATGAAGCTCAGGAAGCTTTGAGAATGGCTAGTTTTTGAAATGGCAGAAGTTCTGCTCAAAGGAAGGTGGTGATCGTGTTTTTGATTTTGTGACTTTCAGGCTATGGTGATGGGTGATTTGTGACCAGGGAAGTGTGCTGAGTTGATTTGTGGAATTGGTTTTTGTGTTTGAGACTTGTGCAATCAGTTTCGAAGGCTTTTGCAATTTGGAGCAAAAAGTGATAACTATGGCTTGGGTGTGTTTCAGCTTGCAATGTCTGGTGTGTTATGCTGGCCTTGGTCCATGTATCAAAAGGGGATAGGTCAGAGAGTTGTTGCTGGCCTATGGTGATTGGTATGGGTCTTTTGCCAAAAAGTCAACTTGATGTGTACTTGAGGTATGGGCAATGGTACAACTTGCTTTTTGGCATGCTTGGGCTCAGCTTGAATCAAGGAATGTTGTGGAAAGAGTTTAGAGGCAAGGCAGCAAGTGGTTTATAACTTATGATGAGTTTTGCAAGTTGATTCTTGTTTGGTTCCTTTGAGATATCTTGCTCCATAAGCCATAAAAATGAGAGATCTTTTGGTGCAATCTGACTTTTAGGTCTTGTATGATCATGTTGTGAAGTTTAGAAGTCCATTTGATAGCTCAATTTGCCTTGACAAGTGAATTTGCAACTTTGCCTCTTTGGTAGAAACTTTGAAATTTTGTGATTTTTGCCAACTTTGACAAGCCATAACTTTTGATCCAAGATGAATTAGGTCATGTTCTTGTACTTTTTGAAAAGGGAATGATCCATTCTACAACTTTCATGACCAAAGTTTTTTCATTTGAAGCATTTTTGAATCAAAAAGCAAGGGTTGAAAAAGTTTCCCAAAATGGCAATTTCATTAAAAAGTCAACTTTCCCAAAAAGTCAACTTTGCAAAAGACTTGGAATTCTTCAATTTTGTGAGCTTCCAATTTCTTCTATGATCAAATAAAGATCATACACAATCAAAATGATGAAGAACACCCTTTGGTTGGGTCATTGGGGGCCTCAGATGCCCTGATTTTACACTGACTTGCTTGAAAAGTCAACTCTTGATCAGATGACTTCCCCAAGGAATTTCTTCATGAAAATTGATATGCATACTCCCTATACCATATAGAGACCAATAGAAACAAGAATGACCAAAAAATTTGGAGTTATGGCCTTTGAAACCAAAACCCTAATTCTAGGTCAACTGTCAAACCTGGCTTTGCTTCCATGCCATTCTCAGTTCTTGTGATTCTTTGACTTCCTTGACTTTGAGGGGATATAATATGATGCTTGAACATACATGGACCCCTTTTGAAGTGATTAATGTCCTTTGGAGTGGCTCAAGAAGCTCTTGGATTGCTCAGATCACAAACCCTAGATGCAGATGACTTTGAATCAATGCAGTGAAACAAAAATGTGATATGAGATGGTATGATTGAGATTATGCATATAAGGAGATCACAAGCCATGGGTGAATGGGTGAGGGCAAATTTGGGGTGTTTACAGCTGCCCCTATTCAAACATGAGTTAGCTGTGCAGGATGTAAGCAACGGCTTAACAGGCAAACAAGATAACTTGTGGTTGAATACCAAAGACAGTCCAAAATTTGCACTCACAGAATGAAGAAGAAAAGGGATATAGATTGTAAAAGAAAATAAAGTATATTATAAAGTGCGGGCGACGGAGGACGACCGTCAAGCAGAGGACGACTGCTGGGGAAGGAGCAATGACGGGGACGGCCGACATGCTGGGGATAAAAGGGATCATGATGGGGACGGCCATCAAGTAAAGTTATAAGATTCTCTTGGGGATTAATGAAAAATGATGGGGACGGCCATCAAGTTCATAAAGTAATGTAACCAACGATGGGGACGGCCATCGGGCTAAACTGATGAAAGACGATCATCAGGAAAAAGAAAAGGGACCACGACGGGGACGGCCATCGGGTTAAAGAATAAATGAAATAATGATGAGGGACGGTCATCAAAGGTGAAGGACGATCACCTAGCAGGGGACGGCTGCTCTGAAAGGGGTAAGATGAGGTACGGTCATCTAAGGTGAAGGACGATCACCTGGCAGGGTACGGCTGCCAAAAATATCGCGACATAGGACGAATGCCGGATAAAAGGTCAATGATGGGGACGGACATCGAATGAGCATGATGGAGGACGACCATCAAGAGGTGAAGGACGATCACCTAGCAGGGGACGGCTGCTCTCAAGGTTTATCATGACATAGGACGAATGTCAGATAACAAGATCAACGATGGGGACGGCCATCGGATAAAATGATGAAGGACGATCATCAAAAAAAGGTGAAGGACGATCACCTTAGCAGGGGACGGCTGCTAAATATCACGACATAGGACGAATGTCGGGTAGAAAAGGTCAACGATGGGGACGGCCATCGGATGAGCATGATGAAGGACGATCATCAAGAGGTGAAGGACGATCACCTAGCAGGGGACGGCTGCTCTCAAGGTTTATCATGACATAGAACGAATGTCAGATAACAAAAGAAATTGCTTTGCTGGCAATCTACTGGGGAATAGTAAACACGGACGAGTGTTTATATCCAAGAAATAAAGGGTATAAGTGTTTTGACGCTGTGTATAGATTAAAGATGCGGACGAGCATCCCTAAGACTACGATACGGACGATTATCGGGTAGAAACGAATACTGACACGTGTTCAGAGATGATGATACAGACGAGTACCAACTGGTTGACAAGGAACACGGACGATTGTTGAATCTGAGGGGACTCCTCTGGGGAATAGTAGACACAGACGAGTGTCTATATTCAAGAAGACAAAAGTGTTTGACTCAGTGTATGGATTAAAGATGCGGACGAGCATCCCTAAGACTACGATACGGACGAGTATCGGGTAGAAACGAATACTGACATGTGTTCAGAGATGATGATACAGACGAGTACCAACTGGTTGACAAGGAACACGGACGAGTGTTGAATCTGAGGGGACTCCTCTGGGGAATAGTAGACACAGACGAGTGTCTATATTAAAGAAGACAAAAGTGTTTGACTCAGTGTATGGATTAAAGATGTGGACGAGCATCCTTAAGACTATGATACAGACGAGTATCAGGTAGAAACAGACGCTTGACGCATGCTCTGAGATGATGGTACGGAAGAGTACCAACTGGTTAACAAAGAACATGGACGAGTGTCGAATCTGCGGGGATATGAATGGTGTATACAAGATACGGACGAGTATCTGTATGAGTAAAATAAGTATGAGTAGTGTATATTTGATTGTTCAAACTGCTGGGGAGAGTGACACAGACGAGTGTCAAAAAGGAAAGTATAGTATAAACAAGTATCTGATATACAAAGTGTTTAAGTAATTATGCTGGGGAAGGTGACACGGACGAGTGTCAAGGAATTGTATATATGTATCTGTGAATGCAAAGAGGACGCCTTGGCTTTCTATTGGGGATATGACACGGACGGGTGCCACGAGGTGTATGTACTGATGTTTGGGAGTGTAAGGCAACTGTTTTAGCCTTAGTTCTCTGCTGGGGAATCTGGGGAGCATTCTGTATATTGTTGATGGATCGTCATCATTCATAAGTGTTTGATTCAGAACATGGCTTATGATTATGCAATATGTCTGATTTTTGTCGTAATGCTCCGTATTTAGACGGAATGCTACGCTCTGTGGGGGTGAATATGATGCGAATGCTATGATTATGCGAAGGATACCAATCCGGGATTCGGATCCCGTTGCTGCGAAGATCTCTGGTCGATCTGTTTGAAATGGACATCCCAGCTGGGGATGAGATCGTCGGTAGGTCTGGTGCATATGATTCTGCTTGGGGAAATGGGTCAATGATAGACCTATTCCAGTAAATGAAGGACCCAGCTGGGGTTTGTAGAAGCCTTCATCACTCTGTCGTGATTCCTTCATGCGTTGCTCTTTTGATAGAGGCTGAAACTCTGTGGGGAAGTGGTTCCCTGGCTTTTGTACTTAGCTGAGGAGAAAGAATGATTAGCACCTCGGCTGGGAGAAGTAACCAGTGGCAACTCAGTTGGGGAGAAAACACTTTGGGTGTTAAGACTGAGTGAGTGATTTGTCAGCTTGCCGGGATGAGGCTTACATGCCCCATGTTGTGCCTTGAGTACCTGCAACCCTGAAAAGACAGAGAAACGCACAAGTGATCCCGAGGTATCCCTTACCGGATTCCGTCATAGGAGTTAGACACTCCCGAGAATAAGTATATTCCCTGCAAGCATGTATTTTTAGAAGGAAAGCATTTGTATTTATGCAATCAGTATTTTAAGGATACCAGACATTTTTGCAAATGAAAATGAAGTGTACGGGGCGAAACATGACTGAAAATCTGATTTTATTAATTCATGTGCCCTGAATTGGCAAGATACAGTCAAAGAAACAAATCCCCTGAAAATGAGGAGATTGTTACAAATTGAGAAACAAAATGCTGGCAATGTTGATGACGCTTCAAGGAGCTTCCCTTTGGCTATGACTCATATGACATTTGACGCTCTTCTAGTCTTGCTTTATGAAGAAGGCTGATTCTGAGTGAAGCTTGATCCTTTCGAGGCTCACCAAGTTGTAGGTGATACAGACGAATTCAGAATGCAGTTGTTCGCTTATTCCCTTATTTTGCATGGATCGCCCTTTCGGGTTTTCAATCCATCGGGATACCCATTTTTGCCTGAATTGTCCAATGCGGCTTTTCAACTCAGCGGGTGTACGTTTTTATTTATTTTCCCTTATTTTTGCCCGAGTCTTTTATTCTGTTTTTTGACTCGCCGGGATGCCCTATTTTTGCCTGGATTTACATTCTGTTTTTGTGTCCAGCGGGTCATTTTATGCGAAGTATTTTTTAACTGCATCTGAATTCACAAGGGACGGGAAGTCTTCACCATCCATAGTGCTGAGCATCAGTGCTCCACCAGAGAAAACTTTCTTTACTACGAATGGTCCTTCATAGTTCGGGGTCCACTTGCCCCTGTGGTCTGTATGAGGAGGGAGGATTCTTTTCAGCACAAGATCTCCTACTTGGTACTCTCGGTGCCTGACTTTTTGATCAAAGGCTTTCTTCATTCTTTTCTGATACAACTGCCCATGACAGATTGCAGCCAATCTCTTCTCTTCGATCAGGCTCAGTTGTTCGTATCGGGATCGGACCCATTCTGCTTCGTTCAGCTTAACATCCATTAACACCCGTAAGGAGGGTAATTCAACTTCAACAGGTAGGACTGCCTCCATACCATACACAAGCTGATACGGTGTTGCCCCAGTGGATGTTCTAATTGACGTGCGGTACCCATGCAAGGCAAACGGTAGCATTTCGTGCCAGTCTTTGTAGGTGACTACCATTTTCTGCACGATCTTCTTGATATTCTTATTAGTTGCCTCAACCGCGCCGTTCATCTTCGGCCGGTAAGGAGAAGAATTGTGGTGTTGGATCTTGAAGTCCCGGCACAGTTCTGCCATCATTTTGTTATTCAAGTTGGAACCATTGTCAGTAATGATTCGCTCGGGAACTCCGTATCGACAGATGATATCTCTCTTCAGAAATCTGGCTACCACTTGTCTTGTAACGTTTGCATAGGAAGTTGCTTCGACCCACTTGGTGAAATAGTCAATGGCAACCAGGATGAATCTGTGGCCATTTGAAGCAGTCGGTTCAATCTTGCCAATCATGTCAATGCCCCACATAGCAAAGGGTAAGGGTGACGACATCACATTCAAAGGATTGGGAGGCACATGCACTTTATCCGCATAAATCTGGCATTTATGGCATTTTCTGGCATAGGCACAACAGTCGGCATCCATTGTGATCCAGTAATAGCCTGATCTTAGCAATTTCTTGGCCATTGCATGTCCTCCAGCATGGGTACCAAAGGATCCTTCGTGCACCTCGTGCATCAACAAGTCTGTTTATGTTCTATCAACGCATCTGAGGAGTACCATATCAAAGTTTCTCTTGTACAGGGAACCGTCAGTGTTCAGAAAGAAACTACCAGCAAGCCTCCTTAGTGTCTTCTTATCATTGGAAGATGCCCCAGGTGGGTATGTTTGATCCTCCAAGAAGCACTTAATGTCATGGAACCAAGGCTTATTATCTTTGACAACGTCTGCTGCGAACACATATGCTGGTCTGTCAAGTCTGGACACTGAAATTTGAGGTACAAAGTTGGCAGCTTGAACTTTGATCATGGATGAAATGGTAGCCAGAGCATCCGCAAACTGATTCTCGTCCCGAGGGATATACTCAAGCTTGATTGTTGTAAAGAAAGTCAATAACCTCCTTGTATAATCCCTGTAAGGTATCAGATGATCCTGGTGGGTGTACCATTTGCCATTGGTTTGATTGACTACCAGAGCTGAATCTCCGAATACGGTTAAAGTCTTGATCCTGAGGTCAATGGCTTCCTCAAGACCCATAATGCAGGCTTCGTATTCAGCTTCGTTGTTAGTGCAGTTGAAAGTGAGTTTTGCCGAGTAAGGCATGTGAACTCCTTTAGGTGTAATGAGTACTGCACCAACACCACGACCGTTCATATTAACAGCCCCATCAAACATCATAGTCCATTCTTCTTCTGGGTCGGGCCCCTCGGTGTGAACAGGCTCTTCATGATCTTTTGCTTTTATGAACATGATGTCTTCATCAGGGAAGTCAAATCTCATAGGCTGGTAATCATCAATGGGTTGCTCAGCAAGATATTCAGACAATACACTGCCCTTGATGGCTTTCTGAGATGTGTACTGGATGTCATATTCTGTGAGGATCATTTGCCATCTTGCAACTCGTCCGGTAAGTGTTGGCTTCTCAAATATGTACTTAACTGGGTCCATCTTTGAGATTAATAAGGTAGTGTGGGTCAACATATACTGTCTCAGTCGGCGAGAAGCCCACGCTAAAGCACAGCAAGTTTTCTCGAGCAGTGAATAACGTTGTTCACAGTCGGTAAACTTTTTGCTTAGGTAGTATATTGCATACTCTTTTCGACCAGACTCGTCATGCTGGCCCAGCACACACCCCATTGACTCTTCTAAAACTGTCAAATACATGATTAGAGGTCTTCCTTCAACTGGAGGCATAAGGATTGGAGGCTCTTGTAAGTATTCCTTGATCTTGTCAAAAGCCTTCTGGCAGTCTTCATTCCACCTGACCGTTTGTTCTTTTCTTAGCAGTTTGAACAACGGTTCGCAAGTTGCTGTAAGGTGAGATATGAACCGCGAAATGTAGTTCAATCGACCTAAGAACCCTCGAACTTCTTTTTCTGACTTTGGTGCAGGCATTTCTTGAATGGCTTTGACTTTATCAGGGTCAACTTCAATCCCTTTCTCGCTCACAATAAATCCCAGCAGCTTACCAGATCGCACCCCGAATGTGCATTTGTTGGGATTCAACTTCAGTTGGTACTTCCTCAGACGCTTGAATAGCTTCAGCAGATTTACCAGGTGGTCTTCTTCAGTGAGGGACTTGGCAATCATGTCATCCACATAACATTCTATTTCTTTATGGATCATATCGTGGAATAATGTCACCATAGCCCGTTGATACGTTGCACCAGCATTCTTCAGTCCGAATGGCATCACCTTGTAACAGAGCGTGCCCCAGGGTGTGATGAAAGTTGTCTTCTCCATGTCTTCAGGTGACATCTTAATCTGATTGTATCCTGAAAATCTGTCCATGAAGGAGAACACCGAGAACTGAGCCGTATTATCAACCAATACATCAATGTGAGGTAATGGGAAGTCATCTTTCGGGCTGGCTCTGTTCAGATCCCGGTAGTCAACACACATTCTTACTTTGCCGCCTTTCTTAGGCACAGGTACTATATTAGCAACCCACGGCGGATAGCTAGTTACAGCAAGGAACCCGGCGTCCCACTGCTTTTGTACCTCTTCTTTGATTTTCATTGCCATGTCTGGGCGAGTACGACGCAGTTTCTGTTTAACCGGCGGGCAATCTTCTCTTAAAGGCAGCTTGTGCATAACAATGGCGGTGTCCAACCCTGGCATATCTTGATAAGACCAAGCAAACACATCCACATATTCCCGAAGCAGGTCAATCAATTGTCTCTTCACTGAGTCTTGTAAGCAGGCCCCGATTTTAACCTCTTTCACGTCTTCATCTGTACCAAGATTAATCGTTTCGACCTCCTCCTGATGAGGAGTGATAACCCTTTCCTCTTGTCTCAACATCCTGGCTAGCTCTTCAGGAAGCTCATACTCTTCTTCAACCCCTTCATCAGCTTGATTGATTGGATTGCCAAAGTCATACGAAGTCATAGCCGTGTTGTTGTCGGTGCGGTCTGGCAGGCACTCTCTGCAAGGGTTCAGTTTGTTCATTTTAGTGATTGATTTTAATCTTGTTTAGAAAAGTGAAATAAAGTTGTCATTTTGAAAACATTGCCATTTATTTTTGTACAAAAAGAAAAATGGAAAAACAGTGAGCGGAAAAGAAAAAGACTCATTTGCAAAAGATGTCTGATATTTCATTGATTAATCTTGTTGCACAAAATTACAGATGGCCCGATTACAAAATGAGTCTTGTCATCTTGGGCAAGATGCAAGACTTGATGCATGCTCAAAATACAGGAAATAATAATTACTCTGCAGGAGTAACTCTTATAATTTCCTGGGAAGACCAGTTTGAGATACTACTCCCCGGGATCTTTGGACGGATCTAACTCTCCAGGTTGCGGTCGCTTTCATCCTCGTCTTCCAAGTTGTTCACGGCATCGGGGGTGAGCATCCCCCCACTGACAAAATTGGGCTTCTCAGCAGCCTCTGCTTGATCTTGTTGAGTTGGTTTGTAACCCAACCCAAATCTATCCTCCTTCTTCTCTACGGGCAGCAACTTGCCCCAGCCTTGGGCACTCCCTTCTTCAACAACCTTTCGGGCTTGTTGATAAGATGTCATTGAGGTTCCAGGCACAGCGGATGCTTCATTTATGTTCAAGGCCTCGAACCCTTGACTCATAGTTTCGTGGATCTCCCCATCCATCTCAATGTATTTGTATGTAGCCAGATGGCTAACAAATATATCTTCCTCTCCACAAATAGTAACGACTTGGCCCTCCCACTCGAATTTTAACTTCTGGTGAAGGGTAGACGTAACTGCGCCAGCGGCATGAATCCAAGGTCTACCCAACAAACAGCTGTAGGCCGGCTGAATGTCCATCACGTAGAAGGTCGTTTTGAAAGTTTGTGGGCCAATCGTTATAGGCAACTCAATTTCTCCCAGAACTGATCTCTTAGAACCGTCAAAGGCTCTCACTACCAAGTTGCTGGGTCGTAATGCCAATCCTTCATACTCCAGCTTCACAAGGGCTTTTTTAGGTAAGACATTGAGGGATGACCCTGTGTCTACCAGTACATGGGAAAGAACTGCACCCTTACACTCCATGGTAATGTGCAAAGCCTTGTTGTGATTGCGGCCTTCCGTAGTCAAATCAGTGTTGGTAAATCCTAGTCCATGACTAGCGTTGACATTCCCAACCACTGCCTCTAACTGATTGACTGTAATCTCCTCTGGCACATAAGCTGCGTGCAAGACTTTTAATAATGTGTTCCGGTGAGCCTCAGAGCACATTAGCAATGATAAAATGGAGATCTTGGAAGGTGTCTGGTGAAGCTGGTCCACTATCTTGTAATCACTTTTCTTGATGATTCTCATGAATTCATCAACCTCTTGATCGAAAGGGGTTTTCAAAGCTTCTTTAGCAACTTGATCTTCTTGCACCATGCTCTTCCCTTTTGCCTTGGCAGCAGCTTCTGCTTCGGCACTGGGTCTTGGAATTTGCGGGGCAAAGAGACGTCCGCTTCGAGTGAAGCCTCCGAAGCGGACTCACATTGTCTATTTGTGGTGAAGAAGTTGGTGATTCCAAAGTGATTTTCTGTCCTTCGCAGTATAGATCGGAGCCGTAATGCCAAGGGATGGCATTACTGCTTTCATAAGGTATTGGCCCAGGCACTGTGATAGTAACTGGACTGATAGCAGCTGCAGAAGGGACCATGATAGTATGTGGATCATAGTATATCGTAACCGGTGCCCTGACAGGAGTGGCACTTTGTGAGTTGTAGGCAGAATCATTTGCAGGATCATAATAAATTGTAACCGTTGAGACACTTCCATTGTTTGTTGTTGATGTTGTAGGAGACACTGTTGACTGGATGGATGTTGAAGTTGTAGAAGGTTCTGAATGAAGGGGTGCTGAAGTTGTAGAAAGGATGTTCGTTGATATTTGGTCCGTTGAAGTAACAGATGAAGCATTTGTTGATGAGATTGAAGAGTTGTTTGGAACAATTGTTGTTGCAGTTGTAGAAGACTCGGGAATTGTTGTTAAGGAGATTGCTGGATTTGGTGGTATTGATGTTGTGATTTGAAGCAGGCCACTCTGGATGAGACCATCTATGCCATTTCTCAAGTTATCGCACCCATTTACCGAAATGTTGCAATAAGCACACCCGAGCTCACACCCAGGGAACATTTGACATTCAAGGAGTTGAGCTTTAATCTCTACCAAGGGTGTCCGAATCTGACCCACACTGGTTATCAAGTAAGACGGTTTATCTCCTTCAATAGCATTGATTCTGGGTCCTCCGTGATTTGGCATAGGGTTCTTATTAACATTTGGTGGGGGTGCAAAGTTTAGAGCTTTGGAATCCACTAGATCCTGTACTTTCATGTGCAAGGCTCTGCACTTCTCCGTACTGTGGCCAGGTGCGTTTGAGTGAAAGGCACATCTGGCGCTGGCGTCATAATTTCTGGGTAGACTGGCAGGATCTGGAGGTGCCAATGTCCTTAGCTCAACCAGGTTGAGTTTCAGGAGTTGCGGCAATAATGTGGCATAGGGCATAGGGATCGGATCAATCACCCTATTAGCCTGAGATGGCCTCTGTTGAAATGGTCTTTGCTGATTGTTGCTGCTGGTGTTGTTGCTGTTATAATTTCTCTGAGGTGGATACTGAGCTTGTTACTGGTAGTGGGATTGTTGCTGAGGTTGGTATGTTGGTTGTGGATGAATTGGAGCGGGAATGGTGACCGCTGCCACAGACCTATGAACATATTTGGGTCTGCCCCTGCTGGTATGAATAGCATTAGTCTCACCAGTTCTTCTTGGGCCCACAAAAGGCTTTCTCGGGTTGTTGGAAGAGCTTGCACCGTTGTCAGAAATTTTACCCATCTTTAATAGGCTCTCAATTCTTTCTCCAGCTATAACTACATCCGCAAAGCTAGTGGAAGAAAAGGCAGCTAGCCTATCAATGTACGTCCCTTGGAGGGTGTTCATAAATATGTCGGCCATCTCCCTCTCCGACATGGGTGGCTGGACAGCAGCAGCAAGCTGTCTCCACCTCTGGGCGTACTCCCGGAAGCTTTCTCTGGATGATTGTGACATTCCCATCAGGAGGGTCCTGTTGGGAGCCATATCCAAGTTATACTGGTATTGTCTAATGAAGGCCTCAGCCAAGTCCTTCCAACATCTGATGGTTGCTCTGGTCAAATGAGAGTACCATTCCCTTGAAGCTCCTGTTAAGCTATCTTCGAAATAAAACATCCATAGCTTTTCATCCATGGTGTATGCCTTCAGCCTCCCCAGAAAGGATTGCAAGTGGGTTCGCGGACAGGAAGTTCCGTTGTACTTCTCAAAGCACGGAGGTTTAAACTTGTGGGGAATCCTGACCCCGTCCACTAAGCCCATGTTCATAACATCAAAACCCAAGGAGTTTTGAGACTCCAGGGACCTTAATTTTTCAGCAATTTCATCTAGCCTTCTGTCATAGGCTTCATCCCCAGCTCCCATCACTGTGAACTGATCTTCCTGGGGGTCTTCTTGCAGTACTCTACCTGTAGTAGCATTCCCTTGTACATTAGCAGGGATGTTGATCTCTGGATGAAGGTGGGGTCTGTAACACGGTGGGAGAACTGACTTTAGTTATGTTGCGGATAGCAAGAGTCGCCACCGACTTTTATTTTATCCAAAGGAAAGGCATAAAAGAACAGGAAAGACCTTTAAAAAGATTTTGGGTTCGGGGGGTAGGTTATACAAAGGGAAGGTGTTAGCACCCTTTATATCCATGGTTATCCATGGGCTCTTAGTTACTTAGCTCACTTTAAATTGTTTTGAGAAGTGTAGTGTGTGATTAAAAATTTTCTTAAGTACTTTATAATGATCCTTGTACGGATATATATAAAGACTTTGTTTTGAAAATTTGTTTGAAATGTAAAGTGTAATGAAGTATTTTTGAAGGAAAGTGAGCAAGTACTTAAGAGGAACCTACCCTATGTTAAGTCTTTATTGTTCTTATATGTTCTTTCAATGGTAAGACTATCCCTATTATTAAGGAATAGGTAGTCATTACCTTGGATGTAAGGGACATATGAAAGGGACATCTGTTTAATGAAGGCAACTGTAGGGTGTATTAAGCATTTTGGAGGGACTGTCATCATTATTCGAAAGGGACTAGATCATATTGAAAGGCAACCATTAAGGGACTTGATCTTTGATTATTAAGGGACTAGATGACTTTTCTTTTAAGGGACTTTTGCTTTATACACCCCACTTGACCTTTTAATTAGGCAACATTGAGAGGCAACCCTAGAAAGTGAGATGGCGATCAAAGATCGACTTACGTGTGTGAGTGTTTAATTTTATATTTATCTTATAATTTAAATGACCTAAATTCAATTTTTAAATACAAATAGTTTTCACTCCCTATTTACTAACCATAGCATAAGAAATAAATAATTTAAATATTTAAGAAAATTACATCCAGGAGCAATTACATAATAATAAAGCAATTTAAATAAATAGCAAAAATAAATAAATAAGTAAATAAGCAAAATATAAATAATAAGTAAAATAAATAAGCAATTTAATTGGGTTAGTGATAATTATATAAACATAATGAAATAAGCAATTGAAATAATTAAAAGATTAAATTTCATGTAAATGATTATTTGAGGTTAATAAGAAAATATAAACAATTAATCAAGATTAATAGGAAAATATGGACAATTATATTAATTATTATAAAATTTTGAATTATATGCAAATTATAAAAATTAAATTAATTTTAAACATATTATAATTACAAGATTAAATTAGCATAGATTCAATTATTACTAAACATATATTTAAAAAATTATTTATATATAAAATTTAGATTATAAACAAATTATAGAAATAATTACATATTATATAAAAAAAATTGATTATAATTGTATTTACAAAAATTAATTATATTAAATAAAACATGTACATGATGATTATATTTACAAAAATTAGAAATTAAAATCACAAGATAAAATTAGGTTTTTTAATTGTTTAGAAAAAATAAATTAGGGTTTTTTAGAAAAATATTTAAGGGTTTAATATACAAAATTATTTTAATAAATATATACATGTTATGATTTAGAAATTATTTTAATTTAATTTAGAAAATAAGAGGAAAATATAACAAAAGGAAAGAAAATAAGAAACCAAAAAAAACAGGACCTGGGATTTGAACCCAGGTCCTTTACCTGGATATTGAGGAGTCTTGCCACTGGGCCACAGGTGCGCTGGTGAATGAGAGGTGAGTCCAGTTGTTTTTATTCTATATCCTGAAAAATCAAGGAAAATAAAAAGAAAACAAAAGGCCTGGGGGATTCGAACCCAGGACCTTACACACAAACACACAAGTACATGACCATTCCAGCTAGATGAGCGAACCTGATAACAAACCAACTACAATTGATAATATATTATATTCAATGAATAAAAGAGAAAAACTCAAAAACATGGTCACAGCCAGGATTCGAACCCCTGCCCTCCTATCACACGCGTGCTGGCCTTTCCACTGGGACAAGCATGTGCTTGTGAAATACAAACAGAAACAATTCATTATATTTTAAAACAATAATTTAAATATGAATTTCGCGCCAGACCAGCTTCATCTTCAACCTTGGATTCGTAGGATTACCTGCGAATTTTGCTATGAAACTACCTGCGAATTTACCTGCACTCATAAAACCTGCGAAATTCAAATACCAACCAAATAGCAAAGTTTCCTGAAATTGATTACACCATTGAATTCCTAATGAAATTTCCAGTCATTCTATGTCTTTAGAATCCATTTATCTTGGCTAGATAATGAAACCCTAAATGAAGCCACAAACCCTAAACATGGTGAATCACGATTCAGGCCATGAAACTTCAGTTTAAATGTCCAGAAAGCTTCTATACTATCACACAAACAAGATTGATCAATCAAAATTCATTAAAAACCATTCCATAACCAGAATCGAAAAATTAAAATGTGATGAATAATTTGAATCGGATTATGTGAATGGAGAGGTTTTAGATGCAAATGATGATTGGTATTGCTTCAGGGATGTCCAAGGAACATTGCTATGTCTTTAGATTACCTTCAAATGCCTTGTGTGAATGAATCCGAATGTGAGTTTTGAGAGGTTTTTGTGAGATGCAAACTTACACTTGGGGAGGCTGGAATTCGTGGCTTGTGCTAGGTTTGTGTTAAGTACTTATAGGAGGATCAATTTAGGTCAAAAAGTTGGATAGTTGTGTATAAGATTTGATTCAAAAAGATTCACAATGATAAGCTTTGAAATTTCAATATTTTTGCATCAACACTTTCTATTTCAAGCCAATCAATGTTATCCTTGTATCAATTTGTTCCATGCTGAATTCATGACTTTCTAGAACCAAAAATAAAATTAAATCTTCATATTTAATATTTTATTTAAATTTAAAATGATTTTAAGTATAAAAAATCATAATAAATTAATTAAATAAAATAAAAATTATGAAAATATCATAGAATTTTCGTGCATGATGTCATGGATTGCTTTGGGTCATTAAAAGTTCAGCCCACTTAACAAAATTTGGTTTTAAACCTCCATTTGCTTCATAAACTTTCCTAAAATTTCCCAACTTTGCAAGGGCACATATCCTTCAATTTTAATGGTATGAGGGTGTTCTTGGACATTTTGGAAAGCTTAAAGAGTCGTCTAAACAACCCCACTGGGTTCATGTCCATATCATTTACCAATCTCAAGTTATGCCCTTTTGAAGTTGTTGACTTTTTGTTGACTTTCAAAAGGACCTATAATGTCTTAGCTCATACCTTCCAAATGAAGCATTTTTGGGCTTGGCTTGTGAGACACAAAGTTGTAGAGAATTCAATTTCCTTCAAAATGAGCTTTGAGTGGAGACTTGGTGATGAAGTATGTGAAAGTTATGGCTGGTCAAAGTTTAGTTGACTTTTACTGAGGAAACCCTAATTTAGAAACTCCTGATTCTTGATGATCTGAAATCTCCTTGATGAATCATGATCAACCCTTGATCAAATGATGAGTTTTACTTCATATACTTGATGTTGGCAAAAAATCATGAAGTTTGACTTTGGTTTGACCACAGTTGACCTCAGTTTGACTTTTTAACTGCTTTGATTGATTTTGACTTATCTGATCATCTGACTGAGCAAACTTTTGAGAAAAGTCTTGAAACTTGTCATGGGGGTTCTTACAACATATAAGATGTTATGAAGCTCACTTGAAGTCTTGGAAATACATCTAGCCTGCTTAAAGTCAAAACCCTAGTTTTGGATGCACTGTTTAGGAGATGCATTGTCTGAGGGAATTGTCAACTCTTCTGACCAATTGTGAACTTTGTGAACCTTGTGAACCATCATAAAATGTCTTGTGAACCTTGTGAACCTCATGGGAGGTCTTGTGAACCTTGTGAACCTCATAAAGTGACTTGTAGACTTCATGAACCCCATGAAAGGTTTTGTAAGCATTGTGGATCTTGTGAACCTCCTAAAGTGACTTGTAGACTTCATGAACCTCATGAAAGGTCTTGTAAACATTGTGAAGCTTGTGAACTTTGTGAATCTTCTTAGCACATAAAGTCTTGTATTGTGAGGGAAAATTTTGGGGTGCAACAGCTGCCCCTGTTCAATTTTCTGAAACCTGAGGGGTTAGATTGGTATATTTGCCAGTCGTGACCTGGAAGGTTGAAGGGGATTGAACATAAAAGCACAAAAATTTGCACTCATCAGTGCATAGAGTGATACAGATGGCTAGTTGAATATACTTGAGTGGGCTTAAAGATGCCACTTGGAGAAAAGTTCTTCAGATACATTTCTTGGAGGATAAAGCAGTCCAAAATATGAAGGTAAAATGATAGCTTTCAAGAGGATAAAGCAGTCCTGAGGTAGTGATATAGTTTCAGGAGGATAAAGCAGTCCTGATGTACTAGAAATTTTCAAGAGGATAAAGCAATCCTGAGGTATTGATAATATGCTTTCAGGAGGATGAAGCAATCTTGAGGTAATAGTATGCTTTCAGGAGGATAAAGCAGTCCTGAGGTAATGATGAGCTATCAGGAGGATGAAGCAATCCTGAGGTAATAATGAGCTATCAGGGGGATGAAGCAATCCTGAGGTAATAGTATGCTTTCAGGAGGATAAAGCAGTCCTGATGTAGTGATGCTTTCAGGAGGATAAAGCAATCCTGATGTACTAGAAGTTTTCAGGAGGATAAAGCAGTCCTGATGGATGATATGCTTTCAGGAGGATGAAGCAATCCTGAGGGACAAGAAGCTTTCAGGAGGATAAACCAATCCTGAGGGATGATAACTTTCAGGAGGATAAAGCAGTCCTGATAATCACAAGTCTGTTTGCTGGAGAATTAACCTGAAAACAAGGTAGCATTCTGTATGATAGTATTAGCTTATGTATTATGTATGCATGTATGATATGATGCACTTAAATAATGTATTATGTATCTATGGATATGTATGTTATGATATGATGTAAATGATGTATGTATGATATGATACTGCCGGAAGCGCTTGGATATCTTCGTATAACCACTGCTGGCCAGGGAAAATAAATCCCAATTCGTTGCTGAAGAATACGAGGAATTCGTTCTCGTCTTGTTTGATAATAAGGCCTATATAACCTCCCGTATGCTGGGGATAGCAAGGTATATATAACCTCCCGTCTGCTGGGGATAGCAAGATATATATAACCTTTGTCTTCGTTTAATAGTAGGGTAGATATAACCTCCCGTCTTCGTTCGTCGTACTCTTATTGGAAAGTAAACTCCCGAATATCCGTATGAGGATAAAAGAGATGGATATAAATTTCAGGGGAGATGTGACTTTATGAAGATGGACTTGTCCTACTGAGGGTTTATAGTTGTCTTGTTAGAGATGAACCGGCGAAGCTTCGTTAACATCCTTTCCCTCGTTCGTCCTTAGTAAATACTATTACTGCATTTTCATGCATTTATGGTAAACATCAATCATATTAAGCATACATGCATTTCTTGTAAACATCAATCATATTCAAAAGCATACATACATTCAAACACAACCAATGGACGTTTCGCTTATGTAAATAGGGTAAAAGTAAATCAGGATTCAAAAATGGATTTTTATTTATATCAAAGAGTGACCCATACATGGGTAAGTTTGTACAAGGAGACATAAACCCTAGTAAGAGGATTTTGTCATAAAGTTTTACAAAACAAAGAGAATCAGCTATGTGGGAAATAATCCTATTGAGTTCCAATTCTACTATTGCCATTATCTTCAAGTATCTCATCTTCTGCTGTTGAGACGGAAACAATTTGATTGAGCTTTATCTGTTCAAACTTGCGTAAGTAGCACAACTGGTTGCAGTTTCATGGGTGATCCAAACGAGACATAGTCATACGCTCTAATCCCTAACTTTTGCCTGGATTGCCCTTTCAGGTTTTCAATCCACCGGGATACCCTTTTTTGCCCAAGCCGCCTTTTCAGGTTTTCGACTTGCCGGGTGTACATCTTTTTATATATATCCCTAATTTTTGCCTAAACCATTTTGGTTTGCCGGGATGCCCTTATTTTTGCCTAGGCTTGTCAACCTAGCGGGTCTCTTTTCATGCGTAGTATTTTTTAACTATGTCTGCGTTTACGGGCTGTGGGAAATCTTGACCATCCATAGTAGTGAGTATCATGGCACCTCCTGAGAACACTGTCTTGACTACAAATGGTCCTTCATATGTTGGAGTCCACTTGCCCCTAGGATCACCCTGTGGTAATATGATACGCTTGATTACCAAGTCACCAGCCTGATATACCTTTGGCTTAACCTTCTTATTAAAAGCTTTGATCATCCGTTTCTGGTACATCTGGCCATGACAAACTGCTGCTAGCCTCTTCTCATCAATCAAATTTATCTGGTCAAGTCGGGTCTGAATCCACTCATCTTCATCCAAGCCTGCATCCTTCATAATTCTTAAGGAGGGAATTTGAACTTCAATGGGCAGAACTGCTTCCATACCATAGACTAAGGAGAATGGGGTTGCCCCTGTTGAAGTACGTATTGTAGTACGATAACCATGAAGAGCAAATGGTAACATATCATGCCAATCCTTGTAAGTAACAGTCATCTTCTGTACAATCTTCTTGATGTTCTTATTAGCAGCTTCAACTGCCCCATTCATCTTTGGACGATACGGAGAAGAGTTGTGATGCTTAATCTTGAACTGCGTGCAGAGATCAGTAATCATAGTGTTGTTCAGATTAGAGCCATTGTCAGTGATAATCCTTTCAGGGATGCCATACCTACATATGAGATTATTCTTAATGAATCGAGCCACAACATTCTTGGTAACAGATGCAAATGAAGTTGCCTCTACCCACTTTGTGAAGTAATCAATAGCAACCAGGATGAAACGATGCCCATTAGAAGCAGTAGGCTTGATCTCACCAATCATATCAATGCCCCACATGGCAAAGGGCCAAGGAGCAGTCAACACATTCAATGGTGATGGAGGTACATGGACTTTATCAGCATAAATTTGACACTTGTGACATGTTCTGGAGTGTTGATAGCAATCAGCTTCCATGGTAGACCAATAGTAACCTGCTCTCAATATCTTCTTTGCCATGGTATGTCCACTAGAATGAGTGCCAAAGATCCCATCATGCATATCTTCCATAATCTCAGTTGCTTCTTTCTTATCCACACAACGAAGCATAGTTGAATCATGATTGCGCTTGTACAAGATCCCATTACTCAAAAAGAACTTAGCAGAAAACCTCCTCAGAAACTTCCTATCTTTGACAGACGCCCCTTCAGGGAACTCCTGAGCTTCAAGATATCTTTTTACTTCGTAGAACCAAGGCTTCTCCTCTGCCCCTTCTGTGTCAATCTCATTGCAGTATGCAGGCTTCTCAAATCTATCAATAGTAATCTTGGGAGCTTCATCATCCCAGCTGATCTCAAACATAGATGCCATGGTGGCCAAAGCATCTGCCAACTGATTCTCTCTTCGTGGGATATGTCCAAAGGTAATCTCTTTAAAATGTGGGATCAAAGACAAAACATGCTCTCTGTAAGGAATGAGATTATCATGCTTGGTATCCCAATCTCCTTTAATCTGACTTACTACCAGGGCTGAATCTCCGTACACGTCAAGGAACTGAATCTTCATGTCAATAGCAGCTTTAATACCCAGGATACATGCCTCATACTCAGCCATGTTATTGGTACAATAGAAACAAAGTATGGCAGTAATCGAGGTATGACAACCTTCAGGGGAACTAATCACAACACCAACACCATTACCAAGTGCATTAGAGGCACCTTCAAAAACCATAGTCCATCGGGATCCTTGTTCAGGTCCGTCATATTGTCCAGGTTCTTTGGTAATGATCATAATGTCTTCATCAGGGAACTCAAAACTCATTGACTGGTAATCATCTACTGCTTGATGAGCCAAATGATCTGCTACAACACTCCCCTTAATGGCCTTCTGAGTAGTATACTGTATGTCATATTCTGTCAAGATCATTTGCCATCTTGCAATTCTTCCGGAGAGAGCGGGTTTCTCAAATATGTACTTGATTGGATCCATCTTTGAGATCAACAAGGTAGTATGAGTCAACATATACTGTCTTAGTCGGCGAGCAGCCCATGCCAAAGCGCAGCAAGTTTTCTCGAGCAGTGAGTATCTTGTTTCACAGTCGGTAAACTTTTTGCTAAGGTAGTATATTGCCTGCTCTTTTCGACCAGACTCGTCATGTTGCCCCAACACACACCCCATTGAGTTGTCTAACACTGTTAAGTACATAATCAAGGGTCTTCCATCAACTGGTGGCATCAAAATTGGAGGTTCTAGCAGATATCTCTTGATTTCATCAAAGGCAGTCTGGCATTCATCATTCCATTCCATCACCTGATCTTTCTTCAACAACTTGAAGATTGGCTCACAGATGGCAGTTAATTGGGAAATAAATCTTGCAATGTAGTTCAATCGTCCCAAGAAACCTCTAACCTCCTTTTCAGTGCGGGGAGCTGGCATCTCTCGTATAGCTTTCACTTTTGCAGGATCTACTTCAATACCTTTTCCACTGACAATGAAACCCAGGAGCTTTCCAGATCTAACTCCAAAAGTACACTTGTTTGGATTTAATCTCAACTTGTATTTCTTCAACCTCTCAAACAATTTATGCAAATGATCAAGATGTTGCTCTTCATTCTGAGACCTGGCTATCATATCATCCACATATACCTCTATCTCATGATGAATCATATCATGAAACAAAGCCACCATAGCACGCTGATATGTTGCCCCTGCATTCTTCAAACCAAATGGCATCACCTTATAACAAAAAGTGCCCCACTGTGTAACAAATGTTGTCTTCTCCATATCTTCAGGAGCCATCTTGATTTTATTGTAACCAGAGAAACCATCCATAAAAGAGAATACCTTATGCTGAGCAGTGTTGTCTACCAGAACATCAATATGAGGAAGTGGGAAGTCATCTTTGGGGTTGGACTTGTTCAAATCTCTGTAGTCTACACACATACGTACCTTACCATCTTTCTTAGGAACCGGTACCACATTTGCAACCCACTGAGGATAAGAAGTCACTGCTAAGAACCCTGCATCAAACTGTTTCATTACCTATGCTTTGATCTTCTCTGACATTTCAGGACGCATGCGACGAACCTTCTGCTTCTTTGGACGACAATCTTCTTTTACTGGTAAACGGTGAACCACAATGTCTGTATCCAACCCTGGCATATCTTCATAAGACCAAGCAAAAATCTCCACATAGTCACGTAACATCTGAATCAATCTGCTCTTGACACTATCCTCTAATTCAGCCCCTATCTTGACCTCTTTCCTGTTTTCTTCAGTTCCCAGATTCACAACTTCGACTGGCTCTTCATGTGGTTGTATAGCTTTCTCTTCTTATTGTAACAACCTAGCAAGCTCTACAGGTACTTCACAATCGTCCTCATTTCCGTCTTCAGTTTGATAGATCGGATTCTCGAAATTATAATTGGCAATAGTAGAACTATTATCAACAGGATCCAGAGTGGATAAGGATCTGCATTTTAGTGATGTGGGTGTGTGTAAGAACACATAGCTGATAAAACAAAAATAAAAGAAAAGAAGACAAGGAACACAATATTTACGAAAACGAAACGTCCACTGATTTTATTGAATGAAGTATGCAAATGAAATGACAGCCCGTAACAAGCACACCATTGTGCCCCGGGTAAGGCACAAGGCTTAAGAGTTCAATTGTTCAAGAAATTACAAACTTAAAAGCAACAACACAGTAATAGTATTTACTCCTGACTAAAGGAGATAGGGATAATATCTTCAGCTTTCCAATTATTGAGTCCAGCACCCACAGTAGGAAAAATCCAGGCATCCAGATTGTAGTCTTCATCATAGTCTCCCACAGCATTAATTTGATCTTTCATAACCCCTTGATTGGTGATACGAACAGCACGAGCACGACGAACAGCCTTCTGGGACTCTTCATCCACCACAGCTCTAGCGTCATTGAGGGAGGCCATTGCCATTGTTGGAGGTACTCTGGTGATTACAGGAACTTTCTTGGCAACCGGAGGAGCTACATAATCATTAACAATCCAAGGAACCACTTCAAACGTCTGACACGGAGTTTCAATGTATTCACCTTCCATTTCCAGATACTTGAAGGTATTCACATGGCTGACAAAGTATTCTTCTTCTCCATAGACAGTAACAACCTTTCCTTCCACCGGATATCTTAGTTTCTGATGTAATGTAGAGGTTACAGCACCTGCCCCATGGATCCAGGGACGACCAAGCAGACAAGAGTATGAAGGACGAATATCCATCACATAAAATGTAGCAGTAAAAACCTGAGAGCCAACTTTGATTGGAAGATCAATTTCCCCATGCACTACTCTTCTAGAACCATCAAAAGCCTTCACCACAATACTGCTGGGCTTCAGTACAGCATCTTCAGGACTCAGCTTATTCAGGACTTCCTTGGGCAACACATTCAGAGAGGAACCATTGTCTATCAATACATGTGATAGGGTAGTGCCCCTGCATTCAATTGAGATATGCAAGGCCCTGTTATGATCCCTCTTGGCAGGGGTCAAATCAGCATCAGAAAATCCTAACCCATTATCATAGGTCAGGTGGGCAACACAATTCTCAAACTGGTCAACAGAAATTGCATTGGGTACATGAGCAGTCTTCAGAAACTTGATCAAGGCTTTGGCATGAGCCTCCGAACATAACAACAAGGACAACATAGAAATCTTTGAGGGAGTATTCCCCAACTGATCAACAATGTCATAATCACTCTTGCGAATGATTTTCAATACTTCTTCCATCTGCTTAGCGAGATCATCAGCAGCTGGCACATCAGTAGATACAGGTTCAATAACAGGACCTTTGCCCCGAGCATCAGTGGTGGAAGTAGCAGCAGGAGCAGCTGCATTCTTGGAAGTAACTGGAGGTGAGAAGACTCTTCCACTACGTGTGATCTTACTAGATCCAGCAATATTGTCAACATCAACAGGCACATCATCTAAGGGCTCCTTCTTAACACCATGGATATAAACATCGGACCCATAATGCCAAGGCACAGCTTTATCGGACGTATACGGAATAGGACCAGGAGTGGTAATGACCATAGGAGCCACTCTGGCTTCAGTAACAACTCTTACAGGACCTTCAGCAGTAATCTTGATTGGACCCTGATGGGTGATTTTAATAGGTCCCTTTGAAGTGATCCTTACCGGTACTTTATCAACCATGTCAACCTCTTCAGTCTTATTACCTTTAGTAATATGCTCCACCATACTCTCCACAGAAGGTGGTTTTCTTTCAAACACTATGGTGTAATTATTCATGAGATGCTGAATTCCATCCTTCAACCTCCAACAACAATCTGGATTATACTCACAATAGACACAATCTTCACGACATCCCGGAAAGAACCCAGCTTGTACTAACTTCTTTCTGATGACAGACAATGGTGTGGTCAATTCAGCAACTGAATGGATATGCAGATCTTCATCAATGGCATTGACAGTCTTCTCGTGATTTGGCATTGGAGCAGTAATCACATTTGGAGTACCTGGAGGATCAAACTCAATTTCTCCAGCATCAATCATATCTTGAATTTTGTTCTTCAAGATCCAGCAGTTATTAGTATCATGTCCCTGACAGTTTGAATGGTATGCACACCGTGCATTGGGATTGTACCGGGGAGAGGTAACATTAGGATTCTGAGGAGCCTCTTTCAAAGTAATAAGTTCAGCCTTCAACAAGTGTTGCAATGCCTGAGCCATTGACATGTTGATCTTAGTGAACTGCCTTCTAGCCCTCTATTAGTTGCCCTGTGGCTGCTCTGTTGTTGCAGGAGTTGGGTTTGAAATATGGACTGCACTCACAGACTGGTGCCTTCTGTTACGATCAGGTTGGCCATAAACAGCATTGGATTCTTTCTTCCCAATGGGAGGCTTCTTTGCAGCACCTGATGAAGAAGTACCCACTTGGATCTTACCATTCTTTATACCATTTTCTACTCGCTCTCCTGTCATTATCAACTCAGTGAAGCCAGATGATGAACTTCCAATGAGATGACTGTAAAACGGACCATTCAGCGTACACATGAACATATCAACCAATTCCCTGTCAGTTAAAGGGGGTTGAACTCTTCCAGCTAAGTCTCTCCACTTCTGAGCATACTCCTTAAAACTTTCTTTGGCACCCATAGACATGCTTTGCAGCTGCATGCGAGTGGGAGCTAAGTTAGCATTGTATTGATACTGCTTATAGAAAGCCTCAGCAAGATCATTCCAATCCCTGATGTTGACACTTTCCAATTGATAATACCACTCCAACTGAGCTCCAGATAAGCTCTCTTGAAAAAAATGGATCCACAATTTCTTATCAGCAGTGTGAGGTTGAATTCTTCTGACATAAGACCTTAGATGCAGCTTAGGACAAGAGACCCCATCATAAACAACAAAGGTAGGAACCTTGAAACCAATGGGTATGACTACCCCAGATATCAAACTCAAATCTTCAAAATCCAGCCCAGATGACTTCTGCAACTCCATAGCATCCATTCTATCCACCAGCATCTTGAATTTGTCTTCATTAGGCTCATGATAGTAATTAGCCTCAGAATCAGAGTCCCCCATAGTGTTGTGGAGACTGCCTCCCTCTTTTTCAGATTTTTCAGATTCATAGTCTTCAACTGGTTCTTTGGTCTTAGCAAGACCTTTGAACCTTCTTCCCATGTTGATCAGGCCACCTGACCTTCTAGTCTTCTTAGTCTTCTTGGCCAGCAGTGCCTTCAATTCATCCTGCCTCTTGGACAGGTTCAAGATCAGCTCTTGGAACTGTGCATTTTGTGCCTGGAGATCCTTAACTGATTGTTCAAGAGCCATTGCTGAAATAAACAGCGAGAAGATGAGAAACCTGTGCACAATTATAAACCTGTGATGTAATGAAATGATATGTGAATGTATATGCAATGTTTTCAAGGACCGCAGGATTTAAATTTGCTTAAACAATCAAGAAAGTAAATTTTTATTAGTAACAAATTTGTTTTGCCTCTTGGGCTTACAGAAATGAAATGAAATAAGTACAAAAGATGGGGTTTTAAGTCTCCCATGGACGTTTCCTCTTTGTGTTGAGGTATGAGTTGAGATTTCGTTCCTCGTGAAGTTGCTTTGTTAGTTCTAGGACTCTTTCTTGGCTTGCTTTGTAATGAGCCTCGAAAGTATCCCTTTGCTCCTTCAGTTGGATCCATGATCTCTGCAAGTCTTCCATATCAGTAGGCATGTCTGGGTGAAGGATGGTATAAGTTGTGTCTCCTTCAGCAACTGGTTCCATGGTAACTGGCAGGACAGCAGGATATGGCATCATGAGAGTCTGAGCACGAGATCGCACCCATCTGAGATAAGCTTCCATAGGAATAGTGTACTTAGGCTCCAGTGTCTTGCTGTCAACCCTATTTACTTTTCCCCATGCTCGTATGAATCTCTGACGGTAACCTCGAAGATCGTTGTCGTAATCAAACACAATGCCCTGAATCAACATGTCATGTGGACCATCACTCCGAGCGTAACCAAACTGTCGTAAAGCTAGATAGGGGTTATAGGTGATGCCTCCTCTTATGCCTAGAAGTGGCACATTAGGAAACTCCCCGCAACGGTCAATGATGGTGACATTCTCCATAGATCTGGAGCACCAATGGATATCTGAGTGAGAAAGTGACATGATCCTCTTGGACCATCTGAACCCTTGCTCATTCTTCATTACTGAGCGAGGAAGGTGAGAAATAAACCACCTAGAAAGCAAAGGTATGCAGCACATCAAAGTTCCTCTTGCCCTTGTAGTACGGGTGTGAAGAGAATGTAGGATGTCTCCAAGCAATGTAGGTACTGGATTGTGACTCAGGAATATATTGATGGCATGAACATCTATGAACTGATCTGGATTGGGGAACAATACTAAGCCATAAATCAGCAAGGCTAAGATCTCCTCAAAAGCATCATAGCTCATGGCCTTCAAGAACACCTGAGCTTTCTCTATCAACACCTTGGCAAGAATACCCTTAACTCCGCTTCTCGTTTCTAGAACAATGTCAAACTTCTTCAGATGTAGAGCTGCAGCAATAACCTCTGGTTTAAGCTCTTTCTCCAAGCCTGTGAAGGGTCTTTGATCAAGAACAGGTATACCCAGAAGTTTAGAGAACTCTTCCATTGTAGGAACCAGCTGATAGTCAGGGAATGTAAAGCAATGGTGCTTAGGGTCAAAGAACTGAAATAGAACACTCATCATGTCTTCATTGAACCCTGAAGTGACTAGATCCAATAGGTGACCATGTCTCTTGATAAATTGGGAATGATCAGATACTTGGGAAACCAACTCTTTAAGCTTAGCAGGTATGCCCACAAAGTTGATCCTGATGGTGTTTCTACAAGCAGAAGCCATGACCTGCAACAAAGAACAAAGATAAATCCTTTGGTCCTTGAAATGGTTAGAGAAAATGTTATGCTTATGATGCATGATGATGTCATGATGTTATGTTCAATCACAAACATGTGGCACACACAAACAAGTCACACAATAGCCCTAGGTTTAAAGGCTTGCATGAGGTTTAAAGGTAAGTACCCTCCCCTGAAGTTAGTTGGTTCATCCTGTCCTACAAAAGTAACCAGGTTCTAAGGGATCTCAATATCATTGATCCTTCACGAGGGTGGTGTAAACACCCCAAATTTTCCCTCACCCATTCACACCATGGCTTGTGATTATTTCATATGCATAAACTCAATCATACCATCTCATATCACATTTTTGATTCACTGCATAGGTTCTAAGTCATCTGCATCTAGGGTTTGTGATCTGAGCAGCCCAAGAGCTTCTTGAGCCACTCCAAAGGCCATCAATAACTTCAAAGGGGTCTATGTGTGTTCAAGTATCATATTATATCCTCTCAAAGTCAAGAATGCCAAAGAATCACAAGAACTGGGATTGGTATGGAAGCAAAGCCAGGCTTGACTGCACAGATGACCTAGAATTAGGGTTTTGGTTTCAAAGGCCATAACTCCAATTTTTATGGTCATTCTTGTTTCTATTGGTCTCCATATGGTATAGGGAGTATGCATATCAATTTTCATGAAGAAATTCCATGGGGAAGTCATCTGATCAAGAGTTGACTTTTCAAGCAAGTCAGTGCAAAATCAGGGCATCTGAGGCCCCCAATGACCCAACCAAGGGGTGATATTCATCATTTTGAGTGTTTATTACCTTTATTTGATCATGGAAGGAGTTGGAAGTTTACATAATTCAAGAATCTCAAGTTTTTGCAAAGTTGACTTTTTGGGCAAGTTTGACTTTTAATGAAAATGTCATTTTATGCAACTTTTTCAACCCTTACTTTTTGATCCAAAAATGCTTCAAATGGAAAAACTTTGGTCATGAAAGTTGTAGAATGGATCTTTCCCTTTTCAAAAAGTACAAGAACATGACCTAATTCATTTTGGATCAAAAGTTATGGCTTGTCAAAGTTGGCAAAAATCACAAAATTTCAAAGTTTCTACCAAAGAGGTATTTTGCAAAATGACTTGATCAAGTGTTCTAAGGCTATCAAATGGACTTCTAATTCACATAACATGACAATGTGGCGTCTAAAGTTCAGATTGGACCAAAGAGTTACATGTTTGTATGACTTTTTGAACAAGATCTTTTCATGAGAACCAAAGTTGAACCAAGTTGCAAAATCCATCATAACATCTCATCCACTTGCTGCCTTGGTTGCTGAACCACCCTAACCCTCTCCTCACCTCATGCTGCGCAAGACAAGCCCTTTGTACCAAGCTAGCAAAGTAGCCCATTCCCTTCTTACACAAAGTTGACAATTTGCAAAAAGCACCCATACCTATCACAAAAGGACATGTCATGTCATTTGACCAATAGGATTAGTTTATACAAACAATTTGCAAGACAAACATCACAACACACAAGCCTGAAACAAGCAAGAACTCAGCACTCTCATTTTTCACCCTTGAAGCAAAAGCTTTCGAAACACAGCATACAAGCCACAAACACTTAAACAAACCTCATAAACCTTCTCAACACATCACTCTGGTCACAAAGCACCCCTCATCTTTGCCTTAAACTGCCTGAATCATAAACACGATTCTCACCTGAGCTTGAACAGAACTTGTTCAATCTCCCAAACCAGCCAGCACAAACTCCTTCTAAGCATCCAGACATCATCAAGGGACCAAAAGGAGTGGATTTCATAAAGAGGGGAGGTCAGAAAGCTGCAAAGTTGAAAGCTTCAAAACTCAGGTAGCTCAAGAACTTTTTTTCCAGAAATGATTTTTAAAGTTCCTAAGTCGTTCTTTGAAGTTCACTGATCACTCTGATGTCTTTGTTTTTGAAAATGGTGGAGAAATGAGAGTTTAATCTGTTTCTGAAACTTTTTGCCCTAGGATTTGTTTGCTTCGATTCTCTCTGATTATGAGTGATAAATGATGTTTAAGTGAGGGGTTTGATTCGTTTTAGGGTGGGGAAGATTCCTGGATAGTTGGTTTTCATTTTCATAGCGTGTAGAATGATTTAGCATTTGAGCTCGCCGGAGAAGATGACCG
Organism: Lathyrus aphaca; assembly: GCA_963966055.1. Classification (NCBI taxonomy): domain Eukaryota; kingdom Viridiplantae; phylum Streptophyta; class Magnoliopsida; order Fabales; family Fabaceae; genus Lathyrus; species Lathyrus aphaca. Next base: position 36,841,002 of record OZ014524.1, read on the forward strand.
GAACCACTGTTCCGGTCATCTGAAAGTCATTAGGGCAAAATTAGGGCTTAATCACTTAATTAGCCAAGTTTGAATTCCAGCCGTGGGATCTGGAGCCAAGTCAAACGCGCGCGCAGCAGGTTTAAATGAGGGCCCTTGGATCTGTTGACTTTTCTTTATTTCAGTTTAAATTCATTTTTATTTTCATTTAATTACATTGTTTTGTACATTTATTTAAAAATAGTAAAATCCATTCAAAAATTCTGAAATTTTTTATGCAAGTTATTATTTAATTTCAGAACACAAAAATATTTTTATTTTCATTTTTTGCATTTAAAAAGTATTTTTAAATATTTAGAAGTTTATTTTTAATTAATTAATGAGAATTAATTAATTAAAAATGCTTTTAAGTATTTAAAAATCACCAAAAAATTCATGAAACATTTAAAAACATTTAGAAACATTGTCCAACCTTCAAACCAAATTTATTTTTTGATCTTGATGCATTTTGAGAATTTTTTCATAGAATTAAAATCATTTTGATGCATTATTTTGATCCAAACTTCCAAAAATCATTACTGCCTAACCATGATGAGTTGGACTTTGATTCTTTTTGCATTGTGTTTAGCATATCATGTAGTTTGTGAGATTAAATGGCATGATTTGATCTTCCATTTTCCATTTGTTTGGCATTTTTCTTGTTAAGGAACCCTAAAACCCTAGAAAACTTAGGAAAATCATAACTTGAGCTAGGTTAAGAGTTGAGACTTCTCCTTTGGGCAGTGAGTTAGTATAGGTTTAGGGATCCTTTGAAGGCATTTTCAATTTTTTGTAATGTTGTTTGCTTCTGATTTTGGTTTTTGTTTGATGTATTGTTCATAAACCCTAATTTGGGCTTCCATATGCACCCATCTTGTATTTGCATTCATATCTTGACTTGCCATGACATGTTATGCATCCATGTGATTCATTTGACATCATGAGACATATTGAAAGCATGTTTGATCATTGCATCTTGCATTTCCCATGTTGTATGCCATTTGCATTTCATAACTTTTCATGTATGTTCATGCTCCTTAGCTTGTTTCATTTGCATCCATAAGTTTGTATGATCATCCCCATGTGTTGTTTCATGTTTGTAACATCTCATAGCATCATTAACATCATGTATGTGCTTCTGGTTTTGTTTCTCATCCTGCCATTCCATCCCATTTTGCATTGCATTGCATTTCTTTTCTAACTTTTCAGGTGGTAAGTGGCTTTGAGAAGTGAATTTGCCTTCACTTCTCATAACTTCTCTTCATCTCTTTTATGCATCCTTGCTGCATTTTTGTATGTGTTTGAGATTGAGCTTGCTCATTCTTTTGCTCCTTACCTTCTTTCTTCAAGTGACTTGACTTCTTGAATGAAGCAAGTTACTTTGCTTCTCCTGATCCTTTCATCTGCTTCTTGGTGGTTCCATTGAAGATCTTCTCTTGAAAACCTCACAAACCTTAGGAACAACAAAGCATGACAATGATTAGGGTTTTGATTAGTCTCCCCTCTTAGTTTTACCTTTGTGTCTCTTTTGAGTCTTCTTTTCTCACCTCATAATCAGGGACTAAACCCTAAAGGCTTTAAGGCTTTGTGATTAAGCTTATGCCTGCATCCTTCTATTAGGATGGAGTGTATAACTTTGATCCTAAGTGTTAAACCCTTAATGTGTTTAAATCCTTTAATTAATCCACATAATAATCATCAAGACTTCACACTTGTAACTTGGGCCTTGCATTAGGGTTCTAATTCTTCCTCAATTGGTTAAGAAGGACTAACCCTAGTGTTAATGGACAAGTCCCCCTCAAGTTGTCTTACAAATCATGAAATCCACTTCATCATCTTACCATTAAATAAAATCCACTTAATAAAGGCTTTGTTTTGTCATGAGTTTAATCCCTAATCATGGATTAAGTTGAGGAGCTTTCCTCAGCTTAAACATTCTCATCTATTATCCTTCTATTAGGATGGTGTAATGAGTCTGTTTAATCCCTGATTATGGCTTAATCTCATTACTTAACACTAAACAAAAACAGCAAAAACATCTAAATAATCACAAGTAGGTTAATGATCTTAGTCCTACATCATGGTGATTAAGTGTGAGAAGCTGACTTCACACTTAAGGTATTCTCATTACCCCTAATCATAGGGAAGATGTGATGAGTTTACTAAATCCATTGGTTTTGGCTTAAGCTCATTAACTTATGACAAACTTTCAAAAGCAATAAAAGACTGAAAACTCGAAAACAAACAATAATCGTCTCCTTCGGGATTCTTTTCTCATCACTTTCACTCACAAACGAGAACTTGCTTCTTCCGTCTAATGCAAGACAGTTTGTACCTGAGCCAGACAGGTCATACACTTGAGCATAGGCAAGTAAGCAGTTCAGAAGTCAACTCATCTTTCAGTCTCTTTGGGTCGAACTACGGTGTTCTGACTTCCTCATTGCACGAGAGGATACGTAGGCATAACTCAACGGTTATCGAACAAAAGTCTCTGTATATTCCCCCTCTTTCTGAATTTATTCTTTAAGCCTCATGATCTTGAGCATCTCACTCTTTTCTTGCACCGACACTTCTCCTATACACTTCACATCACTTATACACTATACACTGACACCTGTACATCCTTTTCCAGCTCTTTTATACACAGATTGCACTGACACTACCCCTTTAAAACACAAATCTTTTAGGCGTGGATCCCGTCGAGTACGACGGACAATCTGGGTGCTAATACCTTCCCAGGTTGTAACCAACCCCCTTTCTCAGTCTCCCTGGTTCGCAACCGTCTTATCCATATCTTTCTAGGTCTATGCAGCATTGCCTTTTCTCCGGGATAAAAATGCCTAGCTGGCGACTCTTTTCATTCCCTGTGAGTTCACTCCTGTGTGTTCTCACACCTTCCTCTCGCCGACCGTTCGCGTCTGTACCCTATTTGACCCAGCTTCATTTAGTGGGAGCAACAGCTTGGCGACTCTGCTGGGGAACCTTATACTGCAACCAGGGCTTCTGGTTCTTTTTGTGGGTTCCTCCTAGCGCTTGATTGATTTGTGTTTACTGGGGTGTTATGTGCTATCTGTGTTTGTATATTTGTATATATTTTTGCTTTATGTACAGTTGCTTTACTGCTTTCTTTATTGCTTTGCATATATCATATTGTCATACTGTGCTGCTGGCTGGATCTGTTTGTTTGTTTTGATGGGTGGGTGTTTTATTGAGAGTTGAAGTCCTATACCTGGGACCTGAGTGACACCTAGGCTAGAGTGGTTCATATTCTTTCCCATTCCATCTCGTTCTGGTGCGGGAATATGAAACACGGTTCAGATATGGGTTTCTTCTTGAGAACTCTGTGTTGCAGATTTCCTGCAATGCTAGGGCTATCTGGGAAGCCTGCTAAGTCTGGATGACCTTAGTATTGACCTTCAGAAACTGAGGAGAATTAGAGGAGGAACTTTTATGGTTATTGTAAACACTGTGCCTCCGGGTTAGAAGTGTTTACACTTCTCATAACTGATCCAAGTCTGAGGATCCTTGTTTTAAAACACCACCTGTGAGGGGGTTGGGCTGTTTACAGGTTTGCAGGTACCCTTGACCTCAGCATACACTGTTACTTTGATTTGATTAAGAATACTCCATGTTGGAACAGTTCTTGTGATTCTAAACCCTGGACATGTGACTCTTTATTTGAGTCCCCCACCTTGGTTACTGGACTTATAGACCTCCATCTGGATTTCTTGGACATACTCAGACTTGTATCAGAGCACTTGATCAGATCCAGCTCAGTCACAAACCCTTGCATATCATTTGCATACATCATCATTGCATCATTTTGACATTTGTTTATTTGTTTTTCAGGGTGTCCATCTTCATTTTTGGCTTGGTTTTGACCCCATCATCAGTATAGACCTATCTTCATCAGCATCTGCTTCAGCTATCTGCTTCAGTCACCTGCACCAGCCAGTCAGTGGCCCATTTTCAGTGTTATCATCAGCACCTGTCTCAACTCTTCTTCAACAACATGGCACCTAAAAAGAGTAACATCTCCTACCACTTCTTCCAGCCTGAGCTAGCCGACATCAGGAGGATTCAGACCCTGATTACTCCAGACCATATACCACTGTTCAGGGAACACTATGGAGACATACTTGATGTGGTTGTGGATTTGGACCCTTCACAGAGGAGCCTGATTCATACTTGCCTTCAGTTTTATGATCCCCCACTGAGGTGTTTCACTTTTCAAGATTTTCAGTTGGGCCCTTTATTGGAAGAGTACTCATCATTGGTTGGTATACCTATCAGGGGTGGAGTCCCTTTCAACCCTGAGATGGTCTTTCCTGGTAATGAAGAAGTAGCAAAGGCATTGCATCTGGAACCAGTTCTGATTGGGCAGCATATGACTACTAAGGCTGGAATCTCTGGCTTTCATCTGGATTTCTTGATCTCTCAAGCTACCCTGAAAGCTTCTTTGGGAGAGTGGAAAGCAGTCTGTGCTTTATTGGCCCTGAGCATATATGAGATCATATTATTTGCAGATGAACCTAGATTCATTAGCAAGAATGCAATCCATCTTTTCATCCTGAGGAACCCAGTGCCCACTTTATTGGGGGATTTCTACTATTCAGTGCACCAGAGGAATGAAAAGTAGAGGGGGAGATTAGTGAGGTGTTGTGCTCCTTTGTTCCATACTTGGCTTCTCAAGCATTTGCCCAAGACAGATGCATTCTTGAATCCTCATCAGCAGAGGAACTGGGCAAGAAGACTCACTGCTCTGACTTCAGCTGATATCAGGTGGTGCACTCAAAGCACCAAGGGCAGGGATATCATTACTAGTTGTGGGCATTTTCCCAATGTACCCCTGATAGGAGTTAAGGGTTGCATTAATTACAACCCTCTGCTGTTCAAAAGACAACTGGGCTATGCACTGGTCCACACTCCTAAGGCACAAGACTTGGCTGAGACTCTTTACTGTGAGAGCAAGCCTAATCTGGCTATTGTTAGGCAGGCAGCCTGGGCCTGGGACAATGTTCAAACTAAGGGAGTGACCATTCTGGGGAAGTGCAACAATGTAGCATCAGCACAATACTATGAATGGTCCCATGCTAGGGCTCAATTTTCTGGGATGCCCTTTACCATGGAGGATATGCCTGGGTCGTCCTCGGCACCACCTCCTGCCACTGTCAGCTTAGAGGAGTTTGAGAGCTTGAAAGAGAGAAATGAGAAGTTGACTCAGGCTCTGCAGAAGACCCTCTAGGAGAGGAGTGATGGTAGGTTGGATATTGAGAGGTTAGAGAAGCTGAGAGTAGAGCATCTGGCCAAAATTGAGAAGTCTGAGGATTACATCAAGAAGTCTAGGGCTGGAGAACAGATTCTGAAAAATGCTTGCAAGGAAGCCCAGTTCCAGAAAGCCAGGACTGACTTGTATCTGAAGGAGAGTCAAGCTAGGTGGGTCAGGATCACCGAAGCTCGTACTCTAGAAGATAAGAGGACTCAGGACAAAATTGAGCAGTTGGAAGCTAGTGCAAAAGAGCAGCAGGAAGCCCTGGCAACAGCCCAGAGGGAGATCTCAGAGCTGAAGATCAGAGCTGGGGTGAAGAGGTCAAAGGACCAGAGTCAACACAAGAAGCTAACTGCAGCTGTTACTACCCGGAACCTCCTTATCAGGAATCTCACGGAGCGTCCAGCTGATCCTGTGACTGAAGCACTTCTCAAGGAAGTTCAGGAGGATGAGTTTGGTCTTGGTGTTTGACTTTTTGCTTGTTGTTGCTTTCATTTTATGTATTTTTATTTTTCTTATGATGTATTTTGACCCCTCATAGGGCATGTTTTGTAAAAGAACAACTATGTACCATTTGCCTTTTGTAATATATGTATCAGTTTGTTCCATCCGAGTTTCCCTCAAAGCAACATCAACAGTATCTTCAAGGGTCTGGAAAGGTCAAAACCAAGTGCCAAGCCGGATACCTTGAAAACAAATAAGCATACTGCATTGCATGCTAACCCTTTGTTTGTTTTGTAGGTTTTTGTTTTATTGTTACTAACTTTGTTGTGATATTCAGGAATTATTGCTCGACGTCGGGTATTTCCACTCAACCGTCCACACCGATATCCAACCCGTAACAACCTTCCGGGCATACAAATGGATCAGGTACAACAGGACCTTGCAGAGGTCAGAAACCAAATGGCCAACGAAAGATTGGAAATGAGAACTCAGATGACGCAGTTTATGGAAGTGATGAACAATATGGCTCAGAGCCAAGAAAGATTGAGAGCAATGGTGGAAAGGCAGAATCAGGAAGATCCCCATATAGGGACTGCTGGCACAAGCAACAATGAGAGGGTCCAACCTCATGTCAACCCCCCTGTATTTGGACCCCACCTTCATCCGGAGATCAACATTCCTGCTAATGTTCAAGGGGCTGCCACTGCAGGTAGAGTGTTGCAAGAAGACCCCTAGGAGGATCAGTTCACAGTAATGGGTGTAATACCTCAAAATTTGCCCTCCTATTTATTCCCTTTACTGGCTTATCGCTTCGCATTCATCCACATTCCCGTTAGGTCATAACATTCAATCATGCATTGCATTGGTTCATAAGGTATGTGATCGATTCCATTTGAAGCTAGGGTTTATTTCCTTGATTAAATGGCCTTTGAGGATTGAACTGGTGGAGAATATTCACTAGTAGATCTGACCCATTATTGAGGTGTTCAATCAAATTCGCTTTGAATAAGAGTGTTGGCTCTATGTAACGTCTCAATTTCTATTCCTCATCATTGATTATATCAAGGAGAATTTGGAGTTCTTGGTCATGATTTCGATTTGAAGGGGACTTCACCAATGGAGGTCCATTGTATCAGAGATTGGCTTGGATCCTTTGGTTTATGGAATGATGATTCGAGCTGGTGTGGATTCTAGTACGGCATCGAAGTTCCTAAAAGTTCCTAAAGAGGGATTGTGTTGAAGGATTCGATTCAAATTAAAGGAGAATGCACGACTATCGGTTTATTTGGAAGTCATCATGTAAACATCAATACATACCCGTACCATGTTCGTTCTGTTCATTTTTGATACCCACTAGACAATTTAAGTGTAACATCCAATTCATGTTCCTAAATCACTATTCCACTTGTTGTCCCAATTTCGTTTTTTTTCCTTTTTGACATCAATAAACCTTCTAGTTCATTTTAGAACCATTTGCTAAGTCACACTTTGTTTTCTTCTCATTATTTTCAAACTCTTTCCAATTTGGCGTTCTATATTTCCCAAGGGATTCCAATTCAAATGTCAACCTTTCATTCCTTTTTAATCCATTATTTTTATCCAAGTTACTTCTAATGTCAAATTCAAATTCAATCCATAAACCATGCCCATTTTAAGTACATGTTCACCCATTAATATTCACTACAAAGAAGTGAGAATTATATATTCTTTTTGGTCCAAGGTTGGGTTAGCCCATTAACACAATAATGCATTGGGTGGAACTTCCTTCATCATCAGTGTTAGGAAAAAAGGCTAGTATTCATAAGGCTCATGCTTGGTGTGCACATTGAGAAACCAATATTTATATTATAAAGATTATGGTTGTAAAATAGTTCAGAAAGAGGAAAATTATAATTTAAAGGAAAAGTATCAGAATTTTGTTACAGGAATAAAGCTAAAAAAAAAACGAAAGGAGGGGGGATTCAACATGCTATACATTGACCGATCTTGCAGCTATTATGTAAAGTAGGAATTGCAAATTGATACAACAAGCCGAGACTTTCGACAAACAGCGAAAAGTACAACAGGATCAAAGAAAGAAAAAAAGCTCTTCAAGCACAAGAGAAGAATCCGGAATCTTCGACAGCATCCAAGTTCTTCGCCGTCATCCGCAACACCACCGCCATAACCTGCATATCAAGTGGAAAATTTAAACTAACAAGAGGATTCAAAACAAAAAAAAAGCAGTTACGAATCATAACGGAAGTTCAGTTAACAAGTTATAACAGAATTCATCAATTTTAGAATCAGGAAAAAATTCAATAAGCTTCAAAATCCTGTATGCAATACATAAAGCCAGAAGCAGAGAATCACATTGAAAAAGTGCATAACAGAATCAGATCCTAACCGAAAATAACAAAATCTAACTGAAAGATAACTGAAAGATAACAACTTCTAACCATTTTTTCTTCTGGAAGCTTCAGCCAAACATCTCTATAAATCAGGAACTCCATCACAATTTCCAGCTTCTTCACCACATTCTTCAACCTGAACCCTTCACACAACTTCTCTAATCCACTTTTTCAATCTCTTCACCCTTTCTCAATCCCTTTCAACTATCCTCCTTCAACCTTCTCCTCCAATCTCTTTTCTCCCCCAAAACCTCACAAATTCTCCATCCAATCTCCATCCCTTCCATTAGCAACCACAGCCTCTACACACACTGCCATCAACATCCTTCAACTTCCCTTCACCAATTCTACTTCAACCTTCTTCTTCGCACCTTCTTCTTCATCCATAACCACACCCCTGTAATAATTTTCGTCAACATTTCGCAACTGTCCCCATCAACAACACAGCTGCACTGAAGCCAAGAGAAAGAATGAGTTGATCGGTATCAACGGAAGCGCAAGAAACCAGTTGCGACGATTTGGCCACAGGTTCGATCAATTCAAAGACAGTTCAGAGTCAAAGAAGGGGCAGAGAGTTAGAAGAATGTATACCTGGACGCATAAGCGATAACAGAAGCATCTTCATCCGTGCACTTTCTTCCGTTCGTCAAAATCTTCTTCAACCGCGCGACGGCGTTAGCGATAACAGAAGCATCTTCGTCCGTGCACCTTCTTCAGTTCGTCAGGATATTCTTCAACCGCGCGACGGCATTCGCATTAACGGAAGCGCCTTCAACGTATCTTTGTTTGCTCATCAATATTGGCATCGAGCTCGTTTGTTCGTAAGGTATGTTTCACCACTTTACTCTTATGAAGGGTTTAGGTTACGATCTATGAGTGTGAGAGTTTGAAGTTTTCTTTTTGGCGTAGAACTTAAGGTAGAAGTTAGGCTAGCTAAAGTTTGGATTAGGTGATGAAGGTGATGATAGAGGGAATGGTAAGACAGTTGGTGACGATTCTCTCGGGTGTTTGTTGGAGCGGAGAGGGTTTTGAACGGAAGACGTTGGTGTCGGTGATAGGAAGAGAAAAAAAGGAGGTGAGGGTGGAGGCTGGTAGAAGGAGAAGACGAAGAGGGCAAAGGGAGAGGGGATGCGGCGCCGTCAAGAGGAAAAAGAGGGATTTAGGGTTAGGTTTGTTTGTGTTTCAGCTTTGATTTTTGGGTTTATGTAATTAACATTTTCTTTTCTTATTAATTTGATTATTGATTAATTATGAGATAAGATTGTTAAATTAAGTTATAATCATAAGTTTAGTCTGATATTTTCTTAAATTAAGATATTAGTCTAAGTTTAGTATATTTCATGTTCTTAAATTAATATTTTAGAAAACATTATTATTAGATTAAAGATTTAAGTCATTTGTAGATTAAGAGTTTAATTCATGTTTTTTTTTTAATTAAGATTTTAGAAAATTTTAATCATAAGTTAGGTTAATTCTTTTTTCTTAAGTTAAAATATTAGCTTAATTGAAATAATCATAAATTAAGAATTTAATTCATTTTCTAAGATTATTAGTTAATTCTTTTCTAATTAAATAATAAAACTATAGTTTAATTCTGATTTTTAGACAAAGTATTATATTAAGATGGGTTGAATTCATTTTTCTTAAATTAAGACTTTAGGAGAAAAAGCTTATGATACTTACACCCCTATTAAGCCCACCAAGAAAAATAACATGAAATAAAGACTTTCTGCACCTCCCTTTGTTTTAGCGAATTGGACCCAGGCAAAACGCTAGTGGCACCCCTATTTATAGGCCCATCAGAAAAGAACTAGAAAAATATACTAAGGACACCCCCTGCATTATTTCTTTAAGATTTTATTTTTAGTTAATTATAGTTTCAAATTAAATCTAATAAAAATAGGTAAATGCTTAAGAAAATTCCCAAAAAATTAAAGTAGCTTAATATGTCAATTTAGGAATTTATGAAATTTTTATTTTCTGGAATTTGATTATTTTTGAATTAATTCTGTATTTTTCTTTTAATTAGCTTTATTGAATTTCTTTTTAATTGTGCTGAATTTTGTTTATTTTATTTAAGTAACTTCCAGCAACTTTTTTGAGCCATTCTTTTTTCTGTAATTAAAGGACTCATAATAGTTCTTAGGATATTTTTTATGGAATTTTTAGGAGCTTTTATCTTAGGTTTTAGTGATATAATCCTTAGGAAATAATAGTTAATTCTTAGCTGGAAATAATTAATTGTTAGGCATAGAAAAAATGAGATTTTTTAGAATCCCTCTTAGCACAATATTTTAGATAGTGTTAGGGCCCCATAGTTTAAGTTTCATAATTTTTCTAGAGGTTTTTAATATTTTTTTAGAATTTTAGTTTTAGGCTTAGTTAGGCATAATTCCCATTAGTTTAGGCCATTAAAAATATATAATAATGTTCAATAAAAAAGATGAAATAGGTGAGTTTAAATTTAGTCATAGAATTTAATTTAGACTTAGGCTAGTTAAAATTCACTTTTAGATAAGTATTGAGTTTGACCTAGATTTAGAACTTAGGATAAAGTTCATTTCCATAGAAGTAGAATGAATAAATAGTCTATATTTTTAATTCATGTCATCTAATGCATTTTTTTTAGAATTTTGTTTCTTATGGTTAATTTCATTGCTTTGCCTTATTTTACTTTTTATAACTTTAATAGGCTTCCCCCATTTGTTCTTAGAATCAACTTAACTTCATTAAGAAGTAAGTTGAGTTCTATTAGTTTCTAAGCTTTCATTAGGAATAGAAAACTTCACTAACCATTAGGACCACCTTGTAAATAAATAAACAATTAGGATTGAGTCTTAGTCCCTTAGATTTTTCCTTTTATCAACTTGAGTCATTCTGTTTCTCATCTCAAAAAGAAAAGTAATAAAACACATAATGAAAACCGAACAATCTTGTACGACACGAGACTTTGTTGCGGAGTGTTTATACGCGTCCTGTTTCGGGGCGAGGTGTAAATACTTCCCGCGATGGATAGGTCTTAGTACAAGACCGTTCACAAACAAATTCAAAGCACTTCTCTTAAAAGACAAAAACACAATAAGCGACTATCCTGTGGGAACTTCTCTTTCTCATCTCATTCACTCACAACGCGAACTCGCGACGACTTGTCACACATGCAAGACGGTAACGCACTCGTACCAGACGAGCCTGCAACACCTGAGCATAGACATACGCAGTTCCAGCTGTAAAAAACACAAACAAATAGTTCCCGCCTAGGTTAGGCGAACTACGTCGACTCTGATCCTCATTATCCCGATGAGGTACGTAGGCAGCGGGGTAGGGCCCGTTCGAGCACATTCTTTATTTTCCCTACATTTCCCCCTTTCTTTCCATTTTCTTATTCAGTTCTTTTCTCATTCCATTTCATTCCAGATAGCTATTCTTTTAGTTAAACAGCATATTATTTCTCACCCTTTAAAACAAGCAAACAAGCGTGGATCCCGTCGGGTACGACGGACGATCTGGAGTGTTAATACCTTCCCAGTTCGTAACCGAATCCCGAACTCAGATCTTTGGTTCGCAAGGCCTCGTCCTTTTCCTTCTTCCTCAGGTTTGTGCAACATTACCTTTCCCATTCTTTCGGGATAAAAATGTCTGGCTGGCGACTCTAACCTTTCCGCGCCACTTTCGCGTTTGTACTAGGATGAAAATCCCAGGAGCGACAGCTGACGACTCTGCTGGGGACTTAACCTGATTCTTCCGGTTTCCCTTGTAGAGTCAATCCTAGCGCCTGTTTGGTTTTGCTTCTTTGGGTGTTTGTTTGCTGTTGTGTGCTTTAGTTTAGCTTTACTGTTTTTATTTACAGTTTTATTTACAGCTTTACTTTATCGCATTTATTTACCGCCTTCAGTATTTTATTTTCCATGCATCATATTATACTGGACTGTCTGGCTGGGCTGGTTTTCATTTTTTCTGTGGGTGGGAGTTACTGTGAGATAAGCCAAATACCCGGCTTGAGTGCACCATAGGATTAGCGTGGACAGACATTGTACTCTTATGGTATCTCACCATGATGGGTGGCTATATGTTCCACACCCAGATTGCGACCGTCTTGGAACTATTCTGTGTGGGGATTACCTCACTTCAGGGTACGACCTTGATAGTTATGTGCATCTGGTGACCGATCTTCGAGGACCTTAATGGGAACACCCCTCTCCAGTGATGACAGTGGCAGACCACATTTGTTGGCAAACTCATTCGCATCCGAGGGTCCATTGGGAACTCGCATAGGATGGCCTGGTTCTCTCATAGGAATTCAGTCAAAGCAAACTGTTCGTATGACGATAGTATTGTACCCTTCGGGATGAATGTACTATTGTTTCTCGATTCAGTGCTTGAAGCTGGAGACTTGTGAGGGATGCTTGTTTTTCCGGACTCAACTGAGACCTCCCTGCGTAGTACATAATACCAAACCGATTCCCTGATTTGGTCATGAGCCATTTCTCGGAGATGGTGAACGTATTATTGCTATTTGGCTTTGAGAGTCCGTGATGTTGACCCGAGTAGCACACCCGTGAGATTGGGAGGGGTTTACAGGTTTGCAGGAACCCTGGTACCTTCAGCATACCCACTTTACCTTTGGTTCAGTTTTGTGATCTGGATTTCTGTTCTTAAGTTATGGACCCCGGATCAGATGGATGATTATTGTGATATCTGGATTTTGAGACCTGGCACCGACACCTGATTATTGATTGGCACATCACAGACACTGCACTGATCACATGCCTTGCCTTGCATAAACATCATATCATCATTAATCATTTGTGTTTCTTTTATTCTCAGGGTTTGCATTATTCCCGGTTCCTGGTCATATCTTTGCTTCAGAATGGAAGACGTCAGAAAGAAGAATATTTTCTACAAGTTTTTTGATACCAAAGTGGACTTGCTCAAGCAGATGGTGTCTCTCATTACCCCGGGTCACTTGGATTTCTTCAAACAGCAGTATGGTGATATTTTGGATATGGTTTTCAGCTTGGATAGTTCGCAGAAGAGTGCCATTCATACTTTGCTACAGTACTATGATCCCAGGCTCCGATGTTTCACATTTCCGGATTTCCAGATAGGTCCGTTGCTAGAAGAGTATGTTGAGATTCTAAGACTACCGATTCAAGATCAGATTCCATTCAATTCAGAAATGACAAGACCAACTCACGCCGACATTGCTAAGGCTCTTTATTTGAGCCCATCAGAAGTATCTGCTAATCTGGTTTCCACCAAGGCCGGAGTGCTTGGTTTTCCCTTAGAGTTTCTGGTCAGAAAAGCTGAAGAGTGTGCCGTGGAAAAGCAGTGGGATTCAGTTTGCGCTATCTTGGCATTATCTGTGTACGGGATAGTTTTGTTTGCTGATATGGACAAGTTTGTGGACATAAATGCAATTCATTTGTTTGTGTTGAAGAATCCGATACCTACCCTCCTAGGTGACTTGTATTATTCAGTGCATTATAGGAACGAGAAGAGACGAGGTGGTTTGGTTAGATGTTGTGCTCAGTTGTTCTACACTTGGTTTATGAGGCACATCCCTATTGCTGGAGTGTTCACGGATCCCAAAGTAATCTGGTCACAGAAGCTCAACACGTTGACTGCCAAAGACATCAGATGGTTCACTTTAAGGTTGAAAGGGAAAGAGCTTATTTCCAGCTGTGGAAAGTATCCTAATGTTCCTCTCTTAGGAGTAGCAGGTTGCATTAACTACAACCCCATACTCTTGAGAAGACAATTAGGGTACGCTTTGAAGAATGTTCCCAAGGATTCAGAGTTGGATCAGACTTTCTATTTTCCTATGAAGGATAATCTCCCATTGGTGCGGGAGGCTGCAGGTGCTTGGAAAACGGTTATTAAGAAGGGTATAGATCGTTTGGGCAGGAGCAACAACCAAATGTTTCCCGAGTTTGAAGCATGGGTAAGAGAAAAGGCCCAAGTGACTCTAATCCCTTTCTCTGCACCATTACCACCACCTACTACGGTGCCTTTGGAGGAATATCAGAAGTTAGAAGCTTTGGTTAAGCAACTGAGGGTTGAAAATCAAGAGGCTCTTAATTCTTGTCAAGCGCTGATGATCCAGAACCGTCAATTGAAAGATAGAGTTGTGCAAGCCGAGGAAATAGTCCGTCTCAAGCAGAAGGACTTTGAGGAGAGAGAGCTCTACTTCCGAAAGAAAGGTTTAGCTGAGACTCACAAGACGGCCCAGCGCCGAAGAGAGAAGAAAGATCTTAGTGAAGCCAATGAAGCTGTTACTTTATGGCAGGAGAAATGGGACGAAAATCTGAAGAAACAAAAGGAGTTAGACGCCAAGCACAAACAGGAAGTCAAAAGCCTTCAGGATTCTTTAGATGGGCAGAAAGAACTTCTAAGGAAAGCTTATTATCAAGAGGAAGATCGTATCCGGCGCGTAACAGAAAGCCAGCAGGCACTGAAGGAAGCTCAAAAGGAGATTGAAGATTTGAAGTTGAAAGCTGATGTGAAAAGGTCGAAGGCCGAGTCGAGTCAAAGCAAGAAGAATGAAGCAGCATTTCTACAGCAGATCGAGGAGTTACACACTTCATCTAATACGAGAGACCTCCTCATTCAGAAGCTCATCCAGGAGCCCGGTCATCCAGATGTGGTTCAGCTGTTCCAGAGCGTTCAACGCCTTAGCTGGAGATTGAAAGATATAGAGTTCCCTAGGGTTTAATTTCATGTTGTTGTACTTGGATTACCCACAGGCTTGTTGTGGGATTCCTTATATGTGATGTACTTTTGTTGTTATTTTGATTGGTACCCTTCAGGAACGTTGTATTTCCAAACTCCAGTTTATATGATTGATTTGTTCCGGATTTCTTGTTTGTTATTTGCACCGACACGGGGTAATGAGCACCAATTCTCCACAGCAGTCATTATACTTGAATATTACTTGGGTCTTCTTCCCAATTCTTATCTTCTTAATGCCGGGACCGGACACAGTAAAATTCTCGGGAATAAAAGGAACACATTTGCATTGCATACACATCATTTGCATTTTGTCTTTGTCTTTGCAGGTTTTTCTTCGGGATGTTTAATTTATCTGTGTTCAAACAGGCAAAGATTGCGAGGGCCGCCAAGACCCGATACCTTCGACAAGATATACCTCATCGGTACGCGACCCGCAGTAATCAAAGAACAGCAATGGACGCCATGCAGACAGAACTCAATGAAGTCCGTACCAAGATGGCAGAATTTATGACTCTGATGCAGGGGATGGCCCAGGGGCAGCAGGAGCTGAGAAATGCAATTCAAGGGTTAACTCCTCCTAATACTAATGCTCAGGCAACCACTTCCGGCGAACTAGGGGGTCCTCCCAACACTAACAACGGCCCAAGTGGACCTCATGTTCCAGATCCAGCTATGGCTATGTATGTTCCTGTGCACGACAGGCAGGAAGACCAATTCCAGTACTTCAATAACGATATGGGTTTCGGCGGTGACGGAAATCTCAATGACTTCTTGGTGCTTGCAGAAAAGGTCAAGGCCTTAGAGTGCAAAGACACTTTGGGAATTGACGTGTCAGATATGGGTTTAGTACCTGGGGTGGTCATTCCACACAAGTTCAGGCCACCAGCATTTGATAAATACAACGGCAGCTCTTGCCCGAAAACTCACCTACAGGCCTTCTACAGGAAGATTGCGGCCCATACGCGAGACGAGAAACTATGGATGTACTATTTCCAGGATAGCCTTTCTGGAGGGTCCTTGGAGTGGTACATGAAGTTGGAAAGGAGCTCTATTAGAAGTTGGAAGGATTTGGGAGAGGCCTTCCTCAGACAATATCAATACAACATTGACATGGCACCTAGCCGTACTCAACTTCAAAGCTTGACACAGAGGAGCTCGGAGAGCTTCAAAGACTATGCACAGAGGTGGCGTGAGGTGGCCGCCCGAGTGCAACCACCTTTATTGGAAAGAGAGATGGTCGATCTTTTCCTGAATACCCTCCCAGGGCATTTCATGGAAAGGTTGGCTGGTTGTTCCTCAAGTGGTTTCTCGGACATTATCTTGACGGGAGAAAGAATTGAAAGCTGGCTCAAACAGGGGAAGATTCAAAATGGAAGCGCTTCAGTATCTGGCATCAAGAAACCCTTTGTGAAAAGGAGGGAAGGAGAAACATGTGCAGTATATGCACAGAGGGGAATGATTAATCGAGGATATTATCAGCAAGTGGCCCCTGTCACTATTTCAACTCCGCCCGTTCAACAACAGGTCCAGCCTCCACAGCCGCAACGCTCACAGGGGTATCAGCCGCGAGCCCCTCGTCCGTACTACCCTCAGAAGCCGAGGGATAGACATTTTGAAGCTCCACCGATGTCTTACTCACAACTTTTAAAGAATCTCCTACAGCTTCAAATGATTCAGCTCCGGACCTTGCAGCCTCCGAAGCCAGGCCAAATTCCTGAAGGTTATGACTTAAATGCTAGATGCGAGTTTCATTCTGGAGCTCCCGGCCATAGTACTGAGAATTGTAAAGCACTGAAGCATGTTGTCCAGGACTTGTTGGATTCCAAAGCGATCAATTTCGCTCCTTCTCCTAATGTGCTGCAAAATCCCATGCCTCATCACAGAGGCACGGTTGGTGCAATTGGTGAAGGGGAGAACTTGAATTTGGTGGACGATGTAGATGACTTGCAGACTTCATTGGTTGCTATCAAGGTTTGCTTGTTGAAGAAAGGCATTTTCCCCGGATGCGAGGATGATTGTTCAGAGTGTACTGAAGCTACCAACGGTTGTAAACGATTGAAAGCCGGAATTCAAGGTATGATTGATGAAGGAGTGCTGCAATTTGACAAGATTGTGAAAGAAAGTGAAGTGTCTACAGTGACTATCTTTTATGATCCATCCCAAGTTCCTTCGCGTGCCAGAGCGGCCCCAATAACTATTACCACTGCTGGACCCATAATGTACCAAAGTGACAGAGCAGTTCCTTGGAATTATGGTGGCGAAGTGTATTGCAACGGCCAGAGACAAGAGTTGGCCACGACTAGTATAACCCCAGCTCAAGTAGAGAATGTTGGAGTAGGGGGTTTTACTAGAAGCGGAAGACTATTTGCGCCGGAAGCACTGAGAAGCAATGTGATACCACCCAGGGATACTACCGAAGCCCAAGCTAGAGCCAGGGGAAAGCAACCAGTAGTTGCCAATGATCTAACTCCATCAACTGATCCAGATCTCACCTTTGATAAAGAAGCCGAAGAATTCCTGAGGATCATCAAGAAGAGTGACTATAAGATTGTAGACCATTTGCAGCAGACGCCGTCAAAGATCTCCATCTTATCATTACTCATGTGTTCGGACTCTCATAGGAAGGCCCTTTTAAATATTCTGAACAAGGCATACGTGCCTCAGGATATTTCTGTAAATCAGTTAGAAATGGTGGTGTCCAGCGTTAATGCCAGTCATGGATTGGGTTTCACGGACTTGGACTTAACTTCTGATGGGCGTGCTCACAATCGGGCATTGCATATCTCTCTGGAATGTAAGGGTGCAGTACTCTCCCATGTGTTGGTGGATACTGGATCATCTCTGAACGTCTTGCCTAAGAAGGCATTGATGAAGCTGGACTATGATGGAGTGGTGCTAAAGCCCAGTGATTTAGTAGTCCGAGCATTTGATGGATCAAGAAGATCGGTGTTTGGAGAGGTGGAGTTACCTATCAAGGTAGGTCCACAAGTCTTCAATACCACGTTTTACGTGATGGATATCCAGCCGGCATATAGTTGTTTACTTGGAAGACCCTGGATACATTCGGCAGGAGCGGTATCTTCTACACTCCATCAGAAATTAAAGTTCGTTTGGGAAGGTCAAGTTGTGACGGTCAGCGGGGAAGAAGATATCTTCGTCAGTCATCTAGCCTCATTCAAATATGTGGAGATGGATGGCGAAATAGTCGAAACCCTATGTCAAGCTTTTGAGCCTTTGAAGTCCGAGCAAGCATCCGCCGTAGCAACTTCTCTTGAGGTGCCGAAGAAGGGGGTGTCTATAGCCTCTTATAAACAAGCGCGTGAATTAGTAGAATCTGGAGTGCGAGAAGGCTGGGGCAGCCCAATCGAATTTCCAGAGAAGAAGGACATGTTCGGGATTGGCTATCACCCTGGAGGATCCTCGTCTGAAACAAGTGCAAAAGGTTGTCAGAGCCCGGTCACTTTCACAAGTGCGGGAGTGGTAGACTACGGAAATATTAGCGCAGTGCAGGATGAAGCTGTTGATAGTGACTGTGACTTAGATGAATGGATTAGGCCTGCCGTCCCAGGAACTCAGCTTAGCAACTGGACGTCAGAAAGGCTCATTTCAGTAACATCTTTTGAAGAGTAATGATTTTTTGTTTCTGTTTTCCTGTATTAAAGCACTATGTCTTGCCCGGGGCATAGTGGCTCTGTGTAAGGGTTCATTTGTTCATTAACACAATCATAAATAAAATTGACGTTTCACATTCATTTCATGTTGTTCTCTGTCTTTCGTTTTTTTACTTTTGTTTTTCAAAAAGAAAGAAAAGTTTTAAAATGGCAATGTTTCTCATTTTATCAAGTTGTTGCTAAAGCCTTGCATGAATCATCATTCATGCAGGTGCTCGTCACCGGATCTTATCAATGACGACCCTGTTATGGCTAAGTATGACTTCGACAATCCAATTTATCAAGCCGATGAGGAAGGTGAAGAGGATTGTGATTTACCCGAAGAATTGGCCAGACTGCTCAAACAAGAAGAGAAGATGATTCAGCCGCACGAGGAAGATGTTGAAGTGATAAACCTGGGTACTGAAGAGGACAAGAAAGAAGTCAAGATCGGAGCTGCATTAGAAGAATCTGTCAAGACTCGTTTGATAGCTATGCTTCGAGAATACGTTGACGTCTTCGCTTGGTCCTACCAAGATATGCCTGGTTTAGACACTGACATTGTGGTACACAAGCTACCCCTCAGAGAAGGTTGTCTTCCGGTAAAGCAGAAGTTGAGGCGTACACGTCCAGACATGGCAATTAAAATAAAAGAAGAAGTGCAAAAGCAGTTTGATGCTGGTTTCTTGGCCGTGACCAGTTATCCTCCATGGGTTGCTAACATTGTGCCGGTTCCTAAGAAAGATGGCAAAGTCAGAATGTGTGTGGACTACAGGGATTTGAATAGGGCTAGCCCCAAAGATGATTTCCCTCTACCTCACATAGATGTACTTGTCGATAATACTGCTCAGTTTTCCGTGTTCTCTTTCATGGACGGATTCTCAAGCTATAATCAAATCAAGATGGCTCCCGAGGATATGGAAAAGACAACTTTCATCACTCCTTGGGGCACCTTTTGTTACAAGGTCATGCCATTTGGTTTAAAGAATGCAGGAGCTACCTATCAAAGGGCAATGGTGACGTTGTTTCACGACATGATCCATCATGAAATTGAGGTTTATGTTGATGACATGATAGCAAAATCCCAGACTGAGGAAGAGCACTTGGTCAACCTAGCAAAATTGTTTGATAGGCTTCGAAAGTTCAGACTGAGGTTAAATCCGAATAAGTGTACTTTCGGGGTTCGTTCTGGCAAGTTACTCGGCTTCATTGTGAGTGAACGAGGAATTGAGGTTGATCCGGCCAAGGTGAAAGCTATCCAAGAAATGCCTGAGCCGAAGACTGAAAAGCAAGTGCGTGGCTTCTTGGGGAGACTAAACTACATTGCACGGTTTATTTCTCACCTAACGGCCACGTGCGAGCCCATCTTCAAGCTTCTGAGGAAGAATCAGGCCATTAAATGGAATGAAGATTGTCAGCAAGCCTTTGACCGAATCAAAGAGTACCTATTGGAACCGCCAATTCTTATGCCTCCAGTGCCAGGGAGACCTCTGATTATGTACCTTACTGTGCTCAAAGGATCGATGGGATGTGTGCTGGGTCAGCAGGACGGGTCTGGTCGAAAAGAGCACGCCATTTATTACCTTAGCAAAAAGTTTACCGATTGCGAGACACGATACTCACTACTCGAGAAAACTTGCTGCGCTTTGGCATGGGCTGCTCGCCGACTAAGACAGTACATGCTGACTCACACTACTCTTTTAATTTCCAAGATGGATCCCGTGAAATACATCTTTGAGAAGCCAACTTTGACAGGAAGAGTGGCCCGTTGGCAGATGATACTCACGGAGTATGACATACAATACACTTCGCAAAAAGCTATCAAGGGTAGTGTGTTGTCAGAATACTTGGCCCAGCAACCGATCGACGATTATCAACCCATGAGGTTTGAGTTTCCGGATGAGGACATCATGTTCCTCAAGTCGAAAGACCATGAAGAACCACTTCCGGAGGAGGGGCCCGACCCTGAATCCAGATGGAAGTTGATGTTTGACGGAGCTGTAAACATGAATGGGAGTGGAGTAGGTGCTGTTATTATCTCACCAGAAGGAGTCCACACACCTCTCGCCGCTCGGTTGACCTTTGAGTGCACTAACAACGAGGCAGAGTATGAAGCTTGCATCATGGGGATCGAAGAGGCAATAGACTTGCGAGTCAAGAACCTCGAGATCTTCGGAGATTCTGCTTTGGTAGTAAATCAAGTCAATGGCAAATGGCTAGTTCATCAAGCTCGTTTGATTCCTTACCGAGATTACGTCAGGAGGCTGTTAACCTTCTTTACCAAAGTAAAGCTGAGCTATGTTCCTAGAGACGAAAACCAATTCGCCGATGCTCTCGCAACTTTATCATCCATGATTAAGGTTTGCCGAGAGAATTTCGTGCCTCGAATTTTGATCTCCAGGCTTGAAAGGCCTGCTTATGTCTTTGCAGTTGGTGATGATGAAGATAACAAGCCTTGGTACCACGACATCAAACAATTCCTGAAGGCTCAAGAATACCCGGCTGGGGCATCCAGTAAAGATAAGAAAACTCTTAGAAGACTGGCGGGAGGTTTCTTCTTGAATCAAGATGGTGTGTTGTACAAACGGAACTTTGACATGGTGCTGCTCAGATGTGTGGACAGACACGAGGCAGACCTGTTAATGCAGGAGGTTCACGAAGGCTCCTTTGGTACCCATGCTGGAGGACATGCCATGGCCAAGAAATTATTGAGATCGGGATACTATTGGATTACCATGGAATCCGATTGTTGCAAATACTCCCGTAAGTGTCATAAGTGTCAGATTTATGCAGACAAGGTCCATGTGCCTCCGAATCCGTTAAGTGTCATGTCTTCACCATGGCCGTTCGCTATGTGGGGCATCGATATGATTGGAAAGATTGAGCCAACAGCTTCTAATGGGCATCACTTCATCCTAGTTGCTATTGATTATTTCACGAAGTGGGTTGAAGCAGCTTCCTACACCAATGTCACTAAACAAGTGGTTGCTCGATTTATTAAGCGGGACATCATCTGCCGGTATGGAGTCCCTGAAAGGATCATTACTGATAATGGTTCTAACCTCAACAACAAGATGATGGCCTACTTGTGTCGAGACTTCAAAATAGAACACCACAACTCTTCTCCATATCGTCCGAAGATGAATGGCGCCGTCGAGGCGGCAAATAAAAACATTAAAAAGATTGTGCAGAAGATGGTTGTGACATACAAAGACTGGCACGAGATGTTACCCTTCGCGTTGCATGGGTATAGAACATTAGTACGCACTTCAACTGGGGCAACTCCATTCTCATTGGTGTATGGTATGGAGGCAGTTCTACCAGTCGAAGTGGAAATCCCCTCATTGAGGTTGATGATGGATATCAAGCTAGATGAAGCTGAATGGCTCCGATCCAGATATAATCAATTGAGCCTCATTGAAGAGAAGCGCCTAGCAGCTGTATGCCATGGGCAGTTGTACCAACGACGAATGAAGCAAGCTTTTGACAAGAAGGTGCGACCACAGAGGTACATGCCAGGAGATTTAGTGCTAAAAAGGATTCTTCCTCCTCTCAACGATCACAGGGGAAAGTGGACACCCAACTATGAAGGACCGTTCGTGGTTAAAAAGGTTTTCTCAGGCGGAGCCTTAATGCTAACAACCATGGACGAAGAAGACTTTCCATCCCCTGTTAACGCAGACGCAGTAAGAAAATACTTCGTGTAAAAAGGACCCGCTGGATAAAAACAGAATAAAGATCCAGGCAAAAATGGGCATCCCGGCGAGCCAAAAACAGAATAAAAGGCTCGGGCAAAAGTTAGGGAAATATTGAAAAAAAATGTACACCCGCTGAGTTGAAAAGCCACATCGGACAACTCAGGCAAACAAGGGTATCCCGGTGGATTGAAAACCTGAAAGGGCAATCCACGCAAAAGAGGGATTAACACGAACGACTGCGATCTGCGAGATCCATGACATACCTATAGTTGAGGCTATCCTAAGGGTTGAAGATCAGTTCACTTACTTTTTCTCAAGAGGCAGAGCGAGCGGAGCGTCTTGAAGACATACGAGTCATAACTGGGTTGAGACTTGATGAGATTCACTTCTCACATTTCCAATAGGGTAGTTTGTTTTTCTTTTAGTTGTTCCCTCATTCCAGGGAACTGCTTCCTTTGTATTGCCTATTCAGGGCCACCTTTCCAAATCAATAAAAGTTCAACTTCAGTCAATTGACTATTTTACTTCTTTGTTTTTACTTTTTCATCTAGCATTGATTGATTGTGAAAACGTCTAGCAAATGGTAACTCGCATTGTGTTATGAACATTTGAATGCTTTTCTGACTCGTGCAGGAGAATAGAAACATTTAATATAACTCAGAAAGGGTGTTGAGATACCTATACAATGGTTCATGCTATGAGCCTGGGGCAAGCAGGTCCCAAACTAATTCTCTATGTTGCAGGTACTATTGATTGTGTTCATGCAGGTACAGGTACTGGTGTTGCTAACAGAGCTAAAGATCATTATCCAGGATGGGTATTCCCTTTTGTTTGAACAGAGACAAATATCTCCCAGGGTGTTTCCAATCATCCCCAGCCATGGGGAAGTTGAAATTTCACCCATCAAGGTAGCTGGGAATGGGTGTCGTCCCTAAGCAGAAGTTTCCCTTCAGACAGGGGCAATCCTCAGCAGTACAAGGAGTTCTTTCTTCCCCAGCAGTTGCTTCCTCAGCAGCGTCATGCCTTTGGTTCCCAGGAAGTCCTCACTTCCCCACTAGAGTTCAAGAAGGGTCCATCTCCAGCAGGGTCTTGGCACTCCAATCTCAAAGTCCAATTTATTTTTGGCAGTGGCGGCTATTCTGAGCCAGTGAATTATTAACAATTTTCCCTGCAGTGTTGTTTCCTCCTCCTCAGGATGAACCAAATCAATGCAGTGATCATCGTTTCTCCTCAGCCAAGTTATCTGGAATACCTGCAGTCTCCTTATCAGGAGATCTTCTTTGCATTGTCATTCGCATAATCATCATTTTATTTGCATCCTCCAAAGCGTAGCATTTCCATCATCATGGAGCATTACGCCATAAACTCAAACATATGCATACCAGCATGGGCCAGTTTTGGGGTATATTACGAATATCTTTCTCAACCTGAAGTACTCCGCACAGAGGATACCAACATCATTTTTCAGACATCCTTGTCTTTTTCAAGTCAATGTTCGTCATTTCTCCGCGTCTTGTTTGGTACAACAGTCGCGTCGCAGGTTCCCGTTTTGTACAACAGTCCTGTTTGCTTGGGCTCTCGTTTATGTACAACGATCCCGTTCCATCTTGTCCTATTTTCTTTGTGTTTCTGGTTACCGCCTGCGGCCGGTATACCTTTGCGTCTCCATTCGAGGATGGTTTCGTGTTAGATCCGAGGATCTTTTGATTTGTCATTCGAGGATGGCATTTCTTTTCTTCAAGTCCTTCTGCGGTTGGTCTTGTTGTTGTGGCTATTATTCGAGGATAGTAGTTCACTTTTTGAGCTTATTGATCGAGGTCAGTTTGTCTCTTTTGCAAAGTTTGTCTGAGGTCAGCTTTGTGTTTGGTTATCAGTCGAGGCTGGTATACCTTCGCGTCTCCATTCGAGGATGGTTTCGTGTTAGATCCGAGGATCTTTTGATTTGTCATTCGAGGATGGCATTGCTTTTCTTCAAGTCCTTCCGAGGTTGGTCTTGTTGTTGTGGCTATTATTCGAGGATAGTAGTTCACTTTTTGAGCTTATTGATCGAGGTCAGTTTGTCTCTTTTGCAAAGTCTGTCTGAGGTCAGCTTTGTGTTTGGTTATCAATCGAGGCTGGTATACCTTCGCGTCTCCATTCGAGGATGGTTTCGTGTTAGATCCGAGGATCTTTTGGATTGGCATCCGAGGATGGCATTCTTTTCTTCAAGTCCTTCTGTGGTTGGTCTTGTTTTTGTTTTTGTGTGGCTATTATTCGAGGATAGTAGTTCAATTTTTGAGCTTATTGACTGAGGTCAGTTTGTCTCATTTGCAAAGTCTGTCCGAGGTCAGTCTTTGTTGTTGATGGTTATCGCCTGCGGCCGATATACTATCGTGTTTCTATTCCAGGATGGTTTTTAGTATTGGATTCGAGGATCCCTTGTGAGTTGTCGTTCGAGGATGGCATTCTTCCTAGCATATTTTCACCTGGCCTTATGATCCGCTACCTATTCAGAGGTCAAAATCAAAAAAAGTATATAAATAAATAAATGGGCAGATGGCATTCCCATTGCTTTCAGTGTGCAAATTTTCAGGTTTTATCCGAGTATTCAATCACTCCACACCTTGAACGTCTAAAAGCTGTTGCAATTATTCGTTCAGGTTTGCAGATGATTGAATATGGGCAGCTGTAATACCTCAAAATTTGCCCTCCTATTTATTCCCTTTACTGGCTTATCGCTTCGCATTCATCCACATTCCCGTTAGGTCATAACATTCAATCATGCATTGCATTGGTTCATAAGGTATGTGATCGATTCCATTTGAAGCTAGGGTTTATTTCCTTGATTAAATGGCCTTTGAGGATTGAACTGGTGGAGAATATTCACTAGTAGATCTGACCCATTATTGAGGTGTTCAATCAAATTCGCTTTGAATAAGAGTGTTGGCTCTATGTAACGTCTCAATTTCTATTCCTCATCATTGATTATCTCAAGGAGAATTTGGAGTTCTTGGTCATGATTTCGATTTGAAGGGGACTTCACCAATGGAGGTCCATTGTATCAGAGATTGGCTTGGATCCTTTGGTTTATGGAATGATGATTCGAGCTGGTGTGGATTCTAGTACGGCATCGAAGTTCCTAAAAGTTCCTAAAGAGGGATTGTGTTGAAGGATTCGATTCAAATTAAAGGAGAATGCACAACTATCGGTTTATTTGGAAGCCATCATGTAAACATCAATACATACCCGTACCATGTTCGTTCTGTTCATTTTTGATACCCACTAGACAATTTAAGTGTAACATCCAATTCATGTTCCTAAATCACTATTCCACTTGTTGTCCCAATTTCGTTTTTTTTCCTTTTTGACAACAATAAACCTTCTAGTTCATTTTAGAACCATTTGCTAAGTCACACTTTGTTTTCTTCTCATTATTTTCAAACTCTTTCCAATTTGGCGTTCTATATTTCCCAAGGGATTCCAATTCAAATGTCAACCTTTCATTCCTTTTTAATCCATTATTTTTATCCAAGTTACTTCTAATGTCAAATTCAAATTCAATCCATAAACCATGCCCATTTTAAGTACATGTTCACCCATTAATATTCACTACAAAGAAGTGAGAATTATATATTCTTTTTGGTCCAAGGTTGGGTTAGCCCATTAACACAATAATGCATTGGGTGGAACTTCCTTCATCATCAGTGTTAGGAAAAAAGGCTAGTATTCATAAGGCTCATGCTTGGTGTGCACATTGAGAAACCAATATTTATATTATAAAGATTATGGTTGTAAAATAGTTCAGAAAGAGGAAAATTATAATTTAAAGGAAAAGTATCAGAATTTTGTTACAGGAATAAAGCTAAAAAAAAAACGAAAGGAGGGGGGGATTCAACATGCTATACATTGACCGATCTTGCAGCTATTATGTAAAGTAGGAATTGCAAATTGATACAACAAGCCGAGACTTTCGACAAACAGCGAAAAGTACAACAGGATCAAAGAAAGAAAAAAAGCTCTTCAAGCACAAGAGAAGAATCCGGAATCTTCGACAGCATCCAAGTTCTTCGCCGTCATCCGCAACACCACCGCCATAACCTGCATATCAAGTGGAAAATTTAAACTAACAAGAGGATTCAAAACAAAAAAAGCAGTTACGAATCATAACGGAAGTTCAGTTAACAAGTTATAACAGAATTCATCAATTTTAGAATCAGGAAAAAATTCAATAAGCTTCAAAATCCTGTATGCAATACATAAAGCCAGAAGCAGAGAATCACATTGAAAAAGTGCATAACAGAATCAGATCCTAACCGAAAATAACAAAATCTAACAGAATTCTAACTGAAAGATAACAACTTCTAACCATTTTTTCTTCTGGAAGCTTCAGCCAAACATCTCTATAAATCAGGAACTCCATCACAATTTCCAGCTTCTTCACCACATTCTTCAACCTGAACCCTTCACACAACTTCTCCAATCCACCTTTTCAATCTCTTCACCCTTTCTCAATCCCTTTCAACTATCCTCCTTCAACCTTCTCCTCCAATCTCTTTTCTCCCCCAAAACCTCACAAATTCTCCATCCAATCTTCATCCCTTCCATTAGCAACCACAGCCTCTACACACACTACCATCAACATCCTTCAACTTCCCTTCACCAATTCTACTTCAACCTTCTTCTTCGCACCTTCTTCTTCATCCATAACCACACCCCTGTAATAATTTTCGTCAACATTTCGCAATTGTCCCCATCAACAACACAGCTGCACAGAAGCCAAGAGAAAGAATGAGTTGATCGGTATCAACGGAAGCGCAAGAAACCAGTTGCGACGATTTGGCCACAGGTTCGATCAATTCAAAGACAGTTCAGAGTCAAAGAAGGGGCAGAGAGTTAGAATAATGTATACCTAGACGCATAAGCGATAACAGAAGCATCTTCATCCGTGCACTTTCTTCCGTTCGTCAAAATCTTCTTCAACCGCGCGACGGCGTTAGCGATAACAGAAGCATCTTCGTCCGTGCACCTTCTTCAGTTCGTCAGGATATTCTTCAATCGCGCGACGGCATTCGCATTAACGGAAGCGCCTTCAACGTATCTTTGTTTGCTCATCAATATTGGCATCGAGCTCGTTTGTTTGTAAGGTATGTTTCACCACTTTACTCTTATGAAGGGTTTAGGTTACGATCTATGAGTGTGAGAGTTTGAAGTTTTCTTTTTGGCGTAGAACTTAAGGTAGAAGTTAGGCTAGCTAAAGTTTGGATTAGGTGATGAAGGTGATGATAGAGGGAATGGTAAGACAGTTGGTGACGATTCTCTCGGGTGTTTGTTGGAGCGGAGAGGGTTTTGAACGGAAGACGTTGGTGTCGGTGATAGGAAGAGAAAAAAAGGAGGTGAGGGTGGAGGCTGGTAGAAGGAGAAGACGAAGAGGGCAAAGGGAGAGGGGATGCGGCGCCGTCAAGAGGAAAAAGAGGGATTTAGGGTTAGGTTTGTTTGTGTTTCAGCTTTGATTTTTGGGTTTATGTAATTAACATTTTCTTTTCTTATTAATTTGATTATTGATTAATTATGAGATAAGATTGTTAAATTAAGTTATAATCATAAGTTTAGTCTGATATTTTCTTAAATTAAGATATTAGTCTAAGTTTAGTATATTTCATGTTCTTAAATTAATATTTTAGAAAACATTATTATTAGATTAAAGATTTAAGTCATTTGTAGATTAAGAGTTTAATTCATGTTTTTTTTTTAATTAAGATTTTAGAAAATTTTAATCATAAGTTAGGTTAATTCTTTTTTCTTAAGTTAAAATATTAGCTTAATTGAAATAATCATAAATTAAGAATTTAATTCATTTTCTAAGATTATTAGTTAATTCTTTTCTAATTAAATAATAAAACTATAGTTTAATTCTGATTTTTAGACAAAGTATTATATTAAGATGGGTTGAATTCATTTTTCTTAAATTAAGACTTTAGGAGAAAAAGCTTATGATACTTACACCCCTATTAAGCCCACCAAGAAAAATAACATGAAATAAAGACTTTCTGCACCTCCCTTTGTTTTAGCGAATTGGACCCAGGCAAAACGCTAGTGGCACCCCTATTTATAGGCCCATCAGAAAAGAACTAGAAAAATATACTAAGGACACCCCCTGCATTATTTCTTTAAGATTTTATTTTTAGTTAATTATAGTTTCAAATTAAATCTAATAAAAATAGGTAAATGCTTAAGAAAATTCCCAAAAAATTAAAGTAGCTTAATATGTCAATTTAGGAATTTATGAAATTTTTATTTTCTGGAATTTGATTATTTTTGAATTAATTCTGTATTTTTCTTTTAATTAGCTTTATTGAATTTCTTTTTAATTGTGCTGAATTTTGTTTATTTTATTTAAGTAACTTCCAGCAACTTTTTTGAGCCATTCTTTTTTCTGTAATTAAAGGACTCATAATAGTTCTTAGGATATTTTTTATGGAATTTTTAGGAGCTTTTATCTTAGGTTTTAGTGATATAATCCTTAGGAAATAATAGTTAATTCTTAGCTGGAAATAATTAATTGTTAGGCATAGAAAAAATGAGATTTTTTAGAATCCCTCTTAGCACAATATTTTAGATAGTGTTAGGGCCCCATAGTTTAAGTTTCATAATTTTTCTAGAGGTTTTTAATATTTTTTTAGAATTTTAGTTTTAGGCTTAGTTAGGCATAATTCCCATTAGTTTAGGCCATTAAAAATATATAATAATGTTCAATAAAAAAGATGAAATAGGTGAGTTTAAATTTAGTCATAGAATTTAATTTAGACTTAGGCTAGTTAAAATTCACTTTTAGATAAGTATTGAGTTTGACCTAGATTTAGAACTTAGGATAAAGTTCATTTCCATAGAAGTAGAATGAATAAATAGTCTATATTTTTAATTCATGTCATCTAATGCATTTTTTTTAGAATTTTGTTTCTTATGGTTAATTTCATTGCTTTGCCTTATTTTACTTTTTATAACTTTAATAGGCTTCCCCCATTTGTTCTTAGAATCAACTTAACTTCATTAAGAAGTAAGTTGAGTTCTATTAGTTTCTAAGCTTTCATTAGGAATAGAAAACTTCACTAACCATTAGGACCACCTTGTAAATAAATAAACAATTAGGATTGAGTCTTAGTCCCTTAGATTTTTCCTTTTATCAACTTGAGTCATTCTGTTTCTCATCTCAAAAAGAAAAGTAATAAAACACATAATGAAAACCGAACAATCTTGTACGACACGAGACTTTGTTGCGGAGTGTTTATACGCGTCCTGTTTCGGGGCGAGGTGTAAATACTTCCCGCGATGGATAGGTCTTAGTACAGGACCGTTCACAAACAAATTCAAAGCACTTCTCTTAAAAGACAAAAACACAATAAGCGACTATCCTGCGGGAACTTCTCTTTCTCATCTCATTCACTCACAACGCGAACTCGCGACGACTTGTCACACATGCAAGACGGTAACGCACTCGTACCAGACGAGCCTGCAACACCTGAGCATAGACATACGCAGTTCCAGCTGTAAAAAACACAAACAAATAGTTCCCGCCTAAGTTAGGCGAACTACGTCGACTCTGATCCTCATTATCCCGATGAGGTACGTAGGCAGCGGGGTAAGGCCCGTTCGAGCACATTCTTTATTTTCCCTACATTTCCCCCTTTCTTTCCATTTTCTTATTCAGTTCTTTTCTCATTCCATTTCATTCCAGATAGCTATTCTTTTAGTTAAACAGCATATTATTTCTCACCCTTTAAAACAAGCAAACAAGCGTGGATCCCGTCGGGTACGACGGACGATCTGGGGTGCTAATACCTTCCCAGTTCGTAACCGACTCCCGAACTCATATCTTTGGTTCGCAAGGCCTTGTCCTTTTCCTTCTTCCTCAGGTTTGTGCAACATTACCTTTCCCATTCTTTCGTGATAAAAATGTCTGGCTGGCGACTCTAACCTTTCCGCGCCACTTTCGCGTTTGTACTAGGATGAAAATCCCGGGAGCGACAATGGGTGCTGGGGAAGAAGCCTATGACAGAAGGCTGGATGAAATTGCTGAAAAATTAAGATCCTTGGAGTCTCAAAACTCTTTGGGTTTTGATGTTATGGACATGGGCTTAGTGGACGGGGTCAGGATTCCCCATAAGTTTAAGCCTCCTTGTTTCGAAAAGTACAACGGGACTTCCTGCCCACGGACCCACTGACAATCCTTTTTGGGAAGGTTGAAAGCATATACCATGGACGAGAAGCTATGGATGTTTTATTTCGAGGATAGTTTGACTGGGGCGTCAAGGGAATGGTACTCCCATCTGACTAGAGCGACCATCAGGTGTTGGAAGGACTTGGCAGAGGCCTTCATCAGACAATACCAGTATAATTTGGATATGGCACCCAACAGGACCCTCTTGATGGGGATGTCACAGTCATCTAGAGAAAGCTTCCGCGAGTACGCCCAGAGGTGGAGGCAGCTGGCTGCTGCTGTCCAGCCACCTATGTCAGAGAGGGAAATGGCAGATATGTTTATGAACACCCTCCAAGGAACATACATTGACAGGCTGGCTGCTTTCTCTTATACCAGCTTTGCAGATGTCGTTATAGCTGGAGAAAGAATCGAGAGCCTGCTGAAGATGGGCAAGATTTCTGACAACGGTGCCAGCTCATCCAGCAACACAAGGAAGCCTTTTGCAGGCCCAAGAAGAACTGGTGAGACCAATGCTATCCACACCAACAGGGGCAGACCCCAATATGTTCATAGGTCTGTGGCAGCAGTCACCATTCCCGCTCCAATTCATCCACAACCAGCTTATCAACCACAGCAGCAAAATTATCAGCAACAGACTCAGTATCCTCCTCAGAGAAATTACAACAACACCAACAACAACAATCAGCAAAGACCGTTCCAACAGAGGCCTTCTCAGGTCAATAGGGTGATCGATCCGATCCCTATGCCATATGCTACATTACTGCCACAACTCCTGAAACTCAACCTGGTTGAGCTAAGGACGTTGGCACCTCCAGATCCTACTAGTCTACCCAGAAATTACGACTCCAACGCCAGATGTGCTTTTCACTCAAATGCACCTGGCCATAGTACAGAAAAGTGCAGAGCCTTGCACATGAAGGTACAAGACCTGGTAGACTCTAAAGCTCTGAATTTTGCACCACCACCAAATGTTAACAAAAACCCTATGCCAAACCACGGAGGTCCCAGAATCAATGCTATTGAAGAAGACAAGCTGTCTTACTTAATAACCAGTGTGGGTCAGATTCGGACACCGTTGGTAGAAATTAAAGCCCAACTCCTTGAATGTCAAATGTTCCCGGGATGTGAGCTAGGGTGCGCTTATTGCAACATTTCAGTGAATGGTTGTGATAACTTGAGAGATGGCATAGATGGTCTCATCCAGAGTGGCCTGCTTCAAATCACCACATCAATTCCTACCAATCCAGCAACCTCATCAGCAGCAATTCCCGTGTCTTCTACAAATACAACAACCATTGTTCCAAGTAACTCTTCAATTTCATCAACAAATGCTTCATCTGTTACTTCAACGGACCAAATATCAGCAAACATCCCTTCTACAACTTCAGCACCCCTTCATTCAGAATCTCCTACAGCAACAACACCCATCCTTCCAACAATGTCTCCTACAACTTCAACAGCAAATGTCTCAACAGTTACAATTTATTATGATCCTGAAAATGACTCTGCCTACAACTCACAAAATGCCACTCCTATCAGAGCACCAGTCACAATATACTATGATCCACAGACTATCATGGTCCCTTCTGCAGCTACCATCAGTCCAGTCACTATCACAGTGCCTGGACCAGTACCTTATGAAAGCAGTAATGCCATCCCTTGGCATTACGGCTCTGATCTATACTGTGAAGGACAGAAAATCACTCTCGAATCATCAACTTCTTCACCACAAATAGACAATGTGGGAGGAGGCGGAGGCTTCACTCGAAGCGGACGTCTCTTTGCCCCACAAATTCAAAGACCCACTGCTGAAGCAGAAGCTGCTGCCAAGGCAAAAGGGAAGAGCATGGTGCAAGAAGAACAAATTGCTAAAGAAGCTTTGAGAACACCTTTTGATCAAGAAGTTGATGAATTCATGAGAATCATCAAGAAAAGTGATTACAAGATAGTGGACCAGCTTCACTAGACGCCTTCCAAGATTTCCATCCTATCATTGCTTATGTGCTCCGAGGCTCATCGGAATGCACTACTAAAAGTCTTGCACACAACTTATGTGCCAGAAGAGATCACCGTCAATCAGTTGGAAGCTGTGGTTGGAAATGTTAATGCTAGTAATGGGCTAGGATTTACCAACACTGATTTGACTACGGAAGGCCGCAATCATAACAAGGCTTTGCACATTACCATGGAATGTAAAGGTGCAGTTCTTTCCCATGTGCTGGTAGACACAGGATCATCCCTCAATGTCTTACCTAAAAAAGCCCTTGTGAAGCTAGAGTATGACGGATTGGCATTACGCCCCAGCAACCTGGTAGTAAGAGCCTTCGATGGTTCTAAGAGATCGGTTCTGGGCGAGATTGAGTTGCCTATAACGATTGGCCCCCAAACTTTCAAAACGACCTTCTACGTGATGGATATACAGCCTGCCTACAGCTGTCTATTGGGTAGGCCATGGATTCACGCCGCTGGCGCCGTGACCTCAACCCTTCACCAGAAGTTAAAATTCGAGTGGGAGGGTCAAGTCGTTACTATCTGTGGAGAGGAGGATATTTTTGTTAGCCACCTGGCTACCTATAAATACATTGAGATGGATGGGGAGATCCACGAAACAATGAGTCAAGGGTTCGAGGCCTTAAACATAAATGAAACTTCTGTTGTACCTGGAACCTCGATGACATCTTACCAACAAGCCCGGAAGGTTGTTGAAGAAGGAACTGCCCAAGGCTGGGGCAAACTGTTACCTGTGGAGAAGAAAGAGGATAGATTTGGGTTGGGTTACAAACCAACTCAACAAGATCAAGCAGAGGCTGCTAAAGAGCCCAACTTTGTTAGTGGGGGGATGCTCACCCCTGATGCTATCAACAATTTGGAAGACGAGGATGAAAGCGACCGCAACCTGGAGAGTTGGATCCGTCCAAAGATCCCGGGGAGCAGTATCTCGAACTGGTCTTCCCAGGAAATTATAAGGGTTACTCATGCAGAGTAATTATTATTTCCTGTATTTTATAGCATGCATCAAAGTCTTGCATCTTGCCCAAGATGACAAGACTCATTTTGTAATCGGGCCATCTGTAATTTTTGTGCAACAAGATTAATCAATGAAATATCAGACATCTTTTGCAAATGAGTCTTTTTCTCTTCCGCTCACTGTTTTTCCATTTTTCTTTTTGTACAAAAAATAAATGGCAGTGTTTTCAAAATGACAACTTCATTTCACTTTTTTAAACAAGATTAAAATCAATCACTAAAATGAACAAACTGAACCCTTGCAGAGTGTGCCTTCCAGACAACACCGACAACAGCACGGCTATGACTTCGTATGACTTTGACAATCCGATCAATCAAGCTGATGAAGGGGTTGAAGAAGAATATGAGCTTCCTGAAGAGCTAGCCAGGTTGTTAAGACAAGAGGAAAAGGTTATTACTCCTCACCAGGAGGAGGTTGAAACGATCAATCTTGGTACAGATGAAGACGTGAAAGAAGTTAAAATCGGGGCCTGCTTACAAGACTCAGTGAAGAGACAACTGATTGACCTGCTGCAAGAGTATGTGGACGTGTTTGCTTGGTCTTATCAAGATATGCCAGGGTTGGACACCGACATTGTTGTGCACAAGCTGCCTTTAAGAGAAGAGTGCCCACCGGTTAAACAGAAGTTGCGCCGTACTCGCCCAGACATGGCAATGAAGATCAAGGAAGAGGTACAAAAGCAATGGGACGCCGGGTTCCTTGCTGTAACTAGCTATCCGCCGTGGGTTGCTAATATAGTACCTGTGCCTAAGAAAGACGGCAAAGTAAGAATGTGTGTTGACTACCGGGATCTGAACAGAGCTAGCCAGAAAGATGATTTCCCATTACCTCACATTGATGTATTGGTGGATAATACGGCTCAGTTCTCGGTATTCTCCTTCATGGATGGATTTTCAGGATATAATCAGATTAAAATGTCACCTAAAGACATGAAGAAGACAACCTTCATCACACCCTGGGGCACGTTCTGTTACAAGGTAATGCCATTTGGGATCAAGAATGCCGGTGCGACGTATCAACGGGCTATGGTAACATTATTCCACGATATGATCCATAAAGAAATCGAGTGTTATGTGGATGACATGATTGCCAAGTCCCTCATGGAAGAAGACCACCTGGTAAACCTGCTGAAGCTATTCAAGCGTCTGAGGAAGTACCAACTGAAGTTGAACCCCAACAAGTGCACATTCGGGGTGCGATCTGGTAAGCTGCTGGGATTCATTGTGAGCGAGAAAGGGATTGAAGTTGACCCTGATAAAGTCAAAGCCATTCAAGAAATGCCTGCACCAAAGACAGAGAAGGAAGTTCGGGGGTTCTTAGGTCGATTGAACTACATCTCAAGGTTCATATCTCACCTTACAGCAACCTGTGAGCCTTTGTTCAAATTGTTGAGAAAAGAACAGACGGTCAGGTGGAACGAAGACTGCCAAAGGGCTTTTGACAAGATCAAAAAATACTTACAAGAGCCTCCAATCCTTATGCCTCCAGTTGAAGGAAGGCCTCTGATAATGTACTTGACAGTATTAGAAGAGTCAATGGGGTGCGTGCTGGGCCAACATGACGAGTCTGGTCGAAAAGAGTATGCAATATACTACCTAAGCAAAAAGTTTACCGACTGTGAACAACGTTATTCACTGCTCGAGAAAACTTGTTGTGCTTTAGCGTGGGCTGCTCGCCGACTGAGGCAGTATATGTTGACCCACACTACCTTGTTGATCTCAAAAATGGACCCAGTTAAGTACATATTTGAGAAGCCAGCACTTACCGGACGGGTTGCAAGATGGAAAATGATCCTCACAGAGTATGACATCCAGTACACTTCGCAGAAAGCCATCAAGGGCAGTGTACTGTCTGAATATCTTGCTGAGCAACCTATTGATGATTACCAGCCTATGAGATTTGACTTCCCCGATGAAGACATCATGTTCATAAAAGCAAAAGATCATGAAGAGCCTATTCACACTGAAGGGCCTGACCCGGAAGAAGAATGGACTATGATGTTTGATGGGGCTGTTAATATGAATGGTCGTGGTGTTGGTGCGGTACTCATTACACCTAAAGGAGTTCACATGCCTTTCTCGGCAAAGCTCACTTTCAACTGCACAAACAACGAAGCTGAATACGAAGCTTGCATTGTGGGTCTTGAGGAAGCCATTGACCTCAGGATCAAGACATTGACTGTATTCGGGGATTCAACTCTGGTAGTTAATCAGACCAATGGCAAATGGTACACCCACCAGGATCATCTGATACCTTACAGGGATTATACAAGGAGGTTATTGACTTTCTTTACAACAGTCAAGCTTGAGTATATCCCTCGGGACGAGAATCAGTTCGCAGATGCTCTGGCTACCATTTCATCTATGATCAAAGTTTAGGCTGCCAACTTTGTACCTCAGATCTCAGTGTCCAGACTTGATAGACCGGCATACGTATTCGCAGCAGACATTGTCAAAGATGATAAGCCTTGGTTCCATGACATTAAGTGCTTCTTGGAGGATCAAACATACCCACCTGGGGCATCTTCCAATGATAAGAAGACTTTAAGAAGGCTTGCTGGTAGTTTCTTCCTGAACACTGATGGTTCCCTATACAAGAGAAACTTTGATATGGTACTCCTCAGATGCGTTGATAAGACAGAAGCGGACTTGTTGATGCATGAAGTGCACGAAGGATCCTTTGGTACCCATGCAGGAGGGCATGCCATGGCTAAGAAGTTGTTAAGGTCGGGCTATTACTGGATCACAATGGATGCTGATTGTTGTGCCTATGCCAGAAAATGCCATAAATGCCAGATTTATGCGGATAAAGTACATGTGCCTCCCAATCCTTTGAATGTGATGTCTTCACCTTGGCCTTTTGCTATGTGGGGCATTGACATGATCGGCAAGATTGAGCCAACTGCTTCGAACGGCCACAGATTCATCTTGGTTGCCATTGACTATTTCACCAAGTGGGTCGAAGCAGCTTCCTATGCCAATGTTACAAGGCAAGTGGTATCCAGATTTCTGAAGAGAGATATCATTTGTCGATATGGAGTTCCCGAGCGAATCATTACTGATAATGGTTCCAATTTAAACAACAAGATGATGGCTGAACTGTGCCGGGACTTCAAGATTCAGCATCACAATTCTTCTCCTTACAGGCCAAAGATGAACGGCGCTGTTGAGGCAGCTAATAAGAATATCAAGAAGATTGTGCAGAAGATGGTAGTTACATACAAAGACTGGCATGAAATGTTACCATTTGCCTTGCATGGGTACCGCACGTCAATCAGAACATCCACTAGGGCAACACCGTATCAGCTTGTATATGGTATGGAAGCAGTCCTACCTGTCGAAGTCGAATTACCCTCTCTACGGGTATTGATGGATGTTAAGCTGAACGAAGCAGAATGGGTTAGGTCCCGATACGAACAACTGAGTCTGATTGAATAGAAAAGATTGGCTGCAATCTGTCATGGGCAGTTGTATCAGAAGAGAATGAAGAGAGCCTTCGATCAGAAAGTCAGGCACCGAGAGTACCAAGTAGGAGATCTTGTGCTGAAAAGAATCCTTCCTCCTCATACAGACCACAGGGGCAAATGGACTCCGAATTATGAAGGACCATTTGTAGTAAAGAAGGTTTTCTCTGGAGGAGCACTGATGCTCAGCACCATGGATGGGGAAGACTTCCCATCTCCTGTGAATTCAGATGCAGTTAAAAAATACTTCGCATAAAAATGACCCGCTGGACACAAAAACAGAATGTAAGTCCAGGCAAAAATAGGGCATCCCGGCGAGTCAAAAACAGAATAAAAGACTCGGGCAAAAATAAGGGAAAATAAAAAATGTACACCCGCTGAGTTGAAAAGCCGCATTGGACAGCTCAGGCAAAAATGGGTATCCCGATGGATTGAAAACCCGAAAGGGCGATCCATGCAAAATAAGGGAATAAGCGAACAACTGCATTTTGAATTCGTCTGTATCGTTTACAACTTGGTAAGCTTCGAAAGGATCAAGCTTCAATCAGAATCAGCATTCTTCAGAAAGCAAGATGAGAAGAACGTCAAAAGTCATACGAGTCATAGTAAAGAGGAAGCTCCTTAAAGCGTCATCAACATTGCCAGCATTTTGTTTCTCAATTTGTAACAATCTCCTTATTTCAGGGGATTTGTTTCTTTGACTGTATCTCGCCAATTCAGGGCATATGAATTAATAAAATCAGATTTTCAGTCATGTCTCGTCTTGTACATTTTTTATTTTGCAAAAATGTCTGATGTCTTAAGAGAAAAAACTGATTGCATAAAATACAGATGTTTATCTTCAAAAATAAAAACACGTGCTTGTAGGAAATATACTTACTCCCAAAAGTGTCTAACTCCTATGACGGAATCCAGTAAAGGATACCTCGGGATTACTTGTGCGTTTCTCTATCTTTGCAGGATTGCAGGTATCCAGAACGCAACTTGGGGCATGAAAGCTTCAGCCCAGCAAGCTGGCAGATCAATGCTCGCTCAGTCTTAACACTCAAAGTGTTTTCTCCCCAGCCGAGTTGCCATTCCTTCCTCAGCCGAGTACAAAAGTCAGGGAACCATCTCCCCACAGAGCTCCAGCCTCTATCCAGAAGA
The DNA here is from genome assembly GCA_963966055.1 of Lathyrus aphaca. Lineage (NCBI taxonomy): Eukaryota > Viridiplantae > Streptophyta > Magnoliopsida > Fabales > Fabaceae > Lathyrus > Lathyrus aphaca. The sequence goes on from OZ014524.1 coordinate 36,879,034, forward strand.
GCAGCGCACGAAGGAATCACAACAGAGTAAAGAAAGCTGCTACAAACCCCAGCTGGGTCCCTCATTACTGAGACAGGTCTATCAGTGACCTGAATCCCCAAGCAATAGCATCTCATCAGATCTATCAAATGACCTCATCCCCAGCTGGGATGTCCACTTCAGACAGATCGGTCGGAGATCTTCGTGGCGACGGGATCCGAATCCCGGTTTGGTACCTTTTGCATAATCATGGAATTCGCATCATATTCACCCACAAAGCGTAGCATTCCGTTTAATACGGAGCATTACGGCAAAAATCAAACATATAGCATAATCATAAGCCATGCTTTAAATCAACACTTGTGAATAATGACAATCCGTCAATATACAGAATACTTCCCCCAAATCCCCAGCGGAGATTCCCGAGCAAAATCAGTTGCCTCACATTCACAAACACCGGTATATACTCTCTTTGGCACCCGTCCGTGTCAATACTCCCCAGTAAAGTCGCCCGAACACTCTGTGCAAACAGTACCACTCGTATTACAGATACTTGTTGACACCCGTCTGTGTCATAACCCCAGCAGAAAGCCAAAGACGTCCTCTTTGCACTCACATATACTTACATATGACAATCCTTTGACACCCGTCCGTGTCATATCCCCAGCGCAGTCGCCTACACTCTGTATATCAGATACTTGTTCATATCACACTCTTCTCCTTTTGACACTCGTCCGTGTCACTCTCCCCAGCAGTTAAGCACTCATCTATACACCACTCACACTTATACTGATACTCGTTCGTATCTTGTATATACCACTTATATCCCCACAGATTCAACACTAGTCCTTGTTCTTTGTTAACTCGTTGGTACTCGTCCGTACCATCATCTCAGAACATGCGTCAAGAGTTTGTTTCTACATGATACTCGTCCGTATCATAGTCTTAAGGATGCTCGTCCGCATTTTTAATCCATACACTGTGTCAAACACTCTTGTCTTCTTGAATATAGATACTCGCCTGTGTCTACTATTCCCCAGAAGAATCCTCTCAGATTCAACACTCATCCGTGTTCTCTGTTAACCCGTTGATACTCGTCCGTATCATCATCTCTGAACACAAGTCAGTATTTGTTTCTACCCGATACTCGTCCGTATCGTAGTCTTAAGGATGCTCGTCCGCATCTTTAATCTATACACAAATATCTAAACACTTATACCTTTTGTTTCTTGGATGTAAACACTCGTCCGTGTTTACTATTCCCCAGTAGATCGCCAACAAAGCAATTTTTCTTTTTATCTGACATTTGTCCTGTGTCATGATAAACCCTGAGAGCAGCCGTACCCTGCTAGGTGGTCGTCCTCCACCTCTTTATGGTCGTCCTCCATCATTCTCATCCGATGGCCGTCCCCATCGTTGGTTTTCTATCCGACATTTGTCCTATGTCGTGATATTTGGCAGCCGTCCCCTGCTAGGTGGTCGTCCTCCACCTCTTGATGATCGTCCTTCATCATTTTATCCAATGGCCGTCCCCATTGTTGATTTTGGTTGTCTGACATTCGTCCTATGTCATGACAAACCTTGAGAGCAGCTGTCCCCTGCTAGGTGGTCGTCCTCCACCTCTTGATGGTCGTCCTCCATCATGCTCGTCCGATGGCCGTCCCCATCGTTGACCTTTTATCTGGCATTCGTCCTATGTCGCGATATTTTCGGCAGCCGTACCCTGCCAGGTGGTCGTCCTCCACCTTAGATGACCGTCCCTCATCTTACCCCAAACAGAGCAGCCGTCCCCTGCTAGGTGATCGTCCTTCACCTTTAATGACCGTACTTCATCATCTGTTTATTTCATTTATTCTTTAACCCGATGGCCGTCCCCGTCGTTGGTTACTTTACTTTGTGAACTTGATGGCCGTCCCCGTCATTTTTCTTTTTATCCCCAGCGTGTCGGCCGTCCCCGTCATTGCTTTATTTCCCGCACTTTTCCCAGCATGTCGGCCGTCCCCGTCATTGCTCTTTACCCAGCAGTCGTCCTCTGCTCGACGGTCGTCATCCGTCGCTCACACTTTACAATATACTTTACTTTCTTTTACAATCTATATCCCTTTTTCTTCTTCATTCAGTGAGTGCAAATTTTGGACTGTCTTTGGTATTCAACCACAAGTTATCTTGTTTGCCTGATAAGCCTTTGCTTACAACCTGCACAGCTAACTCATGTTTGAATAGGGGCAGCTGTAAACACCCCAAATTTTCCCTCACCCATTCACACCATGGCTTGTGATTATTTCATATGCATAAACTCAATCATACCATCTCATATCACATTTTTGATTCACTGCATAGGTTCTAAGTCATCTGCATCTAGGGTTTGTGATCTGAGCAGCCCAAGAGCTTCTTGAGCCACTCCAAAGGCCATCAATCACTTCAAAGGGGTCTATGTGTGTTCAAGTATCATATTATATCCTCTCAAAGTCAAGAATGCCAAAGAATCACAAGAACTGGGATTGGTATGGAAGCAAAGCCAGGCTTGACTGCACAGATGACCTAGAATTAGGGTTTTGGTTTCAAAGGCCATAACTCCAATTTTTATGGTCATTCTTGTTTCTATTGGTCTCCATATGGTATAGGGAGTATGCATATCAATTTTCATGAAGAAATTCCATGGGGAAGTCATCTGATCAAGAGTTGACTTTTCAAGCAAGTCAGTGCAAAATCAGGGCATCTGAGGCCCCCAATGACCCAACCAAGGGGTGATCTTCATCATTTTGAGTGTTTATGACCTTTATTTGATCATGGAAGGAGTTGAAAGTTTACATAATTCAATAATCTCAAGTTTTTGCAAAGTTGACTTTTTGGGCAAGTTTGACTTTTAATGAAAATGTCATTTTATGCAACTTTTTCAACCCTTACTTTTTGATCCAAAAATGCTTCAAATGGAAAAACTTTGGTCATGAAAGTTGTAGAATGGATCTTTCCCTTTTCAAAAAGTACAAGAACATGACCTAATTCATTTTGGATCAAAAGTTATGGCTTGTCAAAGTTGGCAAAAATCACAAAATTTCAAAGTTTCTACCAAAGAGGTATTTTGCAAAATGACTTGATCAAGTTTTCTAAGGCTATCAAATGGACTTCTAATTCACATAACATGACAATGTGGCATCTAAAGTTCAGATTGGACCAAAGAGTTACATGTTTGTATGACTTTTTGAACAAGATCTTTTCATGAGAACCAAAGTTGAACCAAGTTGCAAAATCCATCATAACATCTCATCCACTTGCTGCCTTGGTTGCTGAACCACCCTAACCCTCTCCTCATGCTGCGCAAGACAAGCCCTTTGTACCAAGCTAGCAAAGTAGCCCATGCCCTTCTTACACAAAGTTGACAATTTGCAAAAAGCACCCATACCTATCACAAAAGGACATGTCATGTCATTTGACCAATAGGATTAGTTTATACAAACAATTTGCAAGACAAACATCACAACACACAAGCCTGAAACAAGCAAGAACTCAGCACTCTCATTTTTCACCCTTGAAGCAAAAGCTTTCGAAACACAGCATACAAGCCACAAACACTTAAACAAACCTCATAAACCTTCTCAACACATCACTCTGGTCACAAAGCACCCCTCATCTTTGCCTTAAACTGCCTGAATCATAAACACGATTCTCACCTGAGCTTGAACAGAACTTGTTCAATCTCCCAAACCAGCCAGCACAAACTCCTTCTAAGCATCCAGACATCATCAAGGGACCAAAAGGAGTGGATTTCATAAAGAGGGGAGGTCAGAAAGCTGCAAAGTTGAAAGCTTCAAAACTCAGGTAGCTCAAGAACTTTTTTTCCAGAAATGATTTTTAAAGTTCCTAAGTCGTTCTTTGTAGTTCACTGATCACTCTGATGTCTTTGTTTTTGAAAATGGTGGAGAAATGAGAGTTTAATCTGTTTCTGAAACTTTTTGCCCTAGGATTTGTTTGCTTCGATTCTCTCTGATTATGAGTGATAAATGATGTTTAAGTGAGGGGTTTGATTAGTTTTAGGGTGGGGAAGATTCCTGGATAGTTGGTTTTCATTTTCATAGCGTGTAGAATGATTTAGCATTTGAGCTCGCCGGAGAAGATGACCGGAACCACTGTTCCGGTCATCTGAAAGTCATTATGGCAAAATTAGGGCTTAATCACTTAATTAGCCAAGTTTGAATTCCAGCCGTGGGATCTGGTGCCAAGTCAAACGCGCGCGCAACAGGTTTAAATGAGGACCCTTGGATCTGTTGACTTTTCTTTATTTCAGTTTAAATTCATTTTTATTTTCATTTAATTACATTGTTTTGTACATTTATTTAAAAATAGTAAAATCCATTCAAAAATTCTGAAATTTTTTATGCAAGTTATTATTTAATTTCAGAACACAAAAATATTTTTATTTTCATTTTTTGCATTTAAAAAGTATTTTTAAATATTTAGAAGTTTATTTTTAATTAATTAATGAGAATTAATTAATTAAAAATGCTTTTAAGTATTTAAAAATCACCAAAAAATTCATGAAACATTTAAAAACATTTAGAAACATTGTCCAACCTTCAAACCAAATTTATTTTTTGATCTTGATGCATTTTGAGAATTTTTTCATAGAATTAAAATCATTTTGATGCATTATTTTGATCCAAACTTCCAAAAATCATTACTGCCTAACCATGATGAGTTGGACTTTGATTCTTTTTGCATTGTGTTTAGCATATCATGTAGTTTGTGAGATTAAATGGCCATGATTTGATCTTCCATTTTCCATTTGTTTGGCATTTTTCTTGTTAAGGAACCCTAAAACCCTAGAAAACTTAGGAAAATCATAACTTGAGCTAGGTTAAGAGTTGAGACTTCTCCTTTGGGCAGTGAGTTAGTATAGGTTTAGGGATCCTTTGAAGGCATTTTCAATTTTTTGTAATGTTGTTTGCTTTTGATTTTGGTTTTTGTTTGATGTATTGTTCATAAACCCTAATTTGGGCTTCCATATGCACCCATCTTGTATTTGCATTCATATCTTGACTTGCCATGACATGTTATGCATCCATGTGATTCATTTGACATCATGAGACATATTGAAAGCATGTTTGATCATTGCATCTTGCATTTCCCATGTTGTATGCCATTTGCATTTCATAACTTTTCATGTATGTTCATGCTCCTTAGCTTGTTTCATTTGCATCCATAAGTTTGTATGATCATCCCCATGTGTTGTTTCATGTTTGTAACATCTCATAGCATCATTAACATCATGTATGTGCTTCTGGTTTTGTTTCTCATCCTGCCATTCCATCCCATTTTGCATTGCATTGCATTTCTTTTCTAACTTTTCAGGTGGTAAGTGGCTTTGAGAAGTGAATTTGCCTTCACTTCTCATAACTTCTCTTCATCTCTTTTATGCATCCTTGCTGCATTTTTGTATGTGTTTGAGATTGAGCTTGCTCATTCTTTTGCTCCTTACCTTCTTTCTTCAAGTGACTTGACTTCTTGAATGAAGCAAGTTACTTTGCTTCTCCTGATCCTTTCATCTGCTTCTTGGTGGTTCCATTGAAGATCTTCTCTTGCAAACCTCACAAACCTTAGGAACAACCAAGCATGACAATGATTAGGGTTTTGATTAGTCTCCCCTCTTAGTTTTACCTTTGTGTCTCTTTTGAGTCTTCTTTTCTCACCTCATAATCAGGGACTAAACCCTAAAGGCTTTAAGGCTTTGTGATTAAGCTTATGCCTGCATCCTTCTATTAGGATGAAGTGTATAACTTTGATCCTAAGTGTTAAACCCTTAATGTGTTTAAATCCTTTAATTAATCCACATAATAATCATCAAGACTTCACACTTGTAACTTGGGCCTTGCATTAGGGTTCTAATTCTTCCTCAATTGGTTAAGAAGGACTAACCCTAGTGTTAATGGACAAGTCCCCCTCAAGTTGTCTTACAAATCATGAAATCCACTTCATCATCTTACCATTAAATAAAATCCACTTAATAAAGGCTTTGTTTTGTCATGAGTTTAATCCCTAATCATGGATTAAGTTGAGGAGCTTTCCTCAGCTTAAACATTCTCATCTATTATCCTTCTATTAGGATGGTGTAATGAGTCTGTTTAATCCCTGATTATGGCTTAATCTCATTACTTAACACTAAACAAAAACAGCAAAAACATCTAAATAATCACAAGTAGGTTAATGATCTTAGTCCTACATCATGGTGATTAAGTGTGAGAAGCTGACTTCACACTTAAGGTATTCTCATTACCCCTAATTAGAGGGAAGATGTGATGAGTTTACTAAATCCATTGGTTTTGGCTTAAGCTCATTAACTTATGACAAACTTTCAAAAGAAATAAAAGACTGAAAACTCGAAAACAAACAATAATCGTCTCCTTCGGGATTCTTTTCTCATCACTTTCACTCACAAACGAGAACTTGCTTCTTCCGTCTAATGCAAGACAGTTTGTACCTGAGCCAGACAGGTCATACACTTGAGCATAGGCAAGTAAGCAGTTCAGAAGTCAACTCATCTTTCAGTCTCTTTGGGTCGAACTATGGTGTTCTGACTTCCTCATTGCACGAGAGGATACGTAGGCATAACTCAACGGTTATCGAACAAAAGTCTCTGTATATTCCCCCTCTTTCTGACTTTATTCTTTAAGCCTCATGATCTTGAGCATCTCACTCTTTTCTTGCACCGACACTTCTCCTATACACTTCACATCACTTATACACTATACACTGACACCTGTACATCCTTTTCCAGCTCTTTTATACACAGATTGCACTGACACTACCCCTTTAAAACACAAATCTTTTAGGCGTGGATCCCGTCGAGTACGACGGACAATCTGGGTGCTAATACCTTCCCAGGTTGTAACCAACCCCCTTTCTCAGTCTCCCTGGTTCGCAACCGTCTTATTCATATCTTTCTAGGTCTATGCAGCATTGCCTTTCCTCCGGGATAAAAATGCCTAGCTGGCGACTCTTTTCATTCCCTGTGAGTTCACTCCTGTGTGTTCTCACACCTTCCTCTCGCCGACCGTTCGCGTCTGTACCCTATTTGACCCGGCTTCATTTAGTGGGAGCGACAGGTGGTTGTTCAGAAGGCAACTTACTTGCCAGCCAAAACCCTCCAAGTTTAGGATCTCAATGAGCGTAGTATCGAGTGTCAACCAACTTCAGTCTGCACCAAAGCCGGTTACCTCACTACTTTCTAAAGGCCAAGATGGGATAACTAGGGTTCTAAAAGTTAGTTAGTGCATTGACAACATATGACAACCTCATATTATCCTCAACTTGACTTAAGGAACATAAGCACCAACCAAGAAGTCACACTAACTATGGCCACCAGATCAACCATATAGGTATACGCCGTACAGTTTCCTTGGTCTATTGCCATTTACCTAAGGTACACTAGATCCGGGTTAGGATCTTTCACACATAAGAACCCAACAAGTAAGTATAAAGCAAACAAGGCAAACAATTCAAAGTGATCTAATTCCTAAGGGTACCCCTCTTTAATTAAATCCCCAGCAGAGTCGCCAGTTCTGTAACACGGTGGGAGAACTGACTTTAGTTATGTTGCGGATAGCAAGAGTCGCCACCGACTTTTATTTTATCCAAAGGAAAGGCATAAAAGAACAGGAAAGACCTTTAAAAAGATTTTGGGTTCGGGGGGTAGGTTATACAAAGGGAAGGTGTTAGCACCCTTTATATCCATGGTTATCCATGGGCTCTTAGTTACTTAGCTCACTTTAAATTGTTTTGAGAAGTGTAGTGTGTGATTAAAAATTTTCTTAAGTACTTTATAATGATCCTTGTACGGATATATATAAAGACTTTGTTTTGAAAATTTGTTTGAAATGTAAAGTGTAATGAAGTATTTTTGAAGGAAAGTGAGCAAGTACTTAAGAGGAACCTACCCTATGTTAAGTCTTTATTGTTCTTATATGTTCTTTCAATGGTAAGACTATCCCTATTATTAAGGAATAGGTAGTCATTACCTTGGATGTAAGGGACATATGAAAGGGACATCTGTTTAATGAAGGCAACTGTAGGGTGTATTAAGCATTTTGGAGGGACTGTCATCATTATTCGAAAGGGACTAGATCATATTGAAAGGCAACCATTAAGGGACTTGATCTTTGATTATTAAGGGACTAGATGACTTTTCTTTTAAGGGACTTTTGCTTTATACACCCCACTTGACCTTTTAATTAGGCAACATTGAGAGGCAACCCTAGAAAGTGAGATGGCGATCAAAGATCGACTTACGTGTGTGAGTGTTTAATTTTATATTTATCTTATAATTTAAATGACCTAAATTCAATTTTTAAATACAAATAGTTTTCACTCCCTATTTACTAACCATAGCATAAGAAATAAATAATTTAAATATTTAAGAAAATTACATCCAGGAGCAATTACATAATAATAAAGCAATTTAAATAAATAGCAAAAATAAATAAATAAGTAAATAAGCAAAATATAAATAATAAGTAAAATAAATAAGCAATTTAATTGGGTTAGTGATAATTATATAAACATAATGAAATAAGCAATTGAAATAATTAAAAGATTAAATTTCATGTAAATGATTATTTGAGGTTAATAAGAAAATATAAACAATTAATCAAGATTAATAGGAAAATATGGACAATTATATTAATTATTATAAAATTTTGAATTATATGCAAATTATAAAAATTAAATTAATTTTAAACATATTATAATTACAAGATTAAATTAGCATAGATTCAATTATTTCTAAACATATATTTAAAAAATTATTTATATATAAAATTTAGATTATAAACAAATTATAGAAATAATTACATATTATATAAAAAAAATTGATTATAATTGTATTTACAAAAATTAATTATATTAAATAAAACATGTACATGATAATTATATTTACAAAAATTAGAAATTAAAATCACAAGATAAAATTAGGTTTTTTAATTGTTTAGAAAAAATAAATTAGGGTTTTTTAGAAAAATATTTAAGGGTTTAATATACAAAATTATTTTAATAAATATATACATGTTATGATTTAGAAATTATTTTAATTTAATTTAGAAAATAAGAGGAAAATATAACAAAAGGAAAGAAAATAAGAAACCAAAAAAAACAGGACCTGGGATTTGAACCCAGGTCCTTTACCTGGATATTGAGGAGTCTTGCCACTGGGCCACAGGTGCGCTGGTGAATGAGAGGTGAGTCCAGTTGTTTTTATTCTATATCCTGAAAAATCAAGGAAAATAAAAAGAAAACAAAAGGCCTGGGGGATTCGAACCCAGGACCTTACACACAAACACACAAGTACATGACCATTCCAGCTAGATGAGCGAACCTGATAACAAACCAACTACAATTGATAATATATTATATTCAATGAATAAAAGAGAAAAACTCAAAAACATGGTCACAGCCAGGATTCGAACCCCTGCCCTCCTATCACACGCGTGCTGGCCTTTCCACTGGGACAAGCATGTGCTTGTGAAATACAAACAGAAACAATTCATTATATTTTAAAACAATAATTTAAATATGAATTTCGCGCCAGACCAGCTTCATCTTCAACCTTGGATTCGTAGGATTACCTGCGAATTTTGCTATGAAACTACCTGCGAATTTACCTGCACTCATAAAACCTGCGAAATTCAAATACCAACCAAATAGCAAAGTTTCCTGAAATTGATTACACCATTGAATTCCTAATGAAATTTCCAGTCATTCTATGTCTTTAGAATCCATTTATCTTGGCTAGATAATGAAACCCTAAATGAAGCCACAAACCCTAAACATGGTGAATCACGATTCAGGCCATGAAACTTCAGTTTAAATGTCCAGAAAGCTTCTATACTATCACACAAACAAGATTGATCAATCAAAATTCATTAAAAACCATTCCATAACCAGAATCGAAAAATTAAAATGTGATGAATAATTTGAATCGGATTATGTGAATGGAGAGGTTTTAGATGCAAATGATGATTGGTATTGCTTCAGGGATGTCCAAGGAACATTGCTATGTCTTTAGATTACCTTCAAATGCCTTGTGTGAATGAATCCGAATGTGAGTTTTGAGAGGTTTTTGTGAGATGCAAACTTACACTTGGGGAGGCTGGAATTCGTGGCTTGTGCTAGGTTTGTGTTAAGTACTTATAGGAGGATCAATTTAGGTCAAAAAGTTGGATAGTTGTGTATAAGATTTGATTCAAAAAGATTCACAATGATAAGCTTTGAAATTTAAATATTTTTGCATCAACACTTTCTATTTCAAGCCAATCAAAGTTATCCTTGTATCAATTTGTTCCATGCTGAATTCATGACTTTCTAGAACCAAAAATAAAATTAAATCTTCATATTTAATATTTTATTTAAATTTAAAATAATTTTAAGTATAAAAAATCATAATAAATTAATTAAATAAAATAAAAATTATGAAAATATCATAGAATTTTCGTGCATGATGTCATGGATTGCTTTGGGTCATTAAAAGTTCAGCCCACTTAACAAAATTTGGTTTTAAACCTCCATTTGCTTCATAAACTTTTCTAAAATTTCCCAACTTTGCAAGGGCACATATCCTTCAATTTTAATGGTATGAGGGTGTTCTTGGACATTTTGGAAAGCTTAAAGAGTCCTCTAAACAACCCCACTGGTTTCATGTCCATATCATTTACCAATCTCAAGTTATGCCCTTTTGAAGTTGTTGACTTTTTGTTGACTTTCAAAAGGACCTATAATGTCTTAGCTCATACCTTCCAAATGAAGCATTTTTGGGCTTGGATTGTGAGACACAAAGTTGTAGAGAATTAAATTTCCTTCAAAATGAGCTTTGAGTGGAGACTTGGTGATGAAGTATGTGAAAGTTATGGCTGGTCAAAGTTTAGTTGACTTTTACTGAGGAAACCCTAATTTAGAAACTCCTGATTCTTGATGATCTGAAATCTCCTTGATGAATCATGATCAACCCTTTATCAAATGATGAGTTTTACTTCATATACTTGATGTTGGCAAAAAATCATGAAGTTTGACTTTGGTTTGACCACAGTTGACCTCAGTTTGACTTTTTAACTGCTTTGACTGATTTTGACTTATCTGATCATCTGACTGAGCAAACTTTTGAGAAAAGTCTTGAAACTTGTCATGGGGGTTCTTACAACATATAAGATGTTATGAAGCTCACTTGAAGTCTTGGAAATCCATCTAGCCTGCTTAAAGTCAAAACCCTAGTTTTGGATGCACTGTTTAGGAGATGCATTGTCTGAGGGAATTGTCAACTCTTCTGACCAATTGTGAACTTTGTGAACCTTGTGAACCATCATAAAATGTCTTGTGAACCTTGTGAACCTCATGGGAGGTCTTGTGAATCTTGTAAACCTCATAAAGTGACTTGTAGACTTCATGAACCCCATGAAAGGTTTTGTAAGCATTGTGGATCTTGTGAACCTTGTGAACCTCCTAAAGTGACTTGTAGACTTCATGAACCTCATGAAAGGTCTTGTAAACATTGTGAAGCTTGTGAACTTTGTGAATCTTCTTAGCACACAAAGTCTTGTATTGTGAGGGCAAATTTTGGGGTGCAACAGGGTCCAAATACGGGTGGGTTGATATGAGGCTGAACCCTCTCATTGTTGCTTGTCCCACCAGTCCCTAGATGGGGGTCTTCCTGAGTCTGCCTTTCTACTAAAGCTCTCAATCTTTCTTGGCTATGTGCCAATCCATTCATCACCTCCATGAACTGGGTCATCTGATTCCTCATTTCCAGTCTCTCATTGGCCATTTGGTTCCTGACCTCTGTAAGGTCTTGCTGTACCTGGTCCATCTGTATACCCGGAAGGTTATTGCAGGTAGGATATCTGTGTGGACGGTTGAGTGGGAACACCCGACGTCGAGCAATAGTTCCTGAGCCACAACAGAGTTAGTAACAAACAAACAAAAACCTACAAAATAAAACAAAAGGTTAGTATGCAATGCAGTTATGCTTATTTGATTCCAAGGTATCCGGCTTGGCACTTGGTTTTGACCTTTCCAGACCCCGAGGAAGATGCTTCTTGATGTTGCTTAGGAGAGAGAGATTTAAATGAAACAAACTAATGAATATATTATAAAAAGTGAATGATACATAGTTTGTTTTTTACAATACATGCCCTCGGAGGGGTCAAAATACAACACAAAAAGGAAAAGTACAATGAAATGAAAGCAACAACAAGCAAAAGTCAGACACCAAGACCAAACTCATCCTCCTGAACTTCCTTTAGAAGTGCTTCAGTCACAGGATCAGCTGGACGCTCCGTGAGGTTCTTGATAAGAAGATTCCTGGTAGCAATAGCTGCAGCTAGCTTTTTGTGTCGACTCTGGTCCTTTGACCTCTTCACACCAGCTTTAATCTTCAACTCTGAGATCTCTCTCTGGGCTGCTAGCAGGGCTTCCTGTTGCTCCTTTGCATTAGCCTCCAACTGCTCAATCTTGTCCTGAGTCCTTTTATCTTCCTGAGTACGAGCTTCGGTGATCCTGACCCACCTAGCTTGACTCTCTTTCAGATACAAATCAGTCCTGGCCTTTTGGAACTGAGCCTCCTTGCAGGCATTCTTCAAAATCTGTTCTCCAGCCCTTGACTTCTTGATGTAGTCTTCTGACTTCTCAATCCTGGCTAGATGCTCCACCTTTAGCTTTTCTAACCTTTCAATGTCCAGCCGACCATCACTCCTCTCCTAGAGGGTCTTCTGTAGAGCCTGAGTCAGATTCTCATTCCTCTCTTTCAATTTCTCAAACTCCTCTAAGCTGACAGTGGCAGGAGGTGGTACTGTGGAGGGTCCAGGTGCATCCTCAATGGTAAAGGGCATCCCAGAAATTTGAGCCCTGGCATGAGACCACTCATAGTACTGAGCTGAGGCCACATTGTTGCATCTCCCTAGAATAGCCATTCCCTTGGTCTGGACATTGTCCCAAGCCCAGGATGCTTGCCTGACAATGGCCAGATTAGGCTTAATCTCACAATAAAGGGTTTCAGCCAAATCTTGTGTTCTAGGAGGGTGGACCAATGCATAGCCCAATTGTCTTTTGAATAGCAGAGGGTTGTAGTTGATGCAACCCTTCACTCCTATCAGGGGTACATTGGGGAACTGCCCACAACTAGTAATGATGTCCCTGCCCTTGGTGCTCTGAGTGCACCACCTGATGTCAGCTGAGGTCAGAGCAATGAGTCTTCTAGCCCAATTCTTTGGCTGGTGAGGATTCAAGAATGCGTCAGTCTTGGGCAAGTGTTTGAGCAGCCAGGTATGGAACAGGGGAGCACAGCATCTCACCAATCTTCCTCTTTGCTTTTCATTCCTTTGGTGAACAGAGTAGTAGAAATCTCCCAGTAAGGTGGGCACTGGGTTCCTCAGGATGAAGAGATGGATTGCATTCTTGCTAATAAACTTAGGCTCATCTGCAAATAATATGACCCCATATATGCTAAGGGCCAATAATGCACAGACTGCCTTCCATTCTCCCAAGGAGGCCTTCAAGATGGCCTGAGAAGTCAAGAAATCCAAGTGTAGACCAGAGACTCCAGCCTTAGTAGTCATGTTCTGCCCAATCAGAGAGGGTTCCAAATACAATGCTTTTGCCAACTCTTCATTACCAGGAAAAGCCATCTCAGGGTTGAAGGGAACTCCACCCCTTACAAGTACACCAACCAGTGATGAATACTCCTCTAATAAAGGCCCTAACTGAAAATCCTGAAAGGTGAAGCACCTCAGAGGGGGGTCATAGAACTGCAGGCAAGTATGAATTAAGCTCCTCTGGGAAGGGTCCAAATCCATAACCACATCAAGTATGCCTCCATAATGTTCTCTGAATAGTGGTATATGGTCTGGAGTAATCAGGGCCTGGATCTTCCTGATGCCAGCTAATTCAGGTTCAAAGAAATGGTAGGAGATATTGCTCTTCTTGGGTGCCATGTTGCTGAAGAAGAGATGAGAATAACTGCTGATGATGGAGATTGGTGCTGGTAATAAGCCACTGACAGGCTGAGACTGGTGATGACAGTAGATGAAGCAGGTAGCTGATGAGGATAGCTGAAGCAGATAGGTCTATGCAGATGAAGGGGTCAAAACCAAGCCAAAGTATAGTATGGATACCCTGAAAAACAAATAAGCAAATGTTAAATGATGCACTGATGATGTATGCAAATGATATGCAAGGGTTTGTGAACAAGCTGGATCTGATTGCTGCTTTGATACAAGTCCATGTATGTTTAAGAAATCCATATGGAGGTTCATAAGTCCAGTAACCAGGGTGGGGGGGCTCAAATAAAGAGCCACATGTCCAGGGTTAAAAATCACAAGAACTGTCCCAAAATGGAGTACTCTTTAATCAAAACAAAGTAACAGGGTATGCTGAGGTCAAGGGTACCTGCAAACCTGTAAACAACCCAACCCCCTCACAGGTGGTGTTCTAAAACAAGGATCCTCAGACTTGGATCAGTTATGAGAAGTGTAAACACTTCTAACCCGGAGGTACAGTGTTTACAATAACCATAAAAGATCCTCCTCCAACTCACCTCAGTTTTTGAAGGTCAATACTAAAGGTCATCCAGACTTAGCAGGCTTCCCAGATAGCCCTAGCACTACAGGAAATCTGTAGCACATAGTTCTCAAGAAGAAACCCATATCTGAACCGTGTTTCATATTCCCGCACCAGACCGAAATGGAATGGGAAAGAACATGAACCACTCTAGCCTAGGTGTCACTCAGGTCCCAGGTATAGTACCTCAACTCTCAATAGAACACCCACCCACCAAAGCAAAACCAGATCCAGCCAAACACAGTATGACAATATGATGTATATATAAAGCTATAAAGAAAGCAATAAAACAACTGTACATAAGTCAATAAACAAATAAATATACAAACACAAATAGCACATAACACCCCGGTAAACACAAATCAAACAAGCGCTAGGAGGAACCCACAAAAAGAACCAGAAGCCCTGGTTACAGTATAAGGCGTCCCCAGCAGAGTCGCCAAGCTGTCGCTCCCAAAAGATGAGACTGGGCTCAAATGAGGTGCAGACGCGAACGGTCGGCGAAAGGAGGATGTGAGAACACACAGGAGTGAACTCACAGGAAATGAAAAGAGTCGCCAGCTAGGCATTTTTATCCCGAAGGAAAGGCAATGCTGCATAGACCTAGAAGGATATGGATAAGACGGTTGCGAACCAGAGAGACTGAGAAAGGGGGTTGGTTACAACCTGGGAAGGTATTAGCACCCAGATTGTCCGTCGTACTCGACGGGATCCACGCTTAAAAGATTTGTGTTTTAAAGGGGTAGTGTCAGTGCAATTTGTGTATCAAAAGCTGGAAAGAATGCAAGTGTCAGTGTAAAAGAAGTGTGAAGTGTATAAATGTACAGTGTCAGTGTGAGAACAAGAATAAGATGCTCAAGATCATGAGGCTTAAAGAATAATGCTGGAAGGAGGGGGAATATACAGAGACTTTTGTTCGATAACTGTTAAGTTATGCCTACGTATCCTCTCGTGCAATGAGGAAGTCAGAACACCGTAGTTCGACCCAAAGGGACTGAAAAGTGATTTGACTTGTGAACTGCTTGCTTGTCTATGCTCAAGTGTATGACCTGTCTGGCTCAGGTGCAAACTGTCTTGCATTAGACGGAAGAAGCGAGTTCTCGTTTGTGAGTGAATGAGGTGAGAAAAGAATCCCGGAGGAGACGATTATTGTTTGTTTTTGTGTTTTCAATATTTTATTGCTTTTTGAAGATCTGTCATAAGTTAATGAGCTTAAGCCTAAACCAATGGATTTAGTAAACTCATCACATCTTCCCTCTGATTAGGGGTAATGAGAATGCCTTAAGTGTGAAGTCAGCTTCTCACACTTAATTACCATGGTGTAGGATTAAGATCATTAACCTACTTGTGATTATTTAGATGTTTTTGTTGTTTTTGTTTAGTGTTAAGTGATGAGGTTAAGCCATAATCAAGGATTAAACAGACTCATTACACCATCCTAATAGAAGGATAATAGATGAGAATGTTTAAGCTGAGGAAAGCTCCTCAACTTAATCCATGATTAGGGATTAAACTCATGACAAGACAAAGCCTTCATTAAGTGGATTTTAGTTGATGATAAGATGATGAAGTGATTTTAAGGGTTTGTAAGACAACTTGAGGGGGACTTGTCCATTAACACTAGGGTTAGTCCTTCTTAACCAATTAAGAAAGAATTAGAACCCTAATGCAAGGCCCAAGTTACAAGCTTGGTGTCTTGATGATTATTAAGTGGATTGATTAAAGGATTTAAACACATTAAGGGTTTAACACTTAGGATTAAAATTATACACTCCATCCTAATAGAAGGATGCAGGCATAAGCTTAATCACAAAGCCTTAAAGCCTTTAGGGTTTAGTCCATGATTATGAGGTGAGAAGAGAAGACTCAAAAGAGACACAAAGGTAAAACTAAGTGGGGGACTAATCAAAAACCCTAATCATTGTCATGCTTGGTTGTTCCTAAAGTTTGTGAGGTTAACAAGAGAAATCTTCAATGGAACCACCAGGAAGCAGATGAAAGGAGCAAAGGAAGCAAAGCAACTTGCTTCATTTAAGAAGACAAGTTGACCGGAAAATAGCAAGTGTACTATTTTTACCGATGTAGTAATAGAAGGGATTAACCCGAAATATCGATCACACGGACTGCGTACTAAAGTAAGTTCTTCGAGATTAAATTCAATTGGACAAAACTCATGGTTTGAGATTAAATTAAATAAATTGAACAGAATAAAATATAAAAACAAATAATTTCACTTATATAAAAGTAATGCCAGATAGGGTGTATGATTCGCACTGCAATGACTTATAGGTTCCTTAATTTTAGAGATGTGTTTTAGAACGTGTCTTTCCTAAGCCTACAATGTTTTTTCCAAAATTCCTTTAAAGAAAAACCTTTGATATTCTTCATAGACCATGATTCCTCAAAGGTCATAGAAGAACATCAAGCAATAATTCTGACATAAAAAGGTTCTCATAAAAATATCCCAATTCCTCAGTAATATTTTTTACGATAAAATTATGCAACAAGGTTAGAATGGTTGGTCAGACCAAATCCTAACCACGATCAATTATCTTATTTTCCAATATCGATAAAGCATTAAGAACGTTGCGATAAAATAAAGAAACGAAACTAAAACATAAATCCAAATTGAAGAATTCACAAAGTCATTACAAAATGCAAATCAGGGACACCCCCCTGGCATTGGGGGGTTTAGCCACTCATGTTCAAACTGAAAATAAAAACAGAGTAAACAAATTTAGACATTACAATTAACTTTGGATTAGTCGGATCGTCAATTGCTTCCGCTCTTGATCAATCTTTCTTCTCCCGTCTTCGTTCTCTCTAAAGAGCCCCAATTCAAAAAGTACTCTTCACAGTCATCGTGGGCAATTATAAATCAGTCTCCAAACAGCATCGCGAAATGTCCGGAATACCCTCGAAGCAGCAAAACACAAAATTTACTCTGGTCTTCACAACACGGGCCGTGTTGTGCAACACGGGTGGCCGTGTTGTGACTCTGGGTTGCACCCAAAAAAACATCCTTTCCCAGTTGCCATGACACGGGCCGTGTTGTACAACACGGGGGCCCGTGTCACACCCCTGTCTTCTAATTTTCTGAGCTGAATTCTTTCTTCTTCTGGTCTTTACAACACGGGCCGTGTTGTGCAACACTGGTGCCCGTGTTGTGTCTCTGAACTCTGATTTTCTAGCTGTTTTTTAAAAACTCGGACCCTCTTTCGGACACCTCGAACAACCAATTACATATTTACCTGAAACACCACAAAGAAACAACCACATAACCCAATCCACAGATAAAAACAAAGTAAAGAAGATAAATATTAACTTGCACGCAATAATGAGAAAACTAAAGCAAAACATGAACGAGACACTACAAACAAACTAATAATAGACTCGAAAGACACTGAAAGCTGGCTTGAATATTACCACTAAATATCACTGATCAAACTCCCCCAAACTTGAATTCTTGCTTGCCCTCAAGCGAAAATCCTGCATTTACATCTTCAAAACTAGCAATATGAATCATGATACTCATACGTGGATCCTTCGTTCCAATTCACCCAATGAGTTCTTTTTGTACTTTTCTCTCAATATAGATAACACACAAACACTACACCGTGGAAAACCACGGATCTGAATCTCCCTTTTCGGTAACCTCTCCGACTATGCTTCGTGCTTAGGTCTTATTTTTCCGATTTTCAACCCTTTTCATTCGGACAATCACTTTTAAGGCTTTTAATGATTTTCACTATGTGTGCAAGATTGATTCCTTTTCTCTTTTTTTTTTTTTTTTTCTTTGGCACCGATTTTTCTGTCCCTTCGGGAAACATTTATGTTCAACCGCCGTTAGGTTGAATAACCTTGTGAGGGTTACCCAACTTAGAAGGATCGATCGTTCTAATGTTTTTATTCATTCATTTTTTTTTCTCGGTGCCTTGAAGCCCCCTTTTTTTTTTTTTCGGGTCATCTTTGCACACATAATTAATATAGATAAAGCCAGATATATCAATATAAACTACTTCGGGTTTACTTCTCAAATCAAAGCACCATGGCACGAATCTACATGTCGAACTCGTTCCTAATTCCGAAGACTCAGTGTGCTTATGTAGTACCTATACATCAAAATTTTCCATATTTTCTCATCGGGATTCTTTTTCACTCGCATCCTATATACTTTTTCATAATTCACATGCAACGCACAACAGGATAACTTAGGGGTGTTTTTACAGATAACATAAAGCTATAATCTTCAAGCCGACACGACGACACTTATTAAAATAAACAAAGATTAACATAAAATAAACGAAAACATAAAAACTAAACCCCCCCACACTTGAACTCAACAGTGTCCTCACTGTTGAAGAACCAATGTCGGAGGGGACTCACAACTATCACTGTTCGGGAGGGAATCCATGAAGCTTCATCTGCTGCATCCATGCATGCAGCTCATCAATTAAATCCCCTTGCCGGGTCTGCTCCCTGATCATTTCGTCCCACTGGTCCTTGGAAACATTCCACTGACCAGTTGCTTGGCTAGAAGAACCACCAGCAGCTTGCACCGGGACCTCTTCAGGTTGGTTCCCTGCATCCTCCTCATCTGAAAAATACTCATCAAACTGATCGGAACCACCCAGCATGGGGTCCTCATACAGCCAGTTAGCTCTATTATCTATGGTAATCATGTTAGGTGCAGGCAACGAAATCAAATGCTTGTTACGAGACATCACAGCATAATAATTGTGAGCAGTTTTAATCATACCTTGGTTGACCAATGTTTCAAGGTCAATTTTTGTCTTACCTGCCACTGCAGGCACTTCAAGCAACCTGTCACTATACCCCAGATGATGAGCAATCTGTGTAATCATCCCTCCAACAGAAATCTCACCCGAGGCAGCATTGGCTACCCGCTTCAGGTGGTCTGCTGCGAAGGCCGCAACATTAATCAGCTCATTGTTCGCCATTCCATATAGGAAGTATAACTCCCGCAGAGTTGCGACTCCGGTACTGTCACCTCGGCAGAAAAGGGTATATGCTAACCCTTTTTGAGCGTACCGGAACGACGGGTTATGAATGCATGAGGCCTTTGCAGCAGATGCGGCATACTCGGTGTTGCCGGTGATATCCTTCCAGAATGATCCTGCATCGAATGTACTTGGCGGTGCACCCGGCCCAAACACTGGGAGATCTAAAATCTGCCCCAGATCAGCCACCGACATGACATGATCATTGTCATAAAGGCGGAACTTCAGCGTACCGAAATACTCAGTGTCGGATCCCGTCCAGGTATGCTTGAGCTGAAACTGTAAAGAACTCAAAAATTCCAAGGTTATGCGCTCAAAAGTTGGCGCTTCATACTGCATGAAATTTAACATCCCGATACTGTGAAACATTCTATGGACTTCAAATTTGAGCCCTAGATTTTCAAGAGTTTCGTTGCACATGTACCGGGCCGGTATCAACTTACGTCTTACCAACTTTGCATACTTAGCTTGATGCTCCGGGTCCTCGAATAAGATGCCATGAGCATTCGGCATCCGGTGTGCTCTCTTGCGAGGACGAGAAGATTCAGCAACATTTTTCCCTGTATCCCTTCTAGGAGGCATTTTCAGTCCTGCACAAATGAAACACACGAAAATTTTTTCAAAGATTAGAGGAAACAGCCACCGTAGAAGTGACGAACAAGTGATGGGGACCAAATTTCGTGAATGGAGAAGTGGGTTTTGGTAAGTGGGTGCTTGAGAAAATGGAGGTTTTAAGAGGTAGAACAATGGTGTTAGGGTTTTAGAAAGAAAAGAGGTTGGAGAAGATGAAAGAAAAGTGATAAATGGTAGGTTAATGAGCCTTTAATTGAAAATTAAGAAATTAAACACGCGGGGCCCACAGGACATAATTGGGAAACTCAAAAGAATTTGAAATATAGGGTTCCCGCATGAGCAACACGGGCCGTGTTGCACAACACGGGCACCCGTGTTGCACCCCTGGAAAGTCCAAAATAATCAGTTTGAAATTCATCCAAACAGCACTTGCAACACGGGCCGTGTTGCACAACACGGGTGACCGTGTTGCATCCCTGGAATCCATCCCAAATTGCCCTGAATCCAATACATCTCCAGACATTGCAACACGGGCCGTGTTGCACAACACGGGTGGCCGTGTTGCACCCCTGGAAACTCTCAAATCTTCCCTGAATCAGACAATTTTCTGCACCATGCAACACGGGCCGTGTTGCACAACACGGGTGGCCGTGTTGCACCTCTGATTTTCCGTTTTTCTGGCTTTTTGATCTTCCTATTATGACTTCAAACCTCATTCATTCCTTCTTGAAATCAGTGATAAACAAAACCTACAAAACAGAAACACACAAAAGTCAGACTGAAAAACTCGTGGGTTGCCTCCCACGAAGCGCTGCGTTTAACGTCGCATGGCTCGACGGTCCGTCATACTACTAGGTAAGACGGATGACATGCACATCACCAGTGGGCTGGCCTTTGAAATAATGCTTTAATCTCTGCCCGTTCACTTTGAAAATATCTCCGTTGATCTGATTTTTAATCTCAACAGCTCCGTGAGGAAATACCTTGTGAACAACAAAAGGTCCCGACCATTTTGACCTTAATTTTCCTGGGAATAGCTTCAGCCTTGAATTGTACAGAAGGACCAGTTGTCCTTCCCAAAACTCTTTTCTTTGAATCCTTTTATCATGCCATTTTTTCGTTTGCTCTTTGTATACCTTGGCATTCTCATACGCCCGATTCCTGAATTCTTCTAACTCATGCAGTTGAAGAATCCGTGAACTTCCAGCTTTTGACAGATCCATATTAAGATACTTAGATGCCCAAAAAGCTTTATGCTCAAGTTCCAAAGGTAAGTGACATGCCTTTCCATAAATCAACTGATATGGTGACATACCGATAGGCGTTTTGAAGGCCGTCCGGTACGCCCATAAAGCGTCATCCAGCTTAAGAGACCAATCCTTCCTGGATGAATTCACTGTCTTTTCTAAGATTTGTTTCAGTTGTCTATTGGATACCTCGACTTGACCGCTCGTTTGGGGGTGGTACGGAGTAGCTATCCGGTGTTTCACATTGTACTTTTGCAGCAGCTTCTCCATAAGGTGATTCAAAAAATGTGTCCCTTCGTCGCTTATCAACGCCCTCGGAACACCGAACCTAGCAAAGATGTTTTCTTTTAGGAATCTTACCACTACCTTAGCATCATTGGTGGGTAATGCCACGGCTTCTACCCATTTGGACACATAATCCACAGCCACCAAAATATAGTTTTTTCCAAACGATGGTGGAAATGGCCCCATAAAGTCTATCCCCCATACATCAAACAACTCAACCTCGAGCATAGAATTTTGGGGCATCTGATTTCTTTTTGATATATTCCCAGTCCTCTGACATCTGTCACACTCTTTCACAACCTCTTGCGCATCCTTAAATAAAGATGGCCAATAAAGTCCTGATTGTAGGACTTTAGCAGCTGTTCGATCACCACTGAAGTGTCCCCCGTACTCAGAGTCGTGACATGCTTTCAGCACATCTTTTTGTTCTTCTTCAGGTACGCATCTTCTCACCAGGCCGTCCACCCCTCTTTTGTAGAGGAACGGATCATCCCATAAATAAAACCTGCAATCATGAACAAACTTTTTTTTCTTGTTAGAATCAAAATCGTCGGGTATAATACCGCCCACGAGATAGTTTGCATAATCTGCAAACCAAGGCACCCCTATAACAGCTAGGATGTGTTCATCAGCGAACTCATCCTTTATAGGGCGTTGCTCTTCCGTCTCCTCAATTGGTGACATTCGAGAAAGATGATCTGCAACAGTGTTTTCACATCCTTTCTTGTCACGGATCTCCACATCAAATTCCTGGAGGAGTAAAATCCACCTCAACAACCTGGGCTTGGAATCCTGCTTAGCAAAAAGATATTTCAAAGCAGCATGGTCAGTATAAACAATCACTTTTGAACCCAACAGATATTGCCTGAATTTATCGAAGGCATACACAACAGCTAACAACTCCTTCTCGGTAGTTGCATAGTTTATCTGTGCAGGGTTCAGAACATGACTAGCATAGTAAATCACATGAAGAAATTTTCCTCTCCGCTGTCCAAGAACAGCCCCCACCGCAATGTCACTAGCATCGCACATAATCTCAAAGGGTAGGGACCAATCAGGGGCGATAACAATAGGTGCAGACACTAATTCTTTTTTAAGTGTTTCAAAAGCGTCGCTGCATTCCTTATTGAAAACAAAAGCCTTATCTTTAACCAATAGAGTAGTTAAAGGTTTGGCTATCTTTGAGAAATCTCTTATGAACCTGCGGTAAAATCCCGCATGTCCCAAAAAACTTCTTATGCCCTTTTCGTTGATTGGCGGAGGTAACTTAGAGATCACTTCCACTTTGGCTTGATCAACTTCGATCCCTTTTTGTGAGATCTTGTGACCAAGAACAATGCCCTCTTTCACCATGAAATGGCATTTTTCCCAGTTCAATATTAAGTTGCTTTCTTGACATCGCTGCAAAACAAGTGAAAGGTTAGATAGACAATTATCAAATGAGGATCCGAACACGGAAAAATCGTCCATGAACACCTCCATGTGTTTTTCTAGCATATCCGCAAAAATGGAAGTCATGCATCTTTGGAATGTAGCGGGGGCATTACATAGCCCAAATGGCATCCTTCTATAAGCAAAAATGCCATAGGGGCATGTAAACGCCGTTTTCTCTTGGTCTTCCGGTGCAACAGCGATTTGATTGTACCCGGAGTATCCATCAAGAAAACAATAATACTCATGTCCCGCTAGTCTTTCCAGCATTTGGTCAATGAATGGCAACGGAAAATGGTCCTTTCTCGTAGCCAAATTCAATCTTCTATAATCAATGCACACTCTCCACCCAGTAACGGTTCTAGTAGGAATCAACTCATTTTTTTCATTTGTTATAACAGTTGTTCCCCCCTTTTTGGGCACCACATGAACAGGACTCACCCAAGCACTATCGGATATGGGGTAAATCAATCCCGCATCTAATAGCTTAACAACTTCCTTTCGCACAACTTCCTTCATCACCGGATTCAATCTCCTTTGAGGTTGAACAACCGGTTTGTGATCTTCTTCCATCAGAATTTTATGCATACACACTGTGGGACTTATACCTTTTAGGTCTTCAATCTTCCACCCAATAGCTCCCTTGAATTTTTTAAGAACTTCAATTAACTTGCCCTCTTGCATGTCTTTCAAATTAGCGCTAATAATAGCGGGACATTTTTCTTCCGTGTCAAGAAAGACATATTTGAGATTCTCGGGAAGTTGCTTCAATTCAGATATTTTTGGTTTCTCTTTGCCTTCATCAACAGTTGTAGGCTGTCGCAACTCTTCCCACCGGTGCATTCTACTTCTCTTAAAGATAGGTTGATCTTCAAGCATAGCAACCACTTCCATATCCTTATCTCCAACTTCCTTATCACCTTCAAAAATGGACATACTCAACACCTTCTCTAGAGGTAACTTGGACACACTTTCTAAATGCTCACTAGCTTCCATTTGGTCTAGCACTTGTATGTTGCTACTAGTGCCCACATCATCTTTGTACTTTAGAGTGTTCCTAACATCAATTTTTAACTCTTCATCATACACCTTCATTGTTAGTGTTCCACCCTCCATGTCTATCATAACTCTCCCGGTTTCTAGAAAAGGTCTTCCCAAAATCAAGGGAATTTCTTCATCTTCTGGCATTTCAAGGATCACAAAGTCAACCGGGAACACAAATTTGTCCACTCTAACCAAAACATCATGGACAACTCCATAAGGTCGCTTCACCGAATGGTCCGCGAATTGGAGAGTCATCCTAGTGTCTTGTACAGCACCAATACCTAACTTTTTGTAGATAGACAAAGGCATTAAACTGATGCTCGCTCCCAAGTCAATGAGAGCTCTTTTGAATGATCGGTCACCAATAGTGCATGGAATGGTGACAGCTCCTCTATCTTTTTTCTTCACCGGAATCTTCAATCCCTGCAAAATAGCACTACAAGTTTCGGTTAGAATAATAGGTTCAGCTCCCATAGTCCTCTTTTTAGCAATTATATCCTTCATGAACTTGGCATAAGTGGGCATTTGTTCAAGAGCTTCAAGCAATGGAATATTCAATTCCAGCTTTTTGAACAAGTCAAGAAATTTTTCAAAATTCTTCTCTTGCTGCCCTTTCTTCGTGTTTCTTGTAGGATACGGAAGTTTGACCACCGGTTTAGGATCAGCCGCTTTTTCTTTGATGACCGGTGTTTGGGTAACTTCTTTGTTGTTGTCAACTTCTTCATTTTCTTTGATCTCAAGCTCAACTTCAATCAGTTGACTTTCAACTTCAGCATTTTCTTGGACCTCTTCACTAACTTTACCTCTTCGCGTTGTGACTGCATTTACTTTATGATTATCTCTAGGATTTGTTACAGTAGCACTAGGAAGAGTCCCAGGAGCGTTTGGGATCGCAAGGTGTTGAGCAATTTGGCTCATTTGCACCTCAAGATTCTTTATGGATGCTCCAGTGTTTTTGAAATTACTTCTGGTTTCCTCTTGAAATTGACAATTGTGAGCTGCCATCTTTTCAATGGCAATCTCCCAATCAGCTTTTCTTGACACTGGAGGCTGATAAGGTTGTTGCTGGGGCTGATACTGCTGTTGGCCTTGAACCGGTTTCTGAATGTTCCCTTGATGATCTTTCCAAGAGAAATTCGGGTGGTTTTTCCACCCCGGATTATATGTGTTGGCATAAGGATTGTTCTGCCTCAACATATTAATCTGTTCAACCTGCTCTTGAGTTGCCAAACAATGCATGGCAAAGTGTGGACCACAACATATCTCGCAAATCACCGCTTGAACGGGTTCAACCTGAGCAACTGTGTGAGTTCCCAGATTCATCTTCTTTAACCTTCTTTCAACTTCTGCGGCAATTTGATCTTCCATTTTTACCACCTGTTCTGTTAGCTTAAGATCGATTTTCCCGTCTGGTTGACTCACGGTGCGATCATATAACTCAAGGTGTTCATTGGCAGCAATAGCTTCTATGATTCTTTTAATACCTGTGGCTGTTGAAAAGTTTGTTGAGCCACCTGCAGCAGTATCAATCAGTTGCTTTGTCTTGAGTCGCAACCCATTCACAAAGTTTTGCATTTGCTCTGTTGCGTCCATATTGTGAGTAGGACACGAAGTCAAACACCTTTTGAATCTTTTATAAGCATCTCCAAGTGATTCACCCTCTTTTTGTTTAAAATTAACTATATCATATCTTTTACGGATGAACACTGAAGCAGGAAAGTATTCGTTGAGGAAGGCGGTTTCCATCTCTTGCCAAGTTGTGATACTTGCTGCGGGAAGAGAATAGAACCACTCTTCAGCATCGTCAGTAAGAGTAAATGGAAACATCACCAGTCGTTTTGCCTCCTCTGAATGACCTTCAATCTTCAAAGAAGTGGTAGTAGTAAGAAATCTCTGAAGATGCTTATTTGCATCCTCATTAATTCTCCCGGAGAAAGGCTTGCTCTCTAACTGGCGGATAGTAGATGGATGTAACTGGAAGTGTGCTACATTCACCGGTTGATTAACAATTGTCATCCTGTTAGGTTGAGCATTTGCCCCTCCGTAATCTCCTAAGAGCCTCTCTGCAGCAGGTTGATTTCCTGCCATGTCGTTGAATTCAGGGTCAGTTTCTCTGTTTGAATCAGAGTCACTGTGCTCCGAGTGAACGGAAATATAGTCCTCAGTTTCCTGATAAGGGACACTTGAACCAGTCTTAGCCAGACTATCAATTCTTGCCTTGCGGCGTCTCTCGTGCAAAGCTCTTTCTGGTTCTGTGTCAAAAGAAAATTTAGCTGAGGCCTGACCTCGCATAAACAGTTAGACACGAGTTAGAAAACAAAATTTCAATAACAGTAAAATGATATACAGAGAGAAAAGTAAAATTTTAGTCGCAGAGCAACAAAATTCCAATTGATATAACACAAACAACTTAATTCTTTGGCAGTCCCCGGCAACGGCGCCAAAAACTTGACCGGAAAATAGCAAGTGTACTATTTTTACCGATGTAGTAATAGAAGGGATTAACCCGAAATATCGATCACACGGACTGCGTACTAAAGTAAGTTCTTCGAGATTAAATTCAATTGGACAAAACTCATGGTTTGAGATTAAATTAAATAAATTGAACAGAATAAAATATAAAAACAAATAATTTCACTTATATAAAAGTAATGCCAGATAGGGTGTATGATTCGCACTGCAATGACTTATAGGTTCCTTAATTTTAGAGATGTGTTTTAGAACGTGTCTTTCCTAAGCCTACAATGTTTTTTCCAAAATTCCTTTAAAGAAAAACCTTTGATATTCTTCATAGACCATGATTCCTCAAAGGTCATAGAAGAACATCAAGCAATAATTCTGACATAAAAAGGTTCTCATAAAAATATCCCAATTCCTCAGTAATATTTTTTACGATAAAATTATGCAACAAGGTTAGAATGGTTGGTCAGACCAAATCCTAACCACGATCAATTATCTTATTTTCCAATATCGATAAAGCATTAAGAACGTTGCGATAAAATAAAGAAACGAAACTAAAACATAAATCCAAATTGAAGAATTCACAAAGTCATTACAAAATGCAAATCAGGGACACCCCCCTGGCATTGGGGGGTTTAGCCACTCATGTTCAAACTGAAAATAAAAACAGAGTAAACAAATTTAGACATTACAATTAACTTTGGATTAGTCGGATCGTCAATTGCTTCCGCTCTTGATCAATCTTTCTTCTCCCGTCTTCGTTCTCTCTAAAGAGCCCCAATTCAAAAAGTACTCTTCACAGTCATCGTGGGCAATTATAAATCAGTCTCCAAACAGCATCGCGAAATGTCCGGAATACCCTCGAAGCAGCAAAACACAAAATTTACTCTGGTCTTCACAACACGGGCCGTGTTGTGCAACACGGGTGGCCGTGTTGTGACTCTGGGTTGCACCCAAAAAAACATCCTTTCCCAGTTGCCATGACACGGGCCGTGTTGTACAACACGGGGGCCCGTGTCACACCCCTGTCTTCTAATTTTCTGAGCTGAATTCTTTCTTCTTCTGGTCTTTACAACACGGGCCGTGTTGTGCAACACTGGTGCCCGTGTTGTGTCTCTGAACTCTGATTTTCTAGCTGTTTTTTAAAAACTCGGACCCTCTTTCGGACACCTCGAACAACCAATTACATATTTACCTGAAACACCACAAAGAAACAACCACATAACCCAATCCACAGATAAAAACAAAGTAAAGAAGATAAATATTAACTTGCACGCAATAATGAGAAAACTAAAGCAAAACATGAACGAGACACTACAAACAAACTAATAATAGACTCGAAAGACACTGAAAGCTGGCTTGAATATTACCACTAAATATCACTGATCACAAGTCACTTGAGGAAAGAAAGTAGGATGAAGAAGAAAGAGCAAGCTCAATCTCAAACACAAAACAAAATGCAGCAAGGATTCATAAGATAGATGAAAAGAAGTTGTGAGAAGTGAAGGCAAATTCACTTCTCAAAATGACTTACCACCTGAAAAGTTAGTGAAAGGAATGCAATGCAATGCAAAATGAGATGAAATGACATGATGCAAACCAAAACCAGAAGCATGTATGTGATGATAATGATGTTATGAGATGATACAAACATGAATCAAGGCAAGAGGATGATCATATGAACATATGGATGCAAAAGAAGCAAGCTTAGAACCATGATCATACATGAAAAGTTATGAGATGCAAATGACATACAACATGGCAAATGAAAGATGCAATGATCAAACATGCTTCTAATATGTCTTAAGATGTCCAATGAATCAAATGGATGCACAAAATGCTATGGCAAGTCATGGTATGTAAGCAAATGCAAGATGAATGCAAAAGGAAGCCCAAATTAGGGTTTATGATCAATGCACAAAATAAAAACCAAAACCAGAAGCAAACATCATGATAAAAAACATTGAAAATGCATCAAATGGAACCCTAAACCTACATTAACTCACTGCCCAAAGGAGGGGTTCTAACTCTTAACCTAATTAGGGTTATGAATTTCCTAAGATTTCTAGGGTTTTAGGATACCTTGACAAGAAAAATATCAAACAAATTGAAAATGCAAGATCAAATCATGCCCATTTAATCCTACAAACTACATGATATGCAAGACACAATGCAAAAATAATCAAAGTCCAACTCTCAATGGATGGGCAGAAATGATTTTTTGAAGTTTGGATCAAAATATTACCTTGAAATGATTTTAATTCCATGAAAATTTATCAAAAAGTCATCAAAATCAAAAAGAAATTTGGTTTGAGAGTTGGACAATGTTTCTAAATGATTTTAAAGGTTTCATGAATTTTTTGGTGATTTTTAAATACCTAAAAGTATTTTTAATTAATTAATTCTCATTAATTAATTAAAAATAAACTTTTAAATGATTTAAAAATATTTTTTAATGCAAAAAATAAAAATAAAAATGTTTTTGGTTTCTGAAAATTAATAAAAGTTTGTACAAAAATTTTCAGAATTTTTAAAATTGTTTTGCTATTTTTAATTAAATGTACAAATTAAATGAGAAAAATATGAAATAAAATTAATAAAATGAAAAGTATGAGCAATGGACGGATCAGATTGAAACTGGGGAAGGGCCTGTTGACCACGCGCGCAATCCAATGGTCTCAATTCAAATCTGGTTAAATCAGGTTTATGAATTAATTAATTGGGATTAATTAAGTTAATGGAGATTAGGGTTTCTGAGGACACATCCTGGCCACTCAAACACGCGCCAGTCAGCCTAAGTCAACGCATCTAACGCACCAAATTCAAACCTCAGTTAATGACACAGATTAGGGTTAATGGTTCTCAGGTGGCCGGAGAAGACTTCCGGTCGTCTTCTCCGGCGAACCAAAACCCTAGGTTTCACTACAAGCCACCCCACTTCAAATTAAACACAGGGAAATGATCCTCTAACATCATGGAACATAAATCAATCATCAAACAACATCTAAACTACATGAATCAAGCAAATCGAAGCAAACATTTTTCACGGGAGAAAATTCAGAACATCAATACATCCTCATTTTCCACTCATTTTCAATTTCAAACACATCATGATGATCAGGATAACATGTAGAATCAGTTTATAACAAGTAAATGAAGTTCTGGAAAATTTGTTCTTGAGCTATACCTGAGATGGAGCTTTCTGATCCTGTGCTTTCTGGGCTGTTTCTTGGTGCAAACCCACTCCTTTGAACCCTCTGATGATGAAATGAAGCTCAGAAAGCTTTGAGAATGGCTAGTTTTTGAAATGGCAGAAGTTCTGCTCAAAGGAAGGTGGTGATCGTGTTTTTGATTTTGTGACTTTCAGGCTATGGTGATGGGTGATTTGTGACCAGGGAAGTGTGCTGAGTTGATTTGTGGAATTGGTTTTTGTGTTTGAGACTTGTGCAATCAGTTTCGAAGGCTTTTGCAATTTGGAGCAAAAAGTGATAACTATGGCTTGGGTGTGTTTCAGCTTGCAATGTCTGGTGTGTTATGCTGGCCTTGGTCCATGTATCAAAAGGGGATAGGTCAGAGAGTTGTTGCTGGCCTATGGTGATTGGTATGGGTCTTTTGCCAAAAAGTCAACTTGATGTGTACTTGAGGTATGGGCAATGGTACAACTTGCTTTTTGGCATGCTTGGGCTCAGCTTGAATCAAGGAATGCTGTGGAAAGAGTTTAGAGGCAAGGCAGCAAGTGGTTTATAACTTATGATGAGTTTTGCAAGTTGATTCTTGTTTGGTTCCTTTGAGATATCTTGCTCCATAAGCCATAAAAATGAGAGATCTTTTGGTGCAATCTGACTTTTAGGTCTTGTATGATCATGTTGTGAAGTTTAGAAGTCCATTTGATAGCTCAATTTGCCTTGACAAGTGAATTTGCAACTTTGCCTCTTTGGTAGAAACTTTGAAATTTTGTGATTTTTGCCAACTTTGACAAGCCATAACTTTTGATCCAAGATGAATTAGGTCATGTTCTTGTACTTTTTGAAAAGGGAATGATCCATTCTACAACTTTCATGACCAAAGTTTTTTCATTTGAAGCATTTTTGAATCAAAAAGCAAGGGTTGAAAAAGTTTCCCAAAATGGCAATTTCATTAAAAAGTCAACTTTCCCAAAAAGTCAACTTTGCAAAAGACTTGGAATTCTTCAATTTTGTGAGCTTCCAATTTCTTCTATGATCAAATAAAGATCATACACAATCAAAATGATGAAGAACACCCTTTGGTTGGGTCATTGGGGGCCTCAGATGCCCTGATTTTACACTGACTTTCTTGAAAAGTCAACTCTTGATCAGATGACTTCCCCAAGGAATTTCTTCATGAAAATTGATATGCATACTCCCTATACCATATAGAGACCAATAGAAACAAGAATGACCAAAAAATTTGGAGTTATGGCCTTTGAAACCAAAACCCTAATTCTAGGTCAACTGTGTAGTCAAACCTGGCTCTGCTTCCATGCCATTCTCAGTTCTTGTGATTCTTTGACTTCCTTGACTTTGAGGGGATATAATATGATGCTTGAACATATATGGACCCCTTTTGAAGTGATTAATGTCCTTTGGAGTGGCTCAAGAAGCTCTTGGATTGCTCAGATCACAAACCCTAGATGCAGATGACTTTGAATCAATGCAGTGAAACAAAAATGTGATATGAGATGGTATGATTGAGATTATGCATATGAGGAGATAACAAGCCATGGGTGAATGGGTGAGGGCAAATTTGGGGTGTTTACATCGTACAACTATCTATTTGATGTTTAAAAGACTGTTAACATGATGAATGTCTATAATGAAAGCTTCGCATTGTTACCAATGGAGACATACTGACCTCCATACCAAGGGGACATAGTTTGGCACAACGATCAGATGCGAAGAAAGAAAAAAGGTCGTCCAAACAGCATGTGTATAAGAATATAAATGGATACGGTTGATAAAATGATAAGATTGTTTAGTATATTGATCGGAAAATAGCAAGTGTACTATTTTTACCGATGTAGTAATAGAAGGGATTAACCCCAAATATCGATCTCAAGGACTGCGTATTAAAATAAGTTCTTAGTGATTAATTTCAATTGGACAAAATTCATGGTTTAAAGGTTTGAGATTAAATTATATAAACTAAAGAGAATAAAACGTATAATTAAAACAAATAATTTCACTAATATGAAAGTAATGTCAGGTACGGTGTATGATTCGCAATGCAATGACTCAAATGTTCCTTAATTTTAGAGATATGCTTTAGAACGTGTCTTTCCTAGGTTTATAATGTTTTTCCAAAATTCCTTTAGAGAAAAATCTTTGGTATTCTTCATTGACCGTGATTCCTCAATGATCAAAGAAGAACATCAAGCAATAATTCTGACATAAAAAGGTTCTCATAAAAATATCCCAATTCCTCAGTAATATTTTTCACGATAAAATTATGCAACAAGGTTAGGATGGTTGGTCAGACCAAATCCTAACCACGATCAATTATCTCATTTTCCAATAACGATAAAGCATTAAGGACGTTGCAATAAAATAAAGAAACGAAACTAAAAACACAATCCCAAATTGAAGCATTCAAAAAGTCATTACAAAAAGCAAATCAGGGACACCCCCCTGGCATTGGGGGGTTTAGCCACTCATGTTCAAACTGGAAATAAAAACAGAGCACGAAAATTGAGACATTACAATTAACGTCGGATTCGTTGGATCGTCAATCGCTTCCGCTCTTGATCAATCATTCTTCTCCCGTATTCGTTCTATCCCAAAATCCCCAAATCCAAAAAAGTGTCTTCTAACAGTCATAATGGTCAAATATAAATCAGTCTTCAAAAAGCACCGCGAAATGTCCGGAATACCCTTGAAGCAGCAAAACATAAGATTTCCCTCTGGTCTTCACAACACGGGTCGTGTTGTGCAACACGGGCACCCGTGTTGTGCCTCTGGATCACCACAAAACAACTTTTCCACCAGCTGCCATGACACGGGCCGTGTTGTACAACACGGGCACCCGTGTCACAACCCTGACTTCTTCTTTTCTGAGCAAAATCTTAGTCTCTTATGGTATTCACAACATGGGCCGTGTTGTACAACACTGGCACCCGTGTTGTGTCTCTGAACTCCCATTTTCTGTCGTTTTTTAAATGCTTGGATCATCTTTCGGACGCCTCGAACAACCGATTACATATTTACCTGAAACACCACAAAGAAAACAACCACATAACCCATTCCACTGATAAAAACAAAGTAAAACGATAAACACTAACTTGCACGCAATAATGAGAAAACTAAGACAAAACATGAACGAGATACTACAAACAAATCAAATTAGACTCAAAAGACACTGAAAACCGGCTTGAATATTACCACTAAATATCACTGATCAAACTCCCCCAAACTTGAATTCTTGCTTGCCCTCAAGCAAAAATCCTGTATTTACACCTTAAAAACTAGCAATATGAATTATGATACTCATACGTGGATCCTTCATTCCAATTCACCCAATGAGTTCTTTTTTTTTTGTACTTTTCTCTCATTATAGATATCACACAAACACTACACCGTGGAAAACCACGGATCCGAATCTCCCTTTTCGGTAACCTCTCCGACTATGCTTCGTGCTTAGGTCTTATTTTTTTCCGATTTTCAACCCTTTTCATTCGGACAATCACTTTTAAGGCTTTTAATGATTTTCACTGTGTGTACAAGATTGATCCCTCTTTTATTGTTGGCACCGATTTTCGTCCCTTAGGGAAACATTTATGTTCAACCGCCGTTAGGTTGAATAACCTTGTGAGGGTTACCCAACTTAGAAGGATCAATCGTTCTAATGTTTTTATTCATTTTTTTTTCGGTGCCTTCAAGCCTTTTTTCTTTTGGATCAACTTTGTACACACAATTGTTATAGATACAGCCAGATATATCAATAGAAACTACTTCGGGTTTACTTCTCAGATCAAAGTACCATGACACGAATCTACATGTCGAACTCGTTCCTAATTCCGAAGACTCAGTGTGTTCATGTAGTACCTATACATCAAAATTTTCCATACTTTCTCATCGGGTTTCTTTTTCACTCACATCCTATATACTTTCTCATAATTCACTTGTAACACAAAACAGGTTAACTCAGGGGTGTTTTTTTCAGATAACACATAGCTATAATCTTCAAGCCGACACTACGATACTATTAAAAATAAACAAAGATTAAAATAAAACAAACGAAAACATGAAAACTAAACCCCCCCACACTTGAACTCAACAGTGTCCTCACTGTTGAAGAACCGATGTCGGAGGGGACTCACAACTATCACTCCTCGGGAAGAAATCCATGAAGCTTCATCTGCTGCATCCATGCATGCAGCTCATCGATTAGGTCCCCTTGCCGGGTCTGCTCTCGGATCATTTCGTCCCACTGGTCCTTGGACACATTCCACTGACCTGTTGCTTGGCTAGATGAACCGCCAACAGTTTGTACCGGGACCTCTTCAGCTTGGTTCCCTTCATCCTCCTCATCTGAAAAATACTCATCAAACTGATCGGAACCACCCTGCATAGGGTCCTCATACAGCCAGTTAGCTCTATTATCTATAGTAATCATATTAGGCGCGGGTAAAGAAATCAAATGCTTGTTACGAGTCATCACAGCATAATAATTATGAGCAGTTTTAATCATACCTTGGTTGATCAGTGTTTCAAGATCAATTTTTGTCTTACCTGCCACTGCAGGCACTTCAAGCAACCTCTCGCTATACCCAAGATGCTGAGCAATCTGAGTAATCATCCCTCCAACAGAAATCTCACCCGAGGCAGCATTGGCTACCCGCTTCAGGTGGTCTGCTGCGAAAGCCGCGACATTAATCAGCTCATTGTTTGCCATTCCATACAGGAAGTACAACTCTCGCAGAGTTGCGACTCCTGTGCTATCGCCTCGGCAGAAAAGGGTATAAGCTAACCCTTTTTGAGCATACCGGAAGCACGGGTTATGGATGCATGAGGCTTTTGCAGCCGACGCGGCATACTCGGTATTTCCGGTGATATCCTTCCAGAATGATCCTGCCACGAATGTACTCGGCGGCGCACAGGCCCATAAACTGGGAGATCTAAAATCTTCCCCAGATCAGCCACCGACATCACATGATCATTGTCAAAAAGGCGGAACTTCAACGTACCGAAGTACTCTGTGTCGGATCTGGTCCAGGTATGCTTGAGCTGAAACTGTAAAGAACTTAAAAATTCCAAGGTTATGCGCTCAAAAGTTGGCGCTTCATACTGCATAAAATTTAACATACCGATACTGTGAAACATTCTATGAACTTCAAATTTAATCCCTAAATTTTCAAGAGTTTCATTGCACATGTACCAAGCCGGTATCAACTTACGCCTTACCAACTTCGCATACTTGGCTTGATGCTCCGGGTCCTCAAACAAAATGCCATGAGCATTCGGCATCCGGTGTGCCCTCTTACGAGGACGAGAAGATTCAGCAACATTCTTACCGGTATCCCTTCGAGGAGGCATTGTTCTAACCTGCACAAATGAAGCACACGAAAAAAAAATTGAAAGATTAGAGAAATCGGTCACCATAGAAGTGACAAGAGAGTGATGGGGAACAATTCTTGTGAACGGGGTAGTAGGTTTCAGTGAGTGGGTGCTAGAGAAAATGGAGGTTTTGTGAAGTATAAAAATGGTGTTAGGGTTTTTGAGAGAGAAATGAGGTTGGAGAAGATGAAGGAAAAATGATAATTGCTAGGTTAATGAGCACTTAATTAGAAATTATGAAAATAAACACGTGGGGCCCACAGAATAAAGTTGGGAAACTCAAAAATTTTGAATTTTCAGCTTCCCGCATGCGCAACACGGGCCGTGTTGCACAACACGGGCACCCGTGTTGCACCCCTGGATGTTCCAATTAATCAACTTCAAAGTTACTCTCCTACAGCACTTGCAACACGGGCCGTGTTGCACAACACGGGCGGCCGTGTTGCATCCCTGGATTCCTTTTTAAACTGCCATGAAACAAACAAACCTCCAGACATTGCAACACGGGCCGTGTTGCACAACACGGGCACCCGTGTTGCATCCCTGGATTCCCTCAAATCTTCACAAAAATCACATCTTTCTGCACCATGCAACACGGGCCGTGTTGCTCAACACGGGCACCCGTGTTGCCCCCCTGATTTTCAGTTTTTCTTGCTTTTCTGATCTTCCTACCCCGACTTCAAACCTCATTCATTCCTTATTATTATCAGTGATAAACAAAACCTACAAAACAGAAACAAACAAAAGTAAGAATGAAAAACTCGTGGGTTGCCTCCCACGTAGCGCTGCGTTTAACGTCGCATGGCTCGACGGTCCGTCGTACTACTGAGTAAGACGAGTGACATGCACATCACCAGTGGTCTGGCCTTTGAAATAATGCTTTAATCTCTGCCCGTTCACTTTGAAAATATCTCCGTTGGTCTGATTTTTAATCTCAACAGCTCCGTGAGGAAATACCTTGTGAACAACAAAAGGTCCCGACCATTTAGACCTTAATTTGCTTGGGAATAGCTTCAGCCTTGAATTGTACAGAAGGACCATTTGTCCTTCCCAAAACTCTCTTCTTTGAATCCTTTTATCATGCCATTTTTTTGTTTGCTCTTTGTAAACCTTGGCATTCTCATACGCCCGATTCCTGAATTCTTCTAACTCATGAAGTTGAAGAATCCTCGAACTTCCATCTTTTGACAAATCCATATTAAGATACTTAGATGCCCAAAAAGCTTTATGTTCAAGTTCCAAAGGTAAGTGACATGCCTTTCCGTAAACCAGTTGATATGGTGACATACCGATAGGCGTTTTGAAAGCCGTTCGGTACGCCCATAAAGCGTCATCCAACTTAATAGACCAATCCTTCCTGGATGAATTCACTGTCTTTTCCAAGATTTGTTTCAGTTGTCTATTGGACACCTCAACTTGGCTGCTCGTTTGGGGGTGGTATGGAGTAGCTATCCGGTGTTTAACATTGTACTTTTGCAGCAGCTTCTCCATAAGGTTATTCAAGAAATGCGTCCCTTTGTCGCTTATTAATGCTCTCGGGACACCGAACCTTGCGAAGATGTTCTATTTTAGAAATCTTACCACAACCTTAGCATCATTGGTGGGTAATGCGACAGCTTCCACCCATTTGGACACATAATCCACAGCCACCAAAATATAGTTTTTCCCGAACGACGGTGGAAACGGCCCCATGAAGTCTATCCCCCATACATCAAATAACTCAACCTCGAGCATGGAGTTTTGGGGCATCTGGTTTCTTTTTGATATATTCCCAGTCCTCTGACATCTGTCACACTCTTTCACTACCTCTTGCGCATCCTTAAATAGAGATGGCCAGTAAAGTCCTGATTGTAGGACTTTAGCAGTTGTTCGATCACCACTGAAATGTCCACCATACTCAGAGTCGTGACATGCTTTCAGCACATTTTTTTGTTCTTCGTTAGGTACACATGTTCTCACAAGGCCATCCACCCCTCTTTTATAGAGAAACGGATCGTCCCATAAATAAAACCTGCAGTCATGAACAAACTTTTTTTTCTTGTTAGAATCAAAATCGTCGGGTATAATACCGCCAACGAGGTAGTTTGCATAATCTGCAAACCAAGGCACCCCTATAACAGCTAGGATGTGTTCGTCAGCGAACTCATCCTTTATAGGGCGTTGCTCTTCCGTCTCTTCAATTAGTGACATCCGAGAAAGATGATCTGCAACAGTGTTTTCACATCCTTTCTTGTCACGGATCTCCACATCAAACTCCTGGAGGAGTAAAATCCACCTCAACAACCTGGGCTTTGAGTCCTGCTTAGCAAAAAGATATTTCAAAGCAGCATGGTCAGTATAAACAATCACTTTCGAACCCAACAGATATTGCCTGAATTTATCGAAGGCATACACAACCGCTAACAACTCCTTTTCGGTAGTTGCATAGTTTATCTGTGCAGGGTTCAAAACATGACTAGCATAATAAATCACATGAAGCAATTTTCCTCTCCGCTGTCCAAGAACAGCCCCCACCGCAATGTCACTAGCATCGCACATAATCTCAAAGGGTAGGGACCAATCAGGGGCGATAACAATAGGTGCAGACACTAATTCTTTTTTTAGTGTTTCAAAAGCGTCGCTGCATTCCTTATTGAAAACAAAAGCCTTATCTTTAACCAACAGAGTAGTTAAAGGTTTGGCTATCTTCGAGAAATCTCTTATGAACCTGCGGTAAAATCCCGCATGTCCCAAAAAGCTTTTTATGCCCTTTTCGTTGATTGGCGGAGGTAACTTAGAGATCACTTCCACTTTGGCTTGATCAACTTCGATCCCTTTTTGTGAGATCTTGTGACCAAGAACATTGCCTTCTCGCACCATGAAATGGCATTTTTCCCAGTTCAATATTAAGTTACTTTCTTGACATCGCTGCAAAACAAGTGAAAGGTTAGATAAACAATGATCAAATGAAGATCCGAACACGGAAAAATCGTCCATGAACACCTCCATGTGTTTTTCTAGCATATCCGCAAAAATGGATGTCATGCATCTTTGGAATGTAGCGGGGGCATTACATAGCCCAAATGGCATCCTTCTATAAGCAAAAATGCCATAGGGGCATGTAAACGCCGTTTTCTCTTGGTCTTCCGGTGCAACAGCAATTTGATTGTACCCGGAATATCCATCAAGAAAACAATAGTAATCATGTCCCGCTAGTCTTTCCAACATTTGGTCAATGAATGGCAACGGAAAATGGTCCTTTCTCGTAGCCAAATTCAATCTTCTATAATCAATGCACACTCTCCACCCAGTAACGGTTCTAGTAGGAATCAACTCATTTTTTTCATTTGTTATAACAGTTGTTCCCCCCTTTTTGGGCACCACATGCACCGGACTCACCTAAGCACTATCGGATATAGGATAAATTAATCCCGCATCCAATAGCTTAACAACTTCTTTTCGCACTACTTTCTTCATCACCGGATTCAATCTCCTTTGTGGTTGCACAACCGGTTTGTGATCTTCTTCCATAAGTATTTTATGCATACACACCGTGGGACTTATACCTTTAAGGTCTTCAATCTTCCACCCAATTGCTCCCTTGAATTTTTTAAGAACTTCAATTAACTTGCCTTCTTGCATGTCTTTCAAATTAGCGCTAATAATAGCGGGGCATTTTTCTTCCGTGTCAAGAAAGACATATTTGAGATTCTCGGGAAGTTGCTTCAATTCAGATATTTTCTGCTTGTCTTTGCCTTCATCAACCGTTATAGGCTGTCGCAACTCTTCCCACTGGTGCATTCTAACTCTTTTAAAGATAGGTTGAGTTTCAAGCATAGCTACCACTTCCATATCATTATCTCCAACTTCCTTATCACCTTCAAAAATGGACATACTCAGCACCCTCTCTAAAGGTAATTTGGATACACTTTCTAAATGCTCACTAGCTTCCATTTGTTCTAACACTTGTATGTTACTACTAGTGCCCACATCATCTTTATACTTTAAAGTGTTCCTAACATCAATTTTCAACTCTTCATCATACACCTTCAACGTTAGTGTTCCACCTTCCATGTCTATCATAACTCTCCCGGTTTCTAGGAAAGGTCTTCCCAAAATCAAGGGAATTTCTTCATCTTCTGGCATTTCAAGGATCACAAAGTCAACCGGGAACACAAATTTGTCCACTCTAACCAAGACATCATGGACAACTCCATACGGTCGCTTCACAGAATGGTCCGCGAATTGGAGAGTCATCCTAGTGTCTTGAACAACACCAATACCCAACTTTTTGTAGATAGATAAAGGCATTAAACTGATGCTCGCTCCCAAGTCAATGAGAGCTCTCTTGAACGATCGGTCACCAATAGTGCAAGGAATGGTGACAGCTCCTCTATCTTTTTTCTTCACCGGAATCTTTAGTCCCTGCAAAATAGCACTACAAGTTTCGGTTAGAATAATAGGTTCAGCTCCCATAGTCCTCTTTTTAGCAATTATATCTTTCATGAACTTGGCATAAGTGGGCATTTGTTTAAGAGCTTCAAGCAATGGGATATTCAATTCCAGCTTTTTGAACAAGTCAAGAAATTTCTCAAAATTCTTCTCTTGCTGCCCTTTCTTCTTGTTTCTTGTAGGATACGGAAGTTTGACCACCGGTTTTGGTTCAACCGCTTTTTCTTTGATGACCGGTGTTGGGGTAACTTCTTCATTTTCTTTGATTTCAAGCTCAACCTCAATCAATTGACTTTCAACTTCAGAATTTTCTTGAACCTCTTCACTAACTTTACCTCTTCGCGTTGTGACTGCATTTACTTTGTGATTATCTCTAGGATTTGTTACAGTAGCACTAGGAAGAGTCCCAGGAGTTTGTGGAATGGCAAGGTGTTGAGCAATTTGGCTCATTTTCACCTCAAGATTCTTTATAGAGGCTCCAGTGTTCTTGAAGTTACTTCTTGTTTCTTCTTGAAATTGACAATTGTGAGCTGCCATCTTTTCAATGGCAATCTCCCAATCAGCTTTTCTCGACACTGGAGGTTGATAAGGTTGTTGCTGGGGCTGATACTGTTGTTGGCCTTGAACCGGTTTTTGGATGTTCCCTTGATGATCTTTACAAGAGAAATTTGGGTGATTTTTCCACCCCGGATTATATGTGTTGGCATAAGGATCTTCTCGCAGATCACCGCTTGAACGGGTTCAACCTGAGCAACTGTGTGGGTTCCCAGATTCATCTTCTTTAACCTTCTTTCAACTTCTGCGGCAATTTGATCTTCCATTTTTACAACCTGCTCTGTCAGCTTAAGATCGATCTTCCCGTCTGGTTGACTCACGGTGCGATCATATAACTCAAGGTGTTCATTGGCAGCAATAGCTTCTATGATTCTTTTAATACCTGTGGCTGTTGAAAAGTTTGTTGAGCCACCTGCAGCAGTATCAATAAGTTGCTTTGTCTTGAGTCGCAACCCATTCACAAAGTTTTGCATTTGCTCTGTTGCGTCCATGTTATGAGTAGGACACGAAGTCAAACACCTTTTGAATCTTTTATAAGCATCTCCAAGTGATTCACCCTCTTTTTGTTTAAAATTGACTATATCATATCTTTTCCGGATGAACACTGAAGCAGGAAAGTATTCGTTTAGGAAAGTTATTTCCATCTCTTGCCATGTTGTGATACTTGCTGCGGGAAGAGAATAGAACCACTCTTCAGCATCGTCAGTAAGTGTGAATGGAAACATCACCAGTCGTTTTGCCTCCTCTGAATGACCTTCGATCTTCAACGAAGTGGTGGTAGTAAGAAATCTCTGTAGATGCTTATTTGCATCCTCATTAATTCTTCCGGAGAAAGGCTTTCTCTCTAACTGGCGGATAGTAGATGGATGCAACTGGAAGTGGGCTACATTCACCGGTTGATTAACAATCGTCATCCTGTTAGGTTGAGCATTTGCCCCTCCGTAATCACCTAAGAGTCTCTCTGCAGCAGGTTGATTTCCTGCCATGTCGTTGAATTCAGGGTCAGTTTCTCTGTCTGAATCAGAGTCACTGTGCTCCGAGTGAACGGAAATATAGTCCTCAGTTTCCTGATACGGGACACTTGAACCAGTCTTAGCCAGACTATCAATTCTTGCCTTGCGGCGTCTCTCGTGCAAAGCTCTTTCTGGTTCTGTGTCAAAAGAAAATTTAGCTGAGGCCTGACCTCGCATAAACAGTTAGACACGAGTTAGAAAACAAAATTTCAATAACACTAAAATGATATACAGAGAGAAAAGTAAAATTTTAGTCGCAGAGCAACAAAATTCCAATTGATATAACACAAACAACTTAATTCTTTGGCAATCCCCGGCAACGGCGCCAAAAACTTGATCGGAAAATAGCAAGTGTACTATTTTTACCGATGTAGTAATAGAAGGGATTAACCCCAAATATCGATCTCAAGGACTGCGTATTAAAATAAGTTCTTAGTGATTAATTTCAATTGGACAAAATTCATGGTTTAAAGGTTTGAGATTAAATTATATAAACTAAAGAGAATAAAACGTATAATTAAAACAAATAATTTCACTAATATGAAAGTAATGCCAGGTACGGTGTATGATTCGCAATGCAATGACTCAAATGTTCCTTAATTTTAGAGATATGCTTTAGAACGTGTCTTTCCTAAGTTTATAATGTTTTTCCAAAATTCCTTTAGAGAAAAACCTTTGGTATTCTTCATTGACCGTGATTCCTCAATGATCAAAGAAGAACATCAAGCAATAATTCTGACATAAAAAGGTTCTCATAAAAATATCCCAATTCCTCAGTAGTATTTTTCACGATAAAATTATGCAACAAGGTTAGGATGGTTGGTCAGACCAAATCCTAACCACGATCAATTATCTCATTTTCCAATAACGATAAAGCATTAAGGACGTTGCAATAAAATAAAGAAACGAAACTAAAAACACAATCCCAAATTGAAGCATTCAAAAAGTCATTACAAAAAGCAAATCAGGGACACCCCCCCTGGCATTGGGGGGTTTAGCCACTCATGTTCAAACTGGAAATAAAAACAGAGCACGAAAATTGAGACATTACAATTAACGTCGGATTCGTTGGATCGTCAATCGCTTCCGCTCTTGATCAATCATTCTTCTCCCGTATTCGTTCTATCCCAAAATCCCCAAATCCAAAAAAGTGTCTTCTAACAGTCATAATGGTCAAATATAAATCAGTCTTCAAAAAGCACCGCGAAATGTCCGGAATACCCTTGAAGCAGCAAAACATAAGATTTCCCTCTGGTCTTCACAACACGGGCCGTGTTGTGCAACACGGGCACCCGTGTTGTGCCTCTGGATCACCACAAAACAACTTTTCCACCAGCTGCCATGACACGGGCCGTGTTGTACAACACGGGCACCCGTGTCACAACCCTGACTTCTTCTTTTCTGAGCAAAATCTTAGTCTCTTCTGGTATTCACAACACGGGCCGTGTTGTACAACACTGGCACCCGTGTTGTGTCTCTGAACTCCCATTTTCTGTCGTTTTTTAAATGCTTGGATCATCTTTCGGACGCCTCGAACAACCGATTACATATTTACCTGAAACACCACAAAGAAAACAACCACATAACCCATTCCACTGATAAAAACAAAGTAAAACGATAAACACTAACTTGCACGCAATAATGAGAAAACTAAGACAAAACATGAACGAGATACTACAAACAAATCAAATTAGACTCAAAAGACACTGAAAACCGGCTTGAATATTACCACTAAATATCACTGATCATATATATCGTCAGCCTGGACACAACAAGAAAAAATGTACAAATGTCGGATCCACCTCTACATAATAAGAACTTGTTGTAACCTTATATTTTAATATATTAAAAACTTTTTGTTACAACAATGTTAACAACAAACATCACAATATCTTAAATAAACTTAATCTAAACAACACATACAACAACTAAACACAATATTTCTAACTAATTATAACAATCAACTTGATTTCATTAGGTCCAAACATCATTTTTCTAGCTTCTACGTCAGTCTTAACTTGCACCTACCCACGCATCCTATCATATCTCTCAATACTGCGGATTTTTTCACCTTTACCAATTTCTTCCTCTAACCACCGATTCAATTCCCTCTGCAGTTGATTGAGACTTTGGATATTCCAAAACAACATATCGATCAGAGGTTTCTCTCTTGAAAAAATCACTTTCCCATAGCGGCACGTATACATGATATCAATATTACTTGTATATCATAAGAGATGAGAAAAGAGATGTGAAAATAATTGAGCACACCACCACTATTTATAGAAAAACTTCAATTAAAACCATGTATCCATATCAATTGGTGATCCTTCCCTATTTTTACACATAGTCGTTAATTGGATTGGAGACTGCATATGGTGTCTTTAGTCCAATTGGCGACACATCTGTAAGTTTGTACATGGTCGCCATTTTGATTGGAGACTCCTCTTAAAATTGTCTAAATGTGTGGTAGATAGAGAATTAAATTGAAAAGTGGGTTATTTGGGGATTTTTTTTTAAACAGGGGTATTTCAGTAAAAAAATCGGATTTTGTTGTTTTGAAGTTTATTCTTTTATTTATGAAGTTTCTATGAAATGTTTTTTCCGTTGTGTAATGTTCAAATGTCCGATGCCTTTTTAATGGTAGTCATTGGTGACACCTTAATTTTTTGTTTAAATATTTTTATATAAGTTTCAATATTTAGGGTGTTATAGAAAATAGTATGGTCGAGGCATAAAATGCCTTGCAGTGCAGTATAGGCGGAAGAGAAATCGAGGGGGTTAGACATACCTCGAGTTTTTTAATGGAAGTATAATATGTTTGAATCAATTTACGAAACTCTTAAAAATCCAAATAAATAGTCTAAAATGACCTAAAATATAAGTT
Organism: Lathyrus aphaca; assembly: GCA_963966055.1. Lineage (NCBI taxonomy): Eukaryota > Viridiplantae > Streptophyta > Magnoliopsida > Fabales > Fabaceae > Lathyrus > Lathyrus aphaca. Next base: position 36,923,122 of record OZ014524.1, read on the forward strand.
GGCCTAAAAAATGTCAAAGTTAGGACAATGGTATTGCCTAGAAAGCATTCATGGGGTTTCCGAATATACATCTCTGAAATATTCTCTATGATATGCAATAAATATGCTTCCAATATCTTAAAATGAATATAGAGATTTACATAGATGAATCTCTGGATGCACTCTAGAAACTTTACGAAGATGCATCTCTGAACTATATTTTGACAAAAATTGGGTGTGTGGTTGAATTATGAGAGCTGATGTAAATTTAGGTGCGTCCGGAGATGCATCTTTGAAAACCTGTAAAAATATTTTTGTATTTTTATAGGTGTGAAACGCACCCATGAAATGGGACGAGTATTTCAATGATTTAACTTTCCACACACCCCCACCCCTCCAATTTTGTATGAATGGACAATACTGCCCCTGCAATAGTTTTTCACTCATTCTCGAAATACACCCTCACATTTGCAAATTTGAATTCTCTACGACGATACCAGAAATTTCGATTGGTCTAATGGAAATTTGAATAATATGTTTTTTGACCGAAAATTATGAAATTTGCAAGATTTTGTAGCTAAATTTTCAAAAATATCGGTAATAATGAAAACATTTTCACTGGAAATTTCAAAATTGCGGCACAAATTCTCATAAATTTTAGAATTTTTGGTAGTTATTAGAACTATTTTTTTACCGAAAATTTAAAATTTTGTGAAATTTTCAGTAGTTATTAATCTTTTTTATTTTTTATGTGTTTTGCAATGAAATACAGGGGCATGGACGACACTATTGCAGGTAGAGTGACAAACCAAGTTAGGGCTGCTGAGGCTGAGTCTTCCCAAATATGGGATGGACAAATGGTTCCAACTGGTTTACACTGGAAACGGTTGGCTGAGCACCCCGTAGCACCCGACGTCTAGCGGTTAGATCAGTTAAGCAGCCTATAGATGATGTTGAGGCTCTTCATGATCAGGATGTTCATGACCAAGTGGTTGAGATAGATGCGACATATATGTTTGCTCAGGTTGTTGGTCAGGTGGTTGATGTGGTGGTTCAGCCAAATGTTATTATTGTAGATGTGGTGATCCGCCATATGTCAATGTTGTTGATCCAGTCCCATTTGTTACTACTGACACAAAGGTTACTGCTCCTTTGATCGAGTTTGTACACACTGATGAAAGATTCCTTGGAGGACCCATTGACCGATCGGTGCTTATTGAGTATGTTGACCATGTGGCGTATCGACTATGGCTGGAGAGGTATATATCTTTTATGTTCAACTTTATTTTATTTATTATTGTGACATGAAATCTAACTACTAATTTTTTAATTTTTTTTGTTATAAGATCGTCTCCCACTCAAGGTGACATTGCATGGGCCGAATCTGAAAGACTTCCTGAAGACTCTGAAGCTTGAGGAGGTCATATGTACTGTATGTGAGTTTGAGCTCCTTGATTTTTCCCACTGCTCCCTCGCCATGCTCGACATTCCACTACTTATTGCTTTTGTTTAGAGATAACACAAGGAGACATCTTTATTTCATCTTCTATTTGAGGAGATGACTATCACTCTGGATATGTCTCCTCATTGTTCCATTTCCCCATCACTAATAGATTCTGGATGACTCTTATTATTAACATGTCCCTAACATGTTTGACTACTGCATGAGATTTAGGAGTTTTCTGAGGAGGACTTACTGAAGGAGTTTGGCTTCAACAAGGGCGCCCCCATACATAGGTCTTGGCTTCGAGATAGATATGGCGAGCTTGTTGCAACACAGAGTTATGAGGATGTCATTGGGGTGTACATGCTACATCTAGTAGCATGTACTTTCTTTGTGGATAAGTCGAGTGTATATATCAACGTCGGATACGTGTGGTGTTCAGTAGCCTTGGCGTTACTAGTTGGGCTTAGGGGTGCGCTGCATGACCATCATGTTTATAACACTTGGAATGGCATCAGTATTTGAGTCCAGATATCTTGTTGATTATATGAGTCTATTACAGGTATATTTGAAATTATTATTTGTTGTTGATTTCTTATTTAATTTTTATGAATAACATTTCTTAACTATTGTTTGTTATGTCTATGTTCTTTTATCAGTGCTAGATATACGAGCATTTCCTCACCGTCTATGACTGAAGGGTGCAACATTCCCTAGTAGGGGCCCTACAGGCGAGGGGATGAAGGAACTGCGAGTCACATCCTAGTGGTGTTGTTGATTATAGGATGAGGCTAGATGCACTGAATGTAGATGATGTCATCTGGACATCATACACTGATAATAGAGTCTACTGTGAGTTTGATGACTATTCTTTATATTAGGTTATATGCGATAGGAAACCATGATTGTTAGACATTTGCCTAAGAGGTGTCTGCGACAATATGGTTATGTTCAGAGCATCCCACGACTAATTCTGGATATACCATATGTGGGCATTAATTAGTGGTTTCAGAGTAACATCATCAACTCTGGATGTACCATTAAAGATCATGCAATAACAGTTCATCATGCCTTATAGTGTGAGGATGGTTACTTAGAGTGGTACCTCACTGTATCACATCCTCACATCATCCCACTTGTTGAGCATATAGATGGTGTTGGGGTACCTGTCGATGACATGTTGCCACTGTCGCCTCTTATAGCTGATGTCGATGACCAGCAGCGCATCCAGATGATTGTGTTATATGGATAATCTTATGGGTTTAGTAAACCCAGATGGCGAGATTTATATTGGATTATCTCGGGCTTCACACATAGTTTGTGGGGGGCTATTTAGACATTATTGTTATCTTTATGTATTATTTGTATATTACATGTAACATTACTCAGACATCTTCATCATAACTTTTTATTAGATAATATTTTTTTATCTCCCATTGATGCAACATCAACATAAAGTAACATTTGACCATGGATTACATAACTTAAACAACGATAATAAATAAGAAAACATAGACACTAACAAATGATTATGGACGTTTCATCATCTTAATTATGTCGTCGACAGACCTTGAAATCTTAGCATCAAACTCGATCAACCACTTTGTTAACCTAAGGTTAAATGATCTCCACATATCCTTCACATCTTCACCGATTTTCAACTTAACAATGTTGTATTTCACCCTTCAGTCAGTATCAATTCAATCTTCACAAAACTCGATCTTTCTAACCTTTTTATTTTTGGTATCATGCAACAATTCATTCAACTTAGACGTCAAGGCAGCGAGAGATGTGGTGTCATCAAGAAGTCGGAACTCTACAGAAGTTGAAGCTCCATTAAAGAACACTCATGCCTTAATAAAAAATTGAGGAAGACACATTTTTTGAGATGTTTTTATCAAACATGTGACCCCCTATTTATACAACTTTGCATTTACTTTGGACCACACAAAACGGTCGATGCAATCACATCAATCCAAAACTATAAGCAAAATCCTGAGTTTATAAATTTGATTCAATTTTTTGTCAAGGGGTAGTTTTGGAAATTTGAAACTAGGGGTGCCAGATATAAATAGGAGATGGTAAGTTAAATTCTCGAGTATTTCTCATGATTAAAAGTTCAGTTGAAGCCCAGCCCAATAAAAGCCTGTCAATTCCGGGCACTGCAAACCGATGCTTGAATTTGGATATAACCATAGCCAATAAGAACATAGTAACATGTCACAATAATAGCGTACTAGATTTGGTTCTGTGACCACCGTGTCCCATAGATTTCCATAACAATGATCTCTTCCTTAATGTTACCATCTGCTACAACACTAAGACCTTACTGTAATTGCAGCATTATTCCCTCATCATCTTCATCTTCACGAAGACTCACTCTCTTTCATCTTCTCACCACCGGTGCTATTGGTAACTAACTAATCTCTCTACCTTTCTCCACACACACAACACAACAAACCCCCTTCATTCATTATTATTCATTTTTCTTCTCACTTAGTTTTCTGGTGCTGCTGCTGCATTTGGTTATTCCTTTCCTTACTAGTTCTTCCACCACAATCACAATTCTTCGGTGCAAAACTATCACACGCTAATGCTGCTCAAAACTTGGTTGATTGGGTCCAAAATGATGATAGAAGGTTTCTACATGTTGTTTACAGTGTTGCAGATTTGGACAAGACTATAAAGTATATATGCTAGTGCTCTTATTTGTTTGATTTTTGAATTGATGCTTTTCTGTCATGTTCTTGATGTAAATGTTTTTGTTTGTATGTATGTGTGTGAAATTTGATAGGTTCTACACTGAATGTCTTGGCATGAAGCTTTTGAGAAAACGTGATATTCCGGAAGATAAATATTCGAATGCTTTTCTTGGATATGGACCTGAAGATTCCAATTTTACAGTTGAGCTTACTTATAGTAAGTTGAATTCGTAATGCTACTTGTTTTTGTTTCGGTAGAATTGTTATGAATCTCGTTACGTAAACAAATGGATTATCATCATAGTTGTTATTTTGCGGTGATTGCAGATTATGGAGTAGATAAGTATGACATTGGAACTGGTTTTGGACATTTTGGTGTTGTAGCTCAAGATGTAAGCTCTTAAAAAAGATTATCGAGTATTATTGTTTTTATCTTCAATGCAAGAATTCTATGATCGCGATTATTGTTGTTTTATATTGCAATTCTGCAGGTTGCCAAGACAGTAGATATTGTAAAGGCAAAAGGGGGAAAGGTTATCAGGGAGCCGGGGCGTGTTAAAGGCAGCTCAATAGTTACTGCTTCCGTTGAAGATCCTAGTGGTTATCGGTTTGAGCTTTTGGAGAAAATACTTACTCGTGAACCCTTGTCCCAAGTGATGCTTCGAGTAGGCGATCTTGATCGCGTCATAGCCTTCTATGAAAAAGTGAGTGTATTATTGTTCTTATTGTGATGGTTCCTGCTGTTTGCTTATGCTTATGTAAACAAGAATAAGTAGCTAAATGTTTTCCGTCGCTTTGTTTATTTCAAAGGCTGTTGGCATGAAACTTCTCCGCAAGATAGACAACCCTGAGGATAAGGTAACAAGTAACAACTACTTGTGGCTATTGATAAGATGCATAGATATCAGTTATGGACATACTGTTTTGATTGATGTTTTTAATTGCTATATAATAAAATTATGATTGTTCTTTCGTCATTGGAGGTGATTCAGATCAGTTGAGGTGATTGAGATTGCAAGATCGTGCGATTCCATGATCTGGATCACAATTCTGATAACATAACTTGTGATTGTTTTCCAGAACACAGTAGCTGTGTTGGGATACGGTCCTGAAGCTAATGGTCCAGTTCTAGAACTGACGTATAACTACGGCGTCACTAATTATGACAAAGGAAATGGTTATACACAGGTAAATTCTATTCTTTTTCTATTATCTGAAGAGGATTTTATGATTTTCGCACGGTCCTACATGAATCATAAAATGAGTTTTTGTGTTTGACTTTGAACAGATCGCAATAGGCACAAATGATGTCTATAAGAGTGCAGAAGCAATCAAGTTATACGGAGGGAAGATTATCCGTGAACCTGGACCCTTACCAGGTATCAACACCAAGATTGTGGTTTGCTTAGACCCTGATGGTTGGAAATTGGTACGGATTTTTTCATTCTGTTCCTTGTATGTGATGGATAATTTGTTAAACTTTATATGTCGCACGCTGTTTATTTCACTGATCGGCTTATTTATCACTTCACGCAGGTATTTGTTGATAATGTCGATTTTCTGAAAGAATTAGAGTGACAATAGCATTGCTTATTTATTACACTTCACAGAACTTCTAACAGGCCAACAATTTTTTCAGCGATATGTTATAATCGTGCTGTCAAATCAACATATCGATAAAGACAAGTAAACATGTATTTACAGCAATCACATCGTCATCTATAATATTTTTTAATATGTTACTTTGGCACGGCAATTCAACATGTATTGGATTCCTTCTAACCACAACAGTTTGTCTCCTTTTCTTCCACATTCAAATTCTATTAATCTGTCGGCTGTTTTTATTCCAAAATATGCTCTCTTTTCGCCATTGTCTTCCTTTCCGGGCCAAGCTGGGATATCACTGCACACTCCAGTGACTATATCTGCCATTTTAGGCCATACCTTAACATTGCTTACAGTAACAAAAGAGTTAAATAAGTAAGTTATGCATACAGAAACTTGGCTTACATTTCTTCTTTTTCGTGAATGTTCCTGCAATATGCTTGCTTTTCATTTTCGCTACTACCTGTTGTCATTGTGTCGATATAATTAGCAATTATTCGAACTCGTGCCTATGATTTGTTAATGAATGTAGAAGTTTTTTCTTCAAGCAATTACCTGAAAACTTGAATTAATATTGAAAGAAACTTGCTTCCAATGAAGAATACCTGTTATGGACAGTTAAAATAACAGTTACTTGCATTACAAGTTATTCTTCAATTTCAATGAAGCCACTTTTTGAAACATGTTCGTAGACATACCTTTTCTTGTACGTTTGAGAAGTACGCCTCCTCGAAAGACAAAGTCCAAGGCTGTCAAGATGCTTGCTTCTTTGGCTTCGCCGCACTTCTCCTCAACCGGAGGAATCGTAGTAGCTCCAATCCCTCTCTCCAAACGCGCCTTTAGAGTGGCCGCTCCTCGCAATGCTGTTTATTTCATTACATTTTCTCTTGTTTTGCGTTAGAATTTGAGATTCATAAATTGACTTTAAATTTTATAATACCTGTGGCTGCTCCAGCTGTAAGAGTCATAATATCTCCGTTAGTTTTTGCGTTAATAGCCGAGTCGACTGCGGTTACGATCTGGTCCTGTTCAGCTCCCATATCTTCTGCAATCTCAATGCAGTGAGAAGCTACTAAAGAAGCTGCAGAAGCAACTGCAGCAGAAGCCATGGCGTTAGGCTTTTCGGACGATGCTATTGAAGCCGCAACTGCGGCAACAGCGGCAGCAACACCAACCACCGATACCGCGGCGTGCAGCTGAGCATTATGAGTCCTAATTTCTTGTTTTTTCCTCTCCTTCTGATCTTTCAACCACCTACCTGTTGTCTTCCCTCTCATCAAGCTCCTATAGAGCTGGTGAAGTAAAAAATGAATGAAAAAAAGTTCCCAGTAGTATCTGATCATATAATCGATGGATATAATCACAAGTCGAATGCAAAATACCCCGTTTCTCATCAAGTTTTGACTCGAAATGAACTCCGTAGAAAGTGCTTGATGAAGTAAAAGTAAATCCTGCAAATGAATCTATTATTGATTTATATACACTTTAGATTGAATCGATCGGCTAGGTTATAGTAAGTTAAGTACCTTTGTTTCGCTACTTTCTTTTGGGGAAACCTGAGGATATTGTCCATTCGATAACTGCTCAAATAACTCTCATCAGAAGTTCAGAACCAATAAAATAACAATAACATGAACACAGGCAGTATTAAGTGCATGGTTTCCGATTTTCATGCTGCATTGCACTGTGAAAACTTGAAAGAAAATGTTCTTACAGAATCCTTTGAGGCGGTGAAACCTTTGGCATTAAACTGATCAGAACGGCATAGAAGTTGCATCTCAATAGCCGAGGATGTCGTAGTATTGTTGCTATGCAATGCTTTGGACAGTTCCGTGGCAGAAAGACTCCATGATCTAGCAAGAAACTCCATAGATTCTGTCGGCGTTTCAGGCGGCGGAAGACAAGATGATGCAGGAACATTCTCATCTAATGTCTCCAGCTGATGAACTGAGCATTTAGTGACAGAAGTGTTGAAGTTCACTACAATTGAAATTAATCACACAAAAAATGAGTTATATACTTTCATTGAAAAAGTTTTAAGTTTCTTTATTTTACCAATATTAACACTCACTTGATAAGAGTTATACTCTTAAGTTTCTTAGGCTTCAAATCTTCAATGACTCAAGAGAGCAGTATGATATAAGAGAACTTATGATTATGAGCAATAGTTAGATATATGTAAAGAGAAAATGTGAAGTTGTTTAAAAGTGCTTATTATTTATGATGAGAAGAAAAAAAACAAGTTAAAAGATTCTTAGTGGTGATAAAAAGAATATAATTGAAAGGGCAATTATATTTGTCTCCACTTATGTTATATTTTTGATTTCCACTTGTTAGTGCTTTATGCATAAAGAGTCAAAGACCTGTTTTTATGGCAGCAGTTCATCATTACTAGCAATTTTTCTGTCACCATTATCATCACTTTTTAAAGTAGAAATTAGGGACCCATTTGTTTGTAGATTTGTATTTTGATTAAAAAAGTATTATTTAAAATAAAGTATTTCTTGTAATTTTATTATTAAAAAATTAAACTTATTGAATAAGTTTTTAGACTATTATATAGAATTACAAGGAAGCGGAAGAGAGATGGGGTTGCTCAAAAACAAGACTTTAGAGAGTCAGATCATAGACATGCTGTTTTTCAGAAAGAAACTATATATTTCGATTACACATTACGTCTCGATGAACAAATAAAAATTGCCTCAAAAGTTAGTAAAGATAGCAGTAGCATAATCAATGTTTGAAGATTACCTATCATAATTTGAAATTTATTTTATCTATTATTTATACAAGTTCGGTTGTATTCAATTAGTAGTATTAAAGAATCTCATATCTGATAATATATAATATAGAAATATATTTATAAATGGGATGCATCTTCATGATAATATATAATATAGAAATATATTTATAAATGGGATGCATCTTCATCGTAAGATTTTAAAATCGATTTTGAGGATTGAGTTAGATTCAATCATACATTTTTAAGATGGTGGTAGAATCTAATTTAAAATACATTGGATCGTTTGCTATTTAGTTTTACGCCCTAGACGCAAATCCTGAATGTAAAAGAGGATGATAAAAAATCTCATATCGAATAATCTATGATATAAACATATATTTATAAATGAGAACAATCACCATCAACAAATCGATTTTATAGAGCTGAATTAGATTTATTCACCTATTTTCTTATAAGGAAGATTATAAGTAAATGAGATGCATGACAAGTTAGATATATTAAATTTTTTGTTTAAACTTTTTATTTCAGCACTATGCAAGTTTCGATCAATCTCATTTAAAGAAACAAAAACAAATTCTAGAAAAAAAATGTTGATAATTAAGGAATAACAAACATTTTTTTTTAAATATAGAAAATAAATATTTGTTTGTTTTAAAAATACTTTTTGACCAAGAAATCTAATTTAATTTATTTATATTTAACTTTCATTTTGTAAAATTCAAACATTTTAATTAGTTGAATTAAAATCTTCAAATTACTTTATATATATATATATATATATATATATATATATATATATATATATATATATATATATATATATATATATATATATATAAACAAAAATTAATAAGAGATTGAAATTAATAGTAATATTAATGAATAAGGTTAATAATAAGTGTTTAATTGATCTAATGGTTGTTTATTCCTCTCATTCACTCTAATTAATTTGTCTTATATTTTAGTAGATGATATAGTAAAATGATTCAGATTATATATATTAATGATACAAGTATAAGTTTTTTATAAATTAATATAAAATATTTTGACTATCTGACTAGTTAATTTTTAACTTGAACCTTTTAGACATTCATTAACCTTAGGCATTTTATATATAAAGTATTTATAAAATAATACAGAGATGCCAATCAGCATCAAATGGTTGGAATTGTTCGGTATTGACTTGTTATAAATTTCGTCCACGCTAACCACAGCCAGCCAGAAGGTTGGTAAGGACTGAGAATAAACCGAAGAATAAACCAAGGTCCACGTGAGACAAGTCTATATAGAATACTCTGCAACCAAGTTCAACAAAATATCTGTTTCAATAAACTATGAATAGGATTGATTTGTGAATAATTTAATTGTTGGGAACGGTTACAATCAAATTAAAAGCTAGCACACCTAACTGTACATGTGAAGAGACATGGAATTTCAGTGCTAAATGCGTGAGTGAAAATCAAATGACCAAGAGAATATAAAGCAGCCAGACTTAGTCTAGCTCATATCCACCGCCATGCCTCGTTCTTCAAAATTGTTAAAAACATTGATGTTCCCTCTCTCCAACACTTCAGGCGTGACGAATCATAAATTTGATAGAAGTAAACTTGATAAGGTACCGTGTATAGGAAGTTAATCATGTCAGAAATCTTGGTTGTCATTACAGTCTATGGTTCTTCTGGTGAGACGAGTGGCATGACATTTGCAACACTGAAAATTTAAACAAGCTCTCTAAGGGACTCCAAAATACTATCTGAGAAAGCAAAGGCTCAGCCAAGTATTACTCGACTGATATAATTGGCGACAGAACTGGTAATAATATAGCAGAGTCCAACTCCATACTCTAGAGAAGTGATTTTCTTACCTTTTATTTCGTTGAAGAAATCCGTCTCAATGAAGGCATCCAGCTGCTTGAAACATGGGAGTTACTACCAAATACACGACTTAGGTTTGAGGTTCCTGTGGACCTTTCAGGCTTGGAGACAACTCCTGTAGTTGATTTTTGCAAGGTAGATGAAGTGGATGAACTATTGTTCACATTCTGCAAAAAATTATTTCAATCAGTTGAACTTCTTCAGCCATGTAAAAACTCCACAAAATATCTATGATTAAACTAACAGCACAAACATAATGAAAGAAGTGAGGCTACCGTGTTGTCAGAAGAAATTACTGTGACTTACATGTTTTTCAGTATGATTCCTGGCATTTGGTTTCTTAACATTGGATGGCTTAGGATGCACACGCACGTTTGGACGGTCGGGATTTGTTAGTAGTTTTGTTACAGCGAATTGAGGAGAATTATTGATTCCTGAAAAGGGAGTAGATGCACAGGAATCAGAATGTGATCAGTATATTGCATTATTAGTCCACTAGACTGCAAACTTTTAAGTCTAGCTTCGCTAAAACTAGTACAGCAGAGCAAAACTCCCAAGTGAAAAGTATTAATAGTGATAATAACGATTACATGGAAGTTATTGGTAAATATTATTAGAATATGTAAATATAACAATTTTATTATTAATATTAATGTAAATGTTAAATAGAATCATAAGCATATACTTGTATTGTATATATATACTCCCATTCACCCTACCCAGACTGTCCCCAAGATCACGCTAAGTATATTGAAAAAAGCACATATAACACGTGGTCCAAACTATTCAAAATTAAGGCAAGAATCTAAGTGTTTGATCACATAATTCCTTCGTCACCCACGAGTTAGAAACGACACCCTCTCTCAAAACCATGATCCCTAATTATGGCTTCGCCTTGGCGCTGTTTATTTGCAGTGGATATATGGAACCATCTCCGATGATTTACTCGACACTGTCATAGAACACAATTCCACCGCTGAAATCGATTGTTCAACATCTTTTACGAGAACTCTAGGACTCTTAACCTAGAACAGTAGTTTTTGCAAACCCATATGGAACATTTTTCTGACGCATCCTCCTTGTGTCAACATCTCAAGTCTCTCTCTAACCATCGGGCTAATGTTTGTGCTCTTGTATCTAATGAACGGTTGGTTCTTCAACTCATTTCAGGGCTAACTGATGCATATGATACCGTAGGATCTCAAATTCGTCACGAGAACATTACTAATCGTAGAGGCCAGAGCAATGGCCGCGGCCTTCACAGACGAGGAAGAGGTTATGGACATGGTGGGGGCCTTTCCCCACATGAGCAGTGGCATTCGTCATTCTACCAGCAGCAGAGGGCCTGTCCATCGTACCTGAACGAATATCAACAATGGGCCATGCAACCTTGTTCATATCCGACAGCATATCACTCAAGCAAACAACCCGACATTCTTGGTCCAAAGTCATCTCACCAGGCTCATGTTGCAAATGCAATGCCAACATACTCATATGCTCCAACAGACATTCAACCTGCTATGCATACCCTCACTATTTCTCCTTTTGATGATTAGTGGTACATGAACAATGGCGTTGTATCTCATTTGATGGAAAACGGAGGTAATCTATTATCTTATTTAAAATTGAGCAACAGTTAAATACTTTTGTAATTCGTGCCCTCTTGGGAAATAAATAAAACTACTTTTTATAACTCATTGTCTCATACTTATGTGCCTTTTGATATTGTGCATTCTACCAGAAAATAAAAATTGCATCTGCAAATCACTTCAATCACACATGGCATAAACATAGGAGACTAAGCTACCTGAGCGCTTTTCCACAGCCAATGGTTCCATACTGCTAGGAACAGCACTAGGCACAGCATCTGAAGTCTGCAAATGGTCATTGACACAAAAGTGAGAGAGAGAATAAAATCAGGAAACTTTAATAATCAGGATTCAGGCTATCAGAAAATCCACATGCATTCCAGTAAAAGCAAGCTAAACCATAATTAAATAAATATATTTGAAGGTTTAAAATAAAATACTAACAGATGATTGATTCTGTCTCCTTGTCTGTTGCACCTGCCGATTTCTTAGGATGGTCCAGTCGAATAAATTGTCATACTCATATCCTGCTCATAAAATTAAGCCAAATAAGCTTCTTATGACATCAGGGGAGAAGGTAAATACAACACAGGAGACCACAAGAAACAACTTTGAAACACTAAGATCGGTAGAATGTGATACAGTTAAATATCTTAATTCACAACATAGAATTTGCAAAACGTGAAAACATGAATTTATTCTTATGGAGAAGATATGTTAAATACAAGGTAGCATTCATTTATAATACCTCCAACAGTCAACAGGCTAAAGCAATCAACCAATAAGCAAACTATCATCAACAATGTGATATATGTCCAATTGAGAGCAATTACTTAAAATCAAATGTAAGATTAAAAAGATAAGTCAATACCTTCAGAAGTGAACAAATCACGAAACAGACGCTTTAAGAATCCATAATCTGGATCTTGATCAAATGCCAAAGAGCGACAATAATGAAAGTAAGAAGCGAACTCCACAGGATATGATTCGCAGAGCGTCTAGAACAAGAAATATAGATTCATTAAACTTCTGAGTAACAAAAAAAAATATTCGATAAGAAAACCTCTCAGGAGAGGATTAACTAATATTTGATTAATCCAGTAATAGCAATCCTTAAAAGCTCTTCTTGTTTTTGCATAATTCATCACCAAAATCTAATTCAGTTTCTAATGCACAAAGTATGAGGCCGAGAAAAAAAGAAGATTAAAAACTAAATTACGGGTCAGGGGGGGTTTAGTCATTTTATGGAATTGAAAATTTATACCTCAATGGGAGTTGATAACTTCTTCTCCCGAATCTTGTTATACTTTTCCTCTTTGGTGACAGCTTTCAACCCCTGCCAAGGAAGGCTAAAATGCAAGAACCGTAGAGTCAAGCCCTAATACTACCTTAAAAGTATGTGCAATTGATAATATATGCAGTGAATAGGAAGAAACATACCTTCCTCTTAAGAAGTACATAAGAACATAGCCAATAGATTCCAAATCATCACGACGACTTTGCTCTGATGAAATTAAACCAAATAGAGTCAAAATTGTAGGTTACAAGTTGTAACTGTAAAGAAGGAGATATATTTCAGCGTACCAATTCCTAAGTGAGTATTGCAACTTGCATATCGTGCAGTCCCAGTTAAATTTTTCTTCTCTCTGTATAAGTTTATCAAGGTCAAACCATTAGGCAATGATAACCTTGCTAGTTAAACTGGCAAAGCAAAAGTAACAGTGAGAATGAAACAATTAAGAGAGTTCGGAAAAGGAATTACACGAGATTAGACGGATTACAGGTAGGAATATTTTCCATTGATGTAAACAACAATGTACATTTAATTACCAAATCATCTTGTCAAATAGTAAAGTAATCAAATCAAATATATTTATCGCAGAAGAAAACCTTAGAACACAGGCTAGACATTTAAAACAATGATCCAAAATAGAAGAATAAAAAATATAAATAAAATTAAACAGAGCAAAATATACCTGTAAGCAATATGCAATTTTGTTTTGGGGTCCCGATATCTTTTTGCTAGTCCGAAATCAATAATATAAACCTATGAATGTACCAAATTGTAAAAAGAAAATATAAGAAAGTGGAACCATAAAGAATTATGGGACATGAAAATTATCACCATAAGTTAGCCACTGAAGATGATCAATTTGAATGACTTTACCTGACTTGATTTTCTCCTAATACCCATTAGGAAGTTATCTGGTTTGATGTCTCTATGTAAAAATCCCTTGGAATGCATGTATTCTATTCTCGAAAGCTGTAGTCAAGTAAATAAAACAGAAATCATTTTACATTAATGTGCTTTCATTGAAAACCCATGTCGATGATTAACTACAAGAGGCAAGTTCTAGATATTAAAACTGCTACTATATTGATATGCAACAAACATGGGAGTTATTTCCCAAACCAATATCTAAAATCAGCAAGAAACTAATGCTGCCTCATGAAAACCAAAGGAAACAATCCAGACATGAATCAGTTATTACCATCTGGTCGGCCAACATCAAAACTGTTTTTAAAGAAAGCGTGTTCCCACAGAAGACAAAAAGATCTTCCAGACTACGTCCTAGAAGATCCATAACCAGAACATTATGGTCTCCATCCGTACCACACCACTTCATATTTGGAATACCACCTAAAATCCAGAGTGTAAGACAAATCAGAAATAAATAAATAACATAACCTTCTTCAAATATCGTAACGTCATCTAAAACACACAAATTCTTCTTTTATAACTCACTTTCTCCTTGAAGGATACTGTACAATTTGGCCTCTTGCAATAGTTGTGGATGCCTTGTATTCTTCTTCTCCTACAAAATAGAAATGCAAATACTATGAATCAGCATAAGACCCTGTACATAGCTCTCGAACAATATAATGCAACCGAATGTCAAAAATACAGGGAAAAAGGGCAGAGCATACATCTAGCTAGTATAGTTCTCTTAATCAAAAACACTACCAGTGCTCCGTGGTAATGGCATTCAACCTAGCAATAACGGCTTCTAGTTGAGCTAGGATTTGCGGACATTGACCAAAGTTTTTACTTATAGAGAGGGATCTAATCACTATATGCAAATCAAAAAATAAAACCCAACCCTAATTCAATTGTATCAAACCATGTAGATCCAACTACAAAAGGTTGATATTATGAAAAAAAATAACTATTCCTTAGATTACCAGATAATCAACCAAAGCAATGAGTTATCATGACTCTAAAGTAAACCTAAGCAACAAAAAAATTATGCAAACTCACAAGTTCCTGAAAAATACTTCAAAAATAAAAAATTAATTAAAATTTAAAATTCAAAGTAAGCGAAAATCGAATAATGAAATCAAACCATTTTAACGGCTACGATCTCAGAGTTATCCATATCCGAAGCTGAAAAAATCAACAAAAAAAAATCAGCAAAAATTATAACCAGCATATACATAAAACAATACATATAAACAACATACAAATAAATAAACAGATGAAAAAGTTCCTTACCGATAAAAATTTCACCAAACGAACCGCTTCCGATTTTGCGACCTATCTTAAACTTGCCGCCGACAACCCACTCCATGTTGAACAGGCCGGCGAACCTTATCCGACGATGATAAGAAACGATAAAGACGATACGAGACGCGATTCGACGGAAAGATGTTAACGGCGACGAACGGAAAAAGAGAGAAAAAAAAGAGGGTTTGGTGAAGATAAAGATAAAGGGGAGAAGGAAGAAGAGAAAAATTGAAAATTGATTGAAAGAATAAAGAAGAAAAAGTGAGGTTAATTTGGGAAATAGATAGATAAAAATCGTTTTCAAAAGTCGGTTGGTGATTATCTGTACAAGCTAGCACTCAACGTTGTTCTTGTTATACCTTACTCGTTTCCGAGTAAATTACTTTTTCGTCCACGTGGGAATTGAAAAACACGCTTTTCTAACTTTTCTTTCTTGCAGACACTAATTTTTTATTTATTTTAATTTTGATAATAAATTGGAATGGATAAAGATAATCTGAGTCAGCAAGATAAAATAATATTCACTTTATTTCCGCGTGGATAAATAACTGCAGATAAATTATTTTAGATTCGAATCTGTTGGAATTATTATTCCGCATTTATCAAATGGATAATACATTACAGGTGCCACGCTTTTGTTTCAGAATGGAATTGAATTGGATAAGGCTGTTATTGACTTTTGACTTAAGATAGAACTAAATAAATGCTACAAATATCTTTTATTTGTTTTGTTTTTTCTTTTATACAGGTGAACAGTTTTGTTGGAAATTATTTTTTAACTCTTAATGTCAATTTATGACAGTTCATTACGGTTGCTCAACAGGAAATCGATCTTAATTAAAAAATAATTAAAAAAATAATAATGGATAATGAGGAACTTTCCCTCATTTTTTATATTTTCAAACAAATTAAAAATAATTTTATTAAATAATTATTCAGTGACTGACGTCATAAAATATTCTAATAGTTATTAAATGATTATTTAGTAAAAATACTTTAATGATTATTTGGCAATAAATAAATTTTATTTTATCAAACCATAATAATACCTTCATCTCATAAAATAAAATAGTTTTCTCTAATTTTTTTCTCACAATTCAAGTTATTTTTCATATTAAACAAATAATGTGATTCTAAATATTTTCTTAAAAAAATTATGATTCTTAATAATAATAAATAATTTCTTTTTACTTATAAATAGATATATTTTTTGTATTTAAAATAAATTAAATTAAATGCTATTTATTTAAAGTAAATAATAAAATTGATATATTTTTTAAATTGTGTATAAATAATACTCAAAATGTGTTTTAAAAAAAGGGTTGTCTAACTTATGCAATATTACATAGGATAAGGGGTAATTAATACATCATTTTTATTAAAATATCGTGTATTAATTACATCTTATCCTATGCAATATTGCATAACAATGTTTCACTAATAAATTATCATAAATAAATTATCACTAAAATTGTAACTAATACAAGATATTTCAATAAACATAGTGTATTAATTATCTATTATTTTATGCAATATTGCAGCATAGGTTAGAAAAACCCTTTAAAAAATTAAGTAATGAATAAGTACATAATAACTTGCTTTTGAACCTTAAATTCTACTTAGGGTTTGATACTATAAATAAATAAATAAAAAATCTTCTATGGGATTCATTAAAAAAAATATTCTTTTAGTGATAGTAATATAGTCACGGGAGGTTGTACAATCAAATTTACTTTATCCGTCTGGGTCCAATTTGGTCATATTTCTTTTAAAAATTTCAAATTGGTCCCTTATTTAAATTAATTTTCACAAGTTTTAATATAAAATGTTTGGACTAGGAGCCCATCTTTTTTACCATAGCAGCCTGACAATCAAGTTTTATTGTTATAGTGTGAAGAATGACTTATAAACACTCAACTTTTTTGTTGCAAATTCGATGTGGGACTTCAATTGTCATTTTCATCTTCTTCAACCACTAAACAGATCCATCATTTTATGCACAGAATCCATGAATGAGAAAATCATAGTTGGTGATCAACTAATTCAACTCTCTGTGCCACAATCATGTTTGATATCATCCAAGAGTTTACTAGTTATCATGTATGAAACTAGATGCAATCCTTGTTGTTTGGTGATCAACTAATTCTCATTTCTCTTTATTCCTACAAACTAATTGAGTCATTTCCAGCACAACAATTAATTAGACCAAACATATATTCATTACTAGAATAAAGATAATGTATATTTCTCATACTTATTAACAAGTGGATAGTTGCTTGAGCGTAGCGAAGTTGGGGGTTATGTTAGGAATGTAGCATTAAACACAAATTGTAATCTTGTAGCCCTAATTGTGATTAATAGAAATCACAACAACCGCTCTGCTATCGAAGATGTAAGAACTGGATACTAATTTGATGATATAAATCAAGAGATACACACACAGGATGCCACCATGATTTGATTGAGATTTGTTTTAGGTGTATTATGTTATGTGGGGAAAAACATGTTCTTGTGGGTTTTAGGATTTAGTTGGGATTCCATGTATGTATGTTTGTGCAGCATTGGCTTATAGGAAACTTAAACTTGACGATTATGTGGATGATTGCTACTCAAATTGAAATTAAAAGAAACAATTCACATATTATAATTAGAATAAAATAAATTGAAATTACCTTTCCACGATTTTTGCATCTCCAAAACGTCCTCTCAGGGTTTTCTTGGATATTTGACACAAACATCTTCATCGGTATGTTACAACCTCATCTGGGTAATTCCCTTTCGATCGAACCGCCTTTGGAGAAACAACGACTCCCATCCATTTTCATGTTTTAGTATTGAAGCTTCAAGAATGAAGAATGGAGATTTGGAAAAGACGAAGGAAAACATGAACAAATAGTGTCTTTAAATCATATGTTGCATTTGGGGTGCTTATATGTCTTTAAAATTAAATGAAAAAAAATTCACTCAGCATGCCACATATGCGTATGGCATGTGCCAATTTACTAAACGGTTTAAAGGGATATAATCTTGTAATGGCAATGGTGTTGTTACAACAACAAAAAAATTATAGGGGACAAGACCAAAAGTTGCCTATATGGCAGGGGGTAAAATGCAATTAACCTTAAAATTTATTGTAATCGAAAATTTGTATTTGTATTTGTATTGCTTAAAGTACAAACAACATCTACTATTTTATTTAATGGTTGTCATAGACTTTAAAGTTTAAAGTTGTATAGATATGGATGGTAAATAAATTCAGTACCTTGTTATTTAATGGTTATTTTTTTTGTTATCCTGTAGATCTTATGGTCGATAGAGCTGACCATTTGAGGCATGGAATGGTTGCTCAACACACATCTGTCCCGTGAGAGTGGAGCCAGCCGGTATCGGAGGTAAGAGGTCCATCTGTTCATGGCATTTCCTGATACTAATATCCAATCCACTCCGTCTACATCTCAGCCCACTATCGCGATCCAGCCTTCGCCTTGGGACACTCATTCTACTTCTTCTTCCTGTAGGCCCGGGATTTTGCAGATGACGCATCACTTCCACAATCTCCCCGTAGATGTAGTCAGGTTGCACTTGTCCCACCTTTTGTTAATCTGGTGCTACCACCGGAGGGTGAGGGAGCTGATGTTGAGCCACAGGGATCCGGAGGGGGATTTCAGATTTGTCCCTACTTTCATTGTACCTAAACCACACTGCGAGATATGTATGGGAGGGAAAGGCAACATTACTCACATTTTTTATATATTTTTTGTTTACGTTAATTTATGTTTCAAACTTTAATTATTTATATCTTTGATTTCCGCTGACATTGATTTTTGGTTATTCGCAAGCACACAATCCATTGAAATTTCTGAACCATGTGCGGAAGATATTAAAATTGGCTCAGCCACAGGACACATGGTTTTAGGATGTATTGAAAGATTATGGCCTGAAGGACCTATGCTTGATCGTTACAGTCTGGTCAACCATGGGATTCTTTTGGGATTGGTGGAGCGATAACACTCTAAGACATCTTTGTTTCATCTTCCACATGGTGAAATGTCGACCTTTTGATGAGATGTCATCATACTCCTGATGGTTGATCGCCAGTTCAACGATCATTGCTCCTCATCTGCCTGAGCGCGTCATGCGGCAGTTTGGGTTCACACAGTTTCAACCCATGCATCCTGTTGTGTCCTCTCCTCTTGGTTTGACATGTATACAGATCAATGAGATATTTGCTAACTATGAGAGGCACCTGGTACCCGACGAGGCTCGGACGACCATATCGTTGAATTATTGGAGCTACATTGAGGGTTACATCAGTTGGTTCTTTACCGACTCACACCTGTACATGGTGCCCACTGCTATAGGATCACCACTCAAACCAGTTCATCAAGAGATTATAGAGGAGCAACAATCTTAGTTGGATCACACTCAGGATGCATTGTCTCGTTGTCGTCACATAATAGAGATGGTGTGGACAGACATTGAGGTCAGTTTCTTCCCTGAGGGGTTTGGTGGCAGGCGTATACTGGATGACATTCTTGCGGAGGCACATATGGCACTTTTATACCGCATGCATCGTGCGATGACCGGGGGGGATCAATGGCCGAGGACACAGACCAGGCGATCGAGGAAGCGATAGAGACAGAGGAGACGGGGGAAAGATTATCAGGCACACTCATTAGTTGTTTGTGGTGTATTTTATGTGATTTAGTTTGTACCATTTTCCTGATTTTGTTATTATGTTTTGCGGTCTTTTATGTCTTATACAAGTTAATAAAATTCACTTATAAAAAATTTATATTAAAAAAGCAATAAAAAAGTTAATTTAATATATTTATTAAAATTATTGCACAAATTTTAAAATATTATTAAAGAAATAATAGGACTTCCGTGATCTTAAAACACTAAGGTTATATCTACATGCTCCCTCCGATCACTATTATTAAAAAAATGATTCTAAATTTTAGTTACTATTATAATCAAAAGTCATTAACTTTCAAAATAATTAATGCTTGTATTACTAATATACTCTTAATTTAATTCAATAAATTTAATGTTGGTAATTGATTCATCAAATATAATTAAGAATTTTATAATAAATTTTACTCTAGTTATATATGAAATCAAGAATTTTAATTATACTTAACTAGTGTGAAAGTAGTTATTTTTGTTTATAATAGTGATCAAAGGGAGTATATTTTTCTCATGATTTTCTTTTCTATTCAGGAGTAATCAAATATAATTAAAGCCATGAAAATTAAGGTCATTTAACATTTATTCTTAAAACATACTATTAGTCTAATGATTCTAAATTTCTAATGATGATTAATACTGAATTTAAAATGAAAGATTAAAATTCGATCTTCCACCATTATATGATTGGAAGGTGATTGAAATTAGTTAATGACAGAACTAATTTGGTGGTTTGAAATATATGACGCTGAATAAAAGAGTATTTTAAGCTTTGAAAGAAGATAAAAAAGGTGATATAATCAAAGAAAATCAGTTGCCTCCTCTCGAGTGGAATACAAATGTGTTTTGCACACAGCCAGGATCACAAGTGTCCAAGTGCATGTTGGAGTCAAATCTGTACACTAATAATTATTTAGAAAACTTGTAAATTAAATATTGAGAAAGAATGTTTTCATGTGCAATATTCCATTAACATACTATTGTTAGTGGTGGGTAGAAATAGTTAGACAAATGTGAGGGTGATTACTCACTAAAGCATCTATTTGAATTGGCATCTAGCTAGGTTGAAGGTTGATTTTTTTTAAAGAATTTGGACGTCATATTGTATTTGTTGTTCAAATTACAAATATTTTTTATATAAAATATATAATAATTACAAATATTACCTATAATTTTTATGAATACAATAAAAGTAAATAAATTTGTTTTAATTATCATATCATTGTTTAAAGTTGATCATTTGGTGGTTAGAAAATATATTTTCTTTTACTCTGGTCTTCTCTTAAATATTAAATATCGAGTATAATAACATTCATTAGATGCATCTAAGAGTTTTCAGAAGTTAATTTTATAGAAATAATTGATCGATGACCTTTAGTTAAAATTTTAGTTTTTTTAAATTATTTTTTTTGGTTCTTTTGATTCAAGATATTGAGTAAGATCGAACTCAAGTTAAGGAGGTGAATCGAGTTGTTTCTAAATTTTAATTGAGTTGAGTTTGAGATGGAAAAAAAATTCATGATGAACTCGAGTGAAGTTTTGAATTGATCCAATTCTTTTCGAATTTGACCGAATTGAACTAATTTCGATTTTTTGCTTGACTCATTTTCAATCCTAGTTGTAGAGTTCAATAAGGCGACTAGTTGTAGAGTTCAATAAGACGACTTATATAGACAACAAAGTCAAATTAGTCAAAATTAGGGAGACAATTATATTGACATTGGAGTTTTGGTTTTGACATGTTATTATAGACGAAACAACCACTCTTCTTGATTCATTCTTTCACCTTGTAACTAATTTCATTTGTCTTTCTGCTAATTTTTTTTATGTACAACTTTTATGCTTAGGGATGACAAAACAAACTCAGACTATCAAGCAATGTTCGTTTTACCCATATTTTTCGCATGATGGATTAAGGTTTTAATTAAGCTTATTAGGTGTTGCGCTTAGCGTCATATCTAGTTTTGATCAGTTTATTGTAACATAAACAATTTTAAAATTAAAAAAAAAAAAAAATCACAATTCACCCTGTATGTAGGCCCAACTATTTCTTCAAACTTCTTTGAGGGATGAAACCATGTCTCTTTGGAACTTAAGAACCTCTCAATAATGTGTTTTTGGCCTCTTTTTCTTTTTCTTTCTGTTAGAGGATTTTAAAGAGGGAGGGTGGGGGTTGAGGTTTTCAAGCCTTGATGACGTAAAGTTCTTATGATCTGATCCTCTAAGCTCTTGAGTGAGGAAAGACTGTTAAGTCGATCCTCTGTGTATGTTTCGTCACCTCCTTCAAACCATTTTGCTCATGCAGGTTGTCCTACTCTTGGATAGCTTTTGTCTTGTCTCAGATAGATATTCAAGAGTTCTATTAGAAGACTAATGACTTCATAGTCGAGGGAGGAAAATCTATTTGTATGTCCCAAGGATTTGTCATTAGATCAAAGAGAGGTAAACCAAAAATGTCTGAAGATGTTTTCTATAGACGACATACAATGATCTAGAACGATGACAAACTCAAATATAAAGGTATCATTTGTATTGTGTTCGATGATGAGAGCGTACATACAAACACTTCAACAATTAAGTCAATAACAAATATAAATATGAAATTTAAAATTTAAAATTATGTTACACTACTATAAGTCTGATCTATTTATTATATTTCATAGGGTTTTAGGTCTATAGACCCTAAAACTTTCTTTAGGACAATTGTTTGTGAAACAGGTGTCTATAAATCCTGTAATTTTTCTCATCTGACAAACAATGGGAGGTAGCTCGGTTATGATTCTCTATGCCTCTGAACTTTTTGTTTGAAACAAGAAAAACAAATTTTATAAAAAAATTGAAAGAAAAAAAAAACAACAACAAGAAAGAAGATCCATAACAATTCTCAACTCTAGCATTATCGGATTCGTCCGGAGGAAATTACAAAAGCAAAAGTACATAGTTGGTTGGTTCTTCAAATAACAGGTGGAACCATTTTGTTTAAATTGGTTTTAATATATTAAAATTAATACCATCAAATTTAATAGTATAAAATTACGGGTGATGAATAAATGCCTTAAAACACTAGTTATTAAAAAAAATTAAAAATAATAATTCCTAAAATTTTAAAATATTAAACACCATTTTTCAAAACAATATTTTTATATTAACCCTAGGGGGACATCCAATAAAATTTGGAACAATATTAATTTTTTAATATGTTCTAAGAATATATATATTTTTTAACATTTAAAGAAAAATATTTATACAATCATTTTATTACATATTTTTCCATCAAGATATTAATGTGCGAATTATAAAACAATTGAGAGAGAAGTGATGGATCAAAATAAATATATTTGTATTATGTGTGATACAATGTTTTATACAGGTTTCATCATACTCTTTGAAATGTAAATATATAACTATTTTAACTAACTGAAAAAGTTAGTTGATAACTTATTTGAAGTAGGTACAACAACATCATTCTCTAGTTACATATTTATTTGAGTTAGTACTTACAACAATATATTTCTCTATTTATGGATTTATTTGAATTAGTTATAACAATATTTTTCTCTAATTCAAATAATCGATAAAAAGTACAACTTTTAGTTCCCTCTAAAACTTGTTGAATTATAATTGTTAGAGGAGTTTCACGTTAGGGAACATTAATACATAATGTAATACTAGGTACCTTTGTGAGAAACATATCACTTGTCCACCTAAAATCTTAAGGTGATAGGTAAATGGGTTCTCCCACTTATAAATATTCAAGTCACCATATTCTTATCCAATGTGGAACTATTTCCCCACTTACTCACACTTGCTATATTATTTCAACACTCCCCCTCAATGAGTATACAATGTTCCCTCTTTTATTATATACTTGTACCTCCATTGACACCTTTTTCAAGGGCCTTTCAAAGATATTTCGATACACTTATTTTCGGGCGTCGGGCGTCGATTTCAACGGAACACCACTTCTTGGGCATTTCGATTCAAGTAAGCTAGTCCCTTTACGAACCAAGGCTCGTTATACCACTATAAAGGAGTTTCACACTAGGGAACATTGATACATAGTGTAAGACTAGACACCTTTGTGAGAGACACACAACTTGTCCACCTAAAACCTTAAGGTGATAGGTAAGTGGATTCTCCCACTTATAAATGCTCAAGTCACCACATTCATATCCAAAGTGAAACTATTTTCTCACTTACCCACACTTGATGTATTATTCCAACAATAATAACTTTAATTTTAGTCAGAATGTATGCAACTTTAGTTTTAGTCATATATAATGTGTGCAACTTAGTTGGTAGTATAATAACCTTTTGTGCAATCTTCTCTTGGGCATGAGTCACCACATTTTGTCCATTGTTAGTAGTCCCTTGTTGAATGTTGTTTAATTTAGCATTTGCTAGTTTGACTTTTCATGAATGTTACCAAAGGATGTTCAATTCCTAATTTTCAGATTGAATTTGAGGAGCTTAAGTTTTTTTTTGTCTAAAATGAACATGGGGCATACATACCTTGGTTTGCCAAGTCTTAGCAATAATGTCTTTGCAGTCATCATGCATGGACCACATCTGCATAAACTTAAATTGAGAGGGATGTCTAGCCTTATGGATCTCAAAATTAATCCTAATAGGGTAATGATCATAACAATTTTTGGATAAGGTGGTACAAGATAAAGATGGACAAAGATCAACCCAAGCTTGAATACCAATGGCTCTATCTAGGATTTCTTCAGTAAGTTCTCTACCATCTCTACTATTGGACCAAGCAAAGGGATGCCCACTAGTAGGAATATGAATTAAGTTATTTGAGTTAGACCAGTTAAAGAAGTCTTCCTTTCTTTTGCATTTACCATAAAAGTGACCAATAAAGTACAATAATGACAAAATCTGGAACTTTTTCATATTCAATATCCATGGAAAAAGCAAAGTTAATCCTTTGCACAAGAATATTGTAAACGAATTCCTTAATTAGATCAAAATCCACAAGCACTCTTACATAGTGACCAAAAAGTTTTTCAATAGGAGCCTTATTAGAAGAAGAGTATATGCATATTGATGTCCATATAATACTAGCAATAACAAAGATGATTTTTTGTCGCCATTACTTTTGAGATAACCCATGAATCCTTATCAAAACATGTGTTGAGGTTTGTTTTAGTGTTTAAGGTACACAATCTTTTGTCCAAGAAAATATCTTCAAAATCCTTAAGTTTAGGTTCAAAGCACTGACTGGTCAGACAATATGAACATCCTCTAAGAAAAGGAAAACTCAAAGAAAACCTTGCCTAATTAAGTGATGACCTATTTTACTATGAAATTCTAAAGTACTTTTAACTTATTGCGCAAGAAAAGGAAAATTAAAGGGGTGGAACCTTTAGACCAAACAACTCTTCCATGGAGGTTATGCTTGCTTGCAAGCTTCAACCCCTAACTTGTATACATCTTAAGGTATTGAGATGGCTAAACAACCACCTTAGTTGACTTAGAGGTATGTTACATACATTATTCACCACTTCTTCGAAAAACTTCACCACCTGAATATGATTTGTAGATTTAGAGGTGGATATCGAAGGAAGGGAAGGAGATAGATGAAGAAATTTTGGGGAAAGGAATGATTCCATTGATGAGAAGGATGATGAATAATGTTAGGACAATAATATCAAAGAGTTTTCTTCATAGCTCATTTCATCAAGATTTATTCGCAATGACCTTAAGTAACACAATAACATATACTTCTAATTTTTTATAGAAAAGATTACAAATGAATTATAAGAAAATAGTCTCCCAAATTCCCAAAAACAAACATTATCTTCTACCCAATTGTATGTTTCCTGTTTTCTGTCTGTCCAACTTTAAGAAAATTCAGCTCTTGCCTTTCTAATTTATATAAGAGTCCAAAACCTTGTTTTTGTTTTCAGCTGTAAAGTTCTAAAGGTTGTAACGACAAATATGATAAAGATACATATTTATAACGACTGCAATCTAATATATCCAAAATCCAACCCATCAATTTTAAAATTAAAAAAAAACTTATTAATTTATTATACTATATTTTAAATTAATTTTTGAATATTATATTAATTTAAAGTGTATCTCTAATTACCATAGAATAAAATAATATAAAAAATATTTAAAATATACTAACATTAATGCATATATTCACAAACCGAAGCAAATAAATCTATTACTCATGAATTGTTTGGACTGGACCCTTGCCTTTCAAATCTGCCTCAATGGCTCTAACATCATCAAAAAAATTTTACCTCATATCCCTACCTTTATCTCTATACACTTACATTTTATAAAAAAAATGTCAATTTTATCATTTTTTGTGTACCGAAAGACTTTGTAAAAGACTTACGGTAGTCATTTTTAAAAATTGTTGAACTTTTTCTATGTACCGGAAGACTTTACAAAAGAGTTCTGGTAATTATTTTAAAATAAAAAATTTAAACTTATTTTGTGTGTACCGAATGACTTTGCAGAAGAGTTTCGGTAGTCAACTTTTGTGTACCAGAAGACTTTGCAAAAGACTTCTGGTGGTTACTTTTTAAAAATATTTTTTAACTTTTATTTTGTGTACCAGAAGACTCTGCAAAAGAGTTCCGGTACACAAAAATTAAAAAATACTTGAAAAATATCTATCGGAACACTTTCACAAAGTCTTACGGTACATAAAAATTGACTACCGGAACTCTTTTGCAAAGTCTTCCGCTAAAAAAAAATGATTACCACAAGTCTTTTGCAAATGCTTCCGGATAAAATATATATATATATATATATATATATATATATATATATATATATATATATATATATATATATATATATATATATATATATATATATATATATATATATATATATATAATAAATTAATTTTTTTTGGCAAAATACCTTTTTGATCCCTCAACTTTAGGTCATGGTTCACTTTGGTCCTTTTTTTTTTCGTGCTAAATTGATCCCTTAATTTTTAAAACGATGCAAATCAACCCCAACCGTATACTCCGTTAGTCATTGTCGGTTAAATATCTACATGACACGTTTGACAAACTCTTGTGACGGAGTTCAGACGCTAAAAGTTGTTTATGAATTTTAATTAGTGTTTTTTTATCTTCTCCCCCTTATTTTTAAAACCCAGAAAAAAGTCACCTAAATTGGATGAGATTCTTTTATCTTGAGTAACGAAGTTGCGAGTTGAAGCGATCACCGATTCGCCATCCATGGCGTCCTCACTATCACTAGAGTTTTTTCTGGCAATGGCAATGAAGCTTCACTGCATCAATTTTCTGACGATGGTGTTTCAACACTTTGAACCAATCTTTGGGAACCCAAACTGGAGTGGAAAACTCACACTTCTTCTCCTTTTCGTCCCTTTTTTTCATGCTTACACTCCTGATTTTTCTCACTTTCTAATTCATGTCACTCCACTCCGATACATGGGAAAATCATCTTTTTGTTTTATTGCTTGAAGACATTGTGAGTATACTCAATCATGTTCTCATCATTCTCTTTGGTTATATTGTGTTAAAAATTGGTTTTGATTTAATGTAGTTTGTAAAATGGATTTTAGGGTTAAATTGGTTTTATTGCTTGAAGAAATTGAATAAAAAATTGGTTTTTATTTAATGTAGTTTGTAAAATTTAGTTAGAATTCATTCTAAAGACAAAATCAGATTGAAAACTCTCAAACATTGATTCAAACAAGAAGGATGAATAAGGGGTTAAAAGTTAAATTAAAAAGTTACTATTTGTTGTGAACTTTTGATTTGAGGCATTTTATTGCAAAAGTGAAACATTCATGTCATGAATTTAAGATTTTGGATTTCAGATTATGATTTTTTTTTTGTCCTTGTAAAGCTTTTCTATTAGGTAAATTAGCCTCAAATTTGTGAAAGATCTAGATTTTTATTCATAGTAATAGTCATTTTATAGGTGACTTTTTTCGGATTTTAAAAATTTGGGGAAGAAGATGAAGAATAATAATTAAAATCTAGAAATAACTTTTAGCATCGATTTTTCTGACGCTAACTCCGTCATAAGAGTTGGTCAAACACGCCAGGTAGATATTTAACAGACATTGACTAACATAGTAGACGGTAGGGGTTGATTTGCATCGTTTTAAAAATTAAGAAACCAATTTGGCACGACGAAGGGGCTAATTTGAATGAGTAGGTGGCTTTTAGAGAGAGGATACCAAAATTTGTGTTACGCCAGAAAAGGAAGTCGCTACTGTTTTGATTCAACACGACTGAAGCTATCACGGTATGATTGAAAGGAAACCGGTCTAGCCAATCCGCAGGAATTAGCCAAGATCCTTGGTGAATAAAATCAACAATCATAGAATTAAGATTAATGTCATCTTGCTTCAGCCTCTGTAAATTAGTGAAATTGATTAAAGGTTCACCGGCCCAGTTATCCTTCCAAAAACGGATTGAATTCCCGGAACCAATGGACCAACAAGAGTTGCGGAATAAATAGGGGATCTCACTTTTAATGTTCGACCATAAAGTGGAAGAAATATGGTAGTTGATGAAGCCATAAGGCCGAGAGACACGCTTTTTCAGCAGCGAGGCCCAACTTTCGTTAGAGTTGAACATATCCCAAAGAAGCTTGAGATTCGAAGCCTTGTTCAAAGTAACGAGAGATCGAATGCCAAAACCACCATTGGCAATAGGATGGCAAATTTTCCGCCAAGCAACCGTGCAAATTTTCCTATTATAAATATTTCTGGACCAGATAAAGTTTCGACAAGCAGTTTCAATTTTTTTGAGAATCGACACAGGCCAGACGTAAACATTGAATACATAAGCATACTATGAAGGACAGATTTGAAAAGGGTAGTTCTCCCAACCATAGACAAGAACAAACCTTTCCAACAAGCGATCTAAGCCAGGATATGGTCTACAATAAGAGTTATGTGGATCCTTTTCACCCTGCCCTTGAATAGAGGTATTCCCAAGTAGAGGAAAGGCATTGAACCATGATGAAAACCAGTCAGTTACATCCACCTTTGTTTGCATCTAAAAGAAACATTTGCAAGAAATATACTGGATTTGGAATTATTAATAACCTAACCCGAGGCCGACGTGTAGTCTTTGAAGATGGATAACAGCGTTTTGGCGTTGGAAATCTTTGCATTGCAGAACAATAAAACGTCGTCGGCAAACATAATATGGGAAGGAATAAGGTTGTTACGAGACGCTTTAAAAAGATGGAGGAAACCGTCCAAACCCGCCTTGGAGATAAGTCTTCTAAGGACATCATTGACTAAACAAAAGAGGAGGGGAGAAAGCGGGTCTCCTTGACAAACACCCCAGCTGCACTTGAAATAACTGTAGGATTGGTCATTGAAGTTGATGGAGAGGGAAGCAGATGAGAGGATACAACGAATCCAATCACAGTAAACCGAAAAAAATCTGAAACGGTTGAGAACTTTAAGGATGAAATCCCAATTGATTGTGTCAAAAGCTTTAGAGAGATCAACCTTTAGAGTTATATTTCTGTATTTGCACTTTTTTTCCATCACATTAATAGCTTCCGTAGCGAGACAAATGTAATCTCTAATGTTACGACCATGAATGAATCCACGTTGCTCGGAAGATATAAGAAAAGGCACGATAGTAGACAACCGATGCACCATGATTTTAGTAATAATTTTGAATTTGAAGTTGCAGAGGGAAATAGGTCTAAAAGAATCCATGGAAGTAGAGTTCTGCATTTTTGGAATTAGAGAAATGGTGCTTGCGTTGAAGTTTGGCATGATCCAATCATGTTTGAAAAGTTGCCAAACAGCCCCACAAACATCGTTCTTTATAATGTCCCAATAAGAGTGGAAGAAAACACCGCCGAAACCTTCTGGACCGGGAGCACTGTGCTTGTTAAGATTGAAAACTGTAGTTCGAATTTCTTCAATCGAAGGAAGACCGATGAGAATGTTGTTCATATCTCCGGAGACAATTGACGGGATGATTCCGTCAACAATGGAAGTATCAACACTTTCACCTGCAAAACAGAAGAAATTAGTGTAATAATTAACCGCAATCTGAGCCATACTATCCTGATCCATAACAATCTGATCATGATCCGTTAGCATGGAGATCAAGTTTCTAGAACGCTTAACTTTGGAGAACCGATGAAAAAAAGCAGTGTTGCGGTCACCATCCCTGTGCCAGTTCAGACCTGATTTTTCTGCCCATAAACATTCTTCTTGATCAAGCGTTTTCTCAAGCTCCATTTGTAAATTTTTTTCCATAGAGCGAAGGGAGTCCGAAGCACCAACAATGTTGATTTGGTTTTGAACGCTTAATTATGTCAAATACGTGGATTTTCCAGTACTGCATAATAAGTTGATTTGTCCCAGTTTACGAGCACAATAGACTTAGCAGCAAGTGTAATATTTGATCACTGACATGAATCAACAAAGGCTTAGTAATAGGCTAGTGATAAGTAGCAGTGACAAAGTACATCAGATTAATTAATCAATTTAGTCAGAGATGGCTGACGGGATTAAGTATTGGAATTGAATCAAAGTAAGTTGTTTCGTAGTGCTATGATGATTTAGTAAGAGCATAATTAAGTGACCGTGAGTCAGGATTGAGTAGTATATGTTGATAAGTGGTTGGCTGAGAATTAAGTTGTCGTGATGTCTTGGTTGAAAAATTAAATTTAGGGCGAAGAGCCAAAGTTGTTTTGTTGTAGTTGTTTTTTTTTAAGGCGTAAAGCCAACGTTGATTTGTCGTTGTCGTTGAAGGCCTTTGGCCACTGTTGATAAGTTGATGATGATAAGTTATAGGCCTATGGCCAACGTTGAATGTTGCTATGTTGTTTTGAGTTGTTTATTGTATGTTGTCCCGAGTTGGTTGTTGTTATGTTTTGTGTCGTTGTATCATGGCATACATTGCATTTCTAAGTTGGAGCAGATGCTCACCACGTTGGTCTGGATTGGCAAAATTATTAAGTTGAAGGCTTATGCCTTGCAGATGCCTCGATAACCTGACATATTTTAAGTTGGGAGTTTTGCTCCAATGGTACCACATGCATCACATTTGTCTAAGTCGCATTTCCAAGTTGTATAGTATGTGTTGTGTTGTATTTGTGTTGTTTTAGTTGCTTATGTGTTGTGGAGTGATGATTTATATAATATGAATTTACATGTTATTTATCATATTCTTGATTATATTGTTCGATATCTCACCCTTTTTGTTTGAATGTTGCCCCTATGTTGGTAATGTGCAGGTATTCCAGGTTAGAGTTGCTTACCTTCGTTATTTCAAGTCGGTGTTGTCACTCTGATACGTAGCACTCGAGGGATTGAAGTTTGTTATAGCATTGTCGTTTTCCTTGTTGTTGTTGTATTTAAAAGTCGAAGTTGAATAAATAATAAGTTGTTATAAGTTGTTTTATAAGTTTAGTAAAGTTGTTATGTCATGACAATTGAGTTGAAATGATGAATACGTTGTCTAGTAATAAAAGTTGTTATTTTGTCGCCCAATGTATAAGTGTTATGTATCCATGTTGATATGCGATAAATGTTGTTGTTTTTAAAGTTGAAAATGTGCCATCCTATTTGAATGTTGAATTTTGAAAACTCTAATTTATGAATTTCCGTCGGGTTGAAATGAGGTGTTACGAAATCTCCGGAGACAATTGAGGGGATGATTCCGTCAACAATGGAAGTATCAACACTTTCACCTGCAAAACAGAAGAGATTAATGATATAATTAACCGCAATCTGAGCCATACTATCCTGATCCATAACAATCTGATCACAATTCGTTAGCATGGAGATCAAGTTTCTGGAACACTAAACTTTGGAGAACAGATGAAAAAAAGCAGTGTTGCGGTCACCATCCTTGTGCCAGTTCAGACCTGATTTTTCTGCCCAGAAACATTCTTCTTTATCAAGCGCTTTCTCAAGCTCCATTTGTAATTTTTTTCTATAGAGCGAAGGGAGTCCGAAGCACCAACAATGTTAATTTTGTTTTGAACATCCCAAAGATTGTCTTTCAAGCCTTGGATTCTACTGGTAATGTTGCCAAACTGATTCTTATTCCAATCCTTAAGATGGGATTTTAGGGACTGCAGCTTTTTGGAAAAGATATACATTGGGCAACCAATGAAACTTATAGACCAACAATTCGCGATAAAGGCCCTGTAAGAGTCGTCAAGGGTCCACATACTGTGGAACTTGAATTGAGACTTGAAACAAATGTGAGAAAACGAGGAATCCACTAAGATAGGATGATGGTACGACTTAATTCTAGGAAGAACTAAAGATTTCACAGTAGCGCAAGAGTTGCTCCAAGCCAAATTGAAGAAAGCTCTATCGAGTTTTCGTTCGACAACAGCCCTGCCAGAACGACCATTATCCTAGGTGAAAAAATTACCGTTAGAAGGGACTTCTATAAGGTTGTTAAGTTAAAAGAAATACAATAGTAAAATTGATATTTTTTTATAAAATGTGGGGTATATGAATAGGTATCAGTTAAAATTTTCACATCATCATCAATTTTTGTGTTGCTTTTCGATTTTCTATTTTTGGAAAATCTCATAGCATTTGTTTTTCATCACTCAAAATTTTAAGGTATACTTTAACCTAATATACGATCCTTGTAATCTTGGTGGATTAGTGGGTATGCTTACGTTCAATATCATTCCCCTCCCCTCATTTAAAATGGTCCCACTCATATATATATATATATATATATATATATATATATATATATATATATATATATATATATAACATTTTCCTAACAAGGTTGGTGTAGCAGCTAACAACTTTAAGCTCAAAAGCATTCCCCTTTAATTATCTTTTACAAAACCAAACAATAACATGAAACAAAAAGCACATCTTAAAATAAACCATCATCTATTACATCCATATGATGCTTTTGCTGACAATCCATATGATACTTTCTTTTATTTTTAAGAAAAATAATCATTTCTGTCTATTCTTACAAGGACCATAAGATTTACTACAATAAACAAAATACACAAGATTTAAAATGCTCAATGCACAAATAAAACTATAATAGTAATCATAGTGACCCTTATTTATGTTACTTGCAACCCAACTTTCATTCCCTAAACTTCCACTGACTCTGTCAACAATACTCAAAATAAAACTTGCAACCAAATTTGCAACAGAAATTCCAAGTCCACCAAGAGTAGAAGCCACACTAGACATAGATGGAGGCAACTCATTCAGAAAAAACTCAGTTTGTCCTACTACACCAGCTACGTCGGCCAATCCATCGATGATTTGGCGCGGCAACAGCCACATTGCAGACATATTCACCATGGCTTCCGGTTGCTCCAAATAGCCTTGGTTGATCGCCATTCTGCGTCGAATATTCTCTACAATAGCAAGCGATGCAATTGATATGCAACAAGAAAATAGACTAACTCCCATTTTTTGTTTTGCGCCTAAGCATGTCGCATGTCCTCGTATCTTCGATGACAAAGGGACCAAAACTCGGTCGTAGAGTATAACCCAAAATATTAATGATAACATCATAAATGTACCGAAGGAGGCTGGAGGGATTTTGAAATTTGAACCAATTTGGCAGTTCATGGAGGTAGCTTCTAGTACAAGAAACGAACCTTGACTCGTATTTACTGTCATCATGATTCCTGTTGTCCAAATTGGTACTATCTTAACAAGTGCCTTGAAATCTTCAACTTGATCAATTGTGCAAAGATTCCATGGTTTCAAAGCGCTTCCGTTCGGTGTTAGATCTTCTAAGGGATTTCTCATTATGCATGCTTTGTTGAGAAACCTGTTCAATAAGTTACTACTTTAGCTTCTTCTATTTATTCTATCCAAAACATTATCATAAACGAGACTATGTAACAAACTGTACCTTAATTTCTCAGTTGGTACTAGTAGATTGGAATCCTTGTCATGATGGTAGATACCACTCACATTCACATCCTCTTGTGGTAACTGCAAAAGTCTGTTTCTGTAAGAAGCTACAACAACTTGTGCTAAACTACTTAGAATGTTCATCTTAGCCTTAACCATTACATAAAATGGAGTAGCTAAGTAAAATGATAATGTAGCTGTAAACATTAAGATAACAGGAACAGCGAATCCTACTGTCCATCCCATGTTATCTTGAGCATAGACAACAACACTTAATCCTAAGAGCGTCGACACTCCCGCAGCAGCATAGTACCAGCTTAAGTAGCCCTCTTTGATTCCTGCATTATCGTGTTTGTTTAATTGATCAAGACCAAAGGCCAAAGAGGAAGATCTTATGCCGCCAGCTCCAATGGACATGAGAGCAAAAGAAGAATGCAACATCAAAAGCTGGATTGTTGTAGGGGAGTTACAGTTGTTGCTACACATAGGTCTTGATAGTGGGATGATAGTTGTTAACCATAGAAGAATCATTCCCTGCATAACCCCAACGTAGACAAGGGAGCGCCGAAAATAAAAAAATAATATGATATCAGAGTCTATCAATCGGGTAAGACTAAGAGTATACAAGAAGTTAAAAGAAAGAAAAATACGAGAAGGCTTGAAAGAGAACCGAACGCAATGACTGAATATCGACCGAAATAAGAGTCAGCAAGAAAAGCAGCAATGAGGGGAGTGAAATTGGTGGCAGCAGACCATAGGAAGATAAAATGAGTAGCTTCAGCTGTGTGCATATTATACTCTTTAGTCAAGTACATTATCATATTCGGCATTAATCCAATACTTGCGAGTCTCTCAAATGCCTCATTAGCTGCAAAACCAACAATTATTAAGAATAATGAGTAAAGTTTGTTAATAAATGATAGAATTAGTGAAGAGATGAAAATGATTACCTATGATAAAAGGTAAGGTTCTAAAACCACCTTTGTTGTTGTTGTTGACAACAATGCCATTGGAGTTGTGCTCCTGGTTTAGAAGAGGTTCTTGTTTTTCTGTCATTTTCTCGATTAACTTGTGTTTGGTTTGTAAAAGATGATAAGATATAAAAGCAATAATAATATGGAAAGGTGGTGGGGGTTTGTAAAGAACTAGTATAATTTTGTTGGAGTTGATGATTTGATACTAACAGTAGAACGTGTGACGCACTAGGAAATCTAAGTATAGGAAATGTTTGTATTTCTAAATTTCACAATTTAAAAATGAATATATTAGATGTCCCCCGTGAGTTCAAATTTGCACCTCTGGAATTAGAATCAATATGAGCGTACAAACCCATGGTTAGAAACAATAGTTTTCCAACAAATATGCCATTTTAGATGGCAGGAATAGAGATATATTTGGAATAAACAAACTAGTAGAAGACCCGTGCTTCCGCACGGGTGAGTTCATTCTAAATATTAGCAAATTTAAATGGATATATTTAATAATCTTCACTTCAATATCAAAGTGGATATATCCAAATAAAATGTCAATATTCCTCATCTAATAAAAGTGGATGGATATATTCAATCTCAAAAAATACAATAAATTTAACAATAGAAGTATGGTATGTCTAACATAAGGAACTTCAAAACAAAATGCAAATAAGTTTGATGATTGAAATGGTGTAGTGCTACTTCAATGATGCATTGTGGATGACAAAACCTACAAACATGGAAGAAAAAAATGTATAATTAGTGTAATATTAGTGTCATAAAATAAGTATGACATTGATTTGACAATAAATGAAGTAGTATGGTGGATGGTAACATTGAATGTTCTACGAAAAAAATAAACTCAAATCATTGTTACATCTACATACAATGTGTAATTAAATGACTAAAAAAAATACTTATGGAGATAACAATGTAAAAATCATATGTCTTTTATAATGAGGACTAATCACATCATAATGGATTACTACAATTTATGCCATGAATTATATAAGCATCAAGTAAATCATATATTCCACTATCTTTCTTTTTTCCTTCAAAGATAAATATATGGTCAATGAATTAAGTTTTGATAGTAAGAAAAAATAATGATATTAAAAAAATATGTACAAGTAACATGAATAAATAAAATTGTACCTATATAACATTATGGAAAACTTCTTTGAATACAACATTTGTTGTTTGAGTTAAAGAGTTATTATCTTTGTCGTGTATTAAAACTTTCAATCCAGCTTTGCTCTTTACTCTTGAAATGGCAACATAAAGTTGTCCATGACTGAAAACACTCTTTGGCAAATATAACCCAACATAGTCTAAAGATTGACCTTGAGATTTGTTTATTGTCATAGCAAATGACACTATAATTGGGAATTGTCTTCTGATAAGTTTAAATGGCCATGGAGATTGAGAAGGAGACAAAGACATTCTCGGGATATAAATAATGTTTCCAATATTTGTACCTGAAATTATCTTTGCTTCAATGACATGGTTGCCTAACTTCGTAACCGTTAACCTTGTACCATTACAAAGGCCTTCTGATTGATCCAAATTTCTTATCAACATGATTGTTGTACCAACTTTTAATTTCAATAAGTGGTTTGGCAAACCAGAAGTTTTCAGACAACTCAAGAATTCAGGTGTCAAATGCTCGAAAGCAAAACTGTCATTAGCATCTGATCTATCAATAGAATCACAACTCAAATACTCTTTAGTGTCACCTACATGAAAACAACAAGTATTAATATATAAATATGAATATGCAACATAATTTTTGTTATGTATATAATATTGTATATGGGAAAGAATATAGTTGTATGTATTTATCCAAATAATATATATATATATATATATATATATATATATATATATATATATATATATATATATATATATATATATATATATCCAAAGATAGATTGTAAGAAAGTATATGTACTATCATGAAATTATAGTTATAACAAAAAGTAAAATATACCTGGAAGAAGATTAGTTATGAAGTCATTTATATCATCAACTATTTCAATAGTTGATGCTAGAATAGCTCTGCACTGAAGGAAACTTGGATCTGTGTAATTTTGAAGCAGATTAGGATAGGTACTTGTAACAATTGCTTCAATTGGGTTCACAAAATCTCTTATAAGTAACTCTTCAGGAATATCAATTTCAGCATATCCATCGTTTGGTTCTGAGACCTTTCCATTACCAACTTGTAAAATCCACTCTGAGAATAGTCTAATTTCTTCAGAATTTGCTAAATTAGAACCACTTTGCAACCTCATATTTTTTGTAAGATTCAAGACTTTGCAATGGTCCCAAATATAAGAGGCATTTATTGTTGCATGCACAATATCTGATCTAGTACCTCTTGGGACAACAGGTAGAATTTGCCTAAAATCTCCACCAAAAATTACAACTTTTCCTCCAAAAATTTGCTCACACTCAACATCATCGTCACTCATAATATCCTTCAATGACTTGTCAAGCGCTTCAAAACAAAATTTATTTGCCATTGGTGCTTCATCCCATATGATAAGTTTTGTTACCTTCAAGAGATTGGCAAGATCTGATTTCTTCTCAATGTTACATGTAGAAGAGTCCAAACATGGAACAGGAATCTTAAATTTGGAATGTGCTGTTCTTCCTCCTGGTAACAACAAACTTGCTATTCCGCTAGATGCTACATTCAACACAATATCTCCTTTACAACGAAGAGCAGCAGAAAGTGTGTTCCACATGAAAGTCTTTCCAGTACCACCATAACCATATAGGAAAAAAACACCACCATTTTGATTTGTGACAGCATCCATAACTTCTTTAAATATGTTAAGTTGTTCGTCTACATTGAAAAACACAACACCATCAAATATGATTCATTAGTAAACTATCAATTAACAATTATTTTAAATTTTCATATCTCGTTAACATCATGACATCAATAATCATACCAACCTTGTAATTTTTTTATAGAAACAAATATCCATACCAGATTGCACAACTAATTAATCAGTTTTGCATATGTATCATTCTTCTTAATTGAAATAGTGTGGAGGTCAAATTATAACAACAATACCTGTTAATGATTGAAACATAGTATGAAAATTTTCTTCTAGAGTTGAGGGATCATACTGCCTTTCATCATATATCAATCTATTTCCAAGAAAGTCAAGGATGTAATCATTTGGATATGGCATAGGCTTAAACTCTTTCAAACTCCTTCTATTTTTCTGTAACTGCTTCTCAATTTCCATCAAAGTAAGTTGTTGTATATCCTCATCAGACAAAATCAGTTCTACAAATAAAGGTAAGATTTTACTAAGTGTGGACAATTTCTTAAAATGAAAAATGTAAAGAATCCTACAGTGTTATAACTAACATAGCTATAAACAAAACGATGTAGTGGGAAAAACTAAAGAAGTTTGATCAAAGATATTGCAACTATATATAAATCTAACCTGGATTTTGAGACAACATTCTTTGTTCGTATAGAATCCCATCTGAAAGGTAAATCCAAGTATTTGACCAAACATGTTCTGGTCGATTCATTGAAGCTGATAATAACATTGTAACAAAAAGTTTACGCAAAAACACTCCAGAACCCCAATTATAAGCCTCTTTAATTGCATCAATGAACTCTTTGTCATCTTGTAGAAATCCCATTGCATAACATGCCTCTCTAAAAGTTTTGTGTTTGAACCCATCAATTGTCTTTAGATCATCATAACATGTCGGGCCTTTCTTCATAGTCAACAACATCCTCATATAATACAATTCTCCGGTTGTTGGGGGGACCCAAATGAGTCGGCCAATTGTGTAACCTCTTTTGCGTGGTTTCCAACACCTTTTCTTCTTATTGTACACAAATTTAGACACAAATTGACCATAGGTTAATAACCTTGCTTCTTCATACTGAGCATTTGCCGTAAACCAAGAAGTAAACATTGATTCTGTGACACTTGGTTTAAGAAGGAGAGTTCCAATTTGTTCAAAATCTTTGTAGTATACAGAATTCTCTCCCTCCATGTGAAAAAACAACCTTTCAACCGCGGGTTTGCGTCCATGAATTGAATAAGAGAAAATTCTCCAGCATGCTTCGCTTGGTGAGACATATCGACAATCAAGATATTGTTTGATTTCATCAATATTCCCATCTGTTCCCTCTTTATTTGGAATGATAACAGCCGAGATCCTATCAGAACCCTTGTTGATGTACTTGAAAAGATATTTAATTGAAGTACTCTGATTGCACCACTCCATGTTAATGTGTGCCTCATATTTCATCAGCAAGCTTGGGTTGTGGGGTACAACATGACCACTATGTAATGTGATTCCATTCTTTTCAATTGTATTGCCTTGATCTCTCCTTCTATAAATAGGATATCCATCTTGATCAACAATTGTGACATCTTGAAATTTTTTTGGATAATACTTTGAACACTTACCATCTTTCATACAAGGACATCTAGGGCTTGCTAACCCACAAGGCCCATGCACCATGTGAGTCTTGACCAAACTATACAATTTTGGTTGAGTAAAAGGATCAGGAACTTCAGCAAAAATGATTTTGTCTATGTCTTCAGGAGCAGGATACTTATTTGATGGATGCAAGAAGACAAGAATGTGTGCATGTGGTAAACCTCTCTTTTGGAACTCAATTGTATACATATCTAGTCATAAGAAAACATGGAAGATAAAAATATTATAACATCAGTAATATGGCTTGAATTATTTATAACATGTTAAAGAATAATAAAGTAAAGGAATTGATACGAAAACTAAGCAATAGTAAAAACAGATAGTAAACTCACATGCAAGAACTTTTCCTAAGACTCCTTTTTTTGTCACATCTGCAAGAAGGTTATCAAACTTCATCTTAAAAACTCTTGCAATGATATCAGGTCTATCTTGTGGCTTCAAATTTAGAGGACCAAGCAATCTTTGGATTTCTGGCCAATTTGGATTGCATGTGAAAGTTATGAACAAATCCGGAAATCCGACCTTACTACAAATAGCCATGCCATCATAATACAACTGATCCATAAATCGACGACTTCCAACATAAGATGATGGTAAGACCACTCTTTTCCCTATGCTTGATCCTTGTGTTTGATCTTGCTCTGCATGTAGAGTTGTATACTTTGACACTCTTAGCTTGGATTGATTTTTCCTGATCCAATTCAATCTCTCTCCTTCAAGCATTGTGTAACCATCCACCAAAAACTGTTGGAACAATCTCCTAGATG
Source organism: Lathyrus aphaca (assembly GCA_963966055.1). NCBI lineage: Eukaryota > Viridiplantae > Streptophyta > Magnoliopsida > Fabales > Fabaceae > Lathyrus > Lathyrus aphaca. Next base: position 36,963,351 of record OZ014524.1, read on the forward strand.
ATAACAATGTTTTTGCCTCATGACACCTGATTTGTATTCTAAATGCTAGCCATTCTCGAATAGTAAGTCGGTTCCTTTGTGAGTCATCAAAAATATCAAGATCTCTATGTGCAATGTCATCTCTATAACCGTCCTCTCCATAAGGAAAAATTAAAGGATATTGGAAAGCCAAATAACATGGATGAAATTCATCAATACGCTGCAATTGTCCTCCTTTGGCCTGCATTATAATGTCTCTTTTCTCAGCAATGTCTATGTCACCGACGATTAAAGCTGCTACTTCTGAAACGGTTGGTTGATTATACAATCTTCCATCAGTAGATCTTGTGGATATTAATTTCAGTTTCAAGTTCTGAACATTTCCTTCATTAATCCATTGTCTAGCCATTAAGAAGCACTTCACATGGGTGTTATGTCTATACAACATATCTGACAAGCTTTGGACTATAACCTCCTGAATGTTGTTTTTGTCTCTACAATAACATAATATATGAGCTAGTAATTTCATCATTTAATAAGTAACAATTGATGTAAATAGAAACAACGTTTGACTACCTGAGAGTTCCCATTCTATTTGTGACTTCATTCTCGGTATCATGTATGTATAATTGGGCAAATTTGGGGGGTTGGCCTTCAGGTGGTAGTAAACTTCCAATGCGGTGACAAGCTTGTCCTTGGATTCTTAAAGTTGGTGGTCCACGACCATTATTAAACCTATTGTCCAACTTAGCTCCAGGTGAAGTGAAAGCAAACATCATGTTGTATGTTCTTATGTGTGCTTGAAAATTCTTACTATCAGGGGCATTGCCATCAAAAAGAAGATGTGCTAAAGGTTGTGGAGGATGTTTTAAATATGGAATTTCAACTTTACCATTTCCACAACATAAAAAGAATTTGGGATTTGCAGAATGCTTGGGTTTGTGCATCCTTTCTTGATACCACATCATGGCCTCACAATACCTACACTCAATCAAAGGATCTCCCAAATCGCTATAACCTATACATACACCAAAAGATATCATTATATGCCATTTATATTTCACAAGGAACCCATTTCCAAATCCAAGTAACAACAAACAGTGTAAAACACATGACGTCCAGCTGCTATCAACAATATACAATAACCTTTTTAAAATTATAAATTCCATTTGACATAGCGAGTTATTGGGCAATGAAACATTGTATCACACAAAAGTGCTACTAATTGAAGAAATCCAACAGGATCAACTTTTCACCCTTTTTGAAGCAACAATTAAACTTACATATAATTATTTAAAATATTTCAATGCACATACGTGTTAAGTTTGGTGTTTGAGCATGGTGCAAGTTCACAAATAACTTTTTATTTCAAAACAGACTAATCTTCATAGAAGTGTCAAAAAAACATATAGGAAACACATGTTCAACATGAATAATATAATTGCAGAACATAATGTCATATAAACTCACAATAAACTGGCATAAAACAAATATATAGATTCGTCAGTTACCTTCGTTATGTAGATTTGGTTGGTTGGCAGTAGAAAATGGTGGGAAACTATGATCCTCATCAAGGCTCGAGTCATCATCAGATTGATACGCTGTAGTAAAATCAATATGTTATCTCATTACAATATTGTTATAGATCAAAGCAAAACGTTTTGTATCATGGAATATATATCAAATCTAGTTCTTCACTATCTAAAGTTAAGGGATATACCTGTGAACAGATCATGGTCGGAGTCGTCTTCTTCCTCATCACTTTCAAGATCAGAATTAACTGTTGGTGTAAAGACATTTGCATTTGTATTCCTAACCTCATTATGCCTTGTATGGACCACATTAGATTCATGGAAGCATCCAGACAGAGTTGAATAAGTTTGATTGTTGTTATACAGAAGCGTCAATAATATAATAAAATCTGACATTCCTATAATAAGCAGATCAAGTAGGGTCGTCCAAAAATTTAAATTAATAGACTTACAGTTGGGTACATGTCGGAGTGGTGTATGTATATTGGTCTGGTTTAGAAATGTGGCAACCTGTCTGTGAAGTTTCACTGGACTTTGATGGAGATTTTTGCCGGTGATGTCTTGTAAATGATGGTGTTGCATTACATGATGTTCTGTTCCACATCCATTAAAATTAAGGAAAGGAGTAATACACCATTAAATGGATAATATCGTAACATATCCGTTAAAAAACTTACACATGCTTCATTGATGAATCCTTGCTAAAATGAGGGTGTACTGATACATATGGTATGGACTCCTTCCGTACAAGGTTGCACGCCAAATCTGGGATCCCAAGAACTTTTTTCGGACGACCACGACCACGTTTGATAGCTTGAGGAATGCTTGTTTTCTCATTCCTGCCAATTATACCTCAATAGTTAATCAAAATGCTTTGGCCATATAAAATGTATACTAAATACTTACCGAAAACTACATGGAGTTATTTGTATTAGTGCGCTTGTGTCGTCAAATATATTCTCCTTTTGCGATTGTTCAACAGGGTTAGAAAACCTTGACCTAAGGTTTGTGCCAATGTCTTGAACAGTCAACACTTTTTGTAGTTCCTGCCATATATGCGATTTTGATGCTGACATTGTCCCATTTAGATTGACATCCATTTTCTTACCATCACTAACAATCTTGTCAATTAGTTTTTGGTTGGAAACAGATTGAGTAACATCACCAAGAGGGATTCTACAATTGGGAGTGAAAGCAATTGTTGAGGTTGAATGAAGTTGCACGTATGAATGCTGGTTATATAGTTCAGTTCCTCTACGCTTTTCCCTTTTAGCTTTTAGTAGTGTATATCGCCGCATTCTAGATCTTTTAGTGCCAATTCTCCTTTCGTCTTCGTCATCTACCTTATTTAACTGTTTGCTAAATGGTCTTTTGCAATTATAATGTTAGTTATATATTTATATATATATATGAAATAATACAATTTTATTTTTCTTTGATGATGATCCCTACCTCATTGGTTGGGCTATGATTAAATTCGGAAAAAATCTATTGTCTTCTATATGGAAAAGGAATCTTTAAAATAACGCTTCTTCAAGGTTAAATTCACCGATGAAGAATCAATGCGGAGATCCACGTCTGTTAATCATGTGCCATTAATGAAGCTTTAAAATTTGACATAGAATCTATTTACAATGATTTCCCTTATGAATATTCATAGCACAAAGAGACCTGAACTTACATATTTTAGCAGGATTTGATGGTGTTTTGTTTCTAAAATCATCATGCAGCAGACTCCCAAACAAACACAGTTACAACTTAGAATGGACCTGATATCACAATGTGGGATAATATACTAACATACAAAAGAGGCATTCTATTGTGATTATGAAAAAAAAAAATTAGTCAACTTTCTTCATGCAGGAACCATATAAACATACATAGATTCTAATTTGAATGGCCCTAATATCACAATGTAGGGTAAGATACTAATATACAAAAGTAAGCATCAATATTCAAGGAATTTGTGACATGGAGGCAACTTTTCTGAAACTTAGACACAAACAAACATGGCATAGCCATTAAAGTTATATTCACTTGACACACATTGTGCAAAATAAGTGATTGTCAACATTCCTGGTAACCATCAAATAAATTCACAATATCATGTTGTAACATTAAAAAGAATGTTGTTTCAATCATCATAATCCAAGATTATAGTTTGACATGAATCCAACTATTGAAAGATTTTGATTGCATAGTTGTATATGAGAATGAAGAGTCGGTTTGTTGCAGGATTATTACCTCAATGTCGTGATATCAGTTGATGTATGAAGCATTCAATGGATGACCACTTCAATGTGTTTTGCATCTTTTGCCTCAACAAAGAATGTTGAGTTGACTTTTGTTTCTAAAAAAAAATTCAGATCAGAAAGAGTATATGTTTTTGAATTTTTTTTCTGCCCAAAATTATTGATTATTCTACAAACCAGTTTAATTGAGATTCAATGGGGACTTAGTTGTTAAGAGTTAAGATGGAACTATACAATAGCATTAAATGGAGGTGCAGTTTCAGTTTTGGCAACATGTCCACAATTGGACGCATATGTTGTCCTTTTCCATATAAAATTACATACAAATAGAAAAAAGCAGGCCAACATACAGTTTGCTTTATTGTCTCTAAAACTGAAAGTGGCATGGAAAAGGAAACCAGTCCTTATAGGAGGTTGTTACTGCTACAATGCTGACAGTAAATATTTGGCACAAGACCATTTGCATCCTTGTATTAAAAGGGAATGCCATAATGCTGACAGATAATTTTGGGAGGCCAAACAATCATAAAAAAGAATATGACATAAAACATTGTTTTGATTGTACACATTGAAGTGATATTTTAATCAACAAATGACAATATCATGTAACCATCATCAGAACAAAATAGTCAATACAAATTCATGCTAGCATTAACTCTCTAATCTATAATTTGGGATTTGAAACTATAATAAATTTTGTCCATACAATATTATTTACTTTGAAACTCTAAACCTGTTAAAATAGACCTTACAACTTGTTAGTTTCTACCAATGTGAGTGATCACTTTAGTATCAACCTGGTTCAGCTATCACTTTATTCTGTCTTTGAACAAATCTATCTAGAATATGTTGGTATGTTGAAAGCAGCAGAAGTATTACAAGTTGTCACCTCTTGTAAGATTCATCATATTTTTCTAGTTATTGTGAAATTGATTGATTAAAACTTAGCTTATAATGAATCCTATAGTGAAAAAATCAGACATGTCCTTTCTGGCTTCTTTGTTATATTTTATAATCAATCAATCTGATTAGCATTGCAACCATGTATTTGGCTAAAGCATTTGGATGGACATTCCTTGCTGCTACTGACAGATCAAGGGATATAATCTAACATGTAATCTAACATGTTTTGGAATAATATTCATCTCCCTAGATCAACATAAGTTTTCATCAATTTAAGAATCAATTAAATAAAAGATTTGTCAAGGTGAAACCAAACACAATTACAAACTTTATTAACAAAAAAATTGGCATTATCATAAACCACAATCAAATATACTTGTTGCACCAGCAGATAAAGTCATGATATCACCAACTGATCTAACATTCATAGCGGAATCAACCACGACAGTGAGATGTTCTCTGTCCACCCCCAAAGACTCAGCCGCTTCAACGCATTGGCAGAATCTCTGTCATTCGTGCTGTTTACTATTGGGTTGCTCAACTTTTAGGTTCTATTGTTGCTGCACTCTTGCTTAGGCTTGTCACTAATAACATGGTAAACATTTTCATTGTCTCTAAAGTCAATTTGAATATCTATTGAGTTATGATTTAGTGAAATATGATTTAATATCTGAATGATATATACTTAATATTTGATACTTTTGTTTGAGCAAAACTTGTTTTTGTGTGTGTCATTATTAGACTCTAATCATATGTGTAATGTAACATGACATTGTTCTATCGTCATTTTTTTATGTAAGATGAACTAAAGAAGACTTCCTAACACCTGCAAGAATGAGAAAGTCTCATCAGTCTTGCAGGAATAATTAGCATCACACTCCATATTAATCTTCACATATATCCACCATTTCATCTCTGGTAGCTTATCAAAACTTAGTTAGGGCTTGCAAACCGAATCCGCCTGAATTCGACGATTCATTAAACTATTAGGTTCACAATCATATACTAATTTTTTCAGAATCTGAAAATCTGCAATTATTTCTTGTTCCTCATGTAATGACCTAACTTAAGAAGCAACTTTCAATAGACATAACATCTGGTGAATCAGTAAAAAAATCAATCAACTTAGTTAGAACATTAGATAAATCAAAATATGAATGCAAGATCAACATCAAGATGAACTGAATGTTCTATAAGGTTAATAAATTGTGATACATGTGAATGAAAGGTACTAAAGATAGTAAACTAAGTTAGTTATTTATGATAGAATAAAAGACTTAGAAGTCAACTCTCAGAAATTCTATATCATACCTAAAACTGCCAACTAATATCATATTACTCAGATTGCAACTTTTAAAATAGACTGATAATTAATTTTAACAGACTGGTATAGTGTAAAAAACATACTGGTATGGTAGGAAACTTCATTTTGAAAGACTGGTATAGTAATAAAACAGACTGATCTGAATTTGAAGCAGTGCCAAATTATGTCTTCATGCAGTTTATTATTTTATAAAGTGATCCAAAGTTGCAACTTTTGGTAATAAGTGTGGTTTATATAAAATGTGATGCAACTTTTGGTAATAATTGTGATTTATTATTTTATAAAGTGATCCAATTTTATAATAGCAGTATGATTTATATAAAAAGTATGGTCCATTATTAATGTCAAAAGTGTGATACAATATAATAGCAGTATGATTTATATCAAAAAGTGTGGACCATTATTAATTTCAAAAGTGTGATATAATATAATAGCATGCAATTTTAAGGTTACATACTGCATACACTATAATGATATCATGCATATTTTTTTATTCTCTTTTTCTGAAGCAGCTCATTATATACTAACTTGGAGAATTAATCAAATCTCGCCTTGATATTAAATCCTGCTTTCACAGCCTTAGACAACAGAGCTTGGATAACATAAGTTGGTTAGTAATTGCCTTCTTCAAGCATCTAAAATTCTTCGACATGGATTTTATCGCCAAACTTGCATATGAGGTTGCATTGTTGAGGACGAAACATACTCATTGAGCAAATACAATATCTTTATGCAGGAACCTTAATGGCAACTTTCTGTATGGAATGGTTCCAGCAACTCTAGGAGCAAGGCTTTTGCATAGAGATAAGTATGTTGTGATAAAAAATAAACTTAAGGAATGTTTATATATTATTGAGCTAGGTGCTAAATCTACATATCTACATAATATTTCTCCCTGTTCTTTATGATTAAGGTTGTTAAATCTGAACATTTGAATTTATGCAGTTTTATAGATAATTCAGGTCTGTGTGGTAAATATGAGATGAGTGTCCTTAAGAATCTTGCTCCTGAGATGTACATTCCTAGACATAACTACATGTTGAAGTCAAAGAACACAAGTTGGTTACTTTTGTAAAAATAAAGATTGTCCATTAAGCTGTCAAAGTAATGTGAACCAAATGAAGTTTATTTTGTCATTTTGCTAAATGGTGAATAAAGTATTTATCTGATGGCGCACATGATCCTTCCAGTTATTCTCCACAGCTTTTCTTTCCTTTATAAATGCTTAATACTTCAAAATTAAGACATGTCCATATATAATACCATGTTTAAAGGGACTGTATTTGAGCTCAATTTAAAGGCATACCATGGAATCAATGTCACCATTAAAAGACAGCAGCTGTTCCTTTCAATTTAAAATCCTTCTCACAAAATAAATGAAGTAGCATGATATGGAAATTGGTCAAGGATAAAAGCTTAACAAAAAATTCTGGACAAACTAAAGTTGACATTGTTTGTTGTCAATTAAAGTAGGTTACAAAATCCAGCAACATGATAGAAATATGTTGCTCCAAAATATAGCATGATTATGATATCCACTCACTCCATCTTGGCATGCTTCAGACTTTTTGTTGCAGACTGTTTTGGTGATAGAAAACTTGTATTTCCAGCCTCTTCAATAGACAGATCTTGTGACAGCCTCTTGGAAGGGGTATTGCTTGAATAGGCCTCATCGCTCCAGTTTTGTGAAGCAGATACGGTTGGCTGGAAGCAAGAAATACAATGTTTGAGTTTATGCCTTAGTCGGTATATATCAAAATGGCATCTTAACACATTCATAAACTTATATGGTTTATTAAGAAATTTACGGTATGAAGGGAAGTAGGAGTCACTACTTCATTGTCGGGTATGTCTATGTCAACAACCTTCTTCCCTTTTGTCATGGGAGCCTTCATGACCATGTTAGAAATTTCCTACAACAAATATAAAGAAGTGGGTAAGAAAACATGTCTTAACTATAAACTGTTCTATCAAATGTTGATGTGTCATTTCATATGATACCTCTAGTGGATGAATGACCTCTTTGATCATCTTGATGACTTCTTTGTCCTTGGTAACCTTGACAACCGATGCCTGCCTAAAGTTTGGTTGATACTTAACCCGAAAGGCGAATTCCTTGCCTAATAGTTTGTCCAAGTCTTCGGGATAGATTTGGGGATGATCTTCGTTGGACTACGGTTATTCATAAGAGAAACGTTACATGATAATATACAGAAACTGATCATTAAGCATACAAAGTGATGACATTAATATTGAAGCATTGTGTTTCATAAACATCAGCTTATCAGTTTATCATTGAACATACAAAGTGTAACATATGAAGTAACAATGTGAAGTGAAGAATATCAATACAATAAATATGGCACATAAAACAGTGACAGATAACTCTAATACAATGGAACCAACTAAGGCATAAACAAATAAAGGAGAACATAATTAGGCATAACTAAATACAACAAATCAATATCCTGAACCAATTTTCAGGCAAAACCAAATACAATAGCCAAATACATACCTTTTTCATGATTTCTCTTAAAGCATGTGCTGGCATCCCAACGTATTTGATACAATCATTATCCCAAAACACAAAAGAACCGGTTTTTCCTTCATACTCCACCTCCATTTCGATCTTATACCTACATAAATTGTTGGGATTTAATGTTATTTACCAGAATTATGCATATAAACAACTTAATTAGTGAATGTAACAATTAAGAAGTATGTGCTCACTTGGTTATTGGTGGAGGTGTGTTTTCACAACATGTGCATATGAAAGGATTACCAGGCGACTTGTTTGTCCCGTTACATGCCGGACATTGCTCGTAGTACCAACCTGACCTGGACGACTTGAACCTAGTAGTTGTTCCAATAGTGTTGCAAAAAGTTTGCTGCCACAATAATGTATCAGTTAACTTTATAGATGCTAATGTGAATTAAAATTATAATGGCATTTCGATAAGCAAGCATACATCTTGCAGACTAATGATCTCGCCAATTGTTTTAACGTCATTAGTGTAGGAAAAAGATCGCTCCACAAAAGACATCTGAGATGCTGACTGTTGTGACAGTGGTGTTGAATGCACTTGGGACGTGACATTGTCTCCAAACCTACAGATTTCACAAACATTATGTAGATGTCAAGACTCTAATTGCATGTAAAACACCAACATGTTTGTCAATTAAGTTTGTTAGTATATATTTCAAGTGAAATGTTAAATATTATGAATACTGTCACCTAGTTTGCTTGGCCAAGGTATAGGTTTCACATTTCCTAAAATTTTAACTACATATAGTGTATCAAGACAAGTTTGGGTGCTTTTTTTGTGCATCCAGACAACATGGTGACCTTAGGAAATGTTTAAAATTTTAGAACATTTAAACTCAACACAGCAAGGTAAATTTACAACATAGTATGACAACAGTGTTTGGTCTCATCCATGAATTTTAACAAACTCATGTCAACTACAAACAATCTACTATTTTGTACTAAGTGGCATGACAATACATTAATTTAAATCACATTTCCTCATAATGACTCCACTATGTAATTAGTTGCTTCTATGGTTCTCATCAAAGCATATGTTCATTCAAGTCATCTATAAGATAGAAAGCAACTTACTTCGATTGAAAAGCGGTGACCTGTGGATGGACATAATCTAGAAGCAACTTTGATCCATGCCACGCATTAGAGATGTACAATTTGCCGGTTGCTGCAAAAAAAGTAAGTTATAATGTCATAAAAATAAAGTAAAGGAAATAACAGATCCAAGAAGTTAGAATGGATATGTGAAATAAAAGTTACTTGTGCTTTTCTGAATCATAGCATGCGTGATCACGATAACATTAGGGCCACGAGCTGATTGCTCACTTTTGTACGCCATAAACTGGTTGGCATATGCTTCCCATAATGTGAGATCAATCTCAGAACCACTATGAATGGAATAAGATAAGTTAATTTATATATATAGACAGAGAGATGTTGAGTGAGAGAGAGAGATAACAGATAACATATAAATGATATTAAGTAAATTAAGTTATTGTATTGAGTAAACTAATTAGATAATAGGTAACACATAAATGGTACGATACCGACATTTCATCAGATAAGACAAGGTTCACACAAGCCTTCCGCCCACCTCCCGCAACTTGAGTCTTGAGAACTTCGTGTAGAACCCCAATCACATCTGTATGATAGATTGCCAATAATAGTTAAGCCATTTGAGATCAAATACATGTCATGTATATTGTAATGTAAAAAAAGAAGCATCAAGATACCATATAAGTTATTCAGTTGAAAATCCCCATTACATATATCAACAATGCTTTTGAAATGAAATTGATGGGTTGGTATTTCCGGCATGTCTACCATATTGACGGTCGTCCCACCATTGAAAAAAAGTTTCAATGGATTGTCGCAAACTTTCAAAGCAAGATCATTGTTCAAAGGATCACCATTATAAACCATGAAAGTTTGACCTTCTTGAAGTCTTTCTTTCCATAGCTCAAAATCCTTGGTGCGAGTGACGACGTGTATCCTGTCACACTATGAATAACATGAGTAGTTAGGACCAGATGTAAATGCTTTATTAGGAATTCAACATAATTAGTTTATAACAAAAACATATACCTTGCTGTCTTGGATCACACATTCATAGTGTAGTTGTCCGTTACGTGCCTTCACAACCCATAAATCAACGACACGAGCTGCGAGTTTCCATACATTGTTACCGATCTTCAAATCCGCAATCATAATGGGAGCCCTAGACATTTTGATCTGAAAAGTACCAAAAACTCATTATTTGAACACAAAATATATGTTGTCAAACACAAAATATATGACCTTTTAGTAGCATACGGAATCAGAAAGTTGCACAACAGGACAAGTTATGTTAGGGTGTAAAAACATGATACTTTAACATAATTTTAAAGGTACAATAAGTTTTTAAAACATTAGAGTAACAGAACTGATATAATAAAGTTAAAACAATAAACACAAACCATGTCTGCCTCAAACACTGAATATGAGTCTTTTTCTAAACATGTGCATGAGTAAGTTATAACATACAACAGAATCATAAGGAAAAAAATCTTTTATACTTTATATCAGTAGCCAAAAATCTTTTATATGTTATATGGATAGCAAAACAAAATAGAGACACATGAAAGGTTGCAAAAAATGCTTCATATATGGAAAACAGAACAGGACCCAACATGTTTTTAAACTGTAACATGAGGTTTCTAAAAATGGCTCACCGAAAAACGAAAAAATGGAGAACGAAAAACCCATATAACGAAAAGACGAGGTATGTTTACACTGGAAATATGAGGTTGTTATCAATATACAAAACTTATGAACGACAACACGAAGTTTCTAAAAATGGAAAACCGAAGAACGAAAAAACGAAAAACCGAAGAACGAAAACATGAGTTTTCAATGGAAATGTGAGGTTGTTAACAATATATAAAACTTAAGATTCTAACTGAAAATGCTTAAAAAATAGAAACCGAAGAAATAAAATCCAAAAGCTTTGTATAAAACAGTAACCATGTAGCAACATATTCCTTCAATTATTTTACTCATACCTTGTTGAATGCTTTCTTTTTGTGTGAGGATGTACTATGAGAAAGGGAGCTGAAAAGCTTTGCTTGTGAGGTTGGAAAATCAGAAAATAAGCAGAGGAAAAACGCAGACAGAGAGAGAGAGAGAGAGAAATAACTTTTGTGAGGTTATGAAGTGTAATTGGAGGGAAAAATAAGTATCCAAAGAAAACAATGTTGGCCATTAGTAGATTTACAAGTGGCAGTATGAAGTCTTGGCAAGACTTATAGAAATTGAATATGTTATTTACTAAGTTAACCTTTTATTGTGGAGGAAGTGAAATTTTGAGAAGGATGTTTTAGGTAGTTTGGTGGCAATGAATAGTAATGGGTAGGTAGTTGATGTATGTCATCTTCATTTTCCAAGATGTAACAGAAGTTTTAGATGATTGTCTTGAACCATAAATGGGCATCTTTTCTACCAACTAAGTTAAAGAGGACCCACAATAATACAAATGGGATAAGTCCGTTAGCACTTTTCGAGAAATATAAAATTTTATCTACTAACCCTACATTAAACTCCATACCTCCTACATATTTAAAAAAATTCAATTTTATTTTATTTTTCATTTATTTTTGTTTAAATTTTATTATTTATTTTTATTTTTAATTATATTTTAAAAAAATTTCTGGAATACAAAATATTTCAAACCACCCTTGTTATTCCCCAACGGTATTTTTATTTTTATTTTTTATAAATCGGAAGTAATACTCTTGTTATTTCCGGAGTGTATTTAGGGTTTTTTTTTAATCGGAAGTAACACCCTTATTACTTCCGAAATATATTTATTTTATTTTTTCTCAATCGGAATTATTACTTCTGAAGTGTATTTTTTTTTTAACCGGGAGTAACACCTTTGTTACTTCCGGAATGTATTTTTTTAATTTTTAATTTTATTATTCCCTTTAGTTAAGAAACATGAATATTTATTTTATGATATGCTGCAAAGACCAGACAAATATAAATACAACAAAAATATTTTGTTCCTACCATAGAAGAAACGACTAGGTGGATTATGGAGGTTGAACTCAGAAATAGAGTCATTGTTATAATAATTTATTTTTCGAAGAACTTATCATTTTTCCGTTTCTACTATTTGTGATTTTGCTTTTTTCTTTATTATTACTACATTTTTAAGGGGAAATTTTGACTTGGATGTAAGAGCAATTTGACCACTGATTTTGGACTATATTATTCATATAAAGATATTTTTGTTCAAAATATTTTTATGGAGGGATATAGGTATAAATGAAAGGTATGGGGTGAATTTTTCTTCGGTTAGTGTTGAACAAATGTAGGGTGAAACATACACAAAATTTCTTGTTTCATACCATCAATCAGAGGAGTAGGGTCGCACAGGGTCTCACATTTAGTGGGGCCTCAATTTTCAATTACTACCTAGATGGTTTTTTTTCTTAAAATAATTTTTCAATCCTTCAATTCCGGGTACTCATGAAGAATAGGATTGCAACTTTTATTTTATTTATGGGAAAGGCTAACATGAATCTTAATAACACATATTAATAATTTATTTATAAATTTTTTTTTTGAAATAGGTGTGTTTAATTTTTTAAGATTTTAAATAAGATTTAATTGTATTTAATATTTACTAATTATATGCACTAAGAACACATGTTAGTATGACCCTTTATTTATTTATTTATTTATTGATGTACACGTGAACATTATTCACATTTAAAATTTTATGCATGTCAATTCTAAATTCTAACATTAGTTTGACTTTTTTTCTACCCATCCACATCTCTAATTATAAAATTATCTTTTAAATTTTTTATTTATCAATTTTTATAAATTAGACCTGTTATGATACTTATATTTTTATAATAATTGTTTTATTAATTTTTTTTATAAAAGTTATATGTTTATTTTTCTTTTCTACTTTGCAAATTGAAAGAAATATTGCAAAAAAAAAAAAATTTAAAAGTTATGAGACTGATGATGACAAAAACAGTTGTAAAAATAATATATATTATTCACTTTTTTCTTTGTTATTAATTAAATTATCTTCTATATTATTTGATTAAATATAAAAACTAAAAAAGGTTTAAAAATTTAATTATTTTTGGCATAGTAAAAATATTAATAATTATCTTGACAAAAAAAATATTAATAATTATAAAACTAAACACTATATTTGTTATATTTTACGGTCTTTTTGTATGCATGATTGATGAATTCCCTTAAAAAAAATAGAATGATGACATTTTTTTAGATAGATAGAGATTGTATTTACTTGAAGTTGTATTTTTGACATCATTGACGTGACTATGTTGAAAACACAAATGAGTAAGGGTTTAATTGTCGATCCACATGAGTAAGGGTTTAATTGTCGATCCATAAAGATTGTTTTATGATATTTATGCCGTTCTACAATTGCTTAAGTTTTAGACTTAATGGTAACAAAAAGGATTTTAGTGTTTGTATCGAAAATAAACTTGTTCATTCAAATAAATTCTAAGAGTTAAAAGTATTGGTTTATAAAAGATTCTTAAAAGCATATGTCAAAGTTAGGGTTTGATAGGTTTATTTGCATATATAGTTTTATCAAAAGATAAACTCATTTCAACAATGAACACGTTCACAATATCCTCTCATAATGTTTATTTCTAACACAAAATGTGAGCTTTACCATTTTGATCCATTGATGATTTCTCACTCAATCTATCAAAATGGTAACATTTAGGTTCAATACAAAGTGAACTCCAAAGCCCATAACTATCTCTAGCTTATGGTATTTGGGTGATGAAAACCTAGGTCAAATGTTGGCCATATCTCTCAATCATGAAGCAACACAAAAGAGTTTGTCATAAAAATCAAAGCTTTCATCATATATTCATCATCAAGAGTTTATACAAAAGGATCAAGGCATATACATACAAAAATAGAACCTATTTACCTTCTAACCTTGTCATACTATGGGTTTAGCTTTCCATTTCCATGGAAGCTTCCAACAAAAGATGAAGATGAAGAAGATGGGACATTAATGACAATGTCTTGACTTTAAATGCACCTAATCTTCTTAGAACAAAGTGAAAAAGTGTTTAAGGAATATTTAGGTCAAGTCTCCAAAGTTACATGTCAAACTACCGTCAATTTTCATTTGAGTTACATTATCACTTCAATTGACCACAAGACATACTTAAATTCAAAATTTGAATCACTTTTCAATATCTCTCTCCTCTTTCTCTTTCTCTCTCTTCCCTCTCTCACACTTTACTGCTGCAAATATTTTCTTTCTTTAGATTGAAACCCACTATTTCTTTTCTCTCTCTCTCTCTCTCTCTCACACACACACACACACACTCCAACTGCATCAATTCTCTCTCTCTCTCTCTCTCTCACACACACACACACACACACACACACACTCCAACTGCATCAATTCTCTCTCTCTCTCTCTCTCTCGTCCAAGTTCTTCTTCTCTCTTCCCACTTTTCCTCTTATTTCTTCTCTCTTCCCTCTCTTCGCCTTCTTTCAAATTTTTACGGTTACTTTGATGAAGGTTGAGGTTACGCCGAAAAAAGTGGAAGTGCCGAGGAGTTTCGTGGATGAAGAAATGCATCAGATCGAGATTTGATTTTCTTTTCACCTATTTGCTATGTTTTTTTAGGTTATTATGTTTTAACATTCAAAACTGTGGTGGCGGTAATGGGTTCAAGAACGTGAAAGTTAGGGTTTTGATTTTGTGATTAGGTTTTTATGGTGCAGGAGGAGATTTTTGGCTATGTTCTTCTTCTCATGGAGGTGCTTTTTATTTGCTTCATCCTTACAACCTGTATGTTTGAATAGTTTTATTCGTCATTTTTCGATCTTGTGTTAGAAACTCATTTATTAGATTTATCATTTACATTACATATTGTATTGTTCAATATACATTTTATGTGATTTATTTCCTCTTGACTTTGATTTTTTTATGACATTTTTGCATTTCTAGGACAATGTCCTAAATCAAATTATTTGGTTCATGTTTTGTTTGTGTCTCTGGATATCAGGGGTGCGGAGAGTGAAATCACTGCAATTTTCAAGGGCCTTGACAGTACCCGAAGGTCGCAATATTATATCCTGAATTTACGATAAATAAAAATGTAGATAAGTTGTTTATTCGAACTTATCTACTTTTGTCAAAGCTGAATTTTATCATGTTAACATATGCTTGGATTTGATATTTGTGCTGACATGATGGTTGGTGAAATGAGTTTAATTTTGTTCGGACAAATTTGTTGTGGAGGTCGCAGAGATGTGGTTTATGCATGATAGATGTTTGTATTAAGGTCGCAGAGATGTAAAAAATAAAAACTATGATGTCGGTGTTTAAATCACAGTCACAGTGTTATATGAACATCTATTTAGGACAACAAAATCAGTCAACTTTTCAAATGATTAATATTTCAGGCACCTTATATATTTTTTTATATATGACTGAAAGAGTGTTGATTCATATTTGAGTTGGAAAAGCTTATCATTTGCATCTCTTCCTTTAAATGCATAAATACATATGTATTAACTGCAAATGTAAATGTCTTACTGTGATACATTTATGAAAAAAAGCAAAATCAGTCTGCAGTTGACTAACATCTTAGTGGCTATTTAAGTTCAACTGCATCAGTTTGCAACCTAATTGAACCAGGTTGTAAACTATTCAGCTACATCATGCAAAATCCCTCACTGCCAAGTCAGTTGAAATTGAACCATGTTGATCAATTTCTAACTATCATATTTACATGTATGAAATACTTATTTTTGCAATCAACTACTCATTATAAACTTTTTTTTTGAAGTGTGGTCTTATTATAGATTAAACCATGGAAAATGGTAACTTGTTTCAAATACCCAGAAGAAGTATATCGTATTCTCAGTTAACCAATTTGTCTAAGCTGGCGTGTACATCACGAGAATAAAATTATATATAGACCACACCATTGTAATTTGCTTTGTGATGAGATGTTGAAGATTTTAAATATACTCATCTTATGCTCACTCTTTTATTTTATGATTATTTTAAATATACATAACTTTTAAACTTTTGTCAAATATATTTAAAATATAATAATTTAAATAGTTTATTTGAGAATGATGTGTATTAATTAAAAATGTTTCTTTTAATAAAAAATAAGATTAAATATAATTCAAATATTTATGTATGGGAATAATTTTATTATTAATTCAAATATTTTTAATACAAGAAAAATATTTATGTACCGTTAGAAGGGACTTCTATAAGGTTGTTAAGTTAAAAGATATACAAAGGTAAAATTGGTATTTTTTAATAAAATGTGGGATATATGAATAGATGTAAGGGTATGAGTTAAAATTTTCACATCATCGTCAACTTTTGTGTTGCTTTTTGATTTTCTATTTTCTGAAAATCTTATAGCATTGTTTTTTCATCACTCAAAATTTTAAGATATATTTTAACCTATTATACGATCCTTGTAATCTTGGTGGATCAGTGGAATGCTTACGTTCAATATCATTCCCCTCCCCTCGTTTAAAATGGTCCTACTCCTATATATATATGTAACATTTTCCTAACAAGGTTGGTGTAGCAGCTAACAACTTTAAGCTCAAAAGCATTCCCCTTTAATTATCTTTTACAAAACCAAACAATAACATGAAACAAAAAGCACATCTTAAAATAAACCATCATCTATTTACATCCATATGATACTTTCTTTTATTTTTAAGAAAAATAATCATTTCTGTCTATTCTTACAAGGACCATAAGATTTACTACAATAAACAAAATACACAAAATTTAAAATGCTCAAAGCACAAATAAAACTATAATAGTAATCATAGTGACCCTTATTTATGTTATTTGCAACCCAACTTTCATTCCCTAAACTTCCACTGACTCTATCAACAATACTCAAAATAAAACTTGCAACCAAATTTGCAACAGAAATTCCAAGTCCACCAAGAGTAGAAGCCACACTAGACATAGATGGAGGCAACTCATTCAGAAAAAACTCAGTTTGTCCTACTACACCGGCTACGTCGGCCAATCCATCGATGATTTGGCGCGGCAACAGCCACATTGCAGACATATTCACCATGGCTTCCGGTTGCTCCAAATAGCCTTGGTTGATCGCCATTCTGCGTCGAATATTCTCTACAATAGCAAGCGATGCAATTGAAATGCAACAAGAAAATAGACTAACTCCCATTTTTTGTTTTGCGCCTAAGCATGTCGCATGTCCTCGTATCTTCGATGACAAAGGGACCAGAACTCGGTCGTAGAGTATAACCCAAAATATTAATGATAACATCATAAATGTACCGAAGGAGGCTGGAGGGATTTTGAAATTTGAACCAATTTGGCAGTTCATGGAGGTAGCTTCTAGTACAAGAAACGAACCTTGACTCGTATTTACTGTCATCATGATTCCTGTTGTCCAAATTGGTACTATCTTAACAAGTGCCTTGAAATCTTCAACTTGATCAATTGTGCAAAGATTCCATGGTTTCAAAGCGCTTCCGTTCGGTGTTAGATCTTCTAAGGGATTTCTCATTATGCATGCTTTGTTGAGAAACCTGTTCAATAAGTTACTGCTTTAGCTTCTTCTATTTATTCTATCCAAAACATTATCATAAACGAGACTATGTAACAAATTGTACCTTAATTTCTCAGTTGGTACTAGTAGATTGGAATCCTTGTCATGATGGTAGATACTACCATTCACATTCACATTCGCATCCCCTTGTGGTAACTGCAAGAGTCTGTTTCTGTAAGAAGCTACAACAACTTGTGCTAAACTACTTAGAATGTTCCTCTTAGCCTTAACCATTACATAAAATGGAGTAGCTAAGTAAAATGATAATGTAGCTGTAAACATTAAGATAACAGGAACAGCGAATCCTACTGTCCATCCCATGTTATCTTGAACATAGACAACAACACTTAATCCTAAGAGCGTCGACACTCCCGCAGCAGCATAGTACCAGCTTAAGTAGCCATCTTTGATTCCTGCATTATCGTGTCTGCTTAATTGATCAAGACCAAAGGCCAAAGAGGAAGATCTTATGCCGCCAGCTCCAATGGACATGAGAGCAAAAGAAGAATGCAACATCAAAAGCTGGATTGTTGTAGGGGAGTTACAGTTGTTGCTACACATAGGTCTTGATAGTGGGATGATAGTTGTTAACCATAGAAGAATCATTCCCTCCATAACCCCAACGTAGACAAGGGAGCGCCGAAAAAAAAAAAAAAAATTTGATATCAGAGTCTATCTAACGGGTAAGACTAAGAGTATACAAGAAGTTAAAAGAAAGAAAAATACGAGAAGGCTTGAAAGAGAACCGAACGCAATGACTGAATATCGACCGAAATAAGAGTCAGCAAGAAAAGCAGCAATGAGGGGAGTGAAATTGGTGGCAGCAGACCATAGGAAGATAAAATGAGTAGCTTCAGCTGTGTGCATATTATACTCTTTAGTCAAGTACATTATCATATTCGGCATTAATCCAATACTTGCGAGTCTCTCAAATGCCTCATTAGCTGCAAAACCAACAATTATTAAGAATAATGAGTAAAGTTTGTTAATAAATGATAGAATTAGTGAAGAGATGAAAATGATTACCTATGATAAAAGGTAAGGTTCTAAAACCACCTTTGTTGTTGTTGTTGACAACAATGCCATTGGAGTTGTGCTCCTGGTTTAGAAGAGGTTCTTGTTTTTCTGTCATTTTCTCGATTAACTTGTGTTTGGTTTGTAAAAGATGATAAGATATAAAAGCAATAATAATATGGAAAGGTGGTGGGGGTTTGTAAAGAACTAGTATAATTTTGTTGGAGTTGATGATTTGATACTAACAGTAGAACGTGTGACGCACTAGGAAATCTAAGTATAGGAAATGTTTGTATTTCTAAATTTCACAATTTAAAAATGAATATATTAGATGTCCCCCGTGAGTTCAAATTTGCACCTCTGGAATTAGAATCAATATGAGCGAACAAACCCATGGTTAGAAACAATAGTTTTCCAACAAATCTGCCATTTTAGATGGCAGGAATAGAGATATTTGGAATAAACAAATGTATGTCATCTTCATTTTCCAAGATGTAACAGATGTTTTAGATGATTGTCTTGAACCATAAATGGGCATCTTTTCTACCAACTAAGTTAAAGAGGACCCACAATAATACAAATGGGATAAGTCCGTTAGCACTTTTCGAGAAAAAGAAAATTTTATCTACTAACCCTACATTAAACTCCATACCTCCTACATATTTAAAAATTTTCAATTTTATTTTTATTTATTTTTAATTATATTTTTCCTACATATTTAAAAATTTTCAATTTTATTTTTATTTATTTTTAATTATATTTTTCCTACATATTTAAAAATTTTCAATTTTATTTTTATTTATTTTTAATTATATTTTTAAAAAAAAATTGGAATACCAAATATTTCAAATCAATAATACTCTTGTTATTTTCGGAGTGTATTTATAATTTTTTTTAACGGAAGTAACACCCTTATTACTTCCGAAATGTATTCTTTTTATTTTTTTCTCAATCAGAATTATTATTTCCGGAGTGTATTTTTTTTCTCAACCGGGAGTAACACCCTTGTTACTTCCGGAATGTATTTTTTTTTATTTTTTAATTTTATTTTTCACTTTAGTTAAGAAACATGAATGTTTATTTTATGATATGCAGCAAAGAACAGACAAATGTAGATACAATAAATATATATATTCTCAACTATAGAAAAAATTTCTACAAGAGAAAAAACGACTAGATGGATTATGGAGATTGGACTCAGAATTAAAATTGTTGTTATAATAATTTGTTTCTTCCTTTTTTACCGTGTTCAAGAACTTGTCATTTTTCTGTATCTACTACTTGTGATTTTGCTTCTTTCTTTATTATTACTACATTTTTAAGGGGAAATTTTGACTTGGATGTAAGAGCAATTTAACCACTGATTTTGGACTATATTATTTATATAAGGATATTTTTGTTCAAAATATTTTTACATAGGAATATGAGTATAATTGAAAGATATGGGGTGAATTTTTCTTCGGTTAGTGTTGAACAAATGTACGGTGAAACATACATAAAATATCTGTTTCGTACCATCAATTAGAGGAGTAGGGTCGCACAGGGTCTCACATTTAGTGGGGCCTCAATTTTCAATTACTACCTAGATGGTTTTTTTTCTTAAAATAATTTTTCAATCCTTCAATTCCGGGTACTCATGAAGAATAGGATTGCAACTTTTATTTTATTTATGGGAAAGACTAATATGAGCCTTAATGACATGTATTAATAATTTATTTATAGAAAAAATTTCTTGAAATATGTGTGGTTAATTTTTTAAAATTTTAAATATAATTTAATTGTATTTAATATTTACTAATTATATATTCTAAAAACTCTAAAAACACATGTTAGCATGATTCTTTATTTATTTATTGATGTACACGTGAACATTATTCATATTTAAAATACATTTTATTTATGCATGTCAATTCTATATTCTAACATTAGTTTGACTTTTTTTCTATCCATCCACATCTCTAATTATAAAATTATCTTTTAAATTTTTTATTTATCAATTTTTATAAATTAGACCTGTTATCATACTTATATTTTTATAATAATTGTTTTATTATTTTTTTTAATAAAAATTATATGTTTATTTTTCTTTTCTATTTTGCAAATTGAAAGAAATATTGCAACAAAAAAAATGAAAAGTTACGAGACTGATGATGACAAAAACAGTTGTAAAAATAATATATATTATTCACTTTTTTCTTTGTTATTAATTAAATTAACAGCCCTTCTATTTTTAAAAATACATATTATCAACTCTTTGTAATACTCATGGAGTAGATAAGTGACTCTTATGTCAAAGATAGAAATAGTATATGTTAGGACATAATCTTCTACATTATTTGATTAAATAAAAAATTAAAAAAGGTTTAAATTTTTTTAATTATTTTTGGCATAGTAAATATATTAATAATTATCTTGACAAAAAAATATTAATAATTATAAAACTAAAAACAATATTTGTTATATTTTATGGTCTTTTTGTATGCATTATTGATGAATTCCCTTAAAAAAAATATTAGAATGATGACATTTTTTTAGATAGATAGAGATTGTATTTACTTGAAGTTGTATTTTTAACATCATTGACGTGACTCTGTTGAAAGCACAAATAAGTAAGAGTTTAATTGTCGATCCACATGAGTAAGGGTTTAATTGTCGATCCACAGAGATTGTTTTATGATATTTATGCCGTTCTACAATTGCTTAAGTTTTAGACTTAATGGTAACAAAAGGGGTTTTAGTGTTTGTATCGAAAATAAACTTGTTCATTCAAATAAATTCTAAGAGTTAAAAGTATTGGTTTGTAAAAGATTCTTAAAAGCATATGTCAAAGTTAGGGTTTGATAGGTTTATTTGCATATATAGTTTTGATCAAAAGATAAACTCATTTCAACAATGAACACATTCACAATATCCTCTCATAATGTTTATTTCTAACACAAAATGTGAGCTTTACCATTTTGATCCATTGATGATTTCTCACTCAATCTATCAAAATGGTAACATTTAGGTTCAATACAAAGTGAACTCCAAAGCCCATAACTATCTCTAGCTTATGGTATTTGGCCATATCTCTCAATCATGAAGCAACACAAAAGAGTTTGTCATAAAAATCAAAGCTTTCATCATATATTCATCATCAAGAGTTTATACAAAAGGATCAAGACATATACATACAAAAATAAAACCCATCTACCTTCTAACCTTGACATACTATGGGTTTAGCTTTCCATTTTCATGGAAGCTTCCAACAAAAGATGAAGATGAAGAAGATGGGGGCATTAATAACAATGTCTTGACTTTAAATGCACCCAATCTTCTTAGAACAAAGTGAAAAAGTGTTTAAGGAATATTAAGGTCAAGTCTCCAAAGTTACATGTCAAACTACCGTCAATTTTCATTTGATTTACATTATCGCTTCAATTGACCACAAAACATACTTTAATTCAAAATTTGAATCACTTTTCAATATCTCTCTCCTCTTTCTCTTTCTCTCTCTTCCCTCTCTCACACTTTACTGCTGCAAATATTTTCTTTCTTTAGATTGAAACCCACTATTTCTTTTCTCTCTCTCTCTCTCTCTCTCTTTCTTTCTCTCTCTCTCTCTCTCTCTCTCTCTCTCTCTCACACACACACACACACACACACACTCCAACTGCATCAATTCTCTCTCTCTCTCTCTCTCTCTCTCTCTCTCTCTCTCTCGTCCAAGTTCTTCTTCTCTCTTCCCACTCTTCCTCTTCTTTCTTCTCTCTTCCCTCTCTTCGCCTTCTTTCAAATTTTTACGGTTACTTTGATGAAGGTTGAGGTTACGCCGAAAAAAGTGGAAGTGCCGAGGAGTTTCGTGGATGAAGAAATGCATCAGATCGAGATTTGATTTTCTTTTCACCTATTTGCTATGTTTTTTTAGGTTATTATGTTTTAACATTCAGAACTGTGGTGGCGGTAATGGGTTCAAGAACGTGAAAGTTAGGGTTTTGATTTTGTGATTAGGTTTTTATGGTGCAGGAGGAGATTTTTGGCTCTGTTCTTCTTCTCACGGAGGTGCTTTTTATTTGCTTCATCCTTACAACCTGTATGTTTGAATAGTTTTATTCGTCATTTTTCGATCTTGTGTTAGAAACTCATTTATTAGATTTATCATTTACATTACATATTGTATTGTTCAATATACATTTCATGTGATTTATTTCCTCTCGACATTGATTTTTTTATGACATTTTTGCATTTCTAGGACAATGTCCTAAATCAAATTATTTGGTTCATGTTTTGTTTGTGTCTCTGGATATCAGGGGTGCGGAGAGTGAAATCACTGCAATTTTCAAGTGCCTTGACAGTACTCGAAGGTCGCAATATTATATCCTGAATTTACGATAAATAAAAATGTAGATAAGTTGTTTATTCGAACTTATCTACTTTTGTAAAAGCTGAATTTTATCATGTTAACATATGCTTGGATTTGATATTTGTGCTGACATGATGGTTGGTGAAATGAGTTTAATTTTGTTCGGACAAATTTGTTGTGGAGGTCGCAGAGATGTGGTTTATGCATGATAGATATTTGTATTAAGGTCGCAGAGATGTAAAAAATAAAAACTATGATGTCGGTGTTTAAATCACAGTCACAGTGTTATATGAACATCTATTTAGGACAACAAAATCAGTCAACTTTTCAAATGATTAACATTTCAGGCACCTTATATATTTTTTTATATATGACTGAAAGAGTGTTGATTCTTATTTGAGTTGGAAAAGCTTATCATTTGCATCTCTTCCTTTAAATGCATAAATACATATGTATTAACTGCAAATGTAAATGTCTTACTGTGATACATTTATGAAAAAAAGCAAAATCAGTCTGCAGTTGACTAACATCTTAGTGGCTATTTAAGTTCAACTGCATCAGTTTGCAACCTAATTGAACCAGGTTGTAAACTATTCAGCTACATCATGCAAAATCCCTCACTGCCAAGTCAGTTGAAATTGAACCATGTTGATCAATTTCTAACTATCATATTTACATGTATGAAATACTTATTTTTGCAATCAACTACTCATTTTAAACTTTTTTTTTGAAGTGTGGTCTTATTATAGATTAAACCATGGAAAATGGTAACTTGTTTCAAATACCCAGAAGAAGTATATCGTATTCTCATTTAACCAATTTGTCTAAGCTGGCGTGTACATCACGAGAATAAAATTATATATAGACCACACCATTGTAATTTGCTTTGTGATGAGATGTTGAAGATTTTAAATATACTCATCTTATGCTCACTCTTTTATTTTATGATTATTTTAAATATACATAACTTTTAAACTTTTGTCAAATATATTTAAAATATAATAATTTAAATAGTTTATTTGAAAATGATGTGTATTAATTAAAAATGTTTCTTTTAATAAAAAATAAGATTAAATATGATTCAAATATTTATGTACGGGAATAATTTTATTATTAATTCAAATATTTTTAATACGAAGAAAATATTATCATTGATTCAAATATTTTTATAAATATTATAGAAATAAAATTAATATTTATATACGAGATAAAAAATACATTGTTGAAAGAAATATTTGTATATACAAGAATAACTTTACTGCTTATGTAAAATAATTTTTCTAAAGTATTTTTATTTTTCTTTTTAAAATATGAATTTTTTTTATAAATAATTAACATTGTAAAATAATTTTGTTTTTCTTATTAATATTTTTATTGTATTTTAAAAGCATAAGTGTGAGTACCACAACAGTACCGTGCGAACGCACGAGTTATCATACCAAAATGAATTCACGGGTAATCAGGTCAAAATAAATTTGAATGCACAAGTAATATACCAGTACCGTGTGAATGTACAGGTAACCATGTCAAAATTTGTGTGAACACACAAGTTCTTGTTGAGTATCATGTGAACACACGGGTAACCATACCAAAATCCTTGTGAAAGCACGAAATATTACTTTTTTTTTTTTTTACAATTAAAGAAATTAAACGTAAATATGTTTAATCTCATGGGTAACCATTTCAAAATGCGAGACGCACGGGTAACCATTCCAAAATCAGTGTGAGCGCACGAGTTATTATATTTTGAGTGGAAAAAACTCGTCCTAAAGCACGAGTAACACACCGTGTGAACGCACGAGAACAACTTTACATTAAAATATTTTTAAAAAAATTATCAAAACATAAATAATATTTTGATTCAATTATTTTTATATACGGGATCAATTAATTAAAATACATTGTTGATTAAAATATTATTGTATAGGGAAGAAAATACTATCGTTAAAAAGGGACAATTTACTATTTTTTTTATCAAAACAAAAATAATATTTATATACGGGAAAAAAGACATTGTTGATTAAATTATTTTTTTATATATATTACTATTTAAATTTATATTTACTATAACTCTAATATTTTAATATTTACAATTTTTTTCATATATGATATATTTACGGTACATACAAGAATCCGTGCAGACGTACGGGTTTTCCACTAGTTTATCATCAAAAATTAATAATATTGAGTTTTCTTGTCTTTTATATAAGAATCTAACTTCAACATTAGAACAAGGCTTCTATATTGTTTAAGATGGCCCTGCAATCGATATACACACTACAACAAACAAGACCTTAGACAGCGCTTTAAAGCGCTGTCTAAACCTCCGCTGCTAAAGGTTTAGACAACGCTTTTTTAAATCTTAAAAGCGCTGTCTAAGCCCCCCACCTTAGACAGCGCTTTGGCCAAAAGCGCTTTATAAGCCCCTCTTATTTTAAATTTTTTAGGTATACCTTAGACAGCGCTTTTGAAAAGCGCTGTCTAAGCCCCCCCCCTTAGACAGCGCTTTGGCCAAAAGCGCTTTCTAAGCCCCTCCATTTTAATTTTTTTAGGTATACCTTAGACAGCGCTTTTCAAAAGCGCTGTCTAAGCCCCCCCCCCTTAGACAGCGCTTTTGCCAAAAGCGCTTTCTAAGCCCCCCCTTAGACAGCGGTTTTTACAAAAGCGTTGTCTAAGGTATACGAAATTTTTTGCAGCTTTTGTTTTAAACCACATTTTTTCCAGGTTTATAAACCAGAATTTCTACCTGTTTTCAACCAGATTTTGGCAGACAATTATCACATTTTATATATGCCATTTCAAACCATTTTGGCCTTTTTTCTACCAATTTTTGGCTAACAAATATATATATATATATACCAATTCAAACCAATTTTGCCTTAAATGTATCAAAATATATACAAATTTATGTACACATTTACAAGTCATTACATATACTACAAATGTACAATATAATTACACAAATTTATGAACTAATATTGAGCTCTATCATGAATTGACACCACTCCTCTTTGATTTCGTCCACTTAATCCTTTGTATAAAATGCACACTTGAATTCATCAAAGTACTACATAATAATATAACATAGTTTGAATTAATTTCAACTATTTAATTATATGAGATATGTGTAAATATAAAAATAACTCATAAGTTAGAAATACATACATCGGTGGGAATCTCTAATCGGCCCAAAACAAGAGTATCTCGCATAAACCTCAACATGAAATACCCGCAATCTATTTGATTACGTTGTTGAGGACACTACATATGAAAAAAAAATATGGATTATAAATCCTAAGTTTTATCAAATGTCATCACTAATATAATAAAAAATGTGGTAATTAAAAATATACCGCCACTTTAATCCATGTAATGGAGTTGGCGCCCCTCCTTGAGGTTTGGATATCTCGTTGAGCCCGAAAAGCTTGTAGGATGCTAATAAAATAAAAATGAAGCAATTAGAACAATTCACATAAACTAAGAAATTTTTTGAACATTCTCACTTACGTGTCAATTAGGACCTTCATATCCGGGTATGTTGTCCAATCATTTCCTAACGAGTCAAGATAATACACAATTTCTCGGATAGGATTGATTGCGAGCAACAACCAATGTCCACTGTAATGATAAGGCAAATGTTAGATGGTAACTTGGAAAATAATTATAATAGATGAATTTAGAATGAAATTCTAACCCGGTATTAAACAGTATAAAAAACAACTTCTCCGCATCTTTATTGTCCATGAGGATCCGAAGAACGTACTCCGTCACGGTATCCGGTCTACTTAAGATTAAACCTAAGTTGACGGTCGCGGGTGCTAAGAATCCGAATGACACGTCCAAACCATTGGGGCGCATCAATTTGTCATACAAAAACCTAATATAAAAACATCATTAACATTACACACCTCTTCCTTGGACCAATAGACATCTAATATGATGCCTCGAGATCTTCCTTGGACCACCCTTCTCATTACTGTGATGCCTCTTCGAATTTCTTCTTTCGCGGATACTTTTTTACTAACTTCCTCATGTTGGTCATCAGCCATGTCTAACCTGTAATAAACCAAGGAAACCATCAAATATCAAATATAACTTATAATCAAAGCAATTGAAAACAAAAAAATAAAGAAATCATGCATTATCAGATATAACTTATAATCAAAGCAATTGAAAACAAAAATATAACGAAATCATGCATTATCAGATATAACTTATAATCAAAGCAATTGAAAACAAAAAAATAAAGAAATCATGCATTATCAGATATAACTTATAATCAAAGCAATTGAAAACAAAAATATAATGAAAACATGCATTATCAGATATAACTTATAATCAAAGCAATTGAAAAAATAAAATAAAGAAACCATGCATAATTTACCTAAGTCACTAACATCTCTTTCTTTTCTTTGTTGGAATATTAATCACTTGTTTCTTAGCAATGCGTACGGATGAATTGATCCAAATTCCCTCATTATGATCATTTCTTATATATGACTCATCCGGTATAAGATCCTCAACTTCATCATTTCTATTCAACTCATTCCGTCTAATGCATGACTCATTCTCAACATCAATATCACATTGATCGACACCGCTATCATCAGTCACTTTGTTAGAGAAAAGCACTATAAACCATTTTGTACTCTTCGGGTCATTCACATAGAACACTTGTTTAGCTTGAGATGCTAGAATAAAAGGTTCATCTTTGTACCCCACCCTAGTAAGATCAACTTGCAAAAATCCAGACTTATCCATTCGTATGCCACTACTATTCACCCACTTGCAACCAAAGATGGGAATCTGAAACTTCTCGTAATCAAACACCCAAATGTGCTCAATAACTCCAAAATATGACAAATTTGCATATTTGGGGTTTAAGTCCTTCATACTTGATATATGCATTGCTTCAGCTAGCACGGTGACACCACTATTTTGCATAGTACTCTTATCATCTTGTTCTTTGGTATAAAATGTGTATCCATTAATTGAATATGCGCTATGAGAAAACACATGCAAACTTGGACCATATGCCAAACATCTCAACCTTTCTGTTACCGAAGAAGGATCTGAAGAGCGCTTCAAATAAATATGATCCTTCAACCATTGTATGAAACTTTGATTGTGCTCTATAACTATCCAATTTTCATTTCTGTTCGGATTTAACCTTCGGAGTACATCCTTGTGCATTTCAACATATGGCTCAACCTCATTATTATTGTGCAGAACATACAAATGAACTTGATCCCGTTCATCCCTTGATATTGTCACAATTTTATTCCCAATTAATTTTTTACCTTCCATTTTGTCGAAAATCTGAGCTCTGGGGAGTCCAATCGATTGAACGTTAGACAAATATTCAGTACAAAACTCAACAGCTTCTTCAACAATGTATCGTTCAACAATACAACCCTCTGGTCGACTTCGGGATTTCACGTACCCTTTTAATATTTTCATATACCGTTCAGCAGGGTACATCCATCTCATATAAGCTGGTCCACACAACTCTGTCTCTTTCACAAGATGAACAACTAAATGAACCATTATGTCAAAAAAAGACGGAGGAAAATACATTTCAAGCTCACACAAGGTAATTACAATCTCTTTTTGTAGTGTTGGTAAGATCTCGGGATCGATCACCTTACTACAAATTGACCTAAAGAAAAAACACAATTTAGTTATGGCACTTCTTACTTTTTCTGGCAAAATAGAACGTATACCTATCGGTAGAAAATGTTCCATTATAACATGGCAATCATGTGTCTTTAAATTCTTAAACTTGAGGTCTTTCATAGAAACAAGTCTTCTGATATCAGATGAGTATCCTTCTGGAACCTTAACTTCACTCAGAGACTTACACAATTTTTTCTTCTCCTTTCTAGATAAAGTAAAAGCAGCAGGTGGTAGATATGTTCGTCTTCCTTTCTTCACGGGTGCTAATTTAGTTCTCATTCCCATTTTTAACATGTCCTCCCTTGCTTTAAGGCCATCCTTAGACTTGCCTTTTATATTGAGTAATGTACCGATAACACTTTCAAATACGTTTTTTTCAATATGCATAACATCGAGAAAATGTCTCACGTACAAAGACTTCCAATATGGCAATTCAAAAAATATTGACCTTTTCTTCCACCCACCTTTCACAATCTTATGTGCAAAAGGCTTGCCAAACTCAGTACGCACATCTTTCACCTTTTCAAAAACTTGTTCACCTGACAATGCGGGTGGAGCTCTACGATGTTCGGTGTCTCCATTGAATGCTTTTCTCCACCCACGGTAGTGATGTTTAGAATGTAAGAATCTACGATGACCGAGAAACACATTCTTCTGGCAAAGTTCCAATCGAATCGTATCGGTTCTGTCTTCACAAACAGGACACACACGTTGACCTTTAATGCTATACCCAGATAGATTCCCGTATGCTGGAAAATCATTAATTGTGCCAAACAACATCGCCCTCAAATTGAAACTTTCTTTCCTATATCCATCATAAACCTCCACACCGTTCTCCCACAAAATCTTTAAATCTTCGATCAGAGGTGTCAAGTATACGTCTATGTCATTCCCTGGTTGTTTAGGCCCAGAGATTAACATAGATAACATCATGTACTTACGCTTCATACATAGCCACGGAGGTAGGTTATAAATCATAAGAATCACAAGCCATGTGGTATGTGAGATACTTTGAAGACCATGTGGGTTCATTCCATCAGTAGATAATGCCAATCGAAGGTTTCTTGCTTCTGATCCAAACTCAGGATAATCATTATCAATCTTCGACCACTGTGGTGAATCAGCCGGATGCCGATACTTTCCATCAATAATTCTTTCATCTGCATGCCAAGTAAGATGTCTTGCATCGGTTTCACTACGAAACATGCGCCTAAATCTCGTAATTATCGGAAAATACCATAAGACTTTTGTGGGAGATAATCTTTTCTTATATCGAGACAAACCGCATTTAGGGCACTCAGTTAACGTTGCATATTCGTTACGAAACAAAATGCAATTGTTAGGACAAGCATGTATCTTATCATAGCTCATGCCAATAGAGCACAACATTTTTTTTGCCTCATAGGTTCGATTAGGAAGAACATTATCATCCGGTAGCATTTCTCTCATAAGGGCCAACAACTCTGTGAAACTTTTATCCGACCATCCATTGCCCGCCTTTAAGTTGTACAACTTTAATACCGCAAAAAGTCTTGAGAATTTAGTGCAACCTTTGTACAACGGTTTCTCTGCATCGCTTACCATCCTCTCAAACATTTCAGGACAATCATGAAGATCTTCTTCCAGTGCTTCTACAATCTCTTCAACTCGATCACAATTGTATGTTTCCGTGTCTTTGTCGTATGAAGCATAGGTCGTATTACTTTTTCCACTCGATTCAACATTCTCGTTAATATTCTCACCATGAAATATCCAACACTGATAACTTTGATCAATTCCATGCCTCAGCAAATGCGATTTCAATCCATGTGCGTCAACCTTACCAATATAACAACAACGCAAGCAAGGACAATGCATTCGTCTGGGGTTTTCAGCGTGTTGAACAACATACTTAACGAATTCCGCAACCCCACTCTCGTACTCTTTGGTCATTCGATCGGCACAGATCCATGTTTTATCCATGGTTTTCCTACTTATTAAAGTAAACAATCAATCCAGACGAAAATACATAACTAAGGTAGTATCTTTGAATATCCTAACAATTTTAAAGTTCAATTCATTTTAAACTTCAAAAACGTATACATAACCAATGTTAATATAAACTTCAATAACGTATCCGATACGCCAATATACCAACTTTAATTACCTCATCACTTTCATTTTTTATATTACAAGAATCAAACTTTTTCTATTATAATATACCTATAACTATACCTATAACACGTTAATTTTTCTATAACTAACTTTAATTTTCTATTAGAATATACCTATAACTATACCTATAACTATACTTATAAACATTTTCTATTACAAACATTTTTGTATTACAACATTTTTCAAGGAAGAACATTTTTCTATTACAACATTATTACTTATCAAACATAACAACTTTAATTACCTCATCACTTTCATTTTTTCTATTACAAGAATCAAACTTTTTCTTCCATTACTTTTCTCTTATAAACATTATTCTATTATAAACATTTTTCTATTATCAACATTATTACTTATCAAACATAACTACAACAATGTACCTTATGAATCAAAGCAACTAAAACAAAGGATAATACACTAAACTCAGTTTTTATGAATCAAAACAACAATGTACCTTCTAAACTCAATTTTTATGAATCAAAACAACTTAAACAACAATAATACACTAAACTCAGATTTTATGAATCAAAACAACTAAAATAAAGGATAATACACTAAACTGAGTTTTTATGAATCAAAACAACAATGTACCTTCTAAAATCAATTTTTATGAATCAAAACAACTTAAACAAGAATAATACACTAATTGAAACGAAGTTACTGTGTTCAAGAAACGAAAAATCAAGAAATGACCAAACATACCGCAAGAATGAAGAACGAAGTCAAACGAAGAACGAAATCAAGAAATGATCAAACGAAGTCACTGATTCTTCAAACACGTTCACTGATTCTTCAAACACGTTCAAGTTCGCTTCTACTGTGTTTCGCTGTTAGGGTTTCTTTCGCAGGAGGGAAAACAAAAGAACAGAGAACGAAAATAGAAGTCTGAAATTTTATTTTAATTAGACCTTAGACAGCGCTTTTGGGGAAAGCGCTTTCTAAGGTATGCATTAGACAACGCTTTCCAAAAGCGCTTTCTAAACCCCCCCCCCCTTAGACAGCGCTTTTGGTTTTATTTATTTTTTAATTTAAAAACTTTAAACAGCGCTTTATCAAAAGCGCTGACTAAGGTATATATTTAAAAGCGCTTTCTAAAAGCGCTGTCTAAGGGGGGGTCTTAGACAACGCTGTCTAAGACCCCCCCTTAGACAACGCTTTCATTATTTTTTTGGAACATTTTCCGTGTTTTATTTTAATTTTAACCTTAGACAGCGCTTTCATTTAAAAGCGCTGTCTAAGATGCGCTGTTAAAAAACATTTTTGGCGTAGTGACAATTGTCTTAATCAATTAGTTTTCTCTCACAATCAAGATGTAAGAATAATTTTCAATGATGGTCTTGAACTTTTGACAACAAATTCTAGAGAGGCACATAATACTTCAAAAAGAATTAAAAAAGAAAGATCATAGGGTATTTTTTTTTACATACATGAGTGTGTTAATACGAAGGTGTTTAAAAAAATTGTAGAAGAAACAAATATCAAAAGGAGTTTGTGACATGCTAGTGAAGTAATATGTTGGTGATGCAAATGTAAAAATGGTTTGTCAATCACTGAGAAAGTAGTATGAAATGCTCTAAATGAAGATTTATGAATCAATATCTGACTTTTTTCTAAGATTAGTAACACTAACTAATCAGATGAAGAATTCAAGAGAGACAATATCTGAACAACTAATAGATGAGAAGTTGTTGAACTCTCTAACTCCCTAGTATGACATAATAGTAGTGACAATGGAGGAAAGATAAATATCTCAGTTGAATGCAAATTGAAGAACTTCAAGGAACTCTCAGAGGGTCGTAAAATGAGAATAACCCAGAGAACCTGAAAAAAGTTTAAACAAGAATTATGTGTTAGAATGTGAAATTTTCATGAAGAAAATGAGAGAGAAGGTGTGTTATCATTGATTCAACTCAAAATGATAAGTCTCTAGATAAATTGGTCTCTGGAGAAGGTCAAAGCCAGATTGGATTTTGATAAGCATACGCAACATAGAAAACATAATCTCTAGAGTATTTTCACATCCATCTATCTCTTCCTCACTAAAGTATAACTCATGCAGGACCATAAAGAAATCTGAGACCAAAAGTTCCTCGTGAACCAAGAAAGGTCTCCTCTAGCCTGGATCCCAAGATATCCTCCCATGTTTATGCCTCCTAATCCCACAAACAATACATTTTTGCATTTGAGAGATAATGAAGAGACTATGATACTTAGAGGAATATTCATTATTCAATGGTCATCCCAAAAGAAGGCATGAAGGCCTGATCCTACCTTCTTAACAAAACCTATCGGGGATCTCACTGTTAAGCACTTTTTATCCATCACATTAATAGCTTCCGTAGCGAGACAAATGCAATCTCTAATGTTACGACCACGAATGAATCCACGTTGCTAGGAAGATATAAGAAAAGGCATGATAGTAGACAACCGTTGCGCCATGATTTTAGTAATAATTTTGAATTTGAAGTTGCAGAGGGAAATGGGTCTAAAAGAATCCATGGAAGTAGAGTTCTGCATTTTTGGAATTAGAGAAATGGTGCTTTCGTTGAAGTTTGGCATGATCCAATCATGTTTGAAAAATTGCCAAACAGCCCCATAAACATCGTTCTTTATAATGTCCCAATAAGAGTGGAAGAAATTGCAGGTGGGGGTGATGATAGGAATGGATCGGACCCCACAAGTGATGATGGGGATGTGTTAGTTAATAGAGATATTATTGGGCCTAAAAAGTTGAGGGTATATGTGAGAAAGAATAGGAAACTCTCCAAATAAATAGGAGTTGATTTAGGCATTATTCTATAGGAGTTAGTTTAGATATTTTCCAAATAAATAGGAGTTGATTTAGGAATTATTCTATAGGAGTTAGTTTAGATATTTCCCAAATAAATAGGAGTTAGTTTAGGTATTATTACTCATATAAATAGGAGTGTATGAGGCAATAGCTAGGCATTGAATACTTTTCTGTTTTTGAATTAAGGGTTTGGGCAGTGAGAGAATTATTCTCTCTGACTGAGGAGCAGTAGCTCTGGAATTTCTGTTACTTTCATATTCATTAATAAAATCATTATCCTTATCATATTATATCCTACCTCTGTTCTATCAATTGGTCCAACCTGCCATTGTTCATGCCCAAAGCTCCTAAGATGGCTGATCGTGTTTCTGCAGTGGAAGAACGGTTGGAAGGTGTTGAGGCTAGCATTGTTGCGTTACGAGAGTTCATTGGTGCTGAGATTCAACGTGCAATGGCTCATCGTGAAGTGTCGCAGCAAAGCAGTGCGACAGTTACCTCACCGTTGGATGAGTTTCGTTTATCTGCGAAAAAGGTGGAGTTGCCGGCATTTACCGGTGACGATCCGGTTGCATGGATCACTCGGGCAGAGACATACTTTGAGGTACAACGAATTTCGCAGGATGTTCGTATTCAGTTGACGAAATTGAGCATGGAAGGTCCTACTATCCATTGGTTTAACCTATGGCATGATTCTACAGAGGAACTGTCATGGGAGAACCTCCGTGAGGCGATGATGGTTCGATTTGGAGGTGGGCGTTTGGAGAATCCGTTTGAGGAATTGAAGGAACTAAAACAATCGGGATCAGTAGAGGAATACATTGCTGAATTCGAATTGTATTCTTCACAGTGTGGTCGTTTGCCAGAACAACAGTTTCTTGGTTATTTCATTGGTGGTTTACGTCATGATATTCGCTCTCGTGTGCGTACCTTCAAGCCGCGTAACCGTTACCTAGCAATGCAATTGGCTCGTGATGTGGAAAGTGAATTTGCAGTGGCTTCTGGACAGGGTTCTGGAGCACGTTACAAACCGGGTCATGGTTCTTGGACAAAATCTCAAAAACCTAATTGGGCTTTTCGCGAAGGGGAAGGGAACGGATCTGCAATTCAGACCCAGACTAACAATTCTTTGGGCAAAACGCGTACTGGTTCGGGTTTTGGATCTCAAACCGGGTCAACACGTCCTACCAATTCTACAGCATCTTCTCGCCCAAATTTAGGTGACAATTCGCGCCGTCAATCTCGTGGTGTTCGCCATCTACCAAGTGCAGAGGTTAATGAGCGTCGTGCGAAAGGACTCTATTTTCGTTGCAACGAACGATGGGATCCTCTCCATCAATGTGCAACAAGACAGTTACGATTGATTATCTTGGGGGATGATGAAATTGTCAACGATGAAGGAGGGATTGTGGTGTTGGAGGCTGCGTCGGAGGAAGAGCTCACACAAGAGGAATTAGAATGTAAAACCATGAGGCTGTTTGGTGTATCCACTAATCCAAATCAGGTCCGAACGATGAAATTGGAGGGATGTTTACAAGGTGCATTAATTCTGGTTCTTATTGACAGTGGAGCCACACATAATTTCATATCCCCTAAGGTGGTTGAAGCCCTGGGATTGCCTATGGTGCCTTCTAATCCTTTGGGTGTTAAGTTAGGAGATGGTCATCGTGTCCTAACTAGGGGTAGATGCAATGGAATTCAGATGAATGTAGGATCAGTGCAGATTTGCTTTGATGCTTATGTGCTGGAGTTAGGAGGTGTGGATTTGATTTTAGGAGTTGTGTGGCTGGAAACTTTGGGGAAGGTGACCATGGATTGGAAAGAAATGTCTATGGTGTTCAACCATAAGGGCAGTATGGTGAAACTACTTGGTTAAGCTGTAGATGATAGGATGGCTACTTTCCAAAGTATTATCACTCCTTCTCGAATGATAGCATGCTGTGAATGGCCTACCTTGATGGAGGTGTTAGGGTCACAGGTGTCGTGTGTCTCTGATCAACAGACTAAGGAGTTGGAAGGATTGTTGGAGCGTTTTGTTATTGTGTTTAAAGAAATCCAAGGTCTTCCTCCGCCAAGAAACACTAGTCATTCAATTGAACTTTTACAGGGTGCTGGTCCGGTAAGTGTGCGACCTTACAGATATCCTCATTTACACAAGGATGAAATTGAAAAACAGATTCAGAGCCTATTGCAACAAGGGGTGGTTAGAAACAGCACCAGCGCTTTCTCTAGTCCCGTCATTTTGGTCAAGAAGAAGGATCAATCTTGGCGTATGTGTGTAGATTATCGTGCACTCAACAAGGTAACAATTCAGGACAAATATCCTATTCCAGTTGTAGATGAATTGTTAGATGAGTTACATGGTTGTATTTATTTCTCTAAGCTTGATCTTAAATCTGGTTATCATCAAATTCGTATGAAGGAAGAGGATATTCATAAAACTGCTTTTCGGACTCATGAGGGTCACTATGAGTTTTTGGTAATGCCGTTTGGCCTCACCAATGCTCCTGCAACTTTTCAATCGGTGATGAATGCAATTTTCAAGCCCTTTCTAAGGAAGTTTGTCCTGGTGTTTTTTGATGATATCCTAGTATACAATAGTAGTTGGGCTGAACATTTACAGCACTTGGAGGTGGTTCTTAATATTCTGAAGCAGCATCAGTTTGTGGCAAATCGGAAGAAATGCACTTTTGGTCAGCACCAAGTGGAATATTTGGGCCATGTCATTTCCATAGCAGGGGTTGCTGTTGATCCTGCCAAGGTTAGCAGTGTGATGCAATGGCCTATTCCTAAGAATGTCAAAGGAGTGCGAGGTTTTTTGGGGTTGACGGGTTATTACCGAAAGTTTATAGCGAACTATGGAAAAATGGCTAAACCCTTGACAGAATTGACAAAGAAGGATGGTTTTAGCTGGAATGCGGCAGCTGCCGAAGCTTTTGAGAAATTGAAAGTAGCTGTTACAACTGCCCCAGTTCTAGCCCTGCCTAATTTCAAGTTCCCATTTGAAATTGAATGTGATGCCTCAGGAAAAGGAGTTGGTGCAGTATTGTTGCAATCAAAGCATCCCATTGCATATTTTAGCAAGGCTTTTGAATCATCTAGGTTATCCAAATTTGCCTATGATAAGGAGTTGATGGCTTTAGTGTTAGCTATTCAACATTGGCGACATTATTTGTTAGGAAGGAGGTTTGTGGTTTATTCTGATCAAAAGAGCCTAAAACACTTGTTACAACAACGTATTACCACCGCAAATCAGCAAGAATGGATGGCTAAGTTATTGGGTTTTGATTTTGAGGTGGTGTACAAGGTGGGAGTGGAAAATAAAGTGGCTGATGCTTTATCTAGACAACATGAGGATGCTGAAATGCAAGCGATTAAATCCTACCCTATTTGGCAGCAGAGCAGCCAACTGCAACAAGAAGTATCAAATGATCCTTTGCTTAAAAATATTGTGGAAACTATTCAAAAGGATCCTAATGCTAAACCTGGTTTTGCTTTAAAAGGTGGCATCTTATTCTACAAAAATAGGTTAGTTA
This sequence comes from Lathyrus aphaca, assembly GCA_963966055.1. Lineage (NCBI taxonomy): Eukaryota > Viridiplantae > Streptophyta > Magnoliopsida > Fabales > Fabaceae > Lathyrus > Lathyrus aphaca. The sequence goes on from OZ014524.1 coordinate 37,001,025, forward strand.
TACCGGCTAACTCACCACTTATTGAAGAGTTACTCAAAGATTTTCATTCTTCTCCGAGTGGGGGTCACTCCGGCTACCTACGGACTTATAGGAGAATGGCAGGAACTTTATATTGGCAAGGGATGATGCGGAGGATGCAAGATTTTGTGAAAGCTTGTGATACTTGTCAACGACAAAAATATGCGGCAACGACTCCTAATGGATTACTACAACCTCTTCCGATTCCGGTTATGGTGTGGAGTGAGATATCCATGGATTTCATCACTTGTTTGCCAAAAAGTAATGGATTTGAAGCTATCTTGGTCGTTGTGGACCGCCTTTCCAAATACAGCCATTTCATTCCTCTTAAACATCCATTTACTGCTTGCTCAATAGCTGCTGTTTTTGTGAAGGAAGTGATTAGATTACATGGAATTCCGGAGTCTATTCTTAGTGATCGTGACCCCTTGTTTGTGAGTATTTTTTGGAAAGAGTTGTTCAAATTAGTAGGTACGGTGCTTAAAATGTCCTCGGCATACCATCCCCAAACGGATGGTCAAACAGAAGTAATTAATCGTTGTTTAGAGGCCTATCTACGTTGTTTTATTGCAGATCAACCTAAGACATGGGCACACTGGATTCCGTGGGAAGAATTGTGGTACAATACCACATTTCATGTGTCTACAGGGTTCACACCTTTTGAGGTGGTATATGGTAGAAAGCCTCCAGTGTTGGTGCACTTTTTGGAGGGCGAAACCAGAGTGTAAGCTGTAGCGCAAGAGTTAAGGGACAGAGACGAGGCATTGCGTCAATTGAAAACTAATTTACTCAAAGCCCAAGAGGACATGAAATACCATGCCGACAAGAAACGCAAGGCAGTGCAATTTGAGGTGGGTGATTGGGTTTTCCTCAAATTACGTCCTCATCGACAACAATCGGTTGTGCAAAGAATCCATCAAAAACTCTCCCCTAGATTTTTCGGACCTTATCAAATCTTGAAGAAGATAGGGCATGTTGCTTATAAGTTGAAGTTACCACCAACATCTAAAATACACCCTATCTTTCATGTGTCGCAATTGAAGAAAGCGGTGGGCAACTATACTGCTACAACTCAGCTACCTATCAGTTTAGAGTCAGAAAAAGGGGACATTACTCCGGCTAAGGTTGTGTCATGGAGGGACAAGTTTGATGGTGGACAACATAAGAGAGAATGGTTGATTCAATGGGAAGGGATGGATGTTGGAGATGTTACCTGGGAAGAGGAACTATTGTTGAAGAGTCAATTCCCTGATCTGCGCCTTGAGGACAAGGCTAATGTTGCAGGTGGGGGTGATGATAGGAATGGATCGGACCCCACAAGTGATGATGGGGATGTGTTAGTTAATAGAGATATTATTGGGCCTAAACAGTGGAGGGTATATGTGAGAAAGAATAGGAAACTCTCCAAATAAATAGGAGTTGATTTAGGCATTATTCTATAGGAGTTAGTTTAGATATTTTCCAAATAAATAGGAGTTGATTTAGGCATTATTCTATAGGAGTTAGTTTAGATATTTCCCAAATAAATAGGAGTTAGTTTAGGTATTATTCCTCATATAAATAGGAGTGTATGATGCAATAGCTAGGCATTGAATACTTTTCTGTTTTTGAATTAAGGGTTTGGGCAGTGAGAGAATTATTCTCTCTGACTGAGGAGCAGTAGCTCTGGAATTTCTGTTACTTTCATATTCATTAATAAAATCATTATCCTTATCATATTATATCCTACCTCTGGACCGGGAGCACTGTGCTTGTTAAGACTGAAAACTGCAGTTCGAATTTCTTCAATCGAAGGAAGACCGATGAAAATGTTGTTCATATCTCCAGAGACAATTGAGGGGATGATTCCGTCAACAATGGAAGTATCAACACTTTCACCTGCAAAACAGAAGAGATTAGTGTAATAATTAACCGCAAGCTGAGCCATACTATCCTGATCCGTAACAATCTGATCGCGATCCGTTAGCATGGAGATCAAGTTTCTGGAACGCTTAACTTTGGAGAACCGATGAAAAAAAGCAGTGTTGCGGTCACCATCCCTATGCCAGTTCAGACCTGATTTTTCTGCCCAGAAACATTCTTCTTGATCAAGCGCTTTCTCAAGCTCCATTTGTAAAAAAAATTCTATAGAGCGAAAGGAGTCCGAAGCACCAACATTGTTGATTTGGTTTTGAACATCCCACAGATTATCTTTCAAGCCTTGGATTCTACTGTTAATGTTGCCAAACTGATTCTTATTCCAATCCTTAAGATGAGATTTGGGGGACTGCAGCTTTTTGGAATAGATGTAAGGGTATGAATTAAAATTTTCACATCATCGTCAACTTTTGTGTTGCTTTTCTATTTTCTATTTTCTGAAAATCTCATAGCATTGTTTTTTCATCACTCAAAATTTTAAGGTATACTTTAACCTATTATACGATCCTTGTAATCTTGGTGGATCAGTGGGAATGCTTATGTTCAATATCATTCCCCTCCCCTCGTTTAAAATGGTCCTATTCCTATATATATATAACATTTTCCTAACAAGGTTGGTGTAGCAGCTAACAACTTTAAGCTCAAAAGCATTCCCCTTTAATTATCTTTTACAAAACCAAACAATAACATGAAACAAAAAGCACATCTTAAAATAAACCATCATCATCTATTTACATCCATATGATACTTTTGCTGACAATCCATATGATACTTTCTTTTATTTTTAAGAAAAATAATCATTTCTGTCTATTCTTACAAGGACCATAAGATTTACTGCAATAAACAAAATACACAAAATTTAAAATGCTCAAAGCACAAATAAAACTATAATAGTAATCATAGTGACCCTTATTTATGTTACTTGCAACCCAACTTTCATTCCCTAAACTTCCACTGACTCTGTCAACAATACTCAAAATAAAACTTGCAACCAAATTTGCTAAAGAAATTCCAAGTCCACCAAGAGTAGAAGCCACACTAGACATAGATGGAGGCAACTCATTCAGAAAAAACTCAGTTTGTCCTACTACACCAGCTACGTCGGCCAATCCATCGATGATTTGGCGCGGCAACAGCCACATTGCAGACATATTCACCATGGCTTCCGGTTGCTCCAAATAGCCTTGGTTGATCGCCATTCTGCGTCGAATATTCTCTACAATAGCAAGCGATGCAATTGAAATGCAACAAGAAAATAGACTAACTCCCATTTTTTGTTTTGCGCCTAAGCATGCCGCGCGTCCTCGTATCTTCGATGACAAAGGGACCAGAACTCGGTCGTAGAGTATAACCCAAAATATTAATGATAACATCATAAATGTACCGAAGGAGGCTGGAGGGATTTTGAAATTTGAACCAATTTGGCAGTTCATGGAGGTAGCTTCTAGTACAAGAAACGAACCTTGACTCGTATTTACTGTCATCATGATTCCTGTTGTCCAAATTGGTACTATCTTAACAAGTGCCTTGAAATCTTCAACTTGATCAATTGTGCAAAGATTCCATGGTTTCAAAGCGCTTCCGTTCGGTGTTAGATCTTCTAAGGGATTTCTCATTATGCATGCTTTGTTGAGAAACCTGTTCAATAAGTTACTGCTTTAGCTTCTTCTATTTATTCTATCCAAAACATTATCATAAACGAGACTATGTAACAAATTGTACCTTAATTTCTCAGTTGGTACTAGTAGATTGGAATCCTTGTCATGATGGTAGATACTACCATTCACATTCACATTCGCATCCCCTTGTGGTAACTGCAAGAGTCTGTTTCTGTAAGAAGCTACAACAACTTGTGCTAAACTACTTAGAATGTTCCTCTTAGCCTTAACCATTACATAAAATGGAGTAGCTAAGTAAAATGATAATGTAGCTGTAAACATTAAGATAACAGGAACAGCGAATCCTACTGTCCATCCCATGTTATCTTGAACATAGACAACAACACTTAATCCTAAGAGCGTCGACACTCCCGCAGCAGCATAGTACCAGCTTAAGTAGCCCTCCTTGATTCCTGCATTTTCGTGTCTGCTTAATTGATCAAGACCAAAGGCCAAAGAGGAAGATCTTATGCCGCCAGCTCCAATGGACATGAGAGCAAAAGAAGAATGCAACATCAAAAGATGGATTGTTGTAGGGGAGTTGCAGCTGTGGCTACACATAGGTCTTGATAGTGGGATGATAGTTGTTAACCATAGAAGAATCATTCCCTGCATAACCCCAACGTAGACAAGGGAGCGCCGAAAAAAAAAAAAAATGATATCAGAGTCTATCTATCGGGTAAGACTAAGAGTATACAAGAAGCTAAAAGAATGAAAGAAAAATACGAGAAGGCTTGAAAGAGAACCGAACGCAATGACTGAATATCGACCGAAATAAGAGTCAGCAAGAAAAGCAGCAATGAGGGGAGTGAAATTGGTGGCAGCAGACCATATCAAGATAAAATGAGTAGCTTCAGCTGTGTGCATATTATACTCTTTAGTCAAGTACATTATCATATTCGGCATTAATCCAATACTTGCAAGTCTCTCAAATGCCTCATTGGCTGCAAAACCAACAATTATTAAGAATAATTAGTGAAGTTTGTTAATAAATGATAGATTTAGTGAAGAGATGAAAATGATTACCTATGATAAAAGGTAAGGTCCTAAAACCACCTTTGTTGTTGTTTACAACAATGCCATTGTAGTTGTGCTCCTGGTTTAGAAGAGGTTCTTGTTTATCTGTCATTTTCTCCATTAACTTGTGTTTGGTTTGTAAGAGATGATAGTAAAATATAAAAGCAATAATATGGGAAGGTGGTGGGGTCTGTATCATATTATTTTGACATTTTTACTATGGTGGGCCAATTGCAATAATAACAGGTGACTTGCATTCTGTTTAATTAAAATTGTATCAAATCTTTTTATATCAATCTATAGCATGTGTGAAATAAAGAACTAGTATAATGTAGATAGAGTTGATTATTTGATACCAGTAGTAGACGTTTTACCTACTAGGAAATCAAAGTATAGAAAATATTTGTTTCTATTTTTAGAAAGTTCTATAGAATTTCACATTTTAAAAATAAATAAGTGAGATATCGCGGATTCGAATCTATATCTCTTGACTTGAATGTCCTTATATAATTATCAACTAAACGAATTAATTTAAATTAATTTGTAGTTAAGGAAGGATGTTGTTGTAACTAACTCAAAAATAAGTATGTAACCGATTTTCAGGTAGTGGTTATAGATTCATATGTTTGTTGTATTTCAGGCAGTGTTGAACAAGTGTATGGTAAAGCATGCATAAAATATCTTGTTTCATACCATCAATCAGAGGAGTCGGTGGAGAGGGTTGCACAGGGGTATGTTGTTTGTCCCTGGTTGAGGTCTCTTATGACCTAATTTGGTAATTTTTGAATCATGTTTTCTATTTGTTTGATGCTTTGACTTTGAGGGTTCTTTTTGTGGACTTCTTTGATCATGTTTGGTTTGCTTTCTTAAGAAGGCACTTGTGCCATTGTATAAGATCACTTCTTTGACTTCTTGAGCCATGTTTAGATCATCATAATTCTTCTTGTTTTCTTTTATAGATCATTGGTTTGAAGTTGATGTTTGTTTTGTGTACATGTTCAAAATACTTGTTTCACATGCCCCCTTTTGACCCAATTCTTCATCTCTTCTCATATATGCTTCTATTTGACTTGTAATTGGTTTGTTGATGTCATATCATCAATTTGCATCTCATATGATGTATGCCTCTGACTTTAAAGCATCTCATTCACTTCAAGTGTCATTCATGTTTGCTTTGCATACTTGAACTTGTTTCATCTAAATGCATGCTTCTTCTTCTCTTAACTTCAAAATGACTTGTAATTGCTCAAATGTGATTAACTTGTGCATCTCATTTTCATCTTAACATGTCATCTTGCTTCTGACTTCGATGTATGTTCATCCATATTTTCTCTTTCATGTTAACTTGTGCTCCAAGCTTCCTTCTTATGTGATTCATGTTCATTTTCTTCATTTCTTCTTCTTCTCACTTCTAATACGTGAGTGGTTGCTTACATACTTGATATGCTCATCCATTTGTATCATCATACATCCATAATGAACATATGATTCTGACTTTGAGATTTCATAAAGCATTCATACATGTTCAACTTCCATATTCATCCTATCTTATTGTATTCCTTCTTTATTGCACTTCTTTGAAGTTTGTGAGCTAGTTTCCATTTGTTTGGTCTGTGTTTGCTTAGGGAACATTATAGGTCACTTCTAAAGTGTTCATTCTGACTTTGTTGCTTTTGGTTTGAATCATAGCCTTTTCACTTTGAGTTTTAACTTGCTTGAGCATTATTTTCTTTACCATTGTTTATGTTTGCTTTTGTTAACAATGTAAGGGTTAACGGTAAGTGAAAAGGATGTGGATAAGAATCCACATTCTAACTTATCCTCTTCTCTTTTATGCATTCAATTTATGTTTGTCTAAGCATCTAATGTGCTTTGTTTTAATAACTTCTTTATATCCCTTTTAGAAACAACTTAGCTTCTTCTGAGAAGTAAGTTATTCTCTAACCTCTTCCTCTTCTTTCTTTCTTTGCTCTCCTTCTTCTTCACTAGGATAAAGTTCTTCAAACCTCAATAACCTAGGTTTATCCAAGCATGACAACTTACTTAGGATTGTTAGTTCCCATTAGAGTTTTACCTTTGGTTCTCTTTTGATGCTTCTCTTTTCTCATCTCAAAACAGAAGCTAAAAAAACACCTAATAAAAGATAAGTTTTCTCACGTGCCAAAGGACTTTGTCATGGGATACTTGCACACATTCCATATGAGGGTGAGGAGTAGGGTATCTATCATGATGAATAAGTTCTAGCACTAGGATGCTTCATAAACCTAAACTAAAAAAACTTCTTAACCAAAAAACAACAAAAACACATAATAAGTGAAATAGGCTAGTGTGCTTCAGCCTTAATATTTGGGACTAGGTTTGGGGATATCCTCCATACTCAGGTGTGCTTCTTATCCATTCCATTTCGGGATGATGTAAGAAGTACACATCCCATTGAATAAGACTTAGATACACTCTTCTATGCAAACTCTCAAATAAAAGCTTCTAAAAGCATTCAAACCAACAATAAACGTCTTTCCTTCGAGAATTATTTTCTCATCTCCTTCACTCATAACGTAAGAACTTGCTTCTACTTGTCTCTTGCAAGACGATAAACAAACTTGTGCCAGACGAGCATGCAACACCTGAGCATAGACATAAGCAGTTCAAACCATAAAAAACACAAACAACAATTTTCCGCCCTAGTTAGGGGAACTACGTCGACTCTAATTCTCATTTGGATCCTATGAAATCCTTGCTTCCAGTCTCAAATGATGATTGATTTAGCTTCTATGAACTCCAAGGAGTGAGAATATGCAAGAAATTTGTGGAATGCACTTATGAGAAGAAAAAATCAAAAGTAAGAAGCAAAATGCAAATTCTGGTGAAATTAAATAATGAAGGAAGCTCTCTCTCTCAACTATGGTTATCTGGAGCTTTTGTATGATCTCATTTGAGCCTAACCAGAGTTAGAGACCCAAGTGAAATGTGGTTAGTGAGATTGGAGGAAAAATGCAAATTTGCATGAGAGCATGGAACTTGTGATCCATACATGCTTGGACAATGAAACTTGCGTGCACTGGCTTCATATCATGTGCAATTCAGATATGAAATGAGATGGTAGCTTGTGGTTGCTTTCTTCTCAAGTTTTAATACATTTTTGAAATTGGTCATTTGTTGTGAAAGTGAGAAATAAGTCATGAATTTGAGTGATTCCAAAGCCAAACTTGCGCCAAATGATTTTTATTTTGTTATAGTGAACTGAATTTTTCAATTAGAAGCACATACAAACTAAATTGAGGCTTTTTACAAAAGGTGGAAGAATTGGATGCATGTGAAAACCCTAAAAACCATTTGAAGTCTTTTGTCTATAACTTTTGAACCACACATGTTATGGAGATGATCTTGTAGTTTTTGGAAAGGGGAGAGAAAGGCCTTCAACTTTCATGTTTAGAAAAATTTTCATTTGGATCATTTTTTATGATGAAAGATTAGGTTGAAGTGACTTTAAAAGTTACCAAAAATGGAAATTTCACATTATAGGTCATTTTCCAAAAATAGTAACTTTTGCCCTACTTCTTAATTCTTGATGAAGGGTATGAATCTTGAAATTTGAGAACCATGGGAGGGTATGGGACCTTGAAAGTCATGAAGGCAACCTCAAAAAGTCACAGTTGACTTTTCTTCTTTTACAATTGACTTTTGTTTGCACTACAAGTAACTGTTTGCCTAAGAAACTTCCTCAATGAACCAATGCCACAAAATTCTTCCATAGACACTTGAGAACATATGTAAGACCATGAGAACAAGTTGGGACCAAGAAAACCTCAAGAGTCCTCTTGTCACAAAAATCCTAATTTGGTCATTGTATAAGAGATATTGCACTGAATTATCTTCTTGATGAATTTCCCTCTTCTAGGGACTTAAAAACACATTTGAGCTTATGTGAGATATGAAAGACCTCTGAGCCTTGTTGAGAGACATTTGACCTTTATCTTTTCCTTTGAATGATCATAAACTTGCAAGTCATTGACCACATGCCTTATGCCTAAAGTTATGGATGTTATGCTTCAAATCCTTATGCTAAGAATACAGTGATATGTATGCAAATCATATGCTAAATGCTATGAAAAAAGAGGGAAACTTTTGGGGTGTTACAATTACCACTGAGACAGAATGTGTTTTTGGCTTGTTTTTGGGTCTGTTTTGCTTTCATTTGCTTCTTCGTCCCTTCTTCTATTATTTTAACCTTGGAAAGTATTTTTTAGGCTAATTCCTCTTTAATCTCAATGGACCTTGGATCTTGATCATATTGGATTAATGTTCATTAATTCAAATCAATATCTAAATGGATTCTTAAATTCATAAGAGACGTTTTGGATTAGTGATACATTTTTTAACTTGAATCTATCAATTAAAGGTGATTGATATTAAAGATGGAAGGACCTCAAAATTGTGATTCAATTTGGTTCTTCTTCATCCCTCTCCCTTTAATTCTTTTTCTTTTGATCGATGAAAGTCTCATGGATCTTGAAATCTCTTATTGGATTTTGATCGAGACGAGATCATTACCCCTTTTCTTTTTATGCGACATTGTTTTCGGATGACAACTTATATGTTGTTCATCTAACATGTATTAGCATAAATAATAGTTACCTTAATTGTTATTGATCAGCCTCGTTGTAGGGCAACTCATATATAAGTTGCTTGGCTATTGCTTAACATAGCGCTACATTTGTCCCTCTTAATCCTTATCGGCATTTGTATTTTCATAGCCCGAACCTTGATTGGTTGCGTAAGCCCAAGCGTGGTTGGTCTTTGTATTAAGTTCATAATTCTCAAACTTGTTATTATAGAGGCTTTGATTCTATCAATCTTCTAACAAGTTTTGTTAACTAATGACTTGAATGCATAGATGACCATATAATGCAAAATGCGAAACGAAATTCGGCTGTCACTTTGGGCTTTTAGCTTTGTTACTTTTGTGGATGATTAAGTTCACCATATTATTGTATATTATTTTATTGCTTTTACTTTCCTTCTCGCTCCCTATCCTTTTTATTTTATCTCTTGCTCCCATCTCTCTTTTATTTTTATTATGCTTTAGATCATCCAGTATCATGTTTATGTTTTGTCATTATATCTTTGTGATTTTTTCTTTTTGTCCTTTGGACACCAAAAAACACTAATAAATGCTTAAAACTCTAAAAAACTTGTGCTCTTAATCTTGGACTATGGTTACTATCCTTTGCATTGGACTTGGAGTTTTGTACTTAGATTCTAGGACACATTACCTTTTCTTTGATCATCATGGAGTTGGTACCTTAGTCTTTATTTGGCCACTTGTTAGCTTATGCTTATAAGGATGAAACTCTTTTGCTTATGCTTGGAAGTATCATCAAGTTGGTTAGATCTTTCCTCCTTTATGTCTTTTATTTTATTTTTAGGGTAGCCTATTCATCTCCTCACTTTCTTTAATTTTTAAAACCTTCTCCCCTTTTCAAAGGATTCTTGTTTTAAAATTCTCACCACTTTAATAATTCAAACCTTGACTTTTATCAAGTGACTTTTACTTCTTCTTTTCTTTTAATAAATGTCAATGAACTTAATTATGTTGACTTCAATTAAAAAATTAAAAAGAACCAAACTCACTCAAGTTGTTTTGTGCCTTTATGCACTCTTTTGTTTTCTTTTCAAGTTTAGACTATGAGTCATTTTTTCTAGTCGGGTGCAAGTCTCCCGATCTCCATGGTTGTAGTTTTATGTAATTGAGTATCTTGTCATTTGTGGGGGGTTTAGTGGTATACTCGTCGATTTTATCCGAGTTGGTGCCCTCCCTATAATGATGTATGAATCCATTCCCCCATTCTCATGGTAGATTTGTGAGGCTATCCATATGAAAATGACAACACTATTTTCCGATTTTTGAAAATTTTGATTTTCTCTGATTTTTGAAAAGTTACATTTTCTGTCAATTCGAAAAAAGTGATTTTCATAAATGAGTTTTTCTAGGGTTGGAAAAGCGGGCCTCCTGCCCCGCCTCTCCTCGCCTAAAGCTCGCCAATAAAAGAGCGGGGCGGACATGCCCGTCAAGTTGAAATGGACATAAAAGTCTAGTCTGCCCCGCCAAGGTGGCGTGCTTGTCCGCCTTTTTTTTTCCATTTTATAAAATAAATTAAAAGATTTTTTTTTACATTTCAATAAAAAAACATCAAACCAATATTCAGATAAATGACAAAAAAGTAAAGCATGACGAAAATTGATAGATGTAATTCTAAGTTTTCTCACGCTACCATTTACTACATATTTAAAATTAACATGTTTGATAGAAACTTCTAAGGATGTCATAACTATGTATTTCGTTAACAAATTAAATCATTTTTTTTATCAATGTTACATTCTATAGACAAATATCTATATGAAAATAATTTCAAATTCAATGATAGATTTTGTAATACAAATATTAGATTAAAAATTATCAAATGTAAAGTATGTTAAATTTGACATTATAATGTCAATTGTTTCTAAGTTATATGTACACACATGGAATCTAAAAAATTGTTATTTAAACACATTTTTGTGTCTAAAAAAAGTGTCCACACCTTATTTTCATATGGTTTTGGCGGGCTTTTGTGGATAGCGGTCCAAATATTTTTATAGGCTCTTCCAAATATTTAGAAAAAGTTTATTTCCTAGGTGCGGCGGGTTTTGGCGGACGGACGGCGGATTTTGACCGGTGGCGGTCTTTAACAGGGCGAGTTTTGGTGGGCGACAGACCCAAATTCCCAATCCAATCCGCTATTTTTTTTTTGGCGGATGCGCGGGCCATCCTGCTGGACCACGACCCGTTTTACCACCCCTAAATTTTTCTGCCTAATTTAGAAAAAAAAATACTTATTTTATCAAAAGATACTATTTTACTATTAAAAGTAACCCTTATCCTCATTTCAACCCAACCCCACAGTCAAAAGCTTTGACTACCTTAGGGGATCAATTAAAAAAAATTGAGCAGTGAGCAATGTAACGCCCGTTAATTTAATTAATTATTTAATTAAATATAAGTGTATTGTGTTGTGTTGATTTGCGGTGATTTGCGTATTTAAGTTGATTTCCAAAATATCAGAATATTGTGTTGATAATTATAAGTTGGTTTAGGTCGAATTTAATTAATTAAGTTGATATAAGTTATGGAAGAAGATATGAAGTATTTTCGTGTATTGTTGGATATGTCGATCGGGTTGTTTGGACCATTTGGTTAATAATCGTAAGATAATCTAATTAAGTCTAGAGAAAATAATTAGTAGTGATTTATTAAATTAAAATTTGGTGTTGTGGTGAATTTAAGTCGTTAAGTCGGGAAAATAAGTCGGAAGCCGTAGAAATATTATCGGAGTAAATATTATAATTGTTGTAGTAGATTAATTAGTGGGCTTGAAACCGTGTTGAAATAGCAAATTAAGGGGGTGTTGCAGTTAGGCCCATTAGTTATAATTGGAATATTATTATTATTATAATAAAAATAAAAATAAAAAGGAGAATTAGTCAATGGGAGAAGTTGAATCAGTAGAAGTTGAGAAAGTGGAACGTGAAATTGGAGAACGAGGAAAAGTGGAGAAAGCGGTTACGAGAAGTCGCCGTCGGAAGCCAAATTGGAACGTCGATCGGAAATTCGAAGCAGGCCACCGATTAAGGTAAGGGTGGGGTTCGAATTATATAACCGGGATTATGATAATTAGTATGTAGGATTGGGATTGAATAATTTCATGTTATCTGTTGTTGAATTAGTACTTTTACGTTGCTTGATTTGGTGAATTATGTGTGTTTTTTTGTTGTGGTTGAATTGTCAATTTCGGTTGTATTTTATTACCGAATTGAATCGGTAGATGCTGCTGTAAAGTTATTCGAGTTTTCGGAAAAAAATTAATTGGGAAAAATTCTGCACAATCATTCAAGAAAGGGGTGGCGCAGGCCACCCATTATGAGAGGAACATGTGGCGCAGGCCACAACCCTATGTGGCGCAGGCCATAACCAACGTGTGGCACATGAGTGCTTTTCACTCACGGCCCAGGCCATGGATTCACGGCCCTTGCCATGGCTTATTTGTTCAATGTATATTTACGTTACTTTATTTGCTTAAAGGAATAATTAAATATAATAAAAGTTTTACTAATTTTATAATAAGAATATAATTAAAGGAATATTATTATAATAACATTATACTAAGTATTAATTATAGTATTATAAGTGAATAATCATGTTTAGTATAATTAAATAATAATATTAATTGTGTTTTTAAGATGTGGAGTATAAAACAATAAAGTTTGTCTGTTTAGCCGAATAAGTGAATTTAAGCGGAGAAATTAGTTGTCCGGAATTTAACGAAAATTGTCGAGTTAGTTCGGAAAAATAAATAAGTGATTTTAGTCGGTGTACTGAAAATTGAACATAATTTGTAAAATTGATTAGTAATAGTCGTGGAGTATAAAACAATAAAGTTTGTCTGTTTAGCCGAATAAGTGAATTTAAGCGGAGATATTAGTTATCCGGAATTTAACGAAAATTGTCGAGTTAGTTCGAAATAATAAATAAGTGATTTTAGTCGGTGTACTTTGTCAATTAGTGTTGAATGTGTGTATTTTCAAGTATAGTTGCGTATGTTGTTTTGTCTCAGTTTGGGAGCATTTTTAAGTTAAAGGCCGAAGGACCCATGTTGATTATTTGAGTTGTAGGTCGTAAGACCAATGTTGATGTTCAAGTTGTAGGTCGTATGACCAACGTTGAAAGTTGTAGGTCTATGGCCAAAGTTGAATCGGTGTTGAATTAAAGTTGTGATGTTGTTTGTTGTATGTTGTTGGAGTTGATTGTTGTGATGTGTTGAGTCGTTGTATCATGGCATACACTGCATTTTTAAGTTGGAGCGGATGCTCACCACGTTGGCCTGGATTGGCAAATTTATTAAGTTGAAGGCTTATGCCTTGCAGATACCTCGATAACCTGATATATTTTGAGTTGGGAGTTTAACTCCAATGGTACCACATGCATATGCACAGTCGAGTTACATTCTGTGTCGCATTAATTAGGTTGTTTGTGCCGTTTATGTTGCCGAGTTGATAAAGTTGTTCTTGTTGCTTACATTCATAAAGTTGTGTACGTTGCTCAAGTTGAATAAGTTGTTTATGTATATTCATGTTGATTATGTTGTTAAGTTGATTATATTATTATGTTGGATAAGTTGATTATGTTGTTAAGTTGATTATATTATTACGATGGATGAGTTGATTATAGGATTATGTTGCCTGAGTTGTTTATATATTTATGTTTGTAATGTCGATTATGTTGATATTGAAGAAGTTGAATATGTTGTAAATGTTCGTCGAAGTTGATGAAGGTTTGTATGCTAAGGTTATAGTTGGAATTGATTATGTTGATGTGTGAATTAAGATGATAAAGTATGTTGGTGGTTTGGGGTGTTTAGTAAGACGTTGTTGTGGATAGTGTAAAAATGGTATGATTCTATCTAGCGTATTAATTATCATACTCTTGTTTATATGGTTCGATATCTCACCCATTTCTGTTGTTGAATGTTACCTTGATTGGTAACGCGCATGTATTCCAGTTTAGAGTTGCTTACTTTCGTAATCAAGTCGGTGTCGTCGCTCTGATACGTAACACTCTGGGGGATGAACGCTTAATTGTTTCGTTGTTATATTTAGTTGTTGTTATTTTAAGTTGTCTCAATGAAAAACATGTTATTACTAAGTTGTTAGGTGGGAAAAGTTGTTAACTGATGCAAAGTTGAATATTTATGGATCCGCTGCCTATTTGTAAAAGTTGTTTGACTTCAATGAATTGAATAAGAGTTGACCTTATAGTTTCATCCTGTTTGAAAGTGTTATGTATCGATGTTCATGAAATTAAATGAATTTGCTTAAGTGGAAAAAGTGTAGCATCCTGTTTTAGTGTTGAATTTTTGAAACTCTGATTTATGAACTTCCGCCGGGTAGATTTGGGGTGTTACAAGCAACATAGTAAAACACAATATTATTTGATACCTTAGGGAATTATCTCAAATCCCGTTTTATTGTCACGATATTACATCAAATAAACATATATCAACATTCAAACCATTCATATATCAGACGTGCAATCATCCATATTCAAAAAAATAAACTTCTCATTAAAGTGCGTTGATGGGAGAGTAAGGACCCCTCCTCATCCTAGCTGCCAAATTATTCACCCAAAAGTATGGTAATTCCCACATACCTCGTATGCTAAAATTCTTGACTACATCATGATTGATTCCCCACTGTCTATTGTCACTTTCAGTCGCTTCCCAATTCCTTCCAAAATATTATGCTTCTCTTCCCCCCCCCCCCCCAATTCAAACACATTAATAAGTTTATAACTAATCTAATATCCCAATCGACTAATTTACCTCCTACTTGCTCACACACATAGGCGATTTTAAGGCCCAGAAAGGTTGGGCATGTGCCCAGGCTCTTGCCCAATTTTTTACCTTATTTTTACTAAATTTATGAAAATTACAGCTGTTAAAATATGCTATTATGGCGGTTCAAAACGCCTAAATTAACGAAAATGAAGATTTAAACCAAACAAATAAATTATAAAATATAAATTATGCAAAATATATATATTAAATGTTATAAATTATGGTTTAAACAATTTTTTTTTATATTTTTTATATAGAAAAATACAAATTTAAACCAAAAAATTATAAATTATACAAATATATATATATATATATATATATATATATATATATATATATATATATATATATTTTTTTTTTTTTTGATTCAATTACATTACAAAAAGGGCAAGAATTGAAATAAAGAATAAATTTGCAATTTAGAACCAGATTAACCAAAAACAAAAATTGATCAATTTCTATAGATCAATTTCGACAATTATAAAAGGAAACATTCAATTAAAAAAACAATAAAAACAAAAATTATTGTAAAGTAAGAGACATATCAAAATAAATGCGGTAAAATCGCCATTTTTCTATTAACATTACGCCAGTTTATAAAATCACCATATTTTATGGTAAGCTACTTTTTACGATTTTGTTTTTCGTAGTTTCGAGTTAACTTTTCGACATAATTTTGAGGCAGTTCTGGTTTTGCAGTTTCAATATTGATTTTAAATACTAGCATCCAACATTATGCGACTAAGTGGATGAATGTTTATCTGTTAAAAATACAGAAAAATATAGCTTTTAGTCTTGCCCGCAAGGTGTTCAATAGAATTCTTTAACCAATTTCTCGCCTTTTTTTACTTCATGATGTTGAATCATTGTCATTTTTTATGATTATAGTCTTTAAATTTTTGACCAGACTTCAAAAAAGTTCTGGCTTCGTCACTGCTCACACACCCCAATGTTATTTCACAACATTACCGTACATTTCTTTTTTATTATTATTAAAATAATCTAATTAAATAATTATTTAAATGTGCTAATATTTTAATATCACTATCACATCTAATTATATTTAAATAATTATTTTATTAAATAAAATATATAAAACTTATATATTATTATTATAAAATTCTAATTATCCTAATAATTAATAAAAATCATAATTAATCAACTGTTACTAATAATTTAAATTAATTCAATTCTAACTTTTCCACTCTCAAACTCAAATATATTTGTAATTATCAAATTACCGAAATGCCTCTACATTCCTAAAAACACAAAAAAATATCAAATAATCACCCAATATCTAATATAATTATTATAATAATTTAAATAAAATAGTAATATAAAGTTGGGGTCATACATGTCATCCCCAGTAGTTTTTTTTCCATGGTAATAGACCCATGGGTCTTTCAATTTGTTTGGTGTAAATACTACATGTTTTCCTAAGGTTTGGTTAAGTCGATTTAGAACAATTATAAAATAAATGAAATATTAATTTTTTAATGAAAATTTTCAATCCTTATTAATGGAAGTCCATCGAAGGATGTCAATGTGTCTCGAGAGGCTTGAAACAGGGCGATCCTCTTTCCCCTTTTTTGTTTGAGATTGTTGCGGAAGGATTAGCTAATATGGTCAGGTGTGCATGCCGTAACAATCTGCTTTCTAATTTTAGAGTCCATAATTTGTCAACTGGAAGTGTCCTCCAATTTGCAGACGATACACTACTTATTGGGGACGAATGGTTTCAAATATTTGGGCTTTCAAGGCTATATTAAGGGCTTTTGAACTAGTTTATGGATTGAGAATTATCTTTGCTAAAAGCTGTTTATTTGGGATAGGTGTGGAGAAAGAGTTTCTTGAGGCAGCAGCGCTTTATTTAAACAGCAAAATCGGTAATCTGCCTTTTCTGTTCCTTGGTATATCGGTTGGAGGAAACCATCGACGATATTCTTTTTGGAGACCTGTTTTATCATGCCTCAGAAACAAGATGTCGAAATGGAAAGCCCGGAATGTATCTGATCTCACCTGATCAGAGGAGTCTTCCAGGACTTGGTGTAAGGGCCAGAGAATGAAATGGGAAAGGAAGGGGGTGTACCTGCAAAGCACTCCAATGCTTAAGTCAGAAGGGGTACAAAATAATATGGTTTAGTTCAGAATGAGTGAGAATACCTGACCCTTTGCTAAGAAATGGTATTTATAATGTGCCCCCAGCGTTGGGCCAAAGCCCCTCAATGGGCTTAATCTAGCTAGGCCCATGGAGGAACTGCCAAGGGACGCGTAAGAAGCGTGAAGACCTAGACAGAAGGTCTGCCCCTTGGTCCAACTGCCCCTATCTTTCAGGAGATAATAAAGGGCAGTTGGGTGGTGTGGCAGATGAGCTGGAAGACATGCTCTCTGCCCGTCTTTAGTGCATGCCTGTCGTATAAGCAGGTGACTTGTCCAAGAGGTTCTCTTGCTCGAGCATATGGGCCCTTGCCCGACATGTACTGGGCCGTGGCCCTATATGTTCTCGCGGCCCAGTCCAGAACAATATCCATTGGTGGTAGAGTGATTATTAACTCAGTTCTAGTTAATCTCTCGATCCATCATTTGGCTTTCTTCAATGCTCCCAAGAAAGTTGTGAATGAGATTATTGCAATTCAGCGACGATTCCTATGGGTGGAATCTTCTAGCAAGTATTTCGTGTCTTGGGTTAATTGGAAGACCGTTTGTAAGTCGAAGGAGTCTGGAGGCCTTGGAATTAAAGATGTTGGTCGTTTTAATACGGCGCTTACAACTAAATGGTTGTGGAAGTTTTTGGTCGACGAAAACGAAATTTGGAGGCCAATGTTAGATAATAGATATGGTAATTTGAGCTTGAAAATTCAAAACTTCTCTGAAATCGGTATTTTGAAGACTGACTCGCTATGGCTTAGGGATATCTTATCCATTTCAAATTATGGTGATCAACTTTCTTTTTTCAACCTGTTGGAAAGTAAAGTGGAAAGTGGAAATAGTATTGCCTTTTGGCAATCAAAGTGGATTGGAGACTTTGTTTTCAAAACCAGGTACCCTTATCATTTTCAATTCTGTAATAATTTTGCTGCATCTGTTTGTGACCTGGGTAAATGGCTTGCTGATCAATGGCATTGGAATATTAGAGAGGTTTGTTAGCCTACTGATCTCGGCTTTTCTTATATGCTATATTTAGAATTGGCAGATTGCAATGCGATTCTGTCTTCGGTTGAAATCCAGCAGGAAATCAAGGACGAGTGGATTTGGTCCTTGGATGAACATAATGGTTTTTCGGTAACTGCTATTACACATTCTTGAGCAGTATTGAGTATTTTACTGAGGTTGTCGATCCAAATGCATAATTTTTTGCTTTAATGTGGAGGATGCTTATTCCATTGAAAGTTCAATTTTTTTTTGGAGGTTAGTTCTCAATAGATTGCCCACGAGAGCAAATTTGGCGGATAGGCACATTATCGAAGATGGCCTCGATATGGTTTGCGCGTTTTGCTTTCAAGAGGTGGAGGATTTCAATCATCTTTTCTTTTCGTGTTCAAAATCTTCGATGATTTGGAGTAAAATATGTGATTGGGTTGATATTAGAAAAATCGAGGAATCTAATTGCATTTTTCATGCTAAGAAGTGGAGTTCACATATTCAAGGTCGAGGTAAAGCGGGTAATGCCAATGCAATATGGTTTATTTCTTGTTGGAACATTTGGAAAAGAAGAAATAATATCATGTTTAATGAAGCTATTTGTAATGTTGATGATATTGTAGATGTCATTAAGTTAACCTCTTGGAATTGGTTGATTTTAAGAAATCATGATAACAAAATATATAGCTTATACGAGTGGTATAAGTTTCCTTACGGTTTTCTATAATATGCGTTTCACTTGTTGTTTGTTGCTTGTTGCTTATTAAAAAAAAAACAAAAATTTTCAACTAATTTAATTTTCAACAAAATTAATTCAATTTTCAACGAAACTAATTCCTCTACAAAACTACGTATTTAGAAAAAACATTGATTTAGTTATTTTTTTCCTCCTTTTTATTGAAGTCCTATCTACTAGAGATTTTAGCAACATTAAATAAATATGAACGCATTTATTTTTCTTTCTAAAATTTGAATACTTTTCATCAATTTTTGATAGACTAGTTCCTACCACCAAAGTCAGTCTCTCCATTTATTTTCTATAAAAACCAACTTATTTGTGTTCTTCATTACTCAAAAAAATGGCTGCTACTCATGGGAGAATAGTCTTGTTCATGTTTGTTGCAACATTTATATGGTTTAATGTTCAAAATACATTAGTGAGTTGTGCTTTAACACCAAAATTACAAAAGAAAATTGCTATAATCAACAAAGAGGGTCCTTATTTAGGTTTAGTCGTACCAAATTCTTTCGAACTTAACCCTCTTCTTCAAAATCCAGCCTATACTCCTACTAATACCATCATAGATTTTGCAGGTAAGCAAGAAAAAAAATATTAATAACTTTTTATGCAACACTGATACCTTTAAAAAAAATATTTATATCTGTGTCAGACACCTGTATAATTATATTAATATATATATATATTTTTTATTATTATCGGTGTCGTGACCGACAATGTTTGGTTGCTTCATAAATTTATATTTTATGATTCTCCTAAGATATTTTATTTTATGGCTAATATCAAAGGAAGAAGATTTCGTTTAGGATCCATTGGTGACAAACCTATTATATTGGTCATGACCGGATTGAGTGTGGTAAGTTTTCTAGTTTATATTAATTATTGGAACTTATTATATAATTAATTTGTCTAATATTTTTTTGTATAAATCTATGAAATGTAGATAAATGCAGCAATAACAACACAACTTTTGTTAAGCTTTTTCGATATAGATGGAATTGTTCATTATGGTATTGCTGGAAATGCAAATCCTTCATTGCATATTGGAGATGTTGCTATTCCTCATTATTGGGCACATTTGGGACTTTGGAGCTGGCAGGTATTATAGCCCATAATAATTCCTGTACCTAGGATATACCATTGGTTTATGGAAATTAATACCTGTATTATGAGATGATGAAAATTAATCTCATAGCTGATTAAAAAAATAAAAGTGAACTAATAAACTAATTAATAATTTATACGGTGATAGTTGATAATTGATAATTGATAATTGATAAAAATTGATTGAAATATTTGATAAAATTAGCTGTATAGCTGATAAATATAAAATAAGATAATTATTGATATTCTTTGCATTTATATATAATTATTTTATTTTCGATAAAAGTCAATTTTAATTAAAATATAAAGAAAAAAAATTAAATAAGTTATAACATATTTAAATTATTATTGAATAATAATAGGTGATTTTTATATGAGAAAGAGATAAAATCAGCTTATCTTAATTTAATGTAAAATTAAAATGAGTACTAGTCGTCTTACTTATCTCCCACGTCTTCTAATATTGCCAACTAAAGACAAATAAACTTCTCGACGTAACATACTTAGTCATTTTGATTTTGATTTTGATTTTGATTAATCAATTAATATAGCATAACATACTTGTCATTTTGATTTTGATTTTGATTTTGATTAATCAATTAATATAGCATAACATACTTGTCATTTTGATTTTGATTGCATAATTAATAAATTAATTAATTATTTTAATAGATTGACTAAATATATATTTGGTTGGCCATGTTGTTATTTATTAATTAATGAATTTATTATTAATATTAATATATGCAGAGATTTGGACAAGGAGCTAATAATACGTTACCCTTAGAAAACAATGGAGATTATACAAGGGATGTAGGGTTCATCAAATTTTCAGAATTTACATCAAATATAAGTGCTGCTGATAGTGCTAGAGTTGATAACAATCTCAACAGACTTTGGTATCAACCAGAAGAGATTTTTCCAGTTGATGGCATTCCTGAACAAAGGCAACATGCTCTTTGGGTTCCTGTTAATGACAAGTATTACCGTATTGCCAAAAAGCTTGAGGTAAAAATTGTGATTTAGATTAGATGTGTCAAAAATGAAAATAAAAATTGATTTTTTAGAAAGAATAAAAAAAAGAGATTTTTTTTTTTTGAAAATAAACAAAAAAAAATTGATTTTTAAATATAAAATAGTAGAATTTTGATAATTAAAAAAAAAACTTTTTTAAAAATAAAACATAGTAGATTTTTTCCGAAATAAGTCGATTTTTTCAATAATAAAATAAATCAATTTTTTTGATTTTTTTGGAAAATAAAAAAGTTTGACTTTTGTTTTGAAATTGCAAAAATTCTAATTTTTTTCGAAAAAACATAAAGTCGTTTTTTCCTAAAATAAAAAGTCGATTTTTTTCTTAAATAAAATAAAAAATCGATTTTTTTATAATTAAAAAATCATTTTTTTTTCAAAAATAAAAATTATAAATATATGGTGATTCTTGAGTAATCAAATAACAGAAATCTGCTAGTAGGTGATCCTTATACGAAACTCTTAATATCATGTTAAGAATTGTAGTTGATTATAACTAATTCTTATATACGAGTTTGTAAGGAAAATGATCCATATATAAATCATTTTTTGTTTTTTGTTTTTAACTTATATGATTTTTTCCATTTTTTTTATTATAAAAACATATGCTTTTTATAACTAAAATATTTTATAAATTAAGTTTTACGAAATTGAGTTAGATTAAATTTTATTTATGTCAAGATATTATAAATCTATCTATTTCGAGTCACTTGTTTTTATATATGCACACAAAATTTAAAAGTGTTGTTAGTAAGAAGTGTGTTGAAAAAAAATCAAATCTATCCTAAAAATGATTTATATAAAATATCAACTTTTACCTTCCATGTCAGTTTCGTAAGATTGAATTTTGCAAGCTTGAGTTTGTAGGATTAAAAATAAATAAAATAAATCTATTGTAATGTGTCAAGCAATATTAAGGTTATGTTATATTTGAATATGCTTTTCAGAAAATGAAGCTAGAAGCATGCATAGACTCAGACACATGCTTAACAACAACACCAAAGGTTGTGCTTGTGGAGAGAGGAACAAGTTCTGGAATTTACCTAGACAATGCATCATACAGAACCTTCATTTTCAACAAGTTTAACATTAGTCCAGTCGACATGGAAAGTGCATCAGTTGCTCTTATATGCTTGCAGCAAAGGATCCCTTTCATTGCTATTAGGGCTCTCTCTGATTTGGCCGGCGGTGGCACCGCGGAGTCGAACGAGGCCGATACTTTCTCGCCACTTGCCGCCACTAACTCCGTCGCTGTGGTCATTGAGTTTGTGAAGCAGTTGTCACGCCACTCTAATCCGTAAGAAGTGCATCGATGCACATGTAGACAACAACATTGTTCTTGGTTTGGTTTGTTCGGAATGTAATAAAACATAAATAAGTTTGTTTCAACTTAGTGAATTTGTACTTAAAAGTAATAATATTTGTTACACAGTTGTTGTAACGCCTCATATAACAAATACTTAGAATATCAGTATATAAGAGTTCATTTGGTACTGATACCATCATAAGTACCTAATAGCATAATTCAGATTTTTGACTAATTCTAAAAACAATACAACTATGGTACAAGACATGAAAATCATACTAAAATAAAAATACTAAGATCAAATACAATATCCATTATTATACAAAGATAAATACACAGCGGAAATTAAATCTATGCTTCTCTTGAAACATTCTAAGCATAGCTCCACTTGTAAATCAAACCTGCAAATAAAATCTGAAAAACAACAACAATAGTGGGGTGAGATATCAACATCTCAGTGAGTTCCCTATCTTATGGATTCTCTCGGCTCTACAAGGTTCTAACAAACCTAACTCAAGTCAGGGGAAAATGGATTACGACCTTGAGTTCACACATCTCACATTATGAGACATCATCACGAGTTTAACAACTTACAATCTCACACTCATTTGAGACCACATCCATGAGTTATATAAATCTTACTATCACTAGTTAGGACATTACCTTTTTACTTCTCATGGGACTCGGTATAACACTTATCTCAAGCCTAAGGTCACTTTTCTATAAGGAACCGAAACAAGATGGAATACCCATACAACGTTCTCGACACTTCACGTGGCACTCAATGTAATACCCACCTCAAGTGTTTACCATGCTTCCCGTGGGACTCAATGTAATATCCACCTCAAGCCTAAACCACGATTCTCGTGGGACTTAGTGCAATACCCACCTCAAGCCTATACAGTGTAATATCCACCTCAAGCCTAAACCATGCTTCCCGTGGGACTCAGTGTTATACTCACCTCAAGCCTTACTTAATTTCTTCTTGTGAGACTCGGTGTTATACCCACCTCAAGCCTTACTCATAATAGTACAATGAATTACATGCTAAGAAAATATACTTAGACATCAATTGTACAAGCAATACCATCTAACAATTTCTAGTTACATTATTAGGTCATACTATTGGTTTATGGTAAGGTTTCCTCACAATACTTTAAATTGCATGTTTTACGGTTCACGAATTACCTTTACAAAAATTGGTATTTTAGTCGGCATAAAATAATTAAATATTTTCCACTTCAAAAGTAATATTCTCCTCTACCATTGGATAGTATGTTGTCATAGCTTTCCAAGGATATAAAGTTTGCCTCAATCAGACACTCGAGTAAAAAGTTATGAATTTTATAAGAAAATAATATTTTCCAAGACTTACACTGTTAACCAGTTAACGCATAGGGTTAACTGTTTAACTAGTCAAAATTCCATTTCCAGTGGCATAACAAAGTCCCGTTAACCGATTAACGCATACGGTTAACCGGTTAACCGATAGTCAGTAGCACAAAACTTGCATTTTTCATAACTGAACTCCTCCAAACTCCAACTAAAACACACCAAACCTCAAAATGGTTTTAAACAGATATTACCACACCTATTACCAGCATACTTATGAATTTAATCTATATTTCAACCATTCAAACTCTCGATTCTACGATTTTATCATTTTCTCACAACTTAACCTAACTCTTAGAAAATCAAGAATTCTAAAAGAAAAGGTTTCTAACTAGAACTCACCTTGCAAATGACGAGGTGTTTGATGAAGATGATGATTGATAAAGATGAAGATGATCCAAGCTCTCCTCTTCTAGGGTTTTCTTCCTCTTCTTCTCTCCTCTTTCTTTCTCTTCTTTCTTTACCAACTTTATTATTCTTTTTCCCACAAACCCTTATCTTTCTTTCTTTTATAACAACACAATAGTTATACTGATATAACTATTGATTAGTACTTTAACGGGTCCAAATTGAGAGTATCCAAAAATGTCTCTGAGTCAATTATTTAATAAAACCCTTGAGTGAGATAATACTAAGTAATTAATTTAAGTTTGTCGGTTGCTCTAATTATTTTAATTGAAAACTCTCAGAGCACACCGGAACCCTATTAATCTTAATTAATACTATACAGAGCATTTAATAAAATATGGGGTATTACAGTTGTTATAGTTGTAATTAGCGATTATAAAACCTTTCATGGGTCAAACATAATGATCCCAATGGACTTCACCACAAAATCTAAACCTTTTTTCTTTTTTTATTATTATTTATTTTCCTAAATAAATGGTGTGTATCATTTTAAGAGTAAGCTCACCCAATAGATTTCACATTCACGACTCAAGTGAAAAAAAGTTGTTATGCCATGTTTCCCTTCTTTCCATAGTTAATCATCTTTGTTATATATAAAATTGTTATTATAT
This sequence comes from Lathyrus aphaca, assembly GCA_963966055.1. Taxonomy (NCBI): domain Eukaryota; kingdom Viridiplantae; phylum Streptophyta; class Magnoliopsida; order Fabales; family Fabaceae; genus Lathyrus; species Lathyrus aphaca. The sequence goes on from OZ014524.1 coordinate 37,025,798, forward strand.
CTGAGTCGTTTTTGTCAGTATGGATCTTTTCAAACAAAACAATCTTATCTTTAAAGAATCTTGTATCTAATAATATTACACCTTAATATGTTTTGATCTGGGATGAAACGTCGGGTTCTAATTAAGATGAATTGGACTTTGACTCTCATACAATAACACAAACTTTTATTATTCAACACCCAACTCTTGTGAGCATTTCTTCATCCACAAAAATTATTTAGATGCCTAACCTCGATAGTAGATAAAACAACACACATTTTTAACCATATTTCGATGACACCACTCTCCATGCAAAAATCATAATGTATCCATAATCTATATCACCAATCATATTTTATAGTCAAATAACACAGGATCACCATTCCGAAAGAATAACCTATATCACCACACTCTGAATGTACCTCTAAGATATTTGAGAATCCATTTTATTGCTTACATACAATCTTTACTAGGATTAAAGAAAACTCGAGTAGAAAAAAAATTAACATAAAAAATATATAGTTTTGGGCAACCATAACGAAAGAGAGGAAGTGTGAAAGCTCGTATGGTCATGTATATCTGAGTGACCAGAGTCTTGTGAAAGAAGAAGAGTAACTCCTAAGATACTAAGGCATTTATCTCTCTCTCTCTCTCTCTCTATCTATCTATATCTTTATCTCACACACACACACAACCTCTAAGGAACCTCTCTTGACTTACTAAAATCGCCTAAAAATCACTTTAAGGCCTAGCAAATCGATTAGGGAATTGTATGAATGTGGAGCCAATTTACAATTGGATAATCAATTAGCCTTATTCCTCTAATTAATTATTTTGCTTTGTAACACTCATAATCGATTGGAACAAGGATCTTAATTATTGTTAACATATAATTAAGTATTAAAATCTTCCATCCGTGGATTGAACAATTGATTATTTAGGTGCAATAATTGATTGGCGTGATCGAACTTCACATTAATTATGCCCATGAATTATTTCCTTTTATAGCCATATTTCCTCCTATATAATGGAGGTCTCTTCTTAGTTGAAATCACACCAATATTTGGAGTTTTTCTATTTCTTACTATTTTATTACACTTTTCCTTTCTTAGTGATATTTCTCTATCACCAAAAAGTTTCCTTAGAGCTTTGTGAGGAAAGGTGTGTATTGGTGTTGTGCCATTGGTTATTTATTTCAATAGTGTGATTCTCTTTAAGGTTGTTGTTTTGTTTCTAGATATAAGCTAGTGAAAGTCTTTGTTTGGCTCTAGAACTTATCTTGGTAAAAAGTTATGCTCGATTCGTGAGTTCTACCAATGGAACAGTTTCGTTGGGGGATAAGCCAACATAAAATCTCTTGATTTTCTTGAAACGAAGTTTTGTGGTCCACAATTTTAAAAGGTCAAGTTATTATTAAAAATATTAAGAAGATATTTTGGGAACAAAAGTAGGCCAACATTTGACCCAACCTGTATAAATCTCACTGTCATCTTTATAACCCTATCTTTTTACTTTCTGTCATTTATTTTATTGCTTTCATTCATTTTTTTCTCTATGCTATTTCAATACTAACACAAATTTTTGTTTTAAATAAACAACTTTTTAAATAAATCACGATTGTTAAATACCACAATTCACCTCACGTCTTGTGCTTGGAACCACTTGTTCTACAAGTGGTATCAGAGCCTAACTCCTATTAAAGACTAAACATTTCAAGATGTATAAAATGAATTCAAATTATTCACTACACAAACCTCATATCCTTAAATGGAGAAGTTTATAGTTTGTGGAAAGAGAAAATGAAATTCTTCATTAAAGGGGTGGACTATGGTCTTTAGAAGGTTGTGAGGAATGATTGTTTTGTTCCTACACACAAAGTTAATAATTCTATATTAAACAACCCTTTAGAGAATTCGAACCAATATATGAGGTGGAAAAACTACAATGCGAGTCAAAGGTGAAAACAATCATCATTAATGCTCTTGGTCAGGATGATATTTTTGTTAGTTTCTCACTATGAGACTGCAAAACAATGTGGGATATCCTCTAAATTACCCATGAAGAAATTATTGAGGTAAAGAGGGTAAGGTTGAACACATTAAATCATGAGTATAATTTTCCAGAATGAAACCTGAAGAGAACATTAATCATATGCATACACGATTCACTCACATCGTGAATCATATGAGAATTATATGAAAAACATTTTCAAATGAGGAATTGGTTGTGAAAATATTTAGATGCCTAAACTATAATTGGAAACCCATAGTCAATGTGATTTGTGAATCTAGGGATTTAGAACCATGGACATGTATATTATTTTTGGTAAACTGCAGGAACATGAGATGAAAATGAAGAGACTTGTTGTGACGAAAAGGTGACAAGAAGAAGAGGAAAAATATTGCACTGAAAGATTCTAGCATCTAAGATATGGAATCAAAATATGAAAACTTTCAAAGCGAGATTCATAAATACATGAAATTCAAGTTTAAAAAATACAAGGATTCAAGGCACGGATAAAAAATCAAGTTCCTGGGAGAAAAATGAAGAAATTAAAATCCTCTTTCATTCCCACATGCCACCAATGCGGAAAGGAAGGGCACATAAGATCAAACTGCCCTCAAAACTAAAAAAGAAATCAGGATCATAAGAAATCCAAGAAACCTGAGAAAAATGCAAAGAAAGCTTATATCACTTGAGATGAAAATAACATGGAATCCTCAAATGATGAAGAAGCCAACATTCGTCTCATGGAAAACCATCAAGATAGTGAGATAACCTCTTACTTTTCTTATCAAAAATTATTCTGCATTGTAGGAAGCTAACACAAGAAATAAGTAAATTAGAAGAAATTGGATCTACCTCAAAGGAAATAATTTCTTTCATTGAATTCAAAAATAAAAACATGCTGAAAGAAATAAAAAATCAGAAGAGAGGGAGGGAGTGTGTGTGTGTGTGAGAGAGAGAGAAAGAGAGAGAGAGAGAGAGAGAGAGAGAGAATGATCTAGTCCAAAACACTTCCCTTTCTAACAAATAATTATATAAATTTGACAATTATGATGTTTTGAAAAATGAAATCAGTTATCTTCAAATAGCAGTTGATAAATTCACTAAAGAAAGAGGCAACTTGAATATTTTGTTGAATAACCAAAGGGTCTTACAATAAGTTTAGTCTTGGTTATAAACCTATGAATAATAGTAAAAAATTTAGTGAAATTTGTAATGCTAACATATGTCTAATTGCAAGACTTTAAAATGTAATTATTGCAATATAAATGGTCATATTATTATGTTTTATTTTATAAGTAAAATTCATGAAAGAAAACAAGGATATCCTCCTTTGCATTTTTATAAAGAGCATTTTGAATGTAAAATGAGAAATTTTTTTGCTCATAATATGTATTCCATTAACATGAAAGAGCCACAAGAAATTTTTTTACATTGAAACTTATCATGTCTAATAATTAAATTTTATGTATTGTTATTTTGTGATGAAGTTGGATTTTTTTGGTTATCTATATAATTGTGTATTTGCGAAAAAACGATTCACTTTAAAAAAATATATCAAACACTTTATTATCTTAGATAGTTTCCTTATATTTAGGATTCTGTTACACATTAATGGGCCATTATGGTATATAAATATATGGTCCAATTGTGTAATAAATAGTTATGAAGATTAATAATGAATATTTAATGATTGGATTTTGAGATTCCAATATGGTATAAGCATTAAGGGTGGCAAAACGGGTCTGGTCCGCTGGGTCGACGCTCGTACCCGCCAAAAAATGGCGGGTTGGGTTGAGATTTTAGGCTCACCGCCCACTAAAGCCCGCCCTGCCAAATCCCGCCACCCGCCAAAACCCGCCGCACCTATATAATAACACTATTTAAGTATTTGAAAAAGTCTAAGAAAATAGTTTGTGGTATGTACATAAGTTGTTTTTAGATTATGAGGACTAATTTACTTTCTCTGTCTCTATTGTTGGGCAAATATTTTGAATTTTACTAATGAAAAATGGTAAAAGTGGGATCAAAATTTGAATTTAGATCATATAAAATACTAAAAGTGATGTTATATATGATAAAAGTATTATTTCACTAAAAGTTGATGTTTTTGGCTAATAAAAATTATGCTTTTTAAATGTTGGTTTGATGTTTTTTTAATGAAATGTAGAAAGAAGAACCTTTTAATTTATTTAAAAAAAATATAAAAAAATAATAAAAAGAAGGCGGGCAAGCCCGCCGCCCGCCAACCCGCCTCATTGGCGGGGCGGACTAGACTTTTGTGCCCATTTCAACTTGGCGGGCATACCTGCCCCGCTATTTTTTTGGCGGGCTTTAGGCGGAGCGGACATGGGGCGGGCGACCCGTTTTGTCACCCCTAATCAGCATTGGCGTATTCCTCTCTTCTCCGCGTGTGCTTCATGCAATGTTTTTCCAAATTTCCTTTCCCCACACTCTTTGTGTGTTACCTTCCCATTTCTTCTCCTATATCATCATTTGATTCTTATCTCTTTTGTTTCTCTCTTGGATATGTGACCTTTCCTTATTACTTGCATGCACCAGTTACTCTTTCTCCTCAACTCTAAAGATAATAAAAGACTCATTTCTTCTACCACTTATTTCTTTCTTTTTTTCTTCCTTCAATCTCTTCTCTTATACAAAAACACTTATTCTCATACCTCCATCCCCTCTTTCCTACGAAACCCTAAGTTTTTCTTCCCCGCCATCTTTGTCTCTCCTTCCTACACCCAATAAACCATTTTTTCTTGACCTTAATTTTTTTGCCAAGAATGCCTCAAACCCTTATTACGTTCATCCCAACGAAAACCATACTTTATTCTTGTCACTCCGCTTCTTGACTATAACAACTACAATTATTGGTCAAGATCCATGAAAGTGACCTTTATTTCCTATGTCAAACTTCATGTCGTAACAGAACCTTTCTTAAACCTGGTATCGACAACACCTTAAACGATACTTGGCTCCGCTGCAATAATATGGTTCTTTCATGTATGCAAAAATTGATCTATGAAAATATTACTCAGTAAATCTTATGGATGGCTAATGCATCGGTGGTTTGGAAGAATATTGACACACACTTCTTACAAATACTAGTGCAAAAAGAAGAATGTAATTTTAAACTTTACATGCGTTATACTAAAAAAGGGTGAAAATAAGAAATGCAGTGACATTTTATAAATAAAGTGTCATTTTAAATACTAACACATGACAATAGACACCATATTTTTTTAAAATGGATGTATATTCAAATTATTATTATAATCTGTAGAAGCACGCCTTCAACCTCGAAGTTTTTGATGAAGACAACACGGCGCATATCTTTCAGACCTGTAAAACGTCAAGAGCTCCAACTGATCAAGCTTCAAGCAATCGGCTGTGCTATCAAGCTTCGTTTGCATCATCATTCTACTTCATGCTTGGATGCTTTTGTTTAGGTATATCAATCTCTCTTTTAAATTGATGTACAAGTGTTCACGCATTCAATCATATACTAGCATATTGCATAAAATAATTTGATATATTTTTCAAATCGTTTAACACTCTTTAAAAACCTTATGTTTCTGTTTTTAACAGTGTTAACCGATTAACCATTTGGTTAACCGGTTAACGGGTTCAAATTCTCAATAATCCAGTTAACGTTTATAGGCGTTAACCGGTTAACCATTTGGTTAACCGGTTAACACTGTAATATTTTGAAAAATATTTTTCTTTGAAATTCAAATTGCACCTTTTGATTATATCTCTTCAAAAATTATTTTGATTCATAATTTTCATACCTTTTCAAAAGGGTGTCTTGTATAATATAAAATCTGAATTTTTCAAATTCAAAAACACCTCCTACAATTTTTATAAAAAATCACTTGAATCAAATTCATCAATTTTAAAATATTTTCATACTTTTCAAAAGTGTTCATAAGATATTCATCTTTCATACTTCATGTTTGAACACTTGTATTGATATTTGAAAAGTGAATTGTGTACATAGGAGAAGATCATTATTGATATTAAGTCTTTGTATTACTCACTCAAAATTAAAAATATAGAAAGGTATTTCTATTGTGTGACTTGTGTTCCAAGGTTTGTTTGGACATAAGGGTAAGTGTGGCAAGAGGATTGTTCTTGCACACTTGTGTGATAGTTTGTTAGAAAGTAGGCCTCACCATTGAAGGTGTGATAGGTTGTACTTTTTCTAAAAACTAGTGGAAATCTCTTTCAAGTTGAAAGGGGACTGGATGTACCTTCGGACTGTGAAGGGAACCAGGATAACTCTCTGTGTCACTTTTACTTTCTGCCTTACTGTTTTCCTTTTATACAAACTTACAAGAAAAATTCTATCCATCAAAGAAAAAGAATCGAGAAAGATTATATACACCTAATTCACCCCCCCCCCCCTCTTAGGCGCATTCTGATCCTACAATTGGCATCAGAGCAGGTTTAGGTAACCTGTTCCTACAAGATCCTATGGCTTCCGCAAACTCGAATCCCGTTTTCAAAGATGGTGGAAGTAGCAACAAGCCTCTGCTCTTCTCAGGCGAATACTTCGATTTCTGGAAAATCAGAATGAGGGCACATCTTGAAGCCCAAGGAGAAGGCATATGGGAAGCAATCGAAGAAGGTCCGCATAATCCCGTCAATGTAATCAACGGTGTTGGAACGACGAAGTTGAAGAATATGTATGATGATGATGATAAAAGAAAGATCCTAAATAAGAAGAAAGCAATCAACATACTTCAAAGTGCTCTTAGTATGGACAAATTTTTTCGTGTATCACAATGCAAATCGGCGAAGAAGATTTGGGATACTTTGGTAGAAACACATGAAGGAACAATAGAAGTTAAAAGATCAAGGCTTAACACGTTAAGTCAAGAATACGAAATGTTCCGCATGCAGCCCGGAGAATCTATTGTGGCTTTACAAAAAAGATTTGTTCATCTAACCAACCATTTGATTGCACTCGGAAAGACCTTCACCAACGATGATCTCAATTTGAAAGTTCTAAGGTCTTTGACAAGGGAATGGCAACCGAAAGTGACCGCAATCTCGGAGAAGAAGAGTCTCTCAACAATGACATCCGCATCTCTATTCGGCAAACTTCAAGAGCACGAGTTGGAACTTGGAAGGCTCGAAAAGCATGAAAGTCAAGAGAAAAAGTCCAAAGGAATTGCCTTGAAGATTGACACGAAGGATGACAAAGATGACGAGATCTCCGAAGATGAGAACTTCATGCTTCTTGTTAAGAAGCTTGGTAAGTTTTTTAACAAAAATAATAATTCTTCTTTTCCAAAAAAGAATAAACATTTCAGGAAGAAGGATGCATCCACATCGAACCAAGAAGTTACATGCTATGAATGTGGAAAGCAAGGTCACATAAAACCGGATTGTCCAAGACTTGTGAAGAAAGGAAGATTCAAAGGCAAGAAGGACTTCAAGAATAAAAAGGCTTATCTCGCGTGGGATGACAATGAAGTTAGTACCTCATAGGAATCGGAAAGAGACGAATGTGCTAATATGGCGTTAATGGTGTCACATCACTCCGATGAAGAAATTGACGAGGTTAGTAGTAGTTTTTCAATTTATGAAAATGATGCACAAGAAGTCATAGATGAACTTCTTAAGGAATGTAAGACTTTGTACAAAAATATCTCATCCCAAAAGAAGAAAATATTATCTTTAGAAGAACAAAATGCATTTTTTGAAAAATACATTGAAAATGAAAAACAAAAGATAATGGATGAAAAACAAAGTCTTACATGTAAAAATTGTGAGTCATTGTCCTTTCAAATTGTTCAACTCAAAAGAGTTTTAGAAAGATATGAAAAAGGTCAAATTGGCTTGGAGGAAATTCTTAGGCACCAAAGATATCCAAATGATAAAAGTGGCCTAGGATATTCTAAGTTTTTCAAACCAAGCACAAGTGAAACCATTTTCGTAAAAGCTAGTGAACAAATTGTTAAGGAAAAGACTAACAATGCTAAACCTATGCATCAAATTCATAAAAAGAAAAGGATTCTTAAGAAACAAAAATATGTTCCTAAATTCAAAAGTCAATTTCAACCTATTTGTTTTTATTGTGGAATAAAAGGCCATACACCTAATGCTTGCTATGTACGCAACATTGGTGTTGCTAAAGGGCATTATGCGTGGGTTGAAAAGGGTACTAACTATCAAGGACCTAAAGCAATTTGGGTACCTAACAAAACCTGACTTTGTTTTGTAGGTATGCTTGAAAACAACTTTTACGCAATGGTATCTCGATAGCGGTTGTTCAAAGCATATGACGGGCGACATCAACAAATTTTCAAGTCTAACATTTAAGGCCAAAGGATACATTACTTACGGTGATGATAATAAAGGAAGAATTCTTGGAGTTGGAACCATTGGTGCATCTCCTCATACAATCATCGAAGACGTCCTTTATGTGGAAGGCCTTAAACACAACCTTCTTAGCATAAGTCAATTGTGTGACAAAGGGTTCTGAATCAACTTCACAAAGGAAGAATGTTTGATAGAACACGAAGTCACTCATGAACTCTTGCTAAAAGGTAAACGATTTAATAAAATTTTTATGATTTCTTTTGATGACTCTCTCTTGAAGGTGAAGTGCTCAATGGCAAACAACAACGATGCATGGATTTGGCATAAGAGGATTGCTCACATTCACATGGAGCATTTGAATAAATTATTAAAGCATGATCTAGTTGTTGGTCTTCCAAAGATGAAGTTTATCAAGGATAAGCTTTGTGACGGATGTCAAAAGGGGAAGCAAACAAAAACATCCTTCAAGACCAAGAAAGTGATATCTACTACAAGACCACTCCAATTGTTACATATGGACCTTTTCGGTCCATCAAGAACAAAAAGCTTCGGAGGTAACGTTTTTGCACTAGTTATTGTTGATGATTTCTCTAGATATACTTGGACTTTGTTTTTAGTGCAGAAAAGTGATGCCTTTAAAGCATTCAAGAAGTATGCCAAGCAAATTCAAAATGAGAAGTCACTCTCAATTGTTTCCATAAGAAGCGACCATGGTGGCGAGTTTCAAAACTCATCATTTGAAGATTTTTGTGAAGAGCATGGGATATTTCACAACTTCTCCACACCAAGTACTCCTCAACAAAACGGTGTCGTAGAAAGGAAGAATAGGGCACTAGTGGAACTTGCAAGGACAATGCTTAGCGACTCGAATCTTCCTAAATATTTTTGGGCGGATGCGGTTAGCACGGCTTGTTTTGTAAGTAACCGTGTCAATATTCGACCTATTCTCAAGAAGACACCTTATGAGTTGTTCAAGGGAAGGAAACCCAACATATCTTTCTTCCACATATTCGGATGCAAATGCTTCGTTCTCAACAACGGTAAGGATAACCTTGGTATGTTTGATGAGAAATCCGATGAAGGTATTTTTCTTGGATATTCTCTATCAAGTAAAGCTTTTAGAATTTTCAATAAACGTACTCTTACCATTGAAGAATCCATACATGTTTCGTTTGATGAGACTAACCCCTCGAAAGAGGATAATATTATTGTGGATGATGATAATGATGTAGATCTATCACAACAAAGGGAGATATCAAAAGAACAAGCAATATCACAAGAAGATAAGTCACCAACCATTGAAGAACATCAAGATCTTCTAAAAGAATGGAGAACTCATAGAGATCACCCGATAGATAAAGTGATTGGTGATATTAGCCAAGGCGTTGCAACTCGACTCAATCTCAAGGATGCTTGCCTCAACATGGCGTTCGTGTCTCAAATTGAACCAGCAAAAATCGATGAAGCCTTAGGCGACGATCAATGGATAATAGCTATGCAAGAAGAACTCAATCAATTCGAAAGGAACCAAGTTTGGACTCTTGTACCAAGACCGGACAACAAGCATATCATAGGCACAAGATGGGTGTTCAAGAACAAACTTGACGAGAATGGAATCATAGTTTGTAACAAAGAAAGATTGGTCGCACAAGGCTACAACCAAGAAGAAGGAATCGACTTTGATGAAACATTCGCTCCGGTAGCAAGGTTAGAAGCAATTAGATTATTACTTGCTTACGCTTGTTCTATGAATTTTCAGTTGTACCAGATGGATGTCAAAAGTGCTTTCCTAAACGGTTACATCAATGAAGAAGTCTACGTCAAACAACCTCCCAGTTTTGAAGACTTCAAGAACCCGTCTCATGTCTACAAGTTGAAGAAGGCTCTTTATGGCTTAAAGCAAGCACCAAGGGCTTGGTATGATCGCCTTAGCAACTTCTTATGTGAGAAAGGTTTTACTAAAGGAAAGGTTGACAAGACTTTGTTCATCAAGAATCTTAAGGGTAACACCTTACTTGTTCAAGTCTACGTCGACGACATCATATTCGGTTCAACAAACAAAGATATTTGCGAAGAATTCTCTCTTATGATGCAAGGCGAATTCGAGATGTCCATGATGGGAAAGATGAACTACTTACTTGGTTTAAAAATCAAGCAAACAAAGGATGGCATCTTCATCAACCAATCCAAGTATTGCAAGGAGTTATTGAAAAGATTTGATATGGACAATTGTAAAGAGATGTCTACTCCAATGGGATCCGGGACATATGTTGATCAAGATCTTTCCGGCACTTCAATAGATATTACAAAATATCGAGGTATGATCGGTTCACTCTTATATTTGACGGCGAGCCGTCCTGACATTATGTTTAGTGTTTGTTTGTGTGCCCGCTTTCAAGCTAATCCGAAGGAATCACATCTCACTGCCGTGAAGAGGATCATGAAGTATCTCAAAGGAACAACGCACGTCGGACTATGGTATCCTAAAGGTAGTACTTGTTCTTTAATTGGTTATTCTGACGCTGATTATGTAGGATGTAAGACCGATAGTAAGAGTACAAGTGGTACTTGTCACATTCTCGGGAATGCACTGGTGTCGTGGGCATGCAAGAAGCAAGCATGCGTTGCACTTAGCACGGCCGAAGCGGAGTACATTGCAGCAGGAAGTTGTTATGCTCAAATCTTGTGGCTCAAACAACAACTTCTCGATTTCGGTTTAGATCTCGGTTGTATCCCTTTCCGGTGTGACAACACAAGTGCCATCAATATTACAAAGAACCCGGTCATGCATTCAAGAACAAAGCACATAGATATCCGACATCATTTCCTTCGAGATCATGTTTTAAACGGAGATGTAGATGTTACGTTCGTGGATACACACAATCAACTAGCCGACATATTCACAAAACCATTGGCTAAGGAGCAATTTTTCAAGATTCGACGAGAACTTGGCATTCTCAATGAAGGTGACATCTAATCTTGACCCAAAAATTGATTGTTATATGTTTTTATTGCATTATGTGTGTATATGTGTTTTTGCTCACTTTAATGTCATAAAATGCTATCACTCACATTTCACCGTTTTCGGTTTTTCTCACTTTCGTATACCCGAAATCAATCGGTTTCAAAATATTTTTTGATCGAAAGTTGCGGAATGACAAGTGCTAACACTTTATGAATTTTTTTTTTGAAAATTTCCTCCCATTTTTCCCCACCAAAGCTGCTGGATTTTTAAAATTTTTTGAATTTTTTTGTCTGTTAACCGGTTAACGGATCGGTTAACCGGTTAACACCTTCAAAATAGCAGTCCCTGCCTGTGTGACAGATTCTGTTACTTTTAAATTTTTTTTTCCTTTTTTATGTTGTCTTATGTGTGTTATGTCTAATTGATGCATGGTATCTCAAGACACCTCATAAATCTATTCCTCTTCCTTTGACCTACCATTAAACTCCACTTACTCATTCTTCCAAACCTTCCATCTCCTCCATTAAAACCCACTACATTGTAACTCTCACAAAACTCCATCTCCTTCACTTCACTCACCAAAACCTAATCCGAAAATACTCTCACTCACCCTCAACTTAAGCTTCATCTTCATGGCTTCAAGAAAGGGAAAAGCTCTAGTGTCAGCATCAAGGTCTAGAAGTGAAGAAGACATGCCTATGGAATCTACCAAGAAGAGACGATTGGATTTCCGTGTTCGGGTTCGACATCTTCTCAAGGGTAAGTATGTGAACCTGAAATCGTTTGAATCATTTAAGTTTCCGGCATTACTAGAATATCAAGGAATGTTAGATTTTATTGCCGATAATGGAAAGGTGTATCCGGATTTGGTGAAGTCTTTCATGAACAACATGGTTCTCAATTGTGATGATAAGGACAAGCACCACCTTTTTGCTTCTATTAGAGATTGTGAGATTGAGGTTGACCTAGGTACTCTTGCTACCTCTTTGTCTTTACCATACTCGGGAGTGTTTCTCCGAAAGGGTGTCAACCATGATGAGGGCAAATGGGCCAACTATGATAAGATGGAATACTACTATAACATCTGTAGGTTTCCAAAGGCAGCTGTGATATCCGGCCAGCGTACCTCTCGGGTACTTTGCTATGCGAAGAATCTCTCCGTGGATGACCGGATGCTTCATTATGTCATTTGCCATGTCTTGCTGCCCAAGGACTCTAATCAATCTCAAATCAATGATTTGGAGATGCAAGTGCTATTTGTCATCAAGAACAAGATTAAGATTAATTGGCTTCCTACCATGCTATATCATTTGAAGCAACAACTCTCTTTGAAGACTCGATTACCGTATGGCCGTCTCCTTTCAAGGATTTTGGAACTTACCGATATGGAAATCGGTCGAGAACCGTTTATTGCTATGACTACTACGGGTAATGAAATCAACGGAGTCACAATCATCAAGAACACCGGTATTGTCCAAGCCAATGTTGGAACTTATAAGTATGATGACGGATCCTCCACCTCCATTCCACCTATTCCGGAAACCGACATTACCAATGACTTTCTCTACTCAACCATGATGTCACACCACCATGAAGCTATGCGTGCCATAAAAAGCCTTCGGAACCTTGTCCTAAGCTCCCGAACCACCACCGAGCATGTTGATGAGGATGTGGACGGTACCTAAGAAGAGGAAGAAGATGATGAGGATGTGTCGGATGAGGAATGAGGACCATGTCTCCATGCTGTTTTTACTATGTTGCTTTATCTTTTAATCATGTTATGTTTTGTACTCTCAAACTAAAGTCCTAAGTTTTTAGGCATTTTTTGTTTACTTGCATTATGTTTGCATTTTATATGTGTGCTTGCTTGTATGATTGCTTGTATGATGCTATACTTTTCATGTTCATGCTTGCTTGTTGGTCCCTTCCTTTTTGCTAATGCCAAAGGGGGAGAAAACCTTGTTTCTCTAATGACTCTCTATGCAGAATTTTTTTTCTCGCTACTGCTGTTATCATTTAGGGGGAGTTGTTGTCCATAGGGGGAGGTTTCGCTTAGAGAAACATTGATCAAAGCTCTCGCAGAATTTTCGGTTGTCATCATCAAAAAGGGGGAGAATGTAGAAGCACGCCTTCAACCTCGAAGTTTTTGATGAAGACAACACGGCGCATACCTTTCAGACCTGCTAAACGTCAAGAGCTCCAACTGATCAAGCTTCAAGCAACCGGCTTTGCTATCAAGCTTTGTTTGCATCATCGTTCTACTTCATGCTTGGATGCTTTTGTTTAGGTATATCAATCTCTCTTTTAAATTGATGTATAAGTGTTCACGCATTCAATCATATACTAGCATATTGCATAAAATAATTTGATATATTTTTCAAACCGTTTAACACTCTTTAAAAACCTTCTGTTTTTGTTTTTAACAGAGTTAACCGGTTAACCATTTGGTTAACCGGTTAACGGGTTCAAATTCTCAATAATCCAGTTAACGTTTATAGGCGTTAACCGGTTAACCATTTGGTTAACCGGTTAACACTGTAATATTTTGAAAAATATTTTTCTTTGAAATTCAAATTGCACCTTTTGATTATATCTCTTCAAAAATTATTTTGATTCATAATTTTCATACCTTTTCAAAAGGGTGTCTTGTATAATATAAAATCTGAATTTTTCAAATTCAAAAACACCTCCTACAATTTTTATAAAAAATCACTTGAATCAAATTCATCAATTTTAAAATATTTTCATACTTTTCAAAAGTGTTCATAAGATATTCATCTTTCATACTTCATGTTTGAACACTTGTATTGATATTTGAAAAGTGAATTGTGTACATAGGAGAAGATCATTATTGATATTAAGTCTTTGTATTACTCACTCAAAATTAAAAATATAGAAATGTATTTCTATTGTGTGACTTGTGTTCCAAGGTTTGTTTGGACATAAGGGTAAGTGTGGCAAGAGGATTGTTCTTGCACACTTGTGTGATAGTTTGTTAGAAAGTAGGTCTCACCATTGAAGGTGTGATAGGTTGTACTTTTTCTAAAAACTAGTGGAAATCTCTTTTAAGTTGAAAGGGGACTGGATGTACCTTCGGACTGTGAAGGGAACCAGGATAACTCTCTGTGTCACTTTTACTTTCTGCCTTACTGTTTTCCTTTCATACAAACTTACAAGAAAAATTCTATCCATCAAAGAAAAAGAATCGAGAAAGATTATATACACCTAATTCACCCCCCCCCCCCTCTTAGGCACATTCTGATCCTACATAATCAAATATCTATTACTCCTCTTAAACAGATGTAAATTCAAAATATTATTATAATCAAATCTAAATTACTCTTGTTAAATTTAATACAGATGTAAATTTAGATGAGTTGAAAAACAGTGCTTTCTCAAATATTAGATTTCTACAAAAATATTTTTTAATCAAATTAAAAAATATATATTTTTAATAAATGTTCTTTTCAAAATATTTTGTGTGTACTAAAAACACCCTATTTTTTAAATTAATAGTTAAAACTTTAGCGAAATTTGCAATGCTCAACATATGTCTAATTGCAAAACTCTAAAATGTAATTATTGCAATAAAAATGGTCATATTTTTATGTTTTGTTTTATAAGTTAAAGTCATGAAAGAAAACAAGGATATCCTCCATCGCATTTTAATAAAGAGGATTTTGAATCTAAAATGAGAAATTTTCTTGCTCATAATATGTACTGGATTAACATCAAAGGACAATAAAAAAAAATATACATTGAAACTTATCATGTCTAATAATTAACTTTTATGTATTGTTATTTTGTGATGAAGTTGGATTTTGTTGGTTATCTATATAATTACGTAATTGCGAAAAAGTGATTCACTTTAAAAAATATCATTAAAAAAAATATATCAAATACTTTATTATCTTAGATAATAACTCTTAATTATTTATTATCATTTATTTAGTTTCCTTATATTTAGGATTTTGTTACAAATTAATAGGTCATTATGGTATATAAATATATGGTCCCCTTTGTATATTAAATGATTATGAAGATTAATAATGAATGTTTAATGACTGGGTTTTAATATTCCAATATGGTATCGGCCTTGACGACTCCTCTCTTTTCCACGCGTCCCTCCTGCAATGCTTTTTCAAATTTCCTTTCCCCACTGTGTGTGTATGTGTGTCATCTTCCCATTTCTTATCCTAGATAATCATTTGATTCTTATCTCTTTCTTTTCTCTCTTTGATACATTATCTTTCCTTACTACTTGCATGCTTCGCCTTCTCTTTCTCCTTAGCTCTAAAGTTAATAAAAGACTCATTTCTTCAGCCACTTATTTCTTTCTTTTTCTTTCTTCCTTCAATCTTTTCTCTTTTCCAAATACACTATTTGTCATACTTTTATCCCCTCTCTTATGCCAAAGCCTAATATTTCTTCCACGCCATCTTTGTCTCTCCTTCATACACCCAATGAACCATTTTTTCTTGACCTTAATCTTTTTGCCTCGAATGCCTCAAACCCTTACACTACAAGAAAAATGTATTTTAGCTTCAATATTTTAGCGTCGGTCACGACTTCGACGCTATTAGTGTATATTTTGCATCACCAATAACAGATGCTAACATGATTATTCATTTGATATTTATTTTTTTAATATGACTTAAATGGTGGCGTCGGTCGGAACCGACACTAAGGCATTAACAACCCAAAAGTATTAATTATTTATTTATTATTTTATTAAAACATTAGCGTCGCATATTGACCGACGCTAAACATTGGAGCGAAATATATTTCATTTCCCATCACTTTTTTCATTTGCCTCCCTATTTATTTATTTATTTATTTATTTTTATTATTTTATAACAATATTAGCGTCGCATATTGACCGACGCTAAACATTGGAGAGCAAAATATTTTCATTTTCTACCATTTTTTTCAATTGTCTCCTTATTTATTTATTTATTTTTATTATTTTATAAAAATATTAGCGTCGCATATTGGCCGACGCTAAACATTGGAGCGAAATATATCATTTCCCATCACTTTTTTCATTTGCCTCCCTATTTATTTATTTATTTATTTATTTTTATTATTTTATAACAACATTAGCGTCGCATATTGCCCGACGCTAAACATTAGAGAGCAAAATATTTTCATTTCCTACCACTTTTTTCATTTGTCTCCCTATTTATTTATTTATTTTTATTATTTTATTAAAATATTAGCGTCGCATAATGGCCAACACTAACACTGGGGCAAAATATATTTCATTTCCCACCACTTTGTTTGTTTGTCTCCCTATTTATTTAATAATTTATTTATTGATTTATTCTTTATTTTATAAAAACATTAGCGTCGCATGATGGCTGACGTTAATGCTGTAGCATAATTTCATGTTTTAGAAAATCAACTAAATAATATAAATTCAAATAAAACAAAATAAAACAAAAAAGATAAAATAAAATAAAATAAAATAAAAACTAAGCAATAAGATTAAGTAGATATTTTTTATGAATTTTAAAATGTGTTTTGAAGTTAGAATTTTTATTTATAGATTTTAAAATTATTTTAAATCAAGAATTTCTATTAATATTTATTTTAAAATGTGTTTTTTTATGAAAATGTATTTTTTATGAATTTTTAAATCGTGTTTTAAAATGTATTTTAAACTCAAATTCAAATATTTATTTATTTTAACAATATCTCTACTAAAACATTTTTTAACAAATATTTAATTTCGTCAAATATTCTAAACAAAAAATTGAAAAGATTCAGACACAACACATCGTTTCATCGTTTCGCCATTTCATCATCGTCTTCTCTCCAGCCCTAGCCCCGTTAATCATTTCTCAGTTTCTCTTTGTATCTCTGTTCATCGTTTTATCGCTCGCCATTTTAGGTTTCTGTTGTTCACCGTTTTCATTTCAATTTGTGTTTATGTGCTTAGCCATTTCAATTCATGTTCATCAACTTCTCATCTCATCGCTTTCAGGTTTCAACTCTCTTCCAACTCATCTCATCGCTTTCAAGTTTCAACTCTCTTTCAATTCATATTGGTTTCTAGTTTTTCATAATAGTTGGTTTCTGGTTTTTCATAATTGTCGTTTATGTGTTGTCTTCAATGTGTAGGTGAAATCATATTTATTCTCTAAATTTTGTCTTCAATGTGTAGGTAACAAATCTTCTTACCCACCATTCCCTAAATTTTGTTTGATTTTCTCAGTTTTTGTATTGTCTTCAATATGTAGGTGAAATCATCTTTATTCTCTACTGATGGATAGGTTCTTGAGAAAATTGATTAGACTCCAGTGATTGTGGCTGATTTTGGAGTTCAAGCTCTCATAAGGTTAGATATTTATTTCATTTCAAATATAAAATAGTTGAACATGTTTGATTTTTGATTCGTCTTATATGTTTATGAATGAAATCAATGGGTTATAGTGAATTTGAATAGTTGTTCTGCCAAAGTAGCTCTATCTAGGAGTATAACAAAATGTGATGAACAATATTTATTAGATAAGCAACCAGGTGGTCACTTTGTTAATTCAGATACAACTATATTATTTTCTTTGTATTCAATGGGGATGCAACTATATAAATTGATCGAATTCTATATATGCCTTTTACATGATGATAAGTTTCTAAGAGATACTTCTCGTTTCAACTATAACCAAAACAAGAAGACACTGATGTTTTAACTCTTAGTGTAAAATGGCAATAACCTTGTTAAGTCTAACTTGTGACAATTAGTTGTTAGATTCAGTAAAGTTAGTTGTTGGTAACCTGGTTAGATTCTGTTAAAATGTTAATCATTGCAAGCAGATTATGTCTTCGGGGTTCTTTTGTGTGCATTTATTGCTTTGCTCATGTAGTGTTTTAGGTTAACATAATCTGGGAATTTCAGTTGGATATGAACGTTATCACTACTCATACTACTCATAGCTTAGAAATGCGATCAAATCTTTAGTACATCTTGTATGTTCAACCTTGTTGTATGAAAATATTATAGGAATGGGCCAGCCCAACCCCCACTGTTTCATTGCTTTGTGTCTGTCACCTTTCTGAGTTTAATGATTGCATATGGAAAGTGAGAACAACCACTGTTGTAATTATTGTGGCATTATACATTCATCCATGTAGGCTCTTAATAAACTAAACATCTAACTTTGTTTTATTTAATGTTTAATAATTCATTTGGAACTCCTCCATAGCTTAGACGTTTTAAATTTGTCATCTACTAAAGTTAATGATGAAGCACTCTATGTGATCTCAAAATGTTGTTGTCAACTTTTGCAACTGAACCTTCAATATTGTTATTATGACACCGAGAAAGGAGTGAAACATGTGATAAATAATTGCACACACCTGAGAGAAATCAACTTGAGGTATTGCTATAAAGTGCATTCTAATGTTGTTGCGTCAATGTTATTAAGACCATCATTGAGAAAGATAAAATGAGTATCCTTTGTCTATACTGTTACAATCCTGTTTGTAATAAATAATAATAATAATAATAATAATAATAATAATAATAATAATAATAATAATAATAATAATAATAATAATAATAAATAGGTAAGCGTGGAGTTATTTATATCATAGTCGTCTGGTTCACAATTTTCTGTAGTGTGTGTTACGGTTTTGGGCATGTGGTACAAAACCTTTAAAGTATTTGGTAAATGGTATACATAGTCGGTGCACTATTTCGATTTGTAGTACGTTCGAATATACTAGCCGACACACTATGAATGTGTACCTACCTAACTAAAAATTCTTGAAATTTTCTTATTCTGAATTTTTTTACTAATGTTAACAGTTGTTATTTTCTACTAATTCTGAATGTAATTAGAATTCTGAATTTTTTGATGATGATGAGAATTCTGAATTTTTTTATTGTTAATAGGATTATTAGAATTCTGAATTTGTTGAAGATGAGAATTCTGAATTCTGAATTTGGATGTACTTGTACCCTATTTGTTTTGTACCTAACACCTTTGTCGCTTTAATTCTCAGCTTGTTGTGTTTGGTTCTGCTTCGTTTATTAAAGATCCTTTTTTCTTCAATTCATTCATTTCAAGGTAATCCTTTTTCTCCTTTTTCTCTTTGCTTAATTTTCGATTTGAAAGATTTTGTTTTTGTTTTGTTTTTTGTGTATGGTTTTTGTAATGTTTTTTGATCACTTGAAGATGGATTTATGATGATTGATGAGTTATGAGGAATTTATGCATGTATGTATATATGTAACATGTAACATGGAGTTGTTTAGTTTAGTAGTAAAGATTGAAGATTTGCAGAATTTTTTAGTCAAATATCTGAATTGAGGGTTATGTGATGTTTGAAATTTGTAAGGGAGAGTTATCTGAATTTTTAAGTTTATATAGAATTTTGTTCAAACACTTGTGAAATTGATATTGGTTGTCGATAGAGTTAGGTATTTCCGATAAGGAATATACTTAACTTCTATGCTTACTTCTAGATTAATGGTGATGTGTCATGTCAATATTATGAATATGAATATATATTTTCAAATGCATCCCAATTACATTAAATTAATGCGTAAGTAAGACACACCCTCACCCTTTATATATATATATATATATATATATATATATATATATATATATATATATATATATATATATATATATATATATATATATATATATATATACTTTTGTTTCAACTAGTACAATACTTTTGTGTATTTTCTTTGTCTTGCGTTACTATTTTGTGTATTTTTCTTTGTATATGTTGAAGTTTCATTGATTTGGTTTTAACATATTTTGTATATGTCTCTTCGCTTGTTGTGTTCGGTGTGTTCAATTCTGCTTTGTTTGTTGAAGATCCTTTCTTCTTCAATTCATCCATTTCAAGGTAACCCTTTTCTACTTCTTCAATTATGTGCATAATGATATTAGATGTTTCAAATTTGTTGCCTAGTACATTTTGGCTGGTGAATTTGTGTGTATGTTGTTTTGATTATATGCATAATCCGTGATTTGACTAAATTGTTATGTAGGATTTTGAACGTTGTGATAATTTGTGTTGTTGTTGCTAATGTTTAGTTTGCGTCGAGTCGTATTAATAAAATTGCAAATATATTGTTGCTTCTTGTATCACGAACATTTATGTTGTTTCTTATAAGTCGCAGTTTTGATCCATTTATGTAAATGTGTTTTTTTTTGCTGTATAGTTTACTTCCATTGTTAATACTAATGAGAAATTCCAATTATGAGTCTTAATGAATGTTTTGGGCTTGCTGCCAATTTTTGTTCGTCTTGCAAATCATAAAAGTCTAGCTTTTCTTGTCTTAAGTTTTTTCTTGATGACTAATTAAGAAAGAAGAATACAACCTTCACATCCAAATTCTCAATAAAGTGATATTCTCTAGAAGTAAATTGAACAAATGAAGATTAGAACCTTATATTTATTTTTATGAAGAGAATGAATCGAAGTTGGATGTATGATAGAGTAAACTCTGATAGGTATAGTTTGAAAGATGAATTTATTAGTGGAGTTGAAGAGTTTGTCAATAAAGCGATGAATCGACCTCGGTTTTTAAACAAAGGAGTGATAAGGTGTCCTTGTGTAAATTGCGTATGCATTCTCTTGAAAATGCCTAATGAGGTCAAACACCACTTGTACAAAGATGGTTTTTTGTCCAACTATTATACATGGACTGATCATGGAGAAGAGAATTAGAATGTGGATCATGATGGTCATTCTAGTAGTGGCAGGAATGCTGGTGGGGATAATCTAGGTGACTAAGAACAATTTGATGCAATGAATGAAATGGTCTCTGGTGTTTTCAGGTCATTTGTTAATGTCACAAATATAAATGCTAATATGGAAAAAGAAACGATTAGTGAGGGTGAGGTACCAAATGAAAAAGCTCAACGATTTTATGATGAATTAATCTCTTTAAATCAACCCATTTATGAGGGAGCTTCTGAATCCAGACTATCTATTTCAGTTAAGTTGTTGGTTTCCATGTCTAGTTGGCATGTTCCTCAAAAGGCGATGGATTTTTTCTCTCAAATGCCCGTTGATGTTTATCCAACTAAATAATGATTACCTAGAAACTATTAACAAGTGAAGAAGTTGGTGTCTAAGTTAGGATTGGAAGTTGAGAAAATTGATTGTTTTGTGAATGGATGCTTATTATATTTTAAAGAAGATAACACCTTAACTCAGTGTAGATTTTATGGAGCTGCTAGGTATGTTCCTCGAAAGTGTGGAATGGGAAAATACAAAGATGTGGCAGTGAAGAGAATGTTCTATAAATTCCTGTCTGTGAGTTTGAGCACACGCTAAACCGATATATTTTGTCACTTCAGGCCAATCTTTAGATGCTACAAACTATATAGATTTGAAAGTACTTTTGCTATAAAACTACATAGTTATATAATCAATGCTAGTAATATACCTATATTGAGGGAAAGGCCTCTCTGGGCAGGCCTTATGCTCTGGTAAAATTCACACCATGACTCCAACCCCTCTCCGAGCCATTGTGGTTTTCTTATATCGGGTGAAAAGAATGACCTCCCAATGGGACAATTCCTTTAAAAATATATTATACTAGTCAATATGGGACCTCATCTGACAGAAGCTTATAAACAGTCAATTCTTTTGTTTTCTAGTTAATGTGGGACCTAGTGATGTGAGTTTGTTAAACATTACAGAAATTATTCAAATAATAGTGATGGATAATATATTATACTAGCTGGTGTTTATGTTATGATTGATACAATGGCTGCTCAATTTGTGTTATGAACGGACAATTTTGTTAATGCACTAATTGTTTATATGTAGGTTACATCCAGGTGATCTTGTTGCTACAATGGTTCGAAAAATTATTGAAAAGAATTATCGAGGAACCTTCGTTAATTATGGTGAGCTTAAATGTGATGGAAGAGACGACGTGAGAAAGGAATGGTTCAACGATTTTAAAGTAAGACATGACATTTCTTTTTTAGTAGTTTGATGATGATGTATATGTAACACGGTGGGAGAACTGACTTTCTATAAATGTTGCGGATAGCAAGAGTCGCCACCGACTTTTATTTTATCCATAAGGAAATGACATAAAAAAACAGGAAAGACCTATTTTAAAAGACTTGAGTTCGGGGGTAGGTTATATAAAGGGAAGGTGTTAGCACCCTTTATATCCATGGTTATCCATGGGCTCTTAGTTACTTAACTCACTTAATTGTTTTAAAAAAGGAAAGTGTAGTGTGTGTTTAGAAAATTTTCTAAGTACTTTGTAATGATCCTCGTATGGATGTATACAAAGCCTTTGTTTTGAAAATATTTGAAAATAGTGATGTGTGAAAAGTATTTTTAAAGTGTGAGCAAGTAAGTATGATGTACCTACCCTAGACTAAGTCATTCATGTTCTTTTATATTCTTTCAAGGGTAAGACTGTCCCTATTATTAAGGAATAGGTAGTCATTACCTTGGATTTTATTAAGGGACGGGCGTAGGGTCATCGTATGGTTAGCGAAGGCAACTTAGGGGGTGTCTTTAGCAATTGGGAAGGACTATCATCTTTTACCGAAGGGACAAGATCATTATCATAGGCAACATCGTAGGCAATATCGTAGGGACTTGATCTTTTAAAACTGGGAGGGACTCGATGATTTATTTTATGGAGGGACTTTGCTTAAGACAACCTACTTTCGAGGGACTTGACCATATTAAGACAACTTTAAGAAGGGTAACCCTAGGAGGTGCAGACAGCGATCATATACCGACTTACGTGTGTGAGTGATTATGTTCAAGTATTTAATCTTTTTAATTAAATTATCTAAATTCATATTAATTTCAATTAGGTTTTGTCACTCCCTATTTACTAACCATGCAATTATCAAATAAAAATAAATGGCGGAAAATTAAAGGCAAAAAAATGAGAAATTCCTAAGCTATTAGGATGCTTCGGGGCAGTTACATAATTATGAGGCAAAAAATAAAAAGATAAATTTTTTACAGATGAGAAACATTTACATAATTATAATGGCGAAGCAGAAAAATATCAGAGCAACAATAACAAGGCATGTTATGAATAACATAAAAAATAGGGAAAAGGTTTAAGGTTTGAAAAAGTTTAGGGTTACTAAGAAAATAAAATTTTTAGATTTATGAAATTAAGGTTTAATAAAAATAATAAAAAAAGTTAGAATTTTTTTTTAGGGTTATCTATAACAAAAAATAAATAAAGTGAATAACAATAACTCTAATTAATTAATATTATGAATGGATTATGAAGATAAGTAATTAAAAAAAAGTTAAGAGTTTTTTAGAAAATAAACAAATAAAATTAATCTAAAGATTTAAGGTTAGTTAATTTAAGAAATTAGAGAATTAAAAAAATAGAGAAAATTATGAGAAATTAGAAAAAAGAAGATAAAACTCATGTTTCTTTGTCAAAATGCCCTCAAGATTACCAACATTGTCTTCTTGACACTAAGAAGGCGCGCATATGTATAGTTATTATATAATAAAACAAAATGTATAAAAAAATGGTTGAGGCAAAATCGTTAAGGTTTAGGAAAAATCGTTAAGGTTTAGGCAAAATCGTTAAGGTAGTTAGTTATGAAAAAAATGTGCAGATCTAAATATAACATAAAAAAATTTGAATAAAAGAAAAAGAACAACGACGTTGTTAACGTAAAAATTGCGATCATCGCAAATAGATCGGATCATCACAAGTGTCACGCCTCATACACACAGATGTGAAAACGGCGTATTGACACGATCCGATTTGAATAATCTAATAATAATAATAATGAGAAATTGAATTAACAAAAGATATATATATATATATATATATATATATATATATATATATATATATATATATATATATATATATATATATTATAATTTTGCAAAAGGTGCCTCAATATATAAAATGAGAACCAACCGCAAGTTTACTTTTCTTGAATATGTTTCCCCTCAAGAATTAACGTCGGATCCTAAATGGTTTATTCTCCATAGGTCAGACATATAAATAGAAATATACTAAAAGGGTTATGTACATACAGTAAAATATAATATTTTAGTTATCAGTAAAATAATTGTATTATGACCAAAACAAGACCAAAACATGGTAAGTAACATACAAGCAACAATTGTATAAGATCAGAACGTGGTAAGCATCGTACAAGCGATCTCGTTGAACCAACAAAACCAACTACGTCGCTGTCTCTTTCAGTTTATTTTGTTCATTCCTTTTTTCGGTCCCCTTCGGCAACAACACATACTAAATATATAAGACTAATTAGGGTTAATGTTAATTGGGCCTTAAAATTTATTTTAAAATCCAATAAAATATTAATTTAAAAACTAAATAAAATTTAATAATTAAAATAGTTAACATTAAAATAAAACTAATATTCTTATTTATTTTTTCTAGATCCAATATAAAAATAAAATAACCCAAAAAATAAAAGTCGGGCGCCAAAGTGCTCGAAAAAATAAAATGAATATATCAAAATGATCAGCACGAAATAAACGACTCGGAAAAATACAGCGTTTGGTCGGATTTTGAAATAAAAATTATGACTGTTTAAACTGCTCAGACCGATCAATACACAACCAAAAATAGCCGTAAAAATATTTTTAGCATGTCAAGTTAATCTACATGAACCGCAGATTAATAGTACTGACATTTGTAAACTTAAACTTGACATTTTTTCGTCCACTGATTTTAGACACATTTAAAAAATTAATTCGACCAGTCTATCTATAAATTCCGAGAAATTATTCCGACTAATATTAAGAAAAAAAATGTTATGCTATGAAGATGATGCAAATGAATGCGAAACAAAAAGTCGGTTAAAGTTAAAAATATAGGAAAAATTTTGGGGTACAACAGTATACTTTTGAGTTTTATTTATTATTTGTTTATTTTGTCAGAGGCTTGTATCTTGGGACCGTTGTGAGATGCAAACATGGAAGAATTGTTTCATCAGAAATGTGGAAAACGAATGTCTGATATACAACGAAAGGCTAGAGAAAAGTGACGGAAGTCGGGTTGGATGAGTGAAGATACATGGACGTATCTTCTAGACAAGTGAAAAACAGATGAATTCAAAGTTGTATCCCAACAAAATAAGATTAATCGATCATCTAACAAAGGTGGGGCAGTCCATACAATAGGTCGTAGAGCTCACCATGATTTTGCACTTGAATTTGTATATATATACTTTGTAATTACAATGCGTTAATATAATTATATTTGATATACATTGTGACCATATATACTACCTATAATGATAGGCTAAAAAACTCAATCGACCTGCACATCCAGATGAGATTTTCATTGTCACCCATAAAAAGAAGAATGGGGAGTGGGTTGACGCTCGTGCAACGACAACACATGTAAGTTAACATTTTATTATTCTTAATTAGTACTGATTTGGATTAGATTATATTTAGGAAATAATAATGTTTGTTTCTACTGTGTCTGGATTAGCTTATAATAGCGAAGTAATGACTTCCACGTTATGTTTGTTTTTACTGTGTCTGTTGTGCCTTGTAAATGTTTCTACTGTGTTTTTTGTTTCTACTGTGCCTTTGTTCATGGATGTATTTTTCATTTCTTGTTATAGTTGTGAACTATTTGATGCTTTATAAACGATTGAAGCATGGGTAACCTAGCTGCATGTCCATGTTGTTGTTGTCTTTGGTAGAAATGTTCATGAATCATCCTTAGTTATTTGATTTGATGAACTTATCTTTGGGTTTTTTTACTATTCCAATTATTAGTATGGTGCATATTTGGTATCACGGTGAATAAGACAAAGCCATGGTGGCACAATGATTTTGTTGATGTGCTTTTACAACATCAAGATGACTCACTGTGATGCCAAAGAAGAAAAGAAAAAAACTCACAGTAGCTTTACATGTTTTCATGTCAAAGGCTCCCACTTTAGTAACTCCCTCTAGTAACTCTCTCTAGTAGTCTAGATATTGTTGTGTTTTCCCTGATGCTAGTGCATCATCATCTACTTTCATGTAGTGGAATGATAATTTCTATAATAAAACTCATATTATACTGGTAGTGTTTGTGCTTTTCTCTGATCTATGTCTGATCTATGTTTGAATTTGTGAATTTGTTAATGTTTAAGGTCCCCACAGCTGCTAGATAATAATAACAATGCATATGCAACTTTGGGATTCCAACCATGGCTATTTCGTGTAGATTCGTAAATACTTGTTGTTCTCACTTTTCTTGTATTGTTGTGTACAAGAAAAGTTCTGCAGTAGCTTGACACAAGTTGGTGATGAAGTTGAAGGATCAACAAGAATACAAATTTGGAAAGAATTTGCAGGGGGTAAAACACGGGGCGGTGTTATGGCACTAGACAATTGGCACGTAACATAAGATGTGGAGTAAACTTCTTGACTCAATGTCAATTATAAACCCATGTAGAGAAGCAGATAACCAGACCATTGAGGCTGCCATAGTTGAAGTTGTTGTTGCACGTGAAAAGGTTGCACGGGCTAATGCATGGACAAATGAATTGGAAAAGAAATTTGATATGTTGCATTTTCTTCAGGCGGGTCCTTCTAGTGCTTTTGCGAGTGGTCATCCTGATTATAACAATTCGATACGTTCTATTTTATTTGTATAACCAATCTTCTCATATTGCTTGTTGCATCCTCTAATGTTTTGTATGATTTCAAACACTATATATAGTTTTAGTGGCATGGAAATTTTCTAGGTTGAAGTAACAAGCTAAGAATTGATCAAATCAACTGAGCTCATATCATTTGTGGAACCTATTGGTAGTCATAGTTATCAAGCTTGGATAGCCTTACTTTTCTCTTGCAGTGAGTTATGATGCCACCATGAGTTGCTTGGACTTAATTTGGTATCTCTAAGACTAGCCTTATTGTTTGGAAATCGAAACTGACTGTTAGAAGCTTAAATGATAATTATTTTTAATTTTGTAAAGTGTAAATGAACTTGTTTGTTGCAATCCAAAATCTTGATTGTTATGTTACTGTGTAATTTGAATTAGTTTTTGTGAGTAAGATGGTTAACAAGTAGTTAATTAGTTAGGATTCGATTGTGTTAATGTTATTAGAAGTTATTAGATCAAGTGTTATAGTGGGGATTGGTGAGATTAATTACTTATGGATAACCAAATGCTCAATGTTACAATTGAATTGGTGTTGGATGATTGCTGCAGTTTGAACTTGACCGTGGCATTGAAATTGATGAAGTTTGAAATGCTTTAAGTTTTGAGTGTGAATTTTGTTGCTAGCTGGGTTTAAAGTGCGAAACAAATATGTTATACTAGTTTTATGAAGAAAAAAATGTTATGTCAACTTGTGTAACATGAATGTTAGTGATGCATTCTGTTTGGAAATTATGCATTCTGTTTGGAAATTATGCTACATCAACTTGCTGGCTATTGATGTGTGCTTAAGATTTGATCAAAATCAAGTCACTATTTATTTTGAATCTTTATGTCTCTGACTCGTGATTATTTATTTGGGATGTTGCAGGACGAGAAGGATTATGCGGATGATGACGAGGAAGTTGATGCTGGTTATCATGATTATTAGCACTTAGATCGTTTAGGAGATTATTAGTATTTTGGAACTCATTATTTTTTGATGTTGGTATATTGTTAAACTTATTAGTATTTTGATGTTGGTATATTTTGGAACTTATTAGTATTTTGATGTATTGGGATTATGTATTTTGAAGTATATATAATCGTATTTTGATTAATAATCAGGCTTTGATTAACAATTAGATTTTGATTAATAATCAGGTTTTGATTAATATATATAATCGTATTGATTAAACAGGTTTTGATAATAAACAAGTTTTGATAAGAACAGGTTGCAATCAACCAAAACAATAAATTGTCTAAATCTAATAGTGTAAGCCACGACACCGACGCTAACGCAAAATAGATTGCAGTCTAAATCTTGTAGTGTCGGTCAGGACAATGATGCTAGCATGAAAGAATTTGTCGTGTCGGCCACGACACCGACGCTACGTGAAAGAAATTGTTGTCTAAATCTAATAATGTAGGCCACGACACCGACGCTAACTCAAAATAAATTACTGTCTAAAATGTATAGTGGTGGTTGTTGGTCAACGTTATATAATGACATGGACATAGACCAACTGAATCAAGAACAGACATCTGGCATTGTATAGCGTCGGGTATAACCGACGCTAACTCAATATTTATGTTGTGATTAGGGACACCCTTGTAGCGACGCTTTAGTGTAAACAAAGGTCGACTTAATCCAGTGTCACTTAAGAGCCGACGCTAAATGTAACTAACTTCCAGTTTAGGAAACTCTGCCCCGACACCGACGGTGGGCCGACGCTAAACCCTTGTAGCATTGGTTTTTTGGGTATTAGCTAAGGTTTATGGGCGACGCTAAAACATGGTTTCTTGTAGTGTTATTACGTTCATCCCAGCGAAAACCATACTTTATTCTTGTTTCTCCGCTTCTTGACCATAACAACAACAATTATTGCTCACGAGCCATGAAAGTGGCCCTTATTTCCTAAATCAAACTTCATGTCGTCAACTGAACCTTCCCTCAACATGGTATCGGCAACACCTTACATGATACTTGGCTCTGCTGCAATAATATGGTTCTTTCATGGATGCAAAAATATATCTATGAAAATATTGCTCAGTCAATCTTATGGATCGATAATGCATCAGTGGTCTGGAAGAATCTTGACACACGCTTCTCACAAGCACTAGTGCAAAAAGAAGAATATGTAATTTTAAAATTTACACCTGTTATACTAAAAACTGGTGTAAATAAAAAACACATTGAGAATTTTATAAAGTATTTTTTTTAATATTAACACGTGATAATAGACACCATATTTTCTTAAATGGATGTAAATTCAAAATATTATTATAATCAAATTTTTATTACTCGTGTTAAATTTAAAACGGATGCAAAATTCAAAATATTAAAAATATTAACACGTGATAGTAGAATTTTTAATTTTTACAAATTCTATTATTTTGACCATTTTAAATACAGACAAGTTATTCATTTATCACCTATATTTTAATTTGATTAAAAATATTAAAAATGTGAAATTATTTCCTATACTTTGGTTTGATTGACTTATTTATTTGCAAGTAATTCTAAATTTTCTTTTAAAAATTCTACTAGTGTCATCATTTTAGATAAATGCTATAGTGACAATATTATAATAATTGTGGCTCATATTAGATATTGGCAAACTAAAATTTTTAAACCTTATTATATATTTATTTATTTTTCAATTAAAATAAATAAAAAAGTATTAGTTTTTAATTTATACTAAATAGTAGTATAACAAATAGAAAAATATAATGCAAAATAAAGAATAAAAATATTTACTTAGTTCGAATTTTGAAAGATGGGTGAAGTCAATATTCAAACCATTAACTAATTGACTTGGTGTAATTTATTGATTTATATTGATTTCATTTTAACCCCTTTCACTCTTGGATTACTCTATCGAAATTTGTAAAGAGAGATTATCACAAATGATTATTTGTTTTTTTTTCATAATCTAGAGGACGCAGATCACTTTTTTTTTTTAAATTGTAGCATTACTATTCAAGTGTGGAAGAAAGTTTCTAATTGGGTTGGTATCGAATGGAGTAATGAATCGGAGTGTCGTATAATTGTTTTATTGTATGGTTCTTGAGATTGACCAGTAGAATCAAAAGTATTTTATTTCTTTTTTTTTATCATGTCTTGTTGGGTGATTCGGAGAGTGAGGAACAATATCTTGTTCAATGACGAAATTGTCAATGTCGACTCTATATTCTATTGTAATTCTTGTCTTTTTTGGAAGTGGGTTTTTAATGGGAATCTTAGTAGGACGTCGTGTAGTTTATACGATTGAAGTTACTGTTTGATTTCTTGTAAATTCCTTCCTTGATAGTTTGTTGTTGGTTTTCTTTGGCTTTTGGCATTGCTTCCTTTTTGGTTGCTTGTATTAATTGGGGTTTGAGATCCCCTTAATCTTTAATTATTGATTTATTTGCCTATAAAAAAAACTCTTGGGTTACTCTTCTTTTTTTCTCTATAAAACCAACTTCTTTGTTTCTCAAATCCCACGGTTCTTGTCTTCCTTTGAGTGTGTCTAAGTTTAATGATAAAAATGGCAGGTACTCATGGGAGAACAATTTTGTTCATGTTTGTTGCAACATTTATATGGATTAATGCTGAAAATGCATTTGTGAGTTGTGCTTTAACATCTGAATTACAAAATAAAATTACTAAAATCAACCAAGAGGGTCCTTACTTGGGTTTAGTCATGCCAAATTCTTTTGAACTTAATCCTCTTCTTCAAAATCCAGGCTATACTCCTACTGACACCATCATAGATTTTGCAGGTAACTAACTACATACATCTATTTCCATTTAAATGGACAAAGAAATAACTATCATTAACAAGAAATAAATAATCATAAAGCTTTGTATGGAAAAAATATTAATAATTTATACTTTCTGATTCACCTAATATATTTTATTTATGGCTAATAACAAAGGCAGAAGATTTCGTTTTGGATCTATTGGTGACAAACCTGTTATATTGGTCATGACCGGATTGAGTGTGGTAAGTTTTCTAATTTATATTAATTATTGGAACTTATTATATAATTAATTTGTCTAATATTTTTTGTATAAATCTATTGAAATGTAGATAAATGCAGCAATAACAACACAGCTTTTGTTAAGCTTTTTCAATATAGATGGAATTGTTCATTATGGTATTGCTGGAAACGCAAATCCTTCATTGCATATTGGAGATGTTGCTATTCCTCATTATTGGGCACATTTGGGACTTTGGAGCTGGCAGGTATATTATATTAGAAAATAATTTTATATGATATATACTATATTGTGAGAAATATGAGACTAATTGTTACTTTATACAGTAAAATAATAATATTAATGTGTCTCTTCATACCTAGTGAAAAGTATGAGACCGATTTTTGTATATACACGAGACAAAAATGATTTCGTACCCATATATGTAATATTTAATGAGTCAGATTCCATGCATTCAAAACATTCCATAATCACTCATTCAATATATTTACTATCATTAAATCAAGATTAGATAGTTAAAAGTTTAATGTAAACACGGATGACAACGGAGGGGTTTAATTATATCCGCATTCACATCCGCTTCAGTCTAACAGATCCGTATCATCCTTCAAATCAAGTCAGGGTGAAAATTTAATATCCAGACTTATCTCTAATAGAAAATGGATTTCCCCGCATTCGTCCCGTCCCCATCCGCAAGACTATTTTTTTTAATAAAAATTAATAATTTATTTAAAAAAATTAATTATTTTAATAACTTAATTAATAATTTAATTAAAATTTTAATTAATAACTAAATATTAACTTGATTAATTTGATTATTTTAATTGTAATAAGGGTATTAATAATTTAATTAAAAAGATAATTAATAAATAAATATTAAAATAAATAAAATAAGAGAATTAAAATAAATTGTAGTATACGGAGCGGGACGGAGTCAGTGCAAGCAGGTCTTAGTTTAACTCGCACCCACACCCAACTAAACCAGATTTTCTTCGTTAATTTCGGAGAATGTGGGTGGGTCCGAGTTTAATTAACATGCCTAAATATAGTTGTCACTTAATTCTTTAGTATCCATGAAATGGATTCTTAAAAAGTTGAACATCGATATTTTTAATAAAAATAATATTAAAATTTTAATTTTTAAAATAAAATAAAATATGAGATTAATTGCTATACAATATCGGTGTAAATTTTTTTACACACTTAGTGCATCAGAATCACTCAAAAAGATTATTTTTTAAATAATTAAAATTAAAATTAAATTGTAATTAAAATTTAACGGTCACGATTAACTGACAGTGTAAAACTGCTTTACACTGTCGGTATATACCAATTAAATTCATAAAATAAATGATGTGAAATTAAATTACAATATTTAATTGATTAATGATATGTGAATTATTATTTTTTTAATAACAATTAGAGATGAAAATAAATCAAGACAATTAAGAGATATTAGACCTAACCTACATATGTAGGATTTTTAAATAGAAAAAACTTAAATTTAATACAAACTTATTTAGTTAAAAACATTAAACCTCATACCTAAAAATGACATTTTTTTAAGTATATGGGATCGATCTATTTAAATAAATTTAAATCATTTTATTATTATTATTATTATTATTATTATTATTATTATATTATATATTGTACTTTAAATTTAAAAAAAAATTAATAATATTAAAAACTTATGAAAATAGGTTGGAAAACATTTTATGAATAAAGTAATAAATTTTTTTCATAAACTTTTTTAAACAAATAATTTCACAAAATTTATGTTACTAAATTGTCAGATTATTATTCAATTTATTTGTATAATTAATTTTCATAGATTATTTTTAAAATTTTAAAATTATAAAATTTGAAATTCTGACAATTGATATATGATGTCGAATACGATGTCACAACACCAATATCTTACAAGTTTAAAAAACAAAGTAAATAAGCAAATACAGAAATAAAGAACACATGGAATTGTTAACCTACTTCGGTGCAAAATCACATACTCTGGGAACTACCAAGCCAGGAAAGAACTTCACTATCAGTAGTATTAATTCAAAGACCCACAACAAATAACCCAGATTGCAATCTTCTCACTTAATCACTATTCAATCCAAGTTCTACCTAGAACTCCTAGATATGAGACCCTTCTCACTCCCCCTCAATCACAGTAGTGATATCAATCAAACAATTCAGAAAAACGAAGACACACTTCAAGAAACAATCATTGACCTTGCTTCACAGCTTCAGTCAAGTACAAACACTCTTGCTTAAAAGTTTTGATTGGAAAACAATACAACTCGAAAACCTAGTCCAAGACAATCATCAACATGACAATTGTTTGTCTCACAAGAAAACTACACACACACAAAAATACTGCAAACAAAAATCTTCACACATGCATAATGCTTAAATCACATGTCATAACATTACTGATGACATCCAGAAACAGAAATATGTTTTACCACAAAATATAGTCAATTTAAAACATCTACAAACTCCCCATTGGGCAAAAATTTTGCTAAAACAATTTAAGCATTATCAGAACAACATTATTCAGTAAAAACCATCACAACAGCAAAAGTGCACATGCACACACAGAGCAGAGAGGTAGACAGTCTCCCCCTCAAACAAAAAAATTGTATTAGAGAACAGCACAGTAGCATAAATAGCAGAGAGATTTCATCTCCCCCATAACCTGTTAAGCTTTGCAGCAAACAGTCTGGCTATACTAAAATAAATAGTATAATTACTCCCCCTTTTAGCCAGAAATTGAGCCAAACAAAAATAGAATCATAAAGCAAAAGAAACAGATAGAACCACAAACTCATGAAGAGAAGAAATCTTGGGTATAGCAGAATCCTAACAAAAACAATACTAAAAACATCATAAACAAACTTCATCTTGTTTTTCACTCTCTTAACCACCATCAAAATCACTTGCAGCTTCCTCTCCAGTCTGCTTCCTTTGATTGGACTTCCATAAGGTAATAATTGTTATAAGCCCTCATAAAGACAAATTCCTAATTTGCCTCTTAGATTTTCAAACTGATTAGCATCCAAGGCCTTAGTGAATATGTCAGCTAGCTATAGTTCAGTGGCAACATGCTCCAACTTGATCACTTTATCTTCCACAAGATCTCTGATGTAATGGTGTCTAATATCAATATGTTTTGCCCTACTGTGTTGGATAGGATTCTTGGAAATATTGATTGCACTGAGATTTTCACAATATAATGTCATGACATCCTGAGTGACATTATACTCAGACAACATTTGGTTCATCCAAACAAGCTGAGAACAACTGCTACCAGCTACTATGTATTCAGCCTTTGCAATAGATAAGGAGACACAATTATGCTTCTAGCTAAACCAGGAAATGAGATTGTTACCTACAAAGAAACACCTTCCAGAAGTACTTTTTCTATCATCTGCACTATCAGCCCAATCAACATCACAATATCCAGATAAGACAATATCACTTCCATGAGAATACAACATGTTGTAGTCACAAGTCCCATTCACATATTTTAGTATTCTTTTGACTAGATTTATGTGAGAGACCTTAGGTCCTGCTTGATATCTGGCACATACTCCAATAGCAAAAGCAATATCAGGTCTGCTAGTTTTCAGATACAACAGACTGCCTATCATGCTTCTATATAAGCTTTGATAAACACTTAACCCTTTTTCATCTTTAGTCATCTTAAGATAGGTAGGAGCAGGTGTTCTTTTTTGACTGGCACTCTCCATTCCAAACTTCTTTACAATGTTTTGAGCATATTTGCTTTGAGAGAAAAAGATGGAATCTTACATCTGTTTAACTTGCAAGACAAGAAAGAAGGTTAACTTTCCAACAAGACTCATTTCAAATTCAAATTGCATTTATCTGACAAAATGTTTAACCAACTCATCTGATATCCCCTCAAATACTATATCATCCACATAAATCTGAGCAATCATGATTTTTTCTCTTTTGTCTTTGACAAAAAGATTTTTGTCAATTCCACCTTTTCTGTAACCATTCTTGAGGAGAAACTCTGTTAATCTTTCATACCAAGCTCTAGGAGCTTATTTTAATCCATACAAAGTCTTTCTTAACTTGTAGACATGGTCTGAAAGGTTTGGATCAACAAAGCCTTTAGGCTGCTCCACATAAACTTCCTCATTCAAGTATCGATTCAAAAAGACACTTTTTACATCCATTTGGAACAGTTTAAACTTCAGAATGCATACAACTCCTAATAGCAATTGTATTGATTCAAGTCTAGCCACAAGAGCAAATGTTTCATCAAAGTCAATGCCTTCAATTTGAGTATATCCTTGAGCAACAAGTATGGCTTTATTCCTGGTCACAATCCCTTGTTCATCAGATTTATTCTTGTACACCCATTTAGTATCAATGACATTGGTTCCTTCAGGTCTTTGTACAAGCTCTCACACTTCATTTCTCTTGAACTTCTCTAGCTCATCTTGCATAGCATTAATCCAAAATTCATCAGTCAATGCTTATTTAACATTTTTAGGTTCAATCTTGGATATAAAACAAGAGTTAGAGATAACTTACCTTGATCTAGTTACAACTCCACTGTTGGAATCACCTATAATAAGATCTTTAGGGTGGTCCTTCTGGATTCTGATGGAAGGTACTTTGTTTGTTGATTCTGGCTCAGATTATAAGATAGTTGGATTTGGATCATCTTCTTTATCGGTAACTTTAACTAGAATATCATAGAATGTTCCAACATCATATGTGACATCAACTTCTTTATATAGATCATCAATAACCACATTTATGGATTCCATCATGTCTCTTGTTCTAGAGTTGAAAACTTTATAGGCTCTGTTGTTATTAGAGTAACCCAAAAATATGTCTTCATCACTTTTGGGATCCATTTTTCTTCTTTGTTCTCTATCTGTCGGAATATAACACTTACTTCCAAATACATGAAAGTATTTGACATTAGAATTCTTTCTCTTCCATAGCTCATAGAGAGTAGTAGGAGTTCTCTTTCTTAGAGTGACTCTATTATGAACATAACAAACAGTGTTCATAGCTTCAGCCCAAAAGTACAGAGGAAGTTTCTTGGCATGAATCATGGCTCTAGCTGATTCTTGAATGGTTATGTTCTTCCTTTCCATAACTCCATTTTGCTGAGGAGTATTAGGAGAAGAAAATTTGTGGTTGATTCCTTCAGATGAGCAGAATTCAGAGAACTTTTTATTCTCAAATTCCTTCCCATGGTCACTTCTGATCCTGATGACACAACTTTCCTTTTACCTCTGAATGTTTTGACATAGATGCTTGAAGACATCAAAGACATCAGATTTCTCTCTGACAAAATTTATCCAAGTAAACCTTGAGTAGCCATCCACCACCACATAAGCATACCTTTTTCCACCCAGACTTACAACCTGCATAGGACCCATCAAGTCTATGTGCAATAACTCCAAAACCTTGGATGTGGTAAGATGTCTAATCTTTGGATGTGACATCTTGGTTTTCTTGCCTACCTGCCATTCCCCACATACTTTACCTTCATCAATCTGAAGCTTAGGGATTCCTCTTACAACTTCCAAAGTTATAACTCTTTTCATTCCTCTTAGATGAAGATGACACATCTTTTTATGCCACAATTTTACTTCATCTTCTTTGGATAGAGAGCACATAGACGAATAGTTGGTATCTTTATTGACCCAGAGATAATAGTTATATCTAGAACTGACTCCCTTCATGATCACCACATTCTCTCCATTTTTTTCAATACATTCTAACTTTGTGAAGTTGACACTGAATCCTTGATCACATAGTTGATTGATGCTAATGAGATTAACAGTCAATCATTTCACCAATAGAACACCATCAAGATTTGGAACACCTGAACATTCAAGTTTTCATACTCTTTTGATTTCTTCTTTAGCTTCATCCCCAAAATTTACATAACTAGTGGGATGTGGTTTGATGTCAACTAACAAATTCTTTATTCCAATCATGTTCTTAGAACAACCACTATCAAAATATGAATCCTCTTTAGCTGATACTCTAAGAGAAGTACGAGTTATCAAGGTAGTCTGCTTAGGAACCCACTATCGTTTCTTGATGACCAAGTTTTGATCAGGTTTGGGTTGTGGATTATGATAAGGAAATCCATGAAGTCTAAAACAAAAAGGTTTTATGTGACCAAACCTCCCATAATAGTGACAACTCCATCTTTGATATCTTCTCCTTTGATGAGTTGATCTTCTTGTTTCATGATGTTGAGACACTGGTTTCAACATTTGGTTTGAAACATCATTATTGAGCTCAGGTTTGTTGCTACTTGAGGAGTTGTTTTTAGAACCATTAAATCCTATCCCAAATAGGTCTCTTGCACTTCTTCCAGTCTGAAGAATATCATCAAGTTTTTCAGATCCACTGTTCAGCATTCTGATGGATTTGGTCATCTGATCCAGCTTAGAATTCAACATGGTGACTTCATTATTCAGATTAAATATTGTCAACAAATGTTCTTCCTTTTCAGCCTCTAGTGTTACTATGATCTTCTTCTGCTTTTCTCCTTCTTAAATCACCTGAGCACATTTGATACATAGCTTTTGATAAGTATCAGCTAGTTCCTCAAAGGTTAGCTCATCTTCACTAGAATCGTCATCAGACACACATGTCCCTGTCAAAATAGTGATATGTTTAGCTTATTCTTCTTCAAAATAACTCTCAGAATCTCCATCAGACCATGTTATAGATAAACCTTTCTTTTGTCCCTTTAGATAAGTAGGACATTCAGCTCTAATATGGCCAAAACCATCACATCCATGACATTGAACTCTTCTACTTTGGCTTTGCTTCTCTTCAGGCTTTGTCCTTGACTCATTTGATCTGCTGATGTCAGATGAAGTGTTCCTAACATTTGGTTTTGAGCTAATATTCATCCTTTTTATGACCTTGTTGAATTGTCTTCCTATCATGGCAACAACTTTTTTCAGGCTTTCTTAATCCTCCACTTCACCTCTTTTTGCTTCTTCCTCACTATTTGACATAAGAGTTATGCTTTTGTTCTTCTTTTTAGGCATATCACTGAATCCTATTTCAAATGTCTGAAGGGATCCAATAAGGTCTTCAACCTTCATATTGCAGATGTCATGTGCCTCTTCTATAGCAGTCACATTCATAGCAAATCTCTTGGGAAGGGATCTGAGAATTTTCCTCACAATCTTTTTATCAGACATTTTTTTCTCCTAAAGCTCCTGAAGCATTAACAATATCAAGAATATTCATGTGAAAGTCATGAACAGTCTCATCTTCTTTCATTCTCAGATTTCCAAATTTGGTAGTAAGCATTTGAAGTCTTGACATCTTGACTTTAGAAGTTCCTTCATGAGTGGTTCTGATGATATCCCAAACTTCCTTGGCTAATTGGCAATGATGCACCAATCTGAATATGTTTTTATCAATTCCATTGAACAAGACATACAAGGATTTAGAATTCCATAGTGCCAAATCATCCTCATCTTTGCTCCAATCATCCTCAGGCTTTAAAGTCGCATTTTCATCTTTATCAGTGATGACAAGATGTTCTCATCCTTTATCAGCAGCTTTTCATGCCTTCTTGTCCAGAGACTTTATGAAAGTAACCATGCGAGGTTTCCAATAATCATAGTTAGATCCATCCAGAATGGGTGGTCTATTCCCATATCCTTCATCCTTGTCCGTAGTACCGGAATAATGCCCCTAGATCTCACCCAGAAAAACAGGCATGGTGCTTGCTCAGATGCCAATTGAAATTCTGACAACTGATATACGATGTCGAATACGATGTCACGACACCAATATCTGACAATTTTAAAAAAAACAAAGTAAATAAGCAAATACAGAAATAAAGAACACGGGGAATTGTTAACCCAGTTCGGTGCAAACACACCTACTCTGGGAGCTACCAAGCCAGGAAGGAACTTCACTATCAGTAGTATTAATTCAAAGACCCACAAAAAACAACCCAGTTTACAATCTTCTCACTTAATCACTACCAAATGCAAGTTCTATCTAGGAACTCCTAGATATGAGACCCCTCTCACTCCCCATCAATCATAACAGTGATATCAAACAAACAATTTAGAAAACCGAAGACACATTTCAGGAAACAATCCTTGACCTTGTTTCACAGTTTCAGTCAAGTACAAACACTCTTTCTTAAAAGCTTTGAGTGGACAACAATACAACTCGAAAACCTAGTCCAAGACAGTCATCAACATGATAATTGTTTGACTCACAAGAAAACTACACACACACAAAAACACTGAATGATACAATCCTTTTTTTTTCACGTCTTCACACTAGGGTAATGCAGCCTCTAAATAGAATCTTGAATGGGCATGGGCCTGTTGAATTTGCACAAACCAAATAATATATTTCCTTAAATAAAGGAACAAAAATAGCAACATAAAACGTTCTGCTAAAATAACTCCAAGCTGAATCATTTTCTTTCTAATAAACCACGCTAATTAAACCCAACCAATCACAAGTTTAATGACAGCAAAATGCGTGTCTCAAATAAGGATTCATCTAGGTCTCCGGGCTCAGTCAGAGATGTCATTACATCGGTCTTGACATCTTGATTAAACAACTGCAAAAAAAAATCTCCACACCTGCATAATGCTTAAATCACATGTCATAACATACTTATGACATTCAGAAACAGAAATATGTTTTACCACAAAATATAGTCAATCTAAAACATCTACAAAATTTATATAAAAAATTTATTTCATAAACATTTTTATTTTATTTTTAACTTATATAATCCATATTATAAGTCATGTTATCCGAACAAGAATTTATTGGTCATACCAAAACTCCAATAATCTAATAATTTGATCATATCGATGATCGATTCGATTTTAAAATATTTGTAGTAATTAATACTTTCCCGTCCGCTAATAAAAAAATATTTCCTTCGTATAAATGTCAAATTTTTAAAATATATATATTTGTCCCAAAATATTTATTACTTTAAAATTTTAATGTTTATCTTTCAATTATACATTTTATAAATTAACACACTTAACTTATATATTACTTTATCATTTTGCATTAATGATAATTCGTTACATCATTGGTCAGAATAATTTGATAAAATTAATATTTCCTCTCTTTTAATTATTATATTTTTTAATTGGTGTAAAATTGTCAATTATAACATTTATTTTTTGAGACAGAATGAATAATATATCTGTGTGTTAAATAACTGTTTTCACAAACACTCTAATACTCCTTTGGTTCGAAAATAAATAGTATCTTAATATAAAAAAATTAGAAATTAATTTATAAAAATTATATTTTATATGGTTTGGTTGGATTTATGACCGTCAAACATAACCATTAATTATTATTTTGTGAAAACTACTCTCTACTATTATTGGCTAGTCACATGCACTTCTTATAAATAAAAAAACACTATCTCTTCAATTATTATCTCATTTTATTATTAAAAAAACAAAAGAATCAAGGCAAGTTTCATGTTTTTCGATATCAATACTATTATCAGTATTTTATGTTGAATAATAAATTACAGTTAATTCATACTGCGGCAACCGTAATCAATATTCTGACATCTCTATAATTGACACTTGCAAAAACCTTAATTAATTTCAGTATTAATATATGCAGAGATTTGGATTAGGGGCTGATGATACATTACCATTAGAAAACTTTGGAGACTACACAAGAGATGTAGGGTTCATCAAGTTTTCAGATTTCACATCAAACATAACTGCTGCCGACAGTGTTACAGTTGATAACAATCTCAACAGTCTTTGGTATCAACCAGAAGAGATTTTTCCAGTTAATGGCATTCCAGAACAAAGACAACATGCTCTATGGGTTCCCGTTGATTCCAACTACTACCTTATCGCCAAAAAACTCGAGGATATGAAGCTAGAAGCATGCATAGATTCTGACACATGTTTGACCACAACACCAAAGGTACTGCTTGTGGAACGAGGAACAAGTTCAGGATTCTATTTGGATAATGCCGCGTACCGAACATTTATTCACGATAAGTTTAATGTTAGTCCGGTGGATATGGAAAGTGCGTCCGTTGCTCTTGTTTGCTTGCAGCAAAGGATTCCATTTATTGCTATTAGGGCTCTCTCTGATTTGGCTGGTGGTGGCACGGCGGAGTCGAATGAGGCTGATACGTTTGTGCCGCTCGCTGCCATTAACTCTGTCGCGGTGGTTGTTGAGTTTGTGAAGCTCTTGTCTGGTCACTCTCAGTGGTGATCTTGTTTTGTGATGTTTTCAATATTATGTAATAAGTGCAAGTATGCACATGTAGACAACAACAACTTTGTTCTTAGTTGGTTGATTGGAATATGATAAAATTTGAATAAAGTTATATTGAGTTTGAAAAGATACTTTAGGATTACTTGTTGTGCAAGTAAGACAGATAGATGCAAGTGTGCAGTGATTTTGTCAGTAAGAAAAGTGATTGTACTTTCTATATGTGTTTTCTTTCTGTTTGTTGGAAAAAAGTCCTTTGAATCAGAAAGATTCAAAGTCTATCATTAGTTTTCATTTTGTGTGCAAGGGATTTGATTCTTATGTCATAGCGTTCTTTATAACCACTTTTCTAAACGGTGAACTCGAAGAAGAATTCTATATGGAACTATCCGATTTTGTAATTCATAGGCAAGAAACTAAGGTCTAAATGATATATATAAAAACTTTGTAAGATCTTAAACAATCTCTCAACCAATGACATGACAAGTTTCACAACTAATGATAACAAATGGGGATGAAAGTGACAAATGTATTTATTATAAGTCTCATAATAACATTTGCACAAAAATATATATCTATGTAGACAACTTATTCATATTTAGTTCAAACAATCATGTTGTAAATATTGTAAAATCATTGTTGTCTAACAATTAATAAAAGATCTCGAAAAAGTTAATGTAATTCTTGATATTAAAATTAATAGATCTATGTTGAGAAGATCTTAAAAGAATATAATTAAGTTGACTTCAAACTTACTTGCATACCATATGATGTAAGTGTGAAACTATTTAAAAATACTGGTTAAAATATAAGACACTCAGATCATGCAAGTATCATTTACGGCCTCAGGTATATCACATTGCACTAGACCTAACATTACCTATTTCGGTGGACTATTGTGCAGGTTTGTCAATAGACCTAGTAATTAGCCCCATAAAACTATTAATAAGGTCTTAGATACCAAAAAAAGAACCATAAATCTTAGAGTTGCTATACATTTAGTATCGATGAAGGATCAATGTCTTGAAAATCTAACAAACAGTATTAGCTCAGTCTATTATGGAGTGTGAGATGATATCAATAGCAACAATTAGTAGAGAAGCAATTTGGTTAAGATGTTTGTTTGCTAGAAGAGATTTTGTTATAATAAAATTATTATATAAATCAATAACATATACTGTAATAGTAAGAGATTGCAAATATGCCATACGCACAATAGTATTAGAGAGTTACTCTCTACGGGAGCTATAAGAATGGATCTTGCATGCACCGATGAAAGTTTAGTTGATCCTTTAACGAAAAGATCATTAGTTAGAGAGAAAGTCCATAACATATCGATTAAGATGAGACTACTGCGTATGGAAAAATGCATCATTCAATGGTACATAACAAGTTGTGATGTGATATGAGGCGAACATGCTATAATAAATCAAAATAGGCATTATTCCTGAAATGATAAAAGGATGAGATAATAAAAACTCTTAAAGATATTTATAATCTATGTAAAGCATGGTACCTAGATACATGAGTACTTTTGATATATATATATATATATATATATATATATATATATATATATATATATATATATATATATATATATATATATATATATATATATATATATATATATATATATGAGTACTTTTGATAGATTTATATTTATATTTGTGAATGTGGAAGTCACTTCCTATGAAATTTTAGAAAAACAATCCTAGTGTTCACTAAACAAGAGAGATTGATGTGCATTGTCTTTAGTGCATCATTCTTTTGACAATAGACATAAGAAAAATTGTGTATTTTGATATTAGAGATAGAGTTCAAAACTACAAGTCATCCTAATAAAATTTGAAACTCATACACTACACAAAAATTTAAGCGTTTTTACTTATACATAATCTCAAAAGAAACTCATTTTTTATATTCAAGTTATGTGTGTGTAAATTGATAAAAATAAAATAAAATAAAAAATCTAAATCTCACATTACTTAATTTACACACTTTGGGTTTCCAACATTATATAACTAATGCCCATATTTGTTTCCAAAGCACACCAAAAAATGCTCTGAATTGTCGAGTCTTTTTTCTCTCTTCTCCCCCTCACTGCTATTGAATTATTGAACAATTCTTTTCTTCCCTCTTTTTTCCTCCCTTTGGAAATTTATCTCTTAAAAAAAGTTGTCTTTTCAAAGAAATGTTTGGCTCGTCTATAATTAAAATTGGTCAAAGTACCATTCAATTGTCCCTTCAAAAATTAGAATCGTCTCGAACCATATAACCATATAGACAGTGTATTTATAGAAAAATCCTACAATGCAATAGATATATGATACAGTTGTGACGCCGTGGTTGCTAATGTAGCATCTAGTCATTTATCTAAATTTGCTTTATTTTCTTCTAATATTGTGTGGATTGAGAAACATGCTTCTTGTATTATTTCCTTTATTGCAACTAATTTGGTTATATAATGAATTCAGTTGTCCATCAAAGAAAAATCTATGGTTTAAAGTCTTCTCTCTCCTCCAACCAAACACATGTCAAGAATTCCATAAGCATTCTAATGAAGTAAACATTCTATTATTTTCATTCAATTTTTTCTATGTATTAGTAACATTGTACTCTTCTAATCATGAATCCCTTTCAAAATTTTGTTCTTACCATGAAACTCTGAGAGAAGTTTTACAAGGATATTAAAACCACTTACTACAAACCAGGTGGTTTAAACAGAGGAAACAGATTATAGATGCTATCGACATCTATAGGCAATCCAATTGCGCGCTGAATAACAGGTGGAGTTGATGTCTTTCCCTTCCATGTGTTAAACCATGGACCTCCTCCAACTTCTAGAGCTGCCATGTCACTTTTAACGTCCAATATAATCTGCCATTTTCACATAACGTTCATGAGCATGTTCCAATAATCGAATCAAACATAAAATATGTGAACAATTTATGTAGGAATAAGAAAAACACCTTTCCCTTGCTTCCATCGTATCTTCGTTCC
The DNA here is from genome assembly GCA_963966055.1 of Lathyrus aphaca. Lineage (NCBI taxonomy): Eukaryota > Viridiplantae > Streptophyta > Magnoliopsida > Fabales > Fabaceae > Lathyrus > Lathyrus aphaca. Next base: position 37,069,971 of record OZ014524.1, read on the forward strand.
CACAATTTTAATTTTAGATTTCCAAAGCATGTGTCTTTACAAGCTTGCGAAAGGCCAGCTTCTGAGGTTGGAGCACGCAATGTAGTACCTGGATCGTCTGCTGTTGCTTCTAATTCAACCTGTGAGAATATAACAATTTGAGTCTGCCAACTATACTAGTTGTAATATTAACCACCGACGTAAAATAAAATGTGATTGGAAAGAAATATTTACCACATAATTGCCGTTGTCTGCGGACATAAACCAATAACCCCATGTAGCAACTTCCCAGGTTACAACACCATTCCAAGGCACAAATTCATAAAACTTTCCACCAAAGTGAACTCCAATCTGTCAATTTGCAACATAGTAAATATTAAAAGTTAGGACAAATCAATAATATTAACAACTATATAATATAATAGAAAGGGTTGCTGCATGCTGTGACCAAGACTAACGATATCCTCATCGACTTCCTTAAGTGTCCTTAATGCAATTGATGCATAATTGAAAATACGAAAAACTCATTATTGCTTTAGATTTTGTCAACTCAAAGAGAACAACTAACAAGAGCAGAGACATGTTATTCTAATCCCCCCAAAAAAAAGAACAATCAGATTAGCTTTACATCCTTGTCCTTTAGCCATTCTTATTACCACCAACATTAATTTCAAATGTAATCTTCATACTACATATAGTTTGTGTAGATCTATGAAATGGATCAAATTGAAAGTTGAATGTTGTATGAAGTTACCAATGCAGCATTTTCATATGTCTCAGTTAATCCGGGAATTTGTCTCAATCCACCTGCTGCTGTAAGTGCAACCTCTCCACTAGCTTCTTCGAAAACATTACATTGAGCCTGCATGAGAAATCAATGATATGAGATACAAAAAATATATGCAAACACTAGTCCAAATATTGGTGAGAAACATCAATATAATAACACAAGATATTAATCTACAATACTGGAAAAAGTCAATTAACCATAAAACAAGGAAATACAACACTCTGACCATAATGTTAAATCAAAATACAAGGTTTGAAGCTTTACCCAAAACCATTTTCTCGGAAATGCTCCACCCCAGTTCTTTTCTGAATAAGATGGGGCATTTTCAAACTCAATCCTCTCGCCATCCCACTCTATCCATCCTGAGATTCAATATTAACATAAGAAAAATGAAAGAGAACACACATATTACAAATAAGAGTGATCATAATCTTAGTGTCTGTAACATTTTGTAGATAGCAAGTAGCTAAATGGTGATCACTTTGGGAAATTATACTAGGGTAATGCCATAATAGCTTCACATCAATTGATCAAACCAATTTGTTTCAGTTCAGACATAAAAAAATGAGGATACTAGACCATGATAGCACATGCCTGTTGAAAGTCCACCGCCCATGCATATTTGCCAATGCGGTTCAAAAACAGGAAAAGCTGCAAGCCAGCCAGCAGTTGACTTTTGTGTGGACCCGACATCACCCCAACCATATACAGGACGTGTACTATACTCCCAGCGAGCCGACTTCACTGTTTCTACGTAACCCGACCTATAATTAAAATTTGTGTCAAATAACAAATGTATTCAATCAAAGAAGACAAATTTAAAAGGCAATGTAACCCCTACCTTCCGTCATCACTAATGGAACCTTGATGCCAAAGAGGAGTGACTTGAAAACCTTCCAATACTCTATCATTAAATTCCTAAGCAAAGTGACCAAACAGAAATAAAGAAAAAGACTTGTTTCCGCAACCGACTTTTGTAATCAATAATATATGATGACAGAATATAAACCATTTGTCAAATTAGTCAAAAAGTGTTGAAATTCAAGGAAAATATCACCATTGCCAAGAGTATCAAAAATTACCAATGAAATAAGAAAACACCTTACATGAAAACACAGTATAAGTTATAACTTATATGAAAACAGTTTTATTTTATCTTTTATTATAGAAATAGTTAATGCATAGTCACTTATATGATGAACGCTTATGCTATAAGTGCTTAATAAAATTGTTTATCCAAATAGAGCAAGCCTCTTTAACAGAAAACAACCTTCGAGAAATGGTTAAATGGTGTGCAGTGCAGCTACACTCAACACTACTGCCTACTTGATGTTTGAAAAATTTGTACTCGCTTCCTTTCAGTTCTGTTCAATTGATACATAGATCCTATCTAGTTTGAAGCGAGTGTAATAGAGCTATTGAGGAGTGTATACATTATTTAGACATATCTCATTAGAGGAGTCAATTTCTTCAAATTTAAAATATGCATTATATTCCGGTAAAAAATATTTGCAGTTAATCGAACACTTAAAGACAATCGACAAATAGATTGAAAATTATATATAAACCTGCCTTAGGAGGAACCTCCTTGTTTGGGGGTTTCGAATTCGGTTTGGCCGCAAAAGTGTTACCCAGCATCAGTTCATTCCTACCTAAGCATCCAAAAACAATGTGATCATCATCCACTTAACAACTACATAAAAAAACACAAATTATGCAAGAATAAACAACAACTACTTGCTTACTTCCCCAGAAGTTTTGTGATTCCGGAGTATATTGGCAAATGTATTTATCATCAGCACCAAGAATTTGAGCCCCAACACCAGTAAACCTAGGCCCAAATTGAGCCAATTCGAAAGTCGTCAACGGTTTGCGGAAGGCAGGATTCTCAACAGAATACATAAAGCAAAAGCTTTGCCTTTTTTCCGGAATGGAAACTTTGAAGTACCAACCCTCAAAGAATTTCCGAGCAGTTCCATCAAAGTGATACCTAATCACACAAACAAACAAAAAAATACCAAATTTAAATTCAAATTTCAAATTCAATTTGAATGAATAATGAAAAAACAGAAATGCATACCCGCTGTGAGGAGTTCGAAGCGGTCGATTGGGAGGTGTAGGAGAGTAAATAGGTTTGGAAGATTGAGATTGTTGATTATCTTCAACGGGATCGGTGTGTGAAGAACCGGAATTGTGAGCGAGTGATTTGAAAGTGTGATTGTGACGAAGGGGAAAGGGGATGAATGTGCGTGCTGTGAAATTGGTGGTTGGTGAAGAAAGTGAAGGGAGGTGAAGAGAAAGAGGAGGGGGTTCAAAAAGCAAGGTTTCCATGGATGAGAGTGTGATTTTTGTTTGGAGAAGAAGATGCGACTGTGTGTGAGTTTATTGTCTTCCGTGTCAACTCATCTTCGTCTTCAGTTCAATTCAATACACGTGGCATGCTTAGTTTTACTTTTAATTTTTGTGGTTTAAATGAGAGGTTTAGTTTATTAGGCTCTAAATTTGTTGTAGTAATGTTGTATACATGTTGTTATTTCAGCCACTTTTTTTGGTTTCATTCATTTTGTGTTTTAATCTTTAGTAGAGTTGAAAAATTCTAAACATTTTGTGTTTTAATCTTTAGTAGAGTTGAAAAATTCTAAACAAAATAAATTGATTTGTGTGTGAATAATGGGTGTTAAGACTAAGGATAAGGATGTGTTTGTTTTAAGGTATAAAATGATATTTCTTTGTTTTTTAGAATTGAAATAGGTGAAAGGTTAAAGATAACTAATGCGGTGAGTTTTTTTTTAATGTAGTGTTTATGGTTTTATGAGTTTTTGATATATTGTTTATGATTTTTTTGGTGATACGAGGAGTATTTGTATGGTTAGCACTATGATATTTAAGATAATATTTGAACGAGGTAGAATTATGCAAATGTGTGTAAAAAGAATATATGGATGTGACTCTAGGTCACGCTTATATAGAGGACACAGTTAGAGCAGTTTTTTGTTGCTTCAGCGTGGAGTGCGGGTAAGTGTTGGATGTGTATCAACAATTGAGATGAATGTTTAAGTTATACACTTATGTGATACTAAAAAATGAAAGTTTGTGTATATGTCGGTTAGTGGAACGACCTTACTAGATTGACCTTATGGATTGAGTTGGTCTTATTGGGCCTCTAGCCAGCATGGAAAAGTTGCTCCCCACTCCACTCCATCTCACCCCACCCACCCTTCAGTACTTGTTATCAACTCTGAAACGAAGAATGTTTGATGTAGATCGTTGAGAATATGCTCCGGAAAAAGGGAGATTCATTATGGCATTGATTAGGGGTAGTTGGCATAAAAAAACACTTATTTAATAATATATTTTATGCAGATATAAAATTGCCTCATAAAAGACCTCCACATACACCTACGCGCGTAAAGTAGGCATATGACATGCCTAGGTCCATTAGAGTGCACTCAAGTGCAATTATGGAATCAATATTCTCATTGAGTTGTTAGATATGATCTTTGATCTTTTGTTGAAATGTGTTCATTGATCTCGGCGCCTTTGACGCTTATAAAGCAGAAACCTGAAGTTCAGTTCCATTTTTCGAATTCTTCTTTGTTTTTTGAGCGCTTCCAAAGAGAGTTTCACATGTAAATCATTTGTTGTTGAAACTTTTGGGTTTCAATTATCTTTCTTGAATCAAGTTGTGTTCATCTTGAGTTCTTCACAAACCTTCACTTTAAAAATAAGGTACTTTCTCCTTCTCTTTGGGACATCTCTGAGTTTTTGCTAGTTCTTGAATATGGAAAACCTAGGGAATCCATAATTAGATATCCTCATTATTGACCATAGTGACATAGATATTAGTGATGATGATTCCTGAATCGACACTACGCCAAAAAGGATTTTTAACAGCGCATCTTAGACAGCGCTTTTAAAAGAAAGCGCTGTCTAATGTTAAACTAAAAATAAAACACGGAAAATGTTCTAAAAAAATAATGAAAGCGCTGTCTAAGGGGGGGTCTTAGACAGCGCTTTTAGAAAGCGTTGTCTAAGACCCCCCCTTAGACAGCGCTTTTAGAAAGCGCTTTTAAATATAGACTTTAGTCAGCGCTTTTGAGAAAGCGCTGTTTAAAGTCTTTCAATTAAAAAAAAATTAAAACCAAAAGCGCTGTCTAAGGGGGGGGGGGTTAGAAAGCGCTTTTGGAAAGCGTTGTCTAAGGCATATCTTAGAAAGCGCTTTCCACAAAAGCGCTGTCTAAGGTCTAATTAAAATTAAATTTCAGACTTCTATTTTCGTTCTCAGTTCTTTTTGTTTTCCCTCCTGCGATTAAACCCCTCCAGCGAACCCTAACAGCGAACGAGAAAGTGTTTGAAGAATCGGTTTCAATACCAGAAAGTGTTTGAAGAATCGGTTTCAGAACGTCATTTCTACTGCGGTATGTTCTTCATTTCTGCATTTTTTCATTTCTGATTCAGTTCGTCATTTCTGCGTTTTGTTCTACTGCGTTTTCCATTTTGCATTTTGTTCTACTGCGTTTTGTTCTACTGCGTTTTCCATTTTGCATTTTGTTCTACTGGGTTTTGTTCTACTGCGTTTTCCATTTCTGCGTTTTGTTCTACTGTCAGTTCTGGTTATTTCCATTTTTCATGTATGAGAAGAGTGATATTCTATTATTGTTAAATCCAAACATTGTAATTCTCTATAATTGGAGATATATCAAAGTAGAGAGTATTAATAATTCTGTTGGACTATCTCCACCATGAAGCCTATTTCAAGTACTCTGTTTCTCTTATATTGACTTATCTCCACCATAAAGCCTATTTCAAGTACTCTATTTCAAGTACCATGAAGCCATCAACATATCAAAATAGTGACTTATTCAACAACCTAATTAGCTCACAAAAAGTCTCTAATAACTTGTCACATAAATCAGTATAACTTATACTAACAGAGCCATGATATGATTACAAGAAGCAACTTATTTATATATCTTAAAGTTAACCAATGATAGATCCTAATGTGTCTACTTGACTTTAAACTCTAAATATCATTTTGGATTTAGATGTTCAATATTGTTCAAACTTCATGTTTCCTTAGTGATTATACTTGAAGATTGAATAGGTAGTTTTTTTTCTTTTTAACTGTGAAAGTGTTGTTCATCTCACTTTCATTCTAAAGGAACAAGATTTCTCTCATAAAATGATTGAACGAACTCTAATATAGTTATAGGTATAGTTATAGGTATATTGTAATAGAAAAAGTTTGATTCTTGTAATATAAAAAAATGAAAGTGATGAGGTAATTAAAGTTGGTATATTGGCGTATCGGATACGTTATTGAAGTTTATATTAACATTGGTTATGTATAGGTTTTTGAAGTTTAAAATGAATTGAACTTTATAATTGTTAGGATATTCAAAGATACTACCTTAGTTATGTATTTTCGTCTGGATTGATTGTTTACTTTAATAAGTAGGAAACCATGGATAAAACATGGATCTGTGCCGATCGAATGACCAAAGAGTACGAGATTGGGGTTGCGGAATTCGTTAAGTATGTTGTTCAACACGCTGAAAACCCCAGACGAATGCATTGTCCTTGCTTGCGTTGTTGTTATATTGGTAAGGTTGACGCACATGGATTGAAATCGCATTTGCTGAGGCATGGAATCGATCAAAGTTATCAGTGTTGGATATTTCATGGTGAGAAAATTAACGAGAATGTTGAATCGAGTAGAAAAAGTAATACGACCTATGCTTCATACGACAAAGACACGGAAACATATGATTGTGATTGAGTTGAAGAGATTGTAGAAGCACTGGAAGAAGATCTTCATGATTGTCCTGAAATGTTTGAGAGGATGGTAAGCGATGCAGAGAAACCGTTGTACAAAGGTTGCACTAAATTCTCAAGACTTTATGCGGTATTAAAGTTGTACAACTTAAAGGCGGGCAATGGATGGTCGGATAAAAGTTTCACAGAGTTGTTGGCCCTTATGAGAGAAATGCTACCGGATGATAATGTTCTTCCTAATTGAACCTATGAGGCAAAAAAAATGTTGTGCTCTATTGGCATGAGCTATGATAAGATACATGCTTGTCCTAACGATTGCATTTTGTTTCGTAACGAATATGCAATGTTAACTGAGTGCCCTAAATGCGGTTTGTCTCGATATAAGAAAAGATTATCTCCCGCAAAAGTCTTATGGTATTTTCCGATAATTCCGAGATTTAGGCGCATGTTTCGTAGTGAAACCGATGCAAGACATCTTACTTGGCATGCAGATGAAAGAATTATTGATGGAAAGTATCGGCATCCGGCTGATTCACCACAGTGGTCGAAGATTGATAATGATTATCCTGAGTTTGGATCAGAAGCAAGAAACCTTCGATTGGCATTATCTACTGATGGAATGAACCCACATGGTCTTCAAAGTATTTCACATACCACATGGCTTGTGATTCTTATGATTTATAACCTACCTCTGTGGCTATGTATGAAGCGTAAGTACATGATGTTATCTATGTTAATCTTTGGGCCTAAACAACCAGGTAATGACATAGACGTATACTTGACACCTCTGATCGAAGATTTAAAGATTTTGTGGGAGAACGGTGTGGAGGTTTATGATGGATATAGGAAAGAAAGTTTCAATTTGAGGGCGATGTTGTTTGGCACAATTAATGATTTTCCAGCATACAAGAATCTATCTGGGTATAGCATTAAAGGTCAACGTGCGTGTCCTGTTTGTGAAGACGGAACCGATACGATTCGATTAGAACTTTGCCAGAAGAATGTGTTTCTCGGTCATCGTAGATTCTTACATTTTAAACATCACTACCGTGGGTGGAGAAAAGCATTCAATGGAGACACCGAACATCGTAGAGCTCCACCCGCATTGTCAGGTGAACAAGTTTTTGAAAAGGTGAAAGATGTGCGTACTGAGTTTGGCAAGCCTTTTGCACATAAGATTGTGAAAGGTGGGTGGAAGAAAAGGTCGATATTTTTTGAATTGCCATATTGGAAGTCTTTGTACGTGAGACATTTTCTCGATGTTATGCATATTGAAAAAAAACGTATTTGAAAGTGTTATGGGTACATTACTCAATATAAAAGGCAAGTCTAAGGATGGCCTTAAAGCAAGGGAGGACATGTTAAAAATGGGAATGAGAACTGAATTAGCACCCGTGAAGAAAGGAAGACGAACATATCTACCACCTGCTGCTTTTACTTTATCTAGAAAGGAGAAAAAAAATTTGTGTAAGTCTCTGAGTGAAGTTAAGGTTCCAGAAGGATACTCATCTGATATCAGAAGACTTGTTTCTATGAAAGACCTCAAGTTGAAGAATTTGAAGACACATGATTGCCATGTTATAATGGAACATTTTCTACCGATAGGTATACGTTCTATTTTGCCAGAAAAAGTAAGAAGTTCCATAACTAAATTGTGTTTTTTCTTTAGGTCAATTTGTAGTAAGGTGATCGATCCCGAGATCTTACCAACACTACAAAAAGAGATTGTAATTACCTTGTGTGAGCTTGAAATGTATTTTCCTCCGTCTTTTTTTGACATAATGGTTCATTTAGTTGTTCATCTTGTGAAAGAGACACAGTTGTGTGGACCAGCTTATATGAGATGGATGTACCCTGCTGAACGGTATATGAAAATATTAAAAGGGTACGTGAAATCCCGAAGTCGACCAGAGGGTTGTATTGTTGAACGATACATTGTTGAAGAAGCTGTTGAGTTTTGTACTGAATATTTGTCTAACGTTCAATCGATTGGACTCCTCAGAGCTCAGATTTTCGACAAAATGGAAGGTAACAAATTAATTGGGAATAAAATTGTGACAATATCAAGGGATGAACGGGATCAAGTTCATTTGTATGTTCTGCACAATAATAATGAGGTTGAGCCATATGTTGAAATGCACAAGGATGTACTCCGAAGGTTAAATCCGAACAGAAATGAAAATTGGATAGTTATAGAGCACAATCAAAGTTTCATACAATGGTTGAAGGATCATATTTATTTGAAGCGCTCTTCAGATCCTTCTTCGGTAACAGAAAGGTTGAGATGTTTGGCATATGGTCCAAGTTTGCATGTGTTTTCTCATAGCGCATATTCAATTAATGGATACACATTTTATACCAAAGAACAAGATGATAAGAGTACTATGCAAAATAGTGGTGTCACCGTGCTAGCTGAAGCAATGCATATATCAAGTATGAAGGACTTAAACCCCAAATATGCAAATTTGTCATATTTTGGAGTTATTGAGCACATTTGGGTGTTTGATTACGAGAAGTTTCAGATTCCCATCTTTGGTTGCAAGTGGGTGAATAGTAGTGGCATACGAATGGATAAGTCTGGATTTTTGCAAGTTGATCTTATTAGGGTGGGGTACAAAGATGAACCTTTTATTCTAGCATCTCAAGCTAAACAAGTGTTCTATGTGAATGACCCGAAGAGTACAAAATGGTCTATAGTGCTTTTCTCTAACAAAGTGACTGATGATAGCGGTGTCGATCAATGTGATATTGATGTTGAGAATGAGTCATGCATTAGACGGAATAAGTTGAATAGAAATGATGAAGTTGAGGATCTTATACCGGATGAGTCATATATAAGAAACGATCATAATGAGGGAATTTGGATCAATTCATCCGTACGCATTGCTAAGAAACAAGTGATTAATATTCCAACAAAGAAAAGAAAGAGATGTTAATGACTTAGGTAAATTATCCATGGTTTCTTTATTTTATTTTTTTCAATTGTTTTGATTATAAGTTATATGTGATAATGCATGATTTCATTATATTTTTGTTTTCAATTGCTTTGATTATAAGTTATATCTGATAATGCATGATTTCTTTATTTTTTTGTTTTCAATTGCTTTGATTATAAGTTATATCTGATAATGCATGATTTCGTTATATTTTTGTTTTTAATTGCTTTGATTATAAGTTATATCTGATAATGCATGATTTCTTTATTTTTTTTGTTTTCAATTGCTTTGATTATAAGTTATATTTGATATTTGATGGTTTCCTTGGTTTATTACAGGTTAGACATGGCTGATGACCAACATAAGGAAGTTAGTAAAAAAGTATCCGCGGAAGAAGAAATTCGAAGAGGCATCACAGTAATGAGAAGGGTGGTCCAAGGAAGATCTCGAGGCATCATACTAGATGTCTATTGGAGCAACCAGGGACAGCTTATAGAACCTAATGGGCATACCTTAACTAGTTTTATCGGTGCACTAGTAAGGAATGAAATTCCCATTACATGTGATGATTGGAGAAACAAAGAGCTGAATGAGTCCAAAGAAAAAATTTGGAGTGAGATAAAGGTACAATCATTTGGCCCTTAATTATACGGTATCAATTATGTTTTTTCAAGGATCGATACTAACTATCAATCTGTATGTTTTTCTTAGCGATGTTTTAACATCGAAGAAGAAAGAAGAGGTTTTTGTATGAAATTGGCCGGAAAGCTTCTAAGAGGGTTTCGGACATTTTTATCATCCAAGTTCCTTAAGGATGCGGATGGTAATTTTGTGGATGCGGAGCTTCCTAAAAAATATGAAAGTTTGATATCGGCTGAAGAATGGGAAGCTTTCAAATCCAAAAGACAAGACCCGGTTTTTCAAAGAATAAGTGCTACAAATCGGGAAAGAGCATCAAGTCCCGCATATCCGTACCGAAAAGGACGTGTCGGATATGGACGCTTAGAACAATCCATGGTAAGTATTTATAAATTGCGATAACAAATTTGTTCATCATATATTAGTTTTATCTGATCAAATTGTATGACTTAATGTGTAGATGCAGAAGGAGGAAAGTTCAGAAACATCTCTTCCTGCACATGTTTTGTGGAAGGAAACCCGTGTGGGCAAATCTGGAGTTCCTCAAGAAGAAGTTTTACACGTATACCAGAAATGTGTAAGTATAACATTTTTTCATTAATTGAATAACATTTTTATACACAAATATTTGACAAGTATACAGTATTCATCTGATTTTTCAGGAGCTATCTCAGTCTTTATCTCCCGATGATTCTAGGAGCATACTTAGTCGGGCATTAGATGTCCCTGAGTATTCTGGTCGGGTGAGGGGTAAGGGATTTGGAGTCACTCCGACCTCCCTGAGTATTAAAAAAGGAAAGGCTCCGAGTAATCGGGAGCTTCATGCAAGAATGGAAGCCATGCAAGCTGAGCTTGATGCATTGAGGAGAGAAAGAGAGGCTAGCGCCTCAACAATATACAGAGATGCTTCGGACAAAGACAGTATCAACTGTACCTTTCAGCCGAACATTCCAGAGGTAATTACATATAATTGTCTTAAATTGAACTATTTGCTTAAATTATGTATTTGACATATATACACATTAACGATTTCTTGTTATTATTGGTTTTAGGGCATTTCCCATTGTCAATTGTATTTGTCGTCACCATACTATCGGATGGTTGGCAAGGGAAAAGTGCATAACGTTAGCGGAGTATTACTCCACACTAGAGAGCTCCTTGTTGGATGTTTGAAGGTATCAGTTGATATTGCAGTTGAGCCGAATGCAGCATTACCATATCCTAGCGATGATTCGGATGCAACAACGGTGCACGAAGCAGTAGGTTTGTTTGTTGCGTGGCCGACAAACCTCATATGCGTAAGATATGAGGTATGCTTAAAACTTATGTTAACTTCCTTGGTATATTCAAAGTTTAAAATTTATGCTTAAAATTTTACTTACATATTTTCCTTGGTTATGTTAAATAGACTCCCACAAAATCCAAATCAAAAGATAATGCGATTCCACGGCATACCGAGTCCACGGTTTCAAGAAAAGAGGTAATATACAATTATATGACATATATTCATGGAAGTTGTTACATTCTTAATTTGATCTAACTATTTATATGACATGTAGCTTCAAGAAAATGAGGTTAGCAATGCCTCCGCACAACAAAAAAAGGAGGTTAGCAACGCCTCCGCACGGGTAAAATGTTCTGGTGCTAAGAAGACCGTAGCTAGGAAAAAACCTACCACCAAGTATAGGTCGTGCCTCAGGACATTTCTAGAGATGACTGATATATCGACCGGAGGTGTTCGGACTGTACATATGGAGGTAGGGATTTTCGGCTTTGATTACGACCAAATGATTGGTAATGAGGACTTCATGCAAGTTTTTGGTCGTGAAGAAATCGGCGTCACCGTTGTCAATACATATGTTAGGTAAATCCGGACTACTTTGTTTTATTAATTAAACAACTTATGTTAATGATGTTTACTTTATGTTAATGATGTTTTTATATTAGGTTTTTGTATGACAAATTGATGCGCCCCAATGGTTTGGACGTGTCATTCGGATTCTTAGCACCCGCGACCGTCAACTATGGTTTAATCTTAAGTAGACCGGATACCGTGACGGAGTACATTCTTCGGATCCTCATGGACAATAAAGATGCGGAGAAGTTGTTTTTTATACCGTTTAATACCGGGTTAGCATTTCATTCTAAATTCATCTATTATAATTATTTTCCAAGTTACCATCTAACATTTGCCTAATCATTACAGTGGACATTGGTTGTTGCTCGCAATCAATCCTATCCGAGAAATTGTGTATTATCTTGACTCGTTAGGAAATGATTGGACAACATACCCGGATATGAAGGTCCTAATTGACACGTAAGTGAGAATGTTCAAAATTTTTCTTAGTTTATGTGAATTGTTCTAATTGCTTCATTTTTATTTTATTAGCGTCCTACAAGCTTTTCGGGCCCAACGAGTTATCCAAACCTCAAGGAGGGGCGCCAACTCCATTACATGGATTAAAGTGGCGGTATATTTTTAATTACCACGTTTTTTATTATATTAGTGATGACACTTGATAAAACTTAGGATTTATAATCCATATTTTTTTTCATATGTAGTGTCCTCGTCAACGTAATCAAATAGATTGCGGGTATTTCATGTTGAGGTTTATGCGAGATACTCTTGTTTTGGGCCGATTAGAGATTCCCACCGATGTATGTATTTCTAACTTATGAGTTATTTTTATATTTACACATATCTCATATAATTAAATAGTTGGAATTAATTCAAAATATGTTATATTATTATGTAGTACTTTGATGAATTCAAGTGTGCATCTTATACAAAGGATCAAGTGGACGAAATCAAAGAGGAGTGGTGTCAATTCATGATAGAGCTCAAAGTTTGTTCATAAATTTGTGTAATTAATGTGTACATTTGTAGTATATGTAATGACTTGTAAATGTGTACATAAATTTGTATATATTTTGATACATTTAAGGCAAAATTGGTTTGAATTGGTATATATATATATAATTGTTAGCCAAAAATTGGTAGAAAAAAGGCCAAAATGGCATATATAAAATGTGATAATTGTCTGCCAAAATCTGGTTGAAAACAGGTAGAAATTCTGGTTTATAAACCTGGAAAAAATGTGGTTTCAAACAAAACCTTCAAAAATTTTCGTATACCTTAGACAGCGCTTTTGTAAAAAGCGCTGTCTAAGGGGGGGATTAGAAAGCGCTTTAGGCAAAAGCGCTGTCTAAGGGGGGGCTTAGACAGCGCTTTTTGAAAAGCGCTGTCTAAGGTATACCTAAAAAAATTAAAATAGGAGGGGCTTAGAAAGCGCTTTTGGCCAAAGCGCTGTCTAAGGGGGGGCTTAGACAGCGCTTTTCAAAAGCGCTGTCTAAGGTATACCTAAAAAATTTAAAATAAGAGGGTCTTATAAAGCGCTTTTGGCCAAAGCGCTGTCTAAGGGGGGGGGGGGGCTTAGACAGCGCTTTTAAGATTTAAAAAAGCGCTGTCTAAACCATTAGCAGCGGAGGTTTAGACAGCGCTTTAAAGCGATGTCTAAGGCTAAAAAAAGCGTTGTCTAAGGTCTTGTTTGTTGTAGTGCGAGGGGGAAATAATTAATCTTGGAGATGCGGAGTCTGCCCCACTAGGATATAAATTAGGCAAGTTTGTGCTATATTTATGATAAGTGAAAATTATAGATATTTTTGTATATAAGTTTTGTTGCACTTATCGATACTTTTTGTTAAAATCGTTCGAATAAATCTCGTTTTGTTTGTAAATACGTTTATTTTGCTTTATAGTGTATATATTGTGTTTTCGTGTAAATATCATTGAGTTTAATTGTTTTCCATTTATTTTTGCAGGTATTCAAGCAAGGATATCTTGTCATATTCATAAAGATTATTAAATAAGCTTTCCAACGCTTCAAACCAGGCCTCAAACGGAGTTATGGTTCAAAAGTTATGAAGAAAACAAATGCTGAATTTTTCAACCATGTTACAGGGCGGGCTTAGCGCAGTTGTAGCATGATCAGGGAAGCTGAAGGCAGCAAGTAGTGTGCTTAGCCCGGTCTGACCGGATTTAGTGCAGTTTTAAGACGATTTGGAATTTAATAAGGGCGCACTTTGCCCCACAGACCGGGCTAAGTGCGGTCTGCGATTTTGAAAATCAATAAATAGGGGAACACACATTTTTAGGTTATAGTTTGGGTATTTTTTGCTCCCACTCCATCAAACTTCATTTCTTCATAGAATTAGCTTAGAAAACAACATTGAGTTTGCGTATGTATGATCTAGAGTCGAATCTCTTGCCGATTGGTGTTGACAAACCAATAAATGTTTGGTTCATCTTCTTCTCTTCTATTTGTAATCTCAATTTTTTTGGGTGTTGTATAGTTACTATGAACATATGTATCTTTGTTGATCATAATATTGTATAAAATCTGCTTTACAAATTATTATTGATGTCTTCCTTGATCTTTTTTCATTTATGTTTGGATTTGTGTTGTGTTAGAGATAAACATTGTGAATCTTGATTAGGGATGGATATCTATTGTGTCTATATGCTAGAGATAGATTTAGATAATAATCTTTATGGTTTCAGAACTTAATGTTTTTCGTGTTTTGAGGCGTCGTACGCGAGAGCAACAACGAGAGTGGTACAGTTGCTCTCGGCTCAGTGTTCCAGAGATGGACATTATTATGAGCGATACTAGATGATTTTAACGAGTATTGTAGTAGAGTGAAAATGATCGATAAATTTATGTTTGTGACGAGGGGATTATATGTATACTTGATAAGTTTCTTCTCTTTGAAAGATGAATTATTTTTATGTTTATATTTACTTTTCTGTTTTACAATTCCAAACCATTCTAATCCAAACTCATTAACGCGAGACTTGCCGAACGACAATTCAATATCACTGATCTTTGTGGACACGATAAATTCCCGGAAAAATACTTCCAAAACTTATGTTGCTTGCTGCTATTCTGCACCAACAAAATGGCATTGTTGCTGGGGATTGGTGTTTTTATTGGATCGCATTGCGATAGTTTCTTTGTTTTTGAGTTTTGCACATAATGTCCATATTGTGTATAATCTTATTTTAAATTTTGTTACTATACTTGTGCATAAGCATACTTCAATACTTGTATATTTTACCTGTGATATATATACTTTTTATGTTTAATGTAGGGTTATTACCTATTTTCCCCTGCCATATAGGTGCTTTTTGAAAAACCCCCTGCGGAAAAAATTTTACAAAAATTTCCCTAACATTTGAAAATTCTCTCAATTTTGACCCTTCAAAATTGTTTGTTGTAAAATTAACCTTGCCATATAAAAATTATGTTTGTTTGGACCCTATAAAATAGTTTTTTTTGGTAAAACTATCCTTGTAAAACTAACATTGTATTAAAATGGCAAGGTTAATTTTACAAAATAAATAATCATACAAGGTCTAAAGCAATAGAATCTTCGTATAACAAGGTTAGTTTTACAACAAACTATTTTGCACGGTCAAAATTGAGAGAATCTTCAAATGTTAGGGAAATTTTTGCAACTTTTTTTTCGCAGGGGTTTTTCAAAAAACGCCTATATGGAGGGTGGGGGGAATAGGTATTAAGCATTTAATGTATGTTCAAGTGGTTAGTTAGGACACTTGCTTTTGGTTTGCATGGTGAGGCATCACCATGGCATGAAGGGAGGAAGTTACTAGCTAAGCACAGTATAGGTGTCGAGCTTACGACGTTAAACAAGCATATTTTATTGCTTTTAGTTGCTTTGGTATGTTTATAGTAGTTTGTTTTTTATTTTTTATTTTTGTGTTTAAGCAAGAGCTTGTTTTGAGTATCTTGAGGAAGTTTAAGGTGATTTTCCAAGTTGACAATTTCAACTTGCGGATGTATGACAATGATATTTGTTTGAAGTTGGTACTCACAAGGTAGTCGTTTATAGCTTTCTAGAACATAACATGTTTAAGAAAGGTTTTTTGTATAAAATTTCATGTCATTTATTTTTTTACCACACTTATTCATTATTGAATCACTTTAGGACTAAACCCTTTTTATGAGGTTGCTTCCATTGTTTACTATATGCAGGAGATCAACTTTCTTGTTAACTCAATTTTATTATGTTTAATCGTTTATTTGTATTGAATGTGTATGAAAACATGAAAAGAATCGAAACATTTTTGAGTTTGAGCATAACCACCTAACCAAAAGTATTTGACCCTATGAGTGTACGAGCATTTGTTAGCTCCTTTGAGTTTTTTTTTGTCAATATCTGATCTTACCTGACCAGAAGGGCCTTCCAGGGGTCGAGCACGAACAAAGTGAGGTGTGGGCGAGAAAAGGGGTGTACCTGCAATACACTTTGAAGCTTAAGTGAGATTGGGTTCAGAAAAATGGTAAGAGAGTGAATAAATCAGAATACCTGACCCTTTGGTGAAAAATGGTATTTATAGTGAGCCCCCAGCGCTGGGCTATGGTCCTTCTTTGGGCTAGATTAGCTAGGTCCAAGGAAGAACTGCCAAGGTACGCATAGGAGCATGTAAGACCTAGCACGTGGTCTTATTCCTGGTCCAACCGCCCCTATCTTTTAGGAGATAAAAAGGGGGACAATTGGATGACATGGGGCGCGAGGGGAAGACGTGGTGTTCCAAGCGCCTATATAGTAGGTCAAGGGGGTTGCCCGACCTCTTCGTGGAATGCTCGTAACATCTACTTCTGCCCGACTATCACATACATCTGCCTAACATAACTACCCATTGGTCCTAAGGGGATTTAGGTTTGCGCCCAGCTGTGTCTTGGACGCCCAGTCCAGAACAGGAGCCCCCAAGTCGAGGCTCTAGGACGGAGCGATGAGTTAAGGAAAAAAAACTAGTCGGGAATAACCAATATGTTGGGTGGTGAGCCCGCGCAACGTAAGTAGTCTGGATCGAATGCTCACCCAGAAAGTATTTGGACTGTCGAGTAACAGACTCGGTGGGTCGTTACGAGCGTAAGGTTGCACCAGAGTTCCCACGGGCATCTTTTCTTGTTGTGAAGTTTTGTCAGCACACGACATCTATAGATGTCAGGGATCCTTGTGGATGCTCAACGTCATTCAGAATTCCTTAAGGTGATGTGTTGAGGAATTCAATGCGTGTCGCTTCGTTTTTCGTGCCACGACGCATTGAATTCCAACCGACCTAGGGAACCAAAGTAATGATTGTCTAGGCGCATTCTTTCACGCACTTTTCTTGTATATAAAACGGGGGGAGCATTTCATTTCACTTTTTTGCTCCTACGACTAACCAGACCTCCAGTGAGTAACTCCCACTTCTCAAAGTAACCACCGCCGTCGTCGTCGTTCACTGCTACTATCTGCCCGCCATTACCATGTCAAGTAACCCTTCAAGTCCCCTTTTTCTGGCAATTTCTATGTTCATTAGGAAATTGTAGTGGCGGTTTTCTCGCTTAAAGTAGGTAGATTCCTGTTTTAGGTGTGTTTCTAGGGTTTATGTATGAATGCCTCGGGCACAAGTTGAATATGTCGGGCAAAACTATCATATTTTGATGAGTGAACCGGTCAGAACTAACATGATTAGTTGAATGTTGCGAGCGTCTTATGAATACACCGAGCGAGAGTTTCTTAATTTTCTTAGGAATTTTGGGCGTTCCACGAGTGACCGGGTGGGGATCTTTACTGGTCCCTCGTTGGTTAGGGAAATTTTAATATGAGCACTTCGGGCGTTCAGCCCCTTCGCCCTTTCACTTGAACTGCGGTGGAAGGGTGAATTTGATGCAACATCGAATTCACTTGTTCCATCTGCTTTTCAGGTACTGCTAACCAGAGGCATTCCGAGGAAGGGAACTCAGTCGCTTCCTCGACTGAGCAAGGTGAATTCTCGTGGGTTGCCGACGAGCCATTGGAAGCAGAGTCGTGCTTCATGGACAAAGACGTCCCCGTTTTTACAGTAGTCGAGGAATTGGGCCCCGAGGGTCTTCCCAACTGGTTGTGTTACGCTCCTTTAGAGGAAGATAGGATATGCTCGCGTTTTATGGGTAAACGCTTTGCAATGTATGAGTTTGCCTTCCGGGAGGCGGGGATGAGACTCCCCTTCAATGACTTCCAGATGGGGGTCTTCAAATGGATAAGGCTGGCGTCTTCGTAGCTTCATCCCAATGCGATCTCATTTATCTGGGCATTCGAGTTGATCTGACGGTATCTCGAGATTGGCTGCATGCTACCCCTCTTCTTTCGTGTCTTTCATCTGCAGTGCTCGGGTGGAGATGGGCGGCACATTTAGGTGTCCTTCAAGCAGCCTTCAAGGCTGTTCAAAACTTATATTGACTATGTCCGCAACTTCAAGGAAAGGTGGTACACGGTGAAACCTATCACCCAAGACGCTCTTGACACTTTATATTTCTTGAAGCGGGATGCCAATGGCGAGGAGAAATTGATGTCGAGGATCCCCCTCATATGGCAGCCTGATCATTTTGATCTACCGACCAACCATTACTTAGTCAGGCATGCGATCTTGGGGACTGAGGATAGGTTGTCTTATAATAAACTGGTGGATTATGTCCATAGTTTTCGTCCGGCTATATGCGTAGATCGATCGGACAACCCCTACCTAGGCGAGGATAGGTCTCCCATCCTAGAATCTCAGCTAATTAATACCAAAGTCGTGCTCGAGTGTAATATGGACAAAGAGGTTGTTTAGTTGTTAGGTAGTGTTTCTTGGTCCTCTTACTCCTTCTATTGTTCTATATGTTTTGTTGATCCTCTTTTATTTAGCAGGAAAGATGCCCACAACCAGGAAGCGTGTATTGAAGCTGGCCAATCAGGCTGGAGCTTCAGGCAGGGTTCCAACAAAGAAGAAGAAGGTTACAAGTCGCGTCCAGGAGGTGGGGACAGAACACGGGGTCGGTGGCTCCAGTACTCTCAGTCCGACCCTTGATTCCCCTCAAGCAATCACACAACAAATTTCCCCAATATCAATACCAGACAACCCTCCCCCGTTCGTTAACTCTCCTCGCTCGAAGCGCCATCGGACTGATGGGTCGCTTTCCTGGTCAAATGTCGAGGGCGGTAGTTCGTCTGACGACTAGGGGAGCTATCAGTTGCCCCCTTGTTATCTGGAGCGGGATTTCTTCAACGCTGATTGCACTGTCATGGTGGAGGCCACTGAAGCAAAGGAATTGCTCGTCCAGGAGGTGGCGGACAGACGGGTTGTTCTAGCTCGGGACATTGTTGTTGTCATCTGGGTTATGGAGATGGCTTTGGTTCTGTCCGACACCACCAACAACACTGCGGAGTTGGAGGCTGCGGAAGAAGCACTTCGGACTATACGGGCTGAAAGGGACAAGCTCTCTAAAGATTTGGCTGACTACAAGGAGGAGCACAAGCTCCAAGAAGGGTTGAGTTCTAAGTTAGAGAAAGTCAAGCGCGAGCGAGATACCCTGACTGAAGAAAACAAGGGTTTGAAGGAGCAGGCAGTTGAGCTCAACAAGGCCTTCGAGGAGAATGGACATCTCTGTATGAGGGTCGAGCTGCTGGAAAGGGTCATCCACCCTCTTGATGATGAGACTGAGGAGGAGTTGGCCCTTCTTGTTCATGGTGACCTGGTTCGCTGGATCAGGGAACTCGAGAAAGATCTTGTGGTCGTCTTTAAAGAGAGGTTCGATAATGCTATCGACCAGCTCAAGGTCGTGAATCTGGGGCTCGTGACCAAGGGGACGACTCACAACTACAGCGTGACTGACGGGGAGATTGTCTACCATTTTGTCCCTGAGGAGGAGCTGGAGGAGGAGGAGGACGACAACAACGAAGAGGAGTAGGTCTGGGCAGGGACCCTTAGTTTATTTTGAATTTCTGGCCTGCGTTCCTGTTTTGATTGTTGTAATGGCCTGCATGCCACTTTTGTATGTACTTTAACGGCCAGGTTTTGGCTGGGTTAAATATAATATTTTGTTCGACATTTGATGGTGTTTGTTACCTTTGTTTGAATTGGTGTTTGTTTGAACTTTTTTGCTCGACTGTATAGGCTCTTCGGTTTAGGGAACCGACGAGGTGGCGGGTTTTACGTCCGCTATGAATCGCGTGCTAGGTGCCCTGCCAATATGGTACTGCGATTGTTGAGCTCGTTTGAGATGTCAAACATCGGGGAGGGTTGTGCTCGCCTTATGTGGGTGTTATCCTCCCTTTCGATTAGTGACGAAGGTTTATGGTCGTACCTCCCACGCCTTCGTAAGCTGGTTTAGCTATAGAACTGCTTAAGTTTTTCTGCATTCCATGGTCGAGCAAGTTGTTCACCTTGTAGGTTTTCAAGGTAATAGGCCATGTTTCCCGTCTTATCTCGGACACGGTACGGGCCTTCCCAGTTAACGGCTAGCTAGCCTTCTCGTGGGTTTTTCTGGTTCCGTCTGAGGACCAGGATGCCCACTTGGAATTCTCTTTTTATGACCTTCGTGTCATGGCGTAAAGCTATTTTCTGTTTAAGGGAAGCTTCTCGTAGGGCTGCCTCAGAGCGGATTTCCTCAACGAGATCCAGCTCGACTCGCAGAGCCTCGTCGTTCAGTTCCTCGTCGAGGGGTGCTTCTATGCGCCGCGTCGGTTCTCAAATTTCTATGGGGATGACCGCCTCGGTCCCTTAGGTCAACCTAAACGGAGTCTCCCCGGTTGTGGAGTGTGGGGTCGTGCGGTATGCCCTAAAAATGTTGTGTAGCTCCTCTACCCAAGCTTTTTTCGCCTCACCCAATCTACGTTTCAGCCCTCGTAGAATGACCATGGTGTCTGCTTCCGCTTAGCCATTAGTTTGAGGGTACTCGACGAACGTGAAGTGTTGCTTCGTGCCCAAACTGGTGACGAAGTCCTGGAATCTTTCGTCCGTGAACTGTGTTCCGTTGTCGGTGATGAGGACTTGGGGTATGCCAAAGCGGGCGAGGATGTTTCTTTTGAAGAATCAGAGAATGTTTTGTGCTATGATTTTGGACAGGGCCTCGGCTTCGATCCACTTTGTAAAATAGTCCACCCCTACGATGAGGTATTTGTTCTAGAATAAGCCGGTCACGAAAGGTCCGAGAATGTTCATTCCCCACCACGTAAAGGGCAACAGGGAGAAGAGCACTTTCAGCTCGTTATGGGGAGCGAGGTGCATGTCGGTGTGTCTTTGGCACTTGTCATATTTCTTGACATGTTCTTTGGCATCGTGTTACATTGTCGGCCAGTAATAACCTGCTCGCAAAGCTTTACGTGCGAGTGACCTCCCGCTGAGATGTTGAGCATTGATCCCCCTATGGATTTTGCCCAGGATGTCGAAGACTTTTTCCTCTTCGATGCATTTGAGTAATGGAATGGAGAAGCCTCGTCGATATAGTTTTCCTTCGAGGAAGACGTACGAGCATGCCCTTCTTTTGGTCGCGGTATCCTCTTTAGGGTTCGTAGGGAGTTCATACCTCGTGAGGTAGTTATGGATGGGTGTCATCCAACAATGAGCGTCGCCAATTGTGTTTACTTCGGGCGGAGGAGGCGACTTATCGATGCTAGGTTGGGGAAGGATTTCCTGGATCACAGACTTATTCCCGCCCTTCTTCTGTGTACTTGCTTGCTTAGATAGGACGTCTGCTCACATGTTGTGTTCGCGAGGGACGTGTTGTACTTCACATGCATCGAATTTTTTGAGTTTATCTTTCACTAGAGCCAAGTATTCAATGAGATTTTCATTTTTAGCCTAATATTTTCCTCGTACCTACGACGCGACGAGTTGGGAGTTGGTTGATATCTTCACTTCCTTCGCTCCCAAGTCCTCGGCTAATCTTAAACATGCGAGGAATGCTTCATATTTGGCCTGGTTATTAGAAGTCGGGAAGGCCAATTCCAGGGATACCTCGATCAAGATACCATCTTCGTTTTCGAGGATGATTCATGCGCCGCTTCCTGTCGAGATGGAAGCATCGTCGACAAAGATTGTCCATTTGTGGGCGCTATTGGTTAGGACCGGGTTATGCGTCATCTCGGCCACGAAGTCATCCAGGACATGGGCCTTTAGAGGTTTCCTTCTTTCATATTGGATGTCAAATTCCGATAGTTCTAGTGACCATTTCAGCATTCGGTCGGCCATGTCTGGTCGGCCAAGAAGTTGTTTGACGGGTTGGTCTGTTCAGACTTTAATCGTACGGGCAAGGAAGTAATGTCGTAGTCTCCTCGCGGTGTTTATTAAGGCCAAGGTGACTTTCTCGATCTGTTGATACCTGAGCTCGGGGCCCTGGAGGGCTTTGCTCATGAAGTAAATAGGTTTTTGCCCGTCAATGGTTTCTTGTATGAGGACGGCACTGACGACCTCAGTTGCTATGATGTTCACTGAACTTCCTTGGTTGACCAGGATGCGCCGGACATCAAAACGCGCCATTTTGGCCCTTATCATTAAGGGGATGCTTAAGTTAGGTGACCCACCTGGCAGCTCCTCGAGGAAGAAAGATATCCGATTGGATTTTCCCCGATATTTTGTCAATGTCGTCAACTGCTCGGGTGCAGTTAGTAGGAGTTCGTCGAATTTGTGTTTTACCAAAATAGCAGCGTTCTCGTTATTCATTCCTCCTTCTGATATAACTAGAGTTGTTGGGAAGTCCTCCCAGGGGCTGAGGGCAGGAAGTCGTCCCCCTGGGACGGAGTTGGGGAGGTGAAAATCCTCCGGACGGGATATGCACAAGGCCACCTGATATGAGGAATCGCCGAGTGGTGTTTCCTCATGAATTCTCTTTGATGTTTGCTCTTCATGCCGGGGAGTATCGTTCCTCTTGGTGTACTGTTTGATATGGCCCTCTTAAATCAGGATCTCAATCGCGTCCTTCAGATGGACGTAGTCTTCGGTCACATCTCTGTGACTTCTGTGAAAATGACAGTACTTAGACTTGTCGGTGTGGGGCTTGGGTGCAGAAGGTTTGGGGAACCTCACCCTTCCCTGCTTAAACTCATAATTGATGCATTTGGCGAGGATGCGTTCGCGGGGAGCAGTCAACAACGTGTATTCGTTGTAACGTCTTACGGGCCATCTTCCTTCACGGATCTCGTGGGGTTTCTCCTCTTTTCGCTTATCCCCATTGTGGCGGGGAGCGTTGGGGTCCTCGTGTTTGGGGTGAGTGGTGTCATCGGTACTACGGTTGCTTCAATCATTATGAGCAACCTATTTCTCTTCTTACCTGATGTAAGCTTGGGCTTTGTGAAAGAGCTCGTCCAGTATGCGGGGAGGTTCTATCCCGACTGCCTTGCTGAGTTCACTTCCAGGGAGGAGCCCCCTCTCGAGGAGATATTTCTTCATGTAGTATGTTGTATCTACCTCGACAACTTCTTTATTGAACCACTCGATGTACGAGCGTAGTGTCTCATTTTTCCTCTACATTATTGCTTCAAGGGTCGCCTCAGTCTTGGGGTGACGTCGGGAGGCCGTGAAGTGCCTAGTAAATGCAGATTTCATGACTCTCCAGGACGTGATGGACTCAGGGGCCATGCTTTTGTACCAGGCCATGGCTCCTTTCCTGAGAGTTGTCGAAAACATCTTGCATTTGAGGTGCTCGGTGATGTCATTGCAGTAGTCGAATATATCATTGATGTTGTCGACGTGGTCATCTGAGTCATTCGTCCCATCGTAAATAGCCAAGTGTGGGGGTTTCTCCATGCCTTTGGGGATCGGTTCCTCTATAATAGCTCGCGAGAGCAGGCAATTGGGGTCTTCCTCGTCACTTCTCAACGGGGAAAAGTCATCGTTTTCAGGGCTCTGCTTACATCGGGGCGAGGTCCTCGATCGGTTGGTCTCATGGCGTATCCTGGATTTATTCTTCTTGGGTTCCGGGAGCGTCAACCTCGTCGAGGAGGAGAACGTCCCCGTTTTTTGGCAGCTTCTGGGCGTTGCTTCTCATGCGGCGCCCCGCTTTCCTGTAGGGACGATCTTTCTGTCGGTCAGTTTCCATAGCCATGATCCTCTCATGCTGCTGGTATATCATGTGGTTGGCCTGGTTGAGGGTGTTCACCATAGCTATCTGTAACACCCCAAATTTGCCCTCTTCATTTTAAGCATTATCTCATATCATATTCATCATACTCATATCATTTCCTCAGCATCATATCATGGAAATATGAAACATAACATTCTCATGACCTAGCATTAGGCATATGATCATCTGTGGGTGGATTTGAGGTATTACAAGCAATAACAAGAGGCCCAGTGGACTTGTCCAAGTCCCATGAGGAATCTACATGGCATTCACAAGTTCAAGAATACAACTTTTCTCTTGTGTGGGGGAAATCCTGATTAGGGTTATGGGCCAGATCCTCCTATCCTCTTAATTTTGACCATTCCTTGTGGGTAAAGGATCTCATTTGATTTGCATGGCTTATATATGAAGTTTGAGAAAAAATTCATTGAAGAAGTCAAGATTTGGTCTAGTTACTTGAAGGTGAAGCAAGAAAGTCAACTTTGCAGTAAAAAAAGTCAACATGAAAATTTCAGGGTTTTTTAATCAGGATTATCAATTTGTGAGGTCATATCATGTCAAAGAATAATTCAGTTGAGCTCAAATGTCAAAAATCGGGAGTATACAAAAAGTTACTAAAATTGGATATCTAGAAATGTCCAATTTTTGGAAATTATTTGTCCCGAAACTTCAAGCTATTATTTCATGTGCGAAAAAGCTCCGAATGGTTTTCCGGTGAACACAAAAGTTGTAGGACGCGATTTTCCCTTTCCAAAAAGTCCAAGAACACTTTCATAGCCTTCCTAGAATTCAAGATATGATTTTTTGAAGCTTAATGTTCTTTAGGGTTTTTTGAAGCACACTTGTCAATTTTTCATTGGTCTATATTATTTTCTTGTGTCACATTATAATTCCATCATTTTTCTACACATTCTAGTGATGCCATTTCCTTGATTCACGTGGCCAAAAAGTGTGCAAATATTTCATATTAGTTTGTTTAGCTTTTTGTGGAATTTTTAGAGAAAAAATAATAGTATAAGTAGTACCATGTGATAGTGAGAATTTCAGCCACCAATATACACTCAGCACCACGCGTTTTTTCTTTTCATATCACAAAAGGAGAAAAGCATGTTCTCTCTCACTCATAACACGATTTTGGCACTTGAAAGGGAAGGAATCTCACGTGATATTACATCATTCACCTCATGCCAACATCTAACCACATAATCTTCATCACATTTTTTTCTTTCTCCCCACCCATTTTTTGTTCACGTTTTTTTCCATTCTTCTTTTTCTCACATCTCGCCAGCTCACACTTTCCACTCACCTCACACCACTCATTTCACACACTCTCTCACGCACTCCATCACGTTTTTTTTTCCTGCTTTTCATTCACCACTTTTTTCCATTCTTCTCTCCCTCACGTCACGCGCTCCTCACATATCACTTTCCACTCACCTCACAACACACTTCTTCACGCCACTCACACTCACCTTTTCATGCACTCTCACACTCACAACTCTCATACAATCACTCTTAAAAGAAAAGAAAGAGGATTCACGGAAAAAAAAAAGAGAAAGAGCATTTCCACCACTCTAACAAACCATCTGAAAAACTCTCTTTCTTTAAGAAGCTTTGGCTCTGTTCTTCATCCGTTTTTACACAAAGAGCAGTGGAAGTTTGTTGGATCTGTGAAGATCATCACCTCTCGGTTTCATCCTCTCTTCATTCACTAGCAAGCTTTGAGCCTTTATTTGGCTATAAGGAAGATTAAGGGAAGGCAAGAGAGTAAGACATCCCTATGGTTTTCTCAAATTCCTCAAGAAGCTTCACGACAGGTTTTATTGATCAATCTAATTTTGCTTCAGATTTGTTGTTTTGCTGCTTGATTTGAATTGCTAGTGCTTGATATTACATGTTTGAGGTGTTATGAAGTTATGTGATGCATTAGATCTTGATTGTGCAACCTTGATTTATGATCTTGTTTGAGTTGTTGCTCTCTGTATGTGTTTGTGTTGCGAAAGCTAATGGTATGTATAGATTCGTCTCACTTCGCAGATCATTTTTGGTTTTTGCATCTGTTAATTTCGTTAAGATTTGGGAGAGTTATGTTAGTTTGAAGTTGGACCTTCATGCTTGCGTTCCTGCGTTTTTCATGGAAGCTGCTGGTTATTTGTGTTGCTTGCATGAGCATGGGAGAGGGTGACCGCGTGTCATCACGCGGTTGGTCTATAGGCTTTTCTTTTTATTTTTATTTCCTCCTTCATTTAAGTGAATTGGACCAATTGATAGGAGGTTGACATGAATTTTGTTCACAAAATGAAAAGGAATGTTGATTTAAGTTTTTGATGTATTTTGTTTCGGGTGGGCCTTAGCCGGATTCGCTAATGGCACCCCCTTCATCCTGGCCCGTTCTTTTTCAGCTGAACAACATCACTCTTCACACCTCCTTCCTTTTTTATTCTTAACTCTTTTTCTTTTGTTTCTTTTTTAATTCAGTTTCATTTTAATTCAAATAAAATAGTTATAATCATCTAAAAATTCCTAATTAAATCATAGATGTTCCTTTGTGTCTCTAGAATTTTGTAGCATTTTTATTTTATTTTTTTCATTGATCCACGTGCCAGAATTAAATCACCAATGTACATAGCTTCTTTTGATCCATTTCTTGACCAGCCTGTCTTGTTGATTTTCTATAGACTTCAATATTTGGATTTTTGATCCCATTCCTTTTGCATTGTGTTCCTAAGATCTTATAGTTTTCATATGATTTTTCTCAGATTTTTTAGAAATTTATTTCTTAAGTTTTGGTCTAGTATCTTGTGATATAAGTTTTCTGTCCTAACTTGTGTTTATGCATTCATTTGACCTAGTTCCTTTCTGAATTTTTGCAAATCCTTTTGGAAAGTTAATATAATGTGTTTTAAGATCATTTGGTTTCAATTGTAGAATTTTTAGGTGGCTGGTTGATTATTTGTGGATTTTTGTTCTCACCTTGTCCCATTTTGCTTCTTTTGGTTTGTTAGATCTCTTATAAGCTTAGAAGGGCACTTGTGCCAACTTCTTCTCTTTGTTTGGGGTTCCTTTGGGGTATGGATACCTTCCTGGTCCTAGGATAGATCTTGGTTCTTCTAAATTTTTGAGTTTGCTTTATATTCAAGTCATTTGTTTCTTTAAGTGTTTAAATTCCGTATTTTGGTTCCGTTGCTTCTATTGTGACATTGTTTGGTATTGTGTGACTTCTCTCTTCACCTTGCTGGCCTCTTAGGCCATTCTTCATATCATTTTGATTCTGGTTTTGAACTTTGTGCTTGTATCTTGTGTGTTTTGTATTACATCCTTCATAAGTGCGCATTTGTTTACATATGTATCCATGTTGCTTCATTTTAAGTCATAAGCTTCTCATCTTTGTTTCTTTGAGTCGAATTAGCATTAAGCATTTGTTTACTTCATTTCATTTCTGATTGTTGGATGATGTTATGTTAATTTGTTCATTTTTGTTCACTTGTGCATGCTAACCTTGCAGGGGCTATGGTAAGTGTGAGATGTGGGAATTGAGTTCCACATCTCCAATTCTCATCTCTTCCTCTTTTGTTTATGTGAACTAACCCTCTCTTGTTGGGCCTAGGCCTTTCTCATCCCTTCTTATATCTTCTTCCTTCTTCATTAGGATAGAAACCTCATTAACCTAGGACATCCATGCATGTGAATACTTAGGAGTATTTTAGTCCCCCTTTAGAATTTTCCCTTTGAGATCCTTTTGGTTATTCTTCTCTTATCATCTCATAACTCTAAAAAAACACTTTAATAAATGTGAAGTGATGTCTTGATCCATAGCCTTATCCCATGAGGTATGCTTGTAGTCTTCCCATCTTGGGATAGTACATGTTTACCTTGTGATGCACAAGTCTGATCAAGGTATCTTCTTCATAAAAGAAAAGCATAAAAAATACTTCTTCACTGTAAATACCAAAAACATCTAATAAGTAAACAGGTTAATGAGCCTAAGCCCTAATCTTTGGGTTCGAGTTTTGGGGATCTTCTCCTTACTTGAGTGTGCTTGTTCTATTATTCCATCTTGGAATGTAGTGACAAGTGCACATTCCATTGGTGAGAGCTTGAGTTCACTTATTTGTGACACACTCTAAAAGCTTCATAAAAAAACACAAACAAACAATAAGCGTCTCTCCTTCGGGAATTCTTTTCTCATCTCCTTCGCTCTGTACGCGAACTTGCTCCTACTTGTCACTTTGCAAGACGGTTACGCACTCGTCGTCCGAGCCTGCAACACCTGAGCAATGGCATAGGCAGTTCAAGCCTTAATTCACAAGCAATTTCCCTTTGTTACCCCTAGTTAGGGGAACTACGGCGTCTCTGATCCTCATTATCCCGATGAGGTACGTAGGCAGCGGGGTAGGGCCCGTTCGAGCACAATCTTTATTTTCCCTACATTTTTCCCTCGTTTCTTATTTCATTTCTTTTCTCAGTTTATTTTCCAGTCCATTTCATTTCTTTT
The DNA here is from genome assembly GCA_963966055.1 of Lathyrus aphaca. Classification (NCBI taxonomy): domain Eukaryota; kingdom Viridiplantae; phylum Streptophyta; class Magnoliopsida; order Fabales; family Fabaceae; genus Lathyrus; species Lathyrus aphaca. Next base: position 37,098,519 of record OZ014524.1, read on the forward strand.
GCTGCAGCTTTCATACCCTCACCCTTTGAAACAGTTTCTTTTGCAAGCGTGGATCCCGTCGGGTACGGCGGACGATCTGGGTGCTAATACCTTCCCAGGTCGTAACCGACTCCCGAACTCAGTCTCTTTGGTTCGCAGGACCTGTGTCCTTCCTCTTCTTTCTTCTGGTTTGTGCAGCATTACCATTCCCTTTCTTCGGGATAAAAATGCCTGGCTGGCGACTCTAACCTTTTCCGCGCCACTTTCGCGTTTGTACTAGGATGAAAATCCCGGGAGCGACAGCTGGCGACTCTGCTGGGGATTGCACACCAGATGATCTCTGGTTCCCCTGAGAGTCTCTCCTAGCGCTTGTGTGTTGCTGTTTCCTTGGGTGATGTTTGTTTGATGTGGCTTGTTGTATTATATTGTTGTTTGTTTACTGCTTTATTTACAGCTTTATTTACAGTTTTCAGTATTTATTTTCCGCATCATATATATCATACTGGACTGTCTGGACTGGTTTTCTTTGGTGGGATGGGAGTTACTGGTTCTTGAGAGATATGAGCCAAGTACCCGGCTCGAGTGCACCATAGTATTTAGAGTGGTTCCACTTTGGCCTCATGAGATCTTGTCATGGGGGTAGTAGTGAGTTCCACACCCAGGTTGCGATTGTCTTGGAAATGTCTTGATTTGGGGATCTTCCTCTCTCATTACATAACCCTGACAGTTATGTGCAGCTGGGGACCGATCATTGAGAACCTTTGTGGAAACAACCCTCTCCAGTGGTGACAGTGGCAGACCACATTTTGTGGTAAACCCATTCGCACCCGAGGGTCCACTGGGAACTCGCATAGGATGGCCTGGTTCTCTTATAGGAACTCAGTCAAAGCATCTGGTCGTATGACATTAGTACTGTATCCTACGGGCTGAATGTACTATTGTTTCTCGATTTCAGCGCTTGAAGCTGGGGACTTATAAGGGATGCTTGTTTTTTCCCGGACTCAGCTGAGGCCTCCCTGCGTAGTATATAATGCCAAACCGATTCCCTGATTTGGTCATGAGCCATTTCTCGGAGATGGTGACAGTATTATTGCTATGTGGCTTTGAGAGTCTGTGATGTCTGACCCGGAGCCTTTTACCCGTGAGATTGGGGGGTGTTTACAGGTGTGCAGGAACCCATGACCTCAACATACACTCATCTGGTCAGTGGTTCTTGTTATGATCCTTGGTCCTTTGATTATGATCTGTGGTTCTATGATTTTATGGTTCCGAAGTTATGGTTCTGGAATTCTGGATTTCTTGATACTGTGATTCTGAGATCTTCTATTAGAGGGTTGTGATTATCAGAGGGTGTGACTCAGTAACTTTTGGGTTTGCCAGTTAGTCAGAGGGGCCTTTGTCAGTGTTCCAGTCCAAATGGTCCCAGTTGGTCATATGCTTGCATTGCATTACATTTGCATCATTCCTTGCATTAACTGTTTATGTTTCCCATTTTTCAGGTCATTACTCACATTTGTTCCCAGTTCTGGTATTCTTATCTCCATGGCAGAAATTAGAAGCGATCCGAGAAAAAAGAATGTGCATTATACTTTTCTTCAGCCAGAAGTTAAAAGTGTTCAGAGGTTAGCAGGTTTGATGAATGATCAAGTCTTAGGTAATTTCAAGAAAAGATATGGCCAGATACTGAAGTTTGTGGACAAGCCTACTACAGACCAAAAGGACAGCTTGCATACCTTGCTGCAATTTTATGATCCTCTGCTGCGTTGTTTTGTTTTTCCAGGTTACATCTTAGCTCCGACATTGGAAGAGATCTCCAGCATGCTGAGTGTTCCGATTAGAGAGACATTGCCGTTCTACGGGTCAGAGGTTGTGCTCAGAGATGAAGACATAGCTAAGGTTTGTAGGTTGCCAATTGTTTCAGTCAGAAAGGCTTTGCAAGAGAGTAAAGGCAGAGGTCTACCCTGGAGTGTGCTTATCCCAGAGGCTGAGAAGTATGCTACAGAGGCTAGGTGGAACGACTTTGGAGCTTTGCTTGCATTGATGGTATATAGGTCTAGCTTGTTTCCCGGAGAGAAAGAGTTTGTCAGCTTAGAAGTGATCTCAATCTTTGCAAAAGGCAATCCAGTGCCTACTCTATTGGGTGACTTTTATTTTAGTGTCCATTACAGAAACGAGAAAGGAAGAGGTGGTCCAGTGGTCTGCTGTGCTCCTTTGTTTGCTGAATGGTTTGCTAGACAGTTGCCTAAATCGGGTGCCTTCAAGGATATACGAGACGAATGGAGATGGTCCAGAAGATTGATGGGACTGACTGAAGAAGACATTGCTTGGGGTTATGACAGGGATTTGCTAGGAAAGGAGTTGATGGTTAGTTGCGGAAGGTTTGCTGGAGTACCTTTGCTGGGAAGGAAAGGTGTCATCAGTTACTACCCGACATTAGCCAAAAGGCAGTTTGGCTACCCTTTGAAAGATCCTCCCCAGATGGAAAAGTTTGCTGAATCTTTGTATTTTCCTGCTGACGGAAATAGAGAGCTAGTCCAACAAGCAGTCCAATCCTGGGCTCACAGGATAAGAAAAGGGAAGAAAGACTTCGGCCGAGTTGATCCTAAGACATATCCACCATATGCTGAATGGTTGCAAAGGCATATCGAGTCAGTTCTCATGCCTTTTTCAGTCGAAGCGCCACTTTATCCCCGAGAGGTACCAAGTCCGAACAATACGGTTTCCTTGGAGGAGTACAAGAAGCTAGAAGCCCAACTGCATGAGGTCAGAGTAGAGAATGTTGAGATGGTAAGCCTATACCACCAGGCTAATAGAGCTAAGAAGGAAGCTGAAGACAAGCTGCAAAAGCTCCAAGCCTCTTTAGAAAACAAAGAGAAGGATTTTGCTGGAAGAGAGGCCCATTTCCATAGATTGGGTATGATGGAAGCTCGAAGAGAAGCTAAGCACAAGGAAACTTTAAAGACTCTCAAGAGTGCTCGACAGTCCATTGTTTGGCTGAAAGGCCAAAAGGATGAAGAGCAAAAGAAATTCAAAGAGAAGGAAGAGTTCTTCGAAGTTCAGATGGCTTTCAAGAAGGAGGAAGTGGAACAAGCCCACGCTATCCGGAGGGAGAAGACCCAACAGTTAGCCCAAAGCCAATTAGCTCTGGAGGAAGCCAGGAAAGAGATCGAAGAGCTCAAGCTGAGAGCGGGTGTCAAGAAAAGCAGGGCAGAGGTGGCAGAGCCGGAGTCCTTAGCTTAGTTTACTTTTCAGACTACCTACAGGCTTTTTGTAGGAGTCTTGCTTATTTTGTACTTTGTCTTTATTCAATGTATTGATTTGTAACCCTTCGGGGAATATCCTTGGATGTATTCTGACTTTCAGCCTATAGTGGTTTGTCCGTATTCAGTATTAATGTGCAAGTTATCGTTTTGAATGTGCAAGACTCGTTTGTCTGGATACTGCTAATGTCTGAACACTTATCAAAGAGAAAGTTTGAAAGCTAAACACTAAAAGTGATTGTCGAGATAGATGCCAGAACTGGGGCATGCCAAATACTTAAAATAGGGAACATGAACAGTTACATTGCATTGCATATAACCTGTTTGTCTATTTTGCAGGTGTTGCATCAATTACTAACGTGTTTTATGATCACAGGCACTATAGCTCCTCGTAAAGTTCGAGAACAACCAGCAGTACACAGATACCCAACCAAGACCAACAGAGAGCGAGCCATGGATCAAATGCAGGCAGATTTGGCAGATCTAAGGCAGAGAATGGATAACTTCATGACGTTAATGGCCGGCATGGGGCAGAATCAAGAGCGTCTGCGAGAGATGGTTGAGAATCAGAACCAGAACGCTGCTGCTGCTGCAAATGCTGATAATCATACCGGTGCGGGCGCACGTCAGGGTGGAACTCCAGTTATACAACCAGGAGTGACAATAGTCAATGACGGGTTGCATAACATTCAGATGGACAACCATGAGGACCAGTTCACTCTACTTGATGAAGCTGAAGGCCAAGGGGTAGAAATGAACAAGAGATTTGAAGAGATGGCCGAGCAAATCAAGGCTATTCAGTCCCAGAGTTCTTTGGGATTCGATATAACGGACTTGGGCTTGGTTCCTGGAGTCAGGATTCCGTATAAGTTCAAAGTTCCAACCTTCGAAAAGTATAACGGCACTGCTTGCCCAAAGACCCATCTGCAGTCATTTGTTGGGAGAATAGCCGCTCATACAGACGATGAGAAACTGTGGATGTATTACTTTCAGGACAGCTTGGTGGGAGCTTCCCTTGAGTGGTATATGAAGCTCAGCAGGGTCAATGTCAAGAGCTGGAAGGATCTCGCTGAAGCCTTTGTAAGGCAGTACCAATATAACATGGACATGGCTCCGAATCGCACCCAGTTGCAACATATGGCTCAGACAGCAAAAGAAGGCTTCAAAGAATATGCCCAGAGGTGGCGTCAGCTAGCTGCCAGGGTGCAACCACCGTTGTTAGAGAATGAAATGGCCGATATGTTTATGGGTACCCTCCAGGGGGTATTTCTTGAAAGACTGGCGTCGAGTTCTGCTACAAAGTTCAACGATATTGTCATTGCGGGAGAAAGGGTTGAAACGCTGTTGAAAATGGGGAAGATACAAGACCCAGGTGCTAGTAGCTCAAATGGAGCGAGGAAAGCTTTTAGCGGACCTCCGAGAAGGAGAGAAGGCGAGACCAATGCTGTATTCGGCCGAAGCCAGGGTCGTGGTTACAGAAGACCCTATGAACATATGGCTGCCGTCACCATTCCTGCAGCTCCCGTACAACAGATGCTACCTCCACCACAACAACATCAGCAACAACAACAACCTAGAACCAACTACCAGCAAAGACCATATCAGCCGAGGCAGGCTCGCCCGGCTAACAGGGTGATTGAAGCTATTCCGATGACGTATGCTGCCTTGTTGCCAAGACTACTAGACTTGAATCTTATTCAATTGAGAACTTTGGCACCACCACCTCCTGGAGAGCTTCCAGCTGGTTATGATGTCAACGCGCGATGCGCTTTTCACTCAGGAGCACCCGGGCACTCAACCGAGAAGTGCAGGGCGCTGCATCACAAAGTTCAAGATCTCGTAGATTCAAAGGCAATCAACTTTGCGCCACCACCGAATATCAACTCGAACCCTATACCTAATCATGGCGGGGTAAGAGTTAATGCTGTTGAGGGAGATGACAAGGTGAGTTTGGTGTTGAGTATTGATGAAGTCAAGACACCTTTGAGGGTGGTGAAAGAGAGATTGTTGAGGGGTCAAGTATTTCCTGGTTGCCATCTCGATTGTAAAGACTGTATGGGTGTTGTGAATGGCTGCGAGAAACTGAAGATGGGTTTGCAAGGGTTGATCGATGAGGGGTCCTTGCAGTTCAGTAAGGTTAGTAATGAAGAGGCTGATGATGTGTCAACCATTACTATCTTTTATGATGAAGCTGACATGCCCGTCAGACAAGAGCCGGTTACCATTTACGCTCTTCAGATTAGTCCCGTGACTATAACTGTACCTGGGCCAGTGCCGTACACCGATGATAGGGCCATTCCGTGGCATTATGGTTCCGATGTCTATGTGGAGGGACAGAAGATGGAGAGTAGACCTGTTGCTGACTTGACTATTGAGAATGTAGGGGGTGTTGGGGGTTTTACTCGAAGTGGTCGGTTGTTTGCTCCCCCTGCACTGAGAAAGGATCCTGAGGCCGAGGCTTCGTCCAAAGACAAAGGAAAGCAGACTGCGAATGACGAGTCAACTACTCCTGTGGCTGGGCAGGGGACGTTTGAAAAGGAAGTAGAGGAGTTCATGAGGATCATCAAAAGGAGTGACTACAAGGTGGTTGATCAACTGAACCAGACCCCTTCAAAGATTTCTATCTTGTCGCTGTTGATGTGCTCTCCCGCGCACCGAGAAGCCTTACTGAAAGTACTTCAGATGGCCTACATTCCTCAGGAGATTACGGTCAATCAACTCGAGGCTGTTGTCGGAAGTGTCAATGCTAGCCATGGCTTAGGCTTCACTGACCGAGACCTCACTTCGGAGGGAAGGAATCACAATAAAGCACTGCATATCACGATGGAATGCAAGGGCGTTGTGCTGTCTCATGTCCTTGTAGACACAGGATCTTCTTTGAATGTGCTTCCGAAAAAGGCGTTGATGAAGCTTAACATTGATGGGATTGTTCTGACGCCAAGCGATCTGGTGGTTAAAGCTTTCGATGGTTCAAGAAGATCAGTTTTCGGAGAGGTTGAGTTGCCTGTCAAGATAGGCTCTCAAGTCTTCAAGAGTGTCTTCTATGTTATGGATATCCAGCCGGCGTATAGTTGCTTGTTGGGCAGACCGTGGATACATGCAGCTGGAGCTGTCACTTCAACCTTGCACCAGAAGCTTAAATATGTGGTGGACGGCCAGGTCATCACAGTCTGTGGGGAAGAAGATATATTTGTCAGCCATCTGTCGACATTTAAATATGTAGAAATGGATGGAGAAATTCACGAGACTTTGTGCCAAGCATTTGAAGCAGATGTCAGTATCTTGACTCCGGAGAAGAAAAATAACAAAGGCACGTCGATTCATTCATACCAGGAAGCAAAGGAGGTCGTCCAATCAGGAAATGCTCAGGGCTGGGGCAAGCTGTTGGAGATGGAAAAGAAGGATGATAAATTCGGCTTAGGGTATCAGCCTGGGGGGTCTACTCAGAGTGGTAAAGCTATCACGTTCACAAGTGCTGGGTTGCTCGACCGCGATCAAATTTGTACGGCAAGCCAAGACGGGGATAGTGACAGAGATTGGGACAACAATTGGATCCGCCCGTGTGCACCCGGCGAGGAGCTAGGAAATTGGTCTGCTGAAGACATCGTTCAAGTCACCTGGCTCTCAAAGTAATTGCTTTGTTTCCTTTTATTAGCATACTGCATTGTCAAATCCAGCATTCTGCCCAAGATGCTTGGATCCATTGTATTGGGCCACCATGTTTTGTATCGCATCGTTATTTTGCTATGAAATAAAAGGACATTTTCAGACAAACTGTGTTCCCTGTCTTTGTTTTTAAACTTTTTCACAAAAAAAATATATAAAAATGGCAATGTGTTTTTTCATTTTTTTTGTTTTGTGTTAGCATCTCTTTTTCCAAATAAGCAGATTCTGAATAAGCACATCATTTGTGCAGTGTTGATCATCCGGATTCCACGGATAACGTTCCTGCTATGACTATGCATGACTTTGATAATCCAGTCTACCAAGCTGATGAAGGGGTTGAGGAAGACTGTGACCTCCCTGAAGAGTTGGTCAGATTGTTGAAACAAGAGGAACGAGTTATTCAGCCTCATCAAGAAGAGATTGAGACCATCAACATTGGCAGTGAAGATGCAAAGAAAGAAATCAAGATAGGGGCCAATCTGCAGGCCGACGTCAAACAAGAGCTGATCAGTATGCTGAGAGAGTATGTGGATATCTTTGCTTGGTCATATCAAGATATGCCAGGGTTGGATACCGACATCGTGATGCATAAGCTACCCCTGAGAGAAGACTGTCCTCCTGTAAAGCAAAAATTGAGAAGAACTCGCCCGGATATGGCTATGAAGATCAAAGAGGAGGTACAGAAGCAGTGGGATGCCGGTTTCCTTGCCGTGACTAGTTACCCACCTTGGGTAGCTAACATCGTACCAGTACCTAAGAAGGACGGCAAGGTCCGGATGTGCGTTGACTATCGAGATTTGAATAGAGCAAGCCCAAAGGATGATTTTCCGTTGCCACACATTGACGTGTTGGTCGACAATACTGCTCAATTCTTAGTGTTCTCCTTCATGGATGGATTCTCCGGTTATAATCAGATAAAAATGGCGCCGGAAGACATGGAGAAGACAACGTTCATTACCCCGTGGGGGACATTCTGCTATAAGGTCATGCCCTTTGGTCTGAAGAATGCCGGGGCAACTTATCAACGGGCGATGGTCACATTGTTCCATGACATGATCCACAAGGAGATCGAATGTTATGTGGATGATATGATTGCAAAGTCCAAAGACGAAGAGGAGCATTTGGTTAATTTGAAGAAGTTGTTTGATAGATTGATCAAGTATAAGCTGAGGTTGAATCCGAACAAGTGCACTTTCGGGGTGCGTTCCGGAAAATTGCTGGGTTTCATTGTAAGTCAAAGAGGCATTGAGGTAGATCCTGCTAAAGTGAAAGCTATTCAAGATATGCCTGCACCAAGGACAGAAAAAGAAGTGCGCAGGTTCTTAGGTAGATTGAACTACATTTCTCGGTTCATATCTCACCTAACTGCCACATGCGAACCGATATTCAAACTGTTAAGAAAAGAGCAAACGGTCAGGTGGAATGATGATTGCCAAAGAGCTTTCGACAAAATAAAGGAATATTTGCAGGAGCCTCCAATTCTGATGCCTCCAGTGGAGGGGAGACCATTAATCATGTACTTGACCGTGCTAGAAGGGTCGATGGGGTGTGTGCTCGGCCAACATGACGAGTCTGGTCGAAAAGAGTACGCCATTTATTACCTTAGCAAAAAGTTTACCGACTGTGAATCCCGATACTCACTGCTCGAGAAAACTTGCTGCGCTTTGGTATGGGCTGCTCGCCGACTGAGGCAGTACATGTTGACCCATACTACACTTCTCATTTCCAAGATGGATCCTGTCAAGTATATCTTTGAGAAACCAGCATTGACCGGAAGGGTTGCTAGATGGCAGATGATTTTAACTGAATACGACATCCAGTACACTTCTCAGAAAGCCATCAAAGGAAGTGTATTGTCGGAATACCTTGCTCAGCAACCTCTTGAGGATGACTATCAGCCAATGAGATTTGACTTCCCTGATGAGGACATCATGTACCTCAAAACAAACGATTATGAGGAACCACTTCCGGAGGAGGGGCCTGACCCTGAATCCAAATGGAAGTTGATGTTTGATGGGGCTGTCAATATCAATGGTCGTGGAGTTGGTGTCGTACTTATTACTCCTGAAGGTGTCCACTTACCCTTCGCTGCCAAAATTACTTTTGGCTGCACCAACAATGAAGCGGAATACGAGGCGTGTATAATGGGAATAGAGGAGGCAATTGATCTTCGGATTAAGAACCTCGATATATTCGGAGATTCAGCCCTCGTCATTAACCAAATTACCGGCAAGTGGTATACACATCAGGAGCATCTAGTTCCGTACAGGGATTATGCTAGAAAACTGTTGACATTCTTCACGACAGTTGAACTCAAATACATACCACGTGACGAAAATCAATTTGCCGATGCTTTGGCCACTCTCTCTTCGTCGATTAAAGTCCTGTGTTGGAATTTTGTGCCCAGAATTGACATATCCAGGCTTGACTCTCCAGCTTATGCTTTCTCTATAGACGCCGTGTCTGACGAGAAACCTTGGTATTTTGATATCAAGTTATTCCTGGAGAAGCAAGAATACCCAACAGGGGCATCTTCCAAAGATAAAAAGACCTTGAGGCGACTTGCTGCTAGTTTCTTCTTGAACACAGACGGGGTTTTGTACAAAAGAAACTTCGACATGGTCTTGCTCAGATGCGTGGATAGACACGAAGCAAGTCTGTTGATGCAGGAAGTCCATGAAGGATCTTTTGGTACTCATGCAGGAGGGCATGCCATGGCAAAGAAACTGCTGAGATCAGGGTATTACTGGATGACAATGGATGCAGACTGTTGTTCATTCGCTCGAAAGTGCCACAAGTGCCAAATATATGCAGATAAAGTGCATATTCCTCCCAACCCGCTCAATGTCATGTCATCTCCTTGGCCTTTCTCTATGTGGGGCATTGACATGATCGGGAAAATCGAGCCAACTGCTTCGAACGGTCATCGCTTCATCCTGGTCGCGATTGATTACTTTACCAAGTGGGTAGAAGCAGCGTCTTATGCCAATGTCACTCGTCAAGTGGTGGCAAGATTTCTGAAAAGAGATATCATATGCAGATATGGAGTTCCCGAAAGGATCATTACTGATAATGGTTCTAATCTCAACAACAAGATGATGGCAGACTTATGTCGGGACTTCAAAATACAGCATCACAATTCTTCTCCTTACCGACCAAAGATGAATGGTGCGGTAAAGGCAGCTAACAAGAATATCAAGAAGATTGTGCAGAAAATGGTTGTCACCTACGAGGATTGGCATGAGATGTTACCGTTTGCTTTGCACGGGTACCAAACGTCAGTCAGGACGTCGACAGGGGCAACTCCCTTCTCTCTGGTGTATGGCATGGAAGCAGTCCTGCCTGTTGAAGTAGAGATTCCTTCACTGCGCGTGATGATGGATGTCAAGCTGGATGAGGCTGAATGGGTGCTTGCTCGTTACAATCAGCTATGTCTAATTGAGGAAAAGAGATTAGCGGCTATCTGTCATGGTCAACTTTATCAGAGGAGAATGAAGCGGGCATTCGACCAACGAGTGCGTACTCGAGAGTACCAAGTGGGAGAGCTTGTATTGAAGAGGATCGTTCCTCCAGGTTCAGATAACAGGGGCAAGTGGACCCCAAACTACGAAGGACCATTCATAGTGAAGAAAGTCTTCTCAGGAGGAGCACTGATGCTCACCACTATGGATGGAGATGACTTCCCATCCCCTGTCAACTCGGACGCAGTTAAAAAATACTTCGCATAAAGAGACCCGCTGGACACAAAAACAGAATGTAAGTCCAGGCAAGAAAAGGGCATCCCGGCGAGCTAAAAACAGAATAAAAAGCTCGGGCAAAAATTAGGGAAATAAATATTAAAAAAAATGTACACCCGCTGAGTTGAAAAGCCACATTGGACAGCTCAGGCAAAAAAGGGTATCCCGGTGGATTGAAAACCCGAGAGGGCGATCCACGCAAAATAAGGGAGTAAGCGAACAACTGTGATCCAAGTTATCTGAACCACGTCATCGTTTCGTACAGTTTGACAATGTCAGAAGGATAGGAAATAGTCCCCTTGTCCTCTCAGAAAGCCAAAGCAGAATGGAGAGTCTTGAAGACATGTAGGTCATAGCAGAAATGGAACTCCTTGGAATGCCCTATACATTGCCATTAGGATAGTTTCTTTTCTCAATTTTTATAGTGGCTACCTCTTTCCAGGTGGTTGCTTCCTGATGTAAATCTTTGCCTATTCAGAGGCCATCCAATAAAAATAATATTCAGTCAAAAAGCTGTGTGTGTTTATTTTTGTTTGCAAAATGTCCTAAATTTTTGGCAAAAATAGCATTGCATCTAAACATGGTGATAATTTTGAAAAGAAAACTGACATGCAGGGAAACTGTAACCCTCTTTGAGTGTCGGGTGATGATGGATGAACCGATCATTCCATGCAAATCCCCGGGACACACGTGTGTTTTCTGTTGTTGCAGGTTGCAGGATGGCGTCACATCAAGCAATTTACTCTCCCCCAGTAGAGTATCTCCCCAAGCAGAGATCTCTTCTCCAGCAGGTATTTGAAAGCCTGACTTGTCTAAATAGAGATTTTCCTCCAACTAAGTCTTGGCAGCAGCCCAAGCAGGGTCTTATTCCCCAGTGAAGTAGCAGTCCATTCTTCCCCAGCGGAGTATGCCTAGTAGGTACCTGAGAGCAGGTCATCATCAGAGGTGGAATTAACAGTAGTTTATCATCAGCAAGAGTCCTTCCCAGTAGGCGTGACTGAAAGCTTGGTATCCCCTCAGAGTCTTGAATCATCAGATGCTCTCCCCAGCCAGAGTATTTGCCCAAGAAGCTTCCCCAGCCAAGTCAGAAGATGACCTTGTCCCCACAGAGTTCATATTTGATTTTCACCTTCGTCCGTGAAATATTTCCCATCAGAGTTGCCCTATTGTTGGTTTATTTGATGATACAGCCAGGTATTCATCACCCCAGTCAGAATGTGTATCTAGACCTCTTGACTTATCTTCCCTTGCAGAGTTGTAACTCTTGTGGCCGATCAGGCATTCGTTTGTTGCTCGTTTGCAATCTTTAACGCTCGTACGTGTTATCCCTAAGCAAGTTTTCCCCAGCAAGGACATATCACTGCTTTATGGCTGCCCGTCTGCTTCTTTCAACACTCGTCTGTGTTAGCTCTGTGGTATTGCTCGTTTGCTTTCCCCAGCGGTGGTTTATGATTACTTTGATTCTGCTCGTTCGCAATTCCAAACACTCGTTTGTGTTTGGTTATATCAGTTGCTGTTTGCTCGTCTGCAATTTCCAGCATTCGTCTGTGCATTGAAATGGTTACCTTGTTATTGCTCGTCTGCAATTTCCAGCACTCGTCTGTGTTTGGTTATGATAGTTGTTATTGCTCGTCCGCAACTCCTCAACACTCGTCTGTGTTCTGATATGTTATTTGCTGTTGTTCGTCTGCAACCTCCCAGCACTCGTCTGTGTTTTGGTATGGGATCCTTCGCTGCACTCGTCTGTGCCTTGATATGTGTTCTCTATTGTTGCTCGTCTGCAACGGTCCAGTACTCGTACGTGTTTGTTTGAAGCTCGTCTGCTTTGCCTGGATACTCGTCTGTATCGTCCTCAGCACTCGTCTGTGCTAGCTTACATCTGAATGTGAAGATTTGTTGTTTACCCTGATATTTCTGTGACTACTTCAAATGCTCGTCTGTGTTTGAACTTCTGGTATTCGTCTATACCAGTGGCTGATACTCGTCTGTATCATTGCCTGAAGCACTCGTCTGTGTTTCTCAGATCATCGTCTGATACTCGTCTGTATCATTGACTTATAGCACCCGTCTGTGTTATCTTGATGATCATCCAATACTCGTCTGTATTGAAGAGGTTTCGAATCCTGACAGTGGGAATTAAATGTCGAAATGATTACCGGTCCTGGCGTAACAGGTAAATCCGAAGGAGGCTCGTCTGTGTCAAGCACCAATTATGGTTGCTGCACCTGGCGTAACAGGTTTGCTCAGAAGACTCGTCTGTCTTATACCATATATCCGCGGATAATATATGAAGAAGGTTCGTTTACCTTGATTGCATGTCTATCCCACAGACTTAAGTGCATTACCGGTCCTGGCGTAACAGGTAAATCCGAAGGAGACTCGTCTGTCTCATGCTATATGCAGTGTTTGAGGACTCGTACGTCCTAATCCTGGCGTCACAGGATGGTTTGAAGACTCGTCTGTCTCAGATTGTTGTATTGCAGTATGTTGAGGACTCGTATGTCCGTTTCCTGGCGTCACAGGATGGTTTGAAGACTTGTCTGTCAACATGTTATCATTCCAAATATCAGTTTCAACTGGGAAGAAGCTCGTCTGCTTTTTTCTCCACCTCATATCCCCAGAGCGTCATCTGGTTGGGTTTATTTCCCAGTGTTGCATTCTTCGTCAGAGTGCAAATTTCAAGTCTTTTTGGTATTCAATCACAGTTTATCTCGAATGTCTGATAGCCGTTGCTATCGTCCTTTTCAGATTAACTGGTGATTGAATAGGGGCAGCTGTAACACCCCAAATTTGCCCTCTTCATTTTAAGCATTATCTCATATCATATTCATCATACTCATATCATTTCCTCAGCATCATATCATGGAAATATGAAACATAACATTCTCATGACCTAGCATTAGGCATATGATCATCTGTGGGTGGATTTGAGGTATTACAAGCAATAACAAGAGGCCCAGTGGACTTGTCCAAGTCCCATGAGGAATCTACATGGCATTCACAAGTTCAAGAATACAACTTTTCTCTTGTGTGGGGGAAATCCTGATTAGGGTTATGGGCCAGATCCTCCTATCCTCTTAATTCTGACCATTCCTTGTGGGTAAAGGATCTCATTTGATTTGCATGGCTTATATATGAAGTTTGAGAAAAAATTCATTGAAGTAGTTACTTGAAGGTGAAGCAAGAAAGTCAACTTTGCAGTAAAAAAAGTCAACATGAAAATTTCAGGGTTTTTTAATCAGGATTATCAATTTGTGAGGTCATATCATGTCAAAGAATAATTCAGTTGAGCTCAAATGTCAAAAATCGGGAGTATACAAAAAGTTACTAAAATTGGATATCTAGAAATGTCCAATTTTTGGAAATTATTTGTCCCGAAACTTCAAGCTATTATTTCATGTGCGAAAAAGCTCCGAATGATTTTCCGGTGAACACAAAAGTTGTAGGACGCGATTTTCCCTTTCCAAAAAGTCCAAGAACACTTTCATAGCCTTCCTAGAATTCAAGATATGATTTTTTGAAGCTTAATGTTCTTTAGGGTTTTTTGAAGCACACTTGTCAATTTTTCATTGGTCTATATTATTTTCTTGTGTCACATTATAATTCCATCATTTTTCTACACATTCTAGTGATGCCATTTCCTTGATTCACGTGGCCAAAAAGTGTGCAAATATTTCATATTAGTTTGTTTAGCTTTTTGTGGAATTTTTAGAGAAAAAATAATAGTATAAGTAGTACCATGTGATAGTGAGAATTTCAGCCACCAATATACACTCAGCACCACGCGTTTTTTCTTTTCATATCACAAAAGGAGAAAAGCATGTTCTCTCTCACTCATAACACGATTTTGGCACTTGAAAGGGAAGGAATCTCACGTGATATTACATCATTCACCTCATGCCAACATCTAACCACATAATCTTCATCACATTTTTTTCTTTCTCCCCACCCATTTTTTGTTCACGTTTTTTTCCATTCTTCTTTTTCTCACATCTCGCCAGCTCACACTTTCCACTCACCTCACACCACTCATTTCACACACTCTCTCACGCACTCCCTCACGTTTTTTTTTCCTGCTTTTCATTCACCACTTTTTTCCATTCTTCTCTCCCTCACGTCACGTGCTCCTCACATATCACTTTCCACTCACCTCACAACACACTTCTTCACGCCACTCACACTCACCTTTTCATGCACTCTCACACTCACAACTCTCATACAATCACTCTTAAAAGAAAAGAAAGAGGATTCACGGAAAAAAAAAAGAGAAAGAGCATTTCCACCACTCTAACAAACCATCTGAAAAACTCTCTTTCTTTAAGAAGCTTTGGCTCTGTTCTTCATCCGTTTTTACACAAAGAGCAGTGGAAGTTTGTTGGATCTGTGAAGATCATCACCTCTCGGTTTCATCCTCTCTTCATTCACTAGCAAGCTTTGAGCCTTTATTTGGCTATAAGGAAGATTAAGGGAAGGCAAGAGAGTAAGACATCCCTATGGTTTTCTCAAATTCCTCAAGAAGCTTCACGACAGGTTTTATTGATCAATCTAATTTTGCTTCAGATTTGTTGTTTTGCTGCTTGATTTGAATTGCTAGTGCTTGATATTACATGTTTGAGGTGTTATGAAGTTATGTGATGCATTAGATCTTGATTGTGCAACCTTGATTTATGATCTTGTTTGAGTTGTTGCTCTCTGTATGTGTTTGTGTTGCGAAAGCTAATGGCATGTATAGATTCGTCTCACTTCGCAGATCATTTTTGGTTTTTGCATCTGTTAATTTCGTTAAGATTTGGGAGAGTTATGTTAGTTTGAAGTTGGACCTTCATGCTTGCGTTCCTGCGTTTTTCATGGAAGCTGCTGGTTATTTGTGTTGCTTGCATGAGCATGGGAGAGGGTGACCGCGTGTCATCACGCGGTTGGTCTATAGGCTTTTCTTTTTATTTTTATTTCCTCCTTCATTTAAGTGAATTGGACCAATTGATAGGAGGTTGACATGAATTTTGTTCACAAAATGAAAAGGAATGTTGATTTAAGTTTTTGATGTATTTTGTTTCGGGTGGGCCTTAGCCGGATTCGCTAATGGCACCCCCTTCATCCTGGCCCGTTCTTTTTCAGCTGAACAACATCACTCTTCACACCTCCTTCCTTTTTTATTCTTAACTCTTTTTCTTTTGTTTCTTTTTTAATTCAGTTTCATTTTAATTCAAATAAAATAGTTATAATCATCTAAAAATTCCTAATTAAATCATAGATGTTCCTTTGTGTCTCTAAAATTTTGTAGCATTTTTATTTTATTTTTTTCATTGATCCACGTGCCAGAATTAAATCACCAATGTACATAGCTTCTTTTGATCCATTTCTTGACCAGCCTGTCTTGTTGATTTTCTATAGACTTCAATATTTGGATTTTTGATCCCATTCCTTTTGCATTGTGTTCCTAAGATCTTCTAGTTTTCATATGATTTTTCTCAGATTTTTTAGAAATTTATTTCTTAAGTTTTGGTCTAGTATCTTGTGATATAAGTTTTCTGTCCTAACTTGTGTTTATGCATTCATTTGACCTAGTTCCTTTCTGAATTTTTGCAAATCCTTTTGGCAAGTTAATATAATGTGTTTTAATATCATTTGGTTTCAATTGTAGAATTTTTAGGTGGCTGGTTGATTATTTGTGGATTTTTGTTCTCACCTTGTCCCATTTTGCTTCTTTTGGTTTGTTAGATCTCTTATAAGCTTAGAAGGGCACTTGTGCCAACTTCTTCTCTTTGTTTGGGGTTCCTTTGGGGTATGGATACCTTCCTGGTCCTAGGATAGATCTTGGTTATTCTAAATTTTTGAGTTTGCTTTATATTCAAGTCATTTGTTTCTTTAAGTGTTTAAATTCCGTATTTTGGTTCCGTTGCTTCTATTGTGACATTGTTTGGTATTGTGTGACTTCTCTCTTCACCTTGCTGGCCTCTTAGGCCATTCTTCATATCATTTTGATTCTGGTTTTGAACTTTGTGCTTGTATCTTGTGTGTTTTGTATTACATCCTTCATAAGTGCGCATTTGTTTACATATGTATCCATGTTGCTTCATTTTAAGTCATAAGCTTCTCATCTTTGTTTCTTTGAGTCGAATTAGCATTAAGCATTTGTTTACTTCATTTCATTTCTGATTGTTGGATGATGTTATGTTAATTTGTTCATTTTTGTTCACTTGTGCATGCTAACCTTGCAGGGGCTATGGTAAGTGTGAGATGTGGGAATTGAGTTCCACATCTCCAATTCTCATCTCTTCCTCTTTTGTTTATGTGAACTAACCCTCTCTTGTTGGGCCTAGGCCTTTCTCATCCCTTCTTATATCTTCTTCCTTCTTCATTAGTATAGAAACCTCACTAACCTAGGACATCCATGCATGTGAATACTTAGGAGTATTTTAGTCCCCCTTTAGAATTTTCCCTTTGAGATCCTTTTGGTTATTCTTCTCTTCTCATCTCATAACTCTAAAAAAACACTTTAATAAATGTGAAGTGATGTCTTGATCCATAGCCTTATCCCATGAGGTATGCTTGTAGTCTTCCCATCTTGGGATAGTACATGTTTACCTTGTGATGCACAAGTCTGATCAAGGTATCTTCTTCATAAAAGAAAAGCATAAAAAATACTTCTTCACTATAAATACCAAAAACATCTAATAAGTAAACAGGTTAATGAGCCTAAGCCCTAATCTTTGGGTTCGAGTTTTGGGGATCTTCTCCTTACTTGAGTGTGCTTGTTCTATTATTCCATCTTGGAATGTAGTGACAAGTGCACATTCCATTGGTGAGAGCTTGAGTTCACTTATTTGTGACACACTCTAAAAGCTTCATAAAAAAACACAAACAAACAATAAGCGTCTCTCCTTCAGGAATTCTTTTCTCATCTCCTTCGCTCTGTACGCGAACTTGCTCCTACTTGTCACTTTGCAAGACGGTTACGCACTCGTCGTCCGAGCCTGCAACACCTGAGCAATGGCATAGGCAGTTCAAGCCTTAATTCACAAGAAATTTCCCTTTGTTACCCCTAGTTAGGGGAACTACGGCGTCTCTGATCCTCATTATCCCGATGAGGTACGTAGGCAGCGGGGTAGGGCCCGTTCGAGCACAATCTTTATTTTCCCTACATTTTTCCCTCGTTTCTTATTTCATTTCTTTTCTCAGTTTATTTTCCAGTCCATTTCATTTCTTTTGCTGCAGCTTTCATACCCTCACCCTTTGAAACAGTTTCTTTTGCAAGCGTGGATCCCGTCGGGTACGGCGGACGATCTGGGTGCTAATACCTTCCCAGGTCGTAACCGACTCCCGAACTCAGTCTCTTTGGTTCGCAGGACCTGTGTCCTTCCTCTTCTTTCTTCTGGTTTGTGCAGCATTACCATTCCCTTTCTTCGGGATAAAAATGCCTGGCTGGCGACTCTAACCTTTTCCGCGCCACTTTCGCGTTTGTACTAGGATGAAAATCCCGGGAGCGACACTATCATGTTGACGTCTCCTTCGACGGGCACTGGGATAAGCTGAAAGGAGACAGCTTGCTGAATTTTTAGATTGAGGCTATGGAACCCCATTATCTTCGGGTTCAGGCAACGGGGTAACAGGTTGCCCGTCCTTGGAATCAGCTTCGTTTTAGTTTTGGTTGTCCTCTATCGTGTAATCGACAAGGGGAATGTCGTGGTTATCACCGTTTTCTCTGGCCATATTGGAAGGATGGAAGACGGATTGGAGCTTTGATCTTCTGTTGTGGAAGAAAGGGATAGCTAGTTTCCCACAGACGACACCACTGATCTTACCTGATCAGAAGGGCATTCCAGGGGTCGAGCACGAACAAAGTGAGGCGTGGGCGAGAAAGGGGGTGTACCTATAATACACTCTGAAGCTTAAGTGAGATTGGGTACAGAAAAATGGTAAGAGAGTGAATAAGTCAGAATACCTGACCCTTTGGTGAAAAAAGGGTATTTATAGTGAGCCCCCAGCGTTGGACCAAAGTCCTTCTTTGGGCTGGATTAGCAAGGCCCAAGGAAGAACTTCCAAGGTACGCGTAGGAGCCTGTAAGACCTAGCACATGGTCTTATCACTGGTCCAACCGCCCCTATCTTTCAGGAGATAAAAAAGGGACAATTGGTGACGTGGTGCGCGAGGGGAAGATGTGGTCTCCCAAGCGCCTATGTATTTGGTCGAGGTGGTTGCCCGACCTCTTCGTGGAATGCTCATAACATCTACTTCTACCCGACTATCACATGCATCTGCCCGACGTAACTGGCCCTTGGTCCTAAGGGGATTTGGGTTTGCGCCTAGTTGTGTCTTGGAGGCCCAGTCCAGAACAATATCCATATTTTAGTTGAACTTGATGTTTGTGCATGAGTATTTAGTTCACTTATTTTCAAATGGATTTTGATTCTTTTTTTTCTTGAACCTTTAACCATATAACTTGTGGTTTGATTTTGTTTTTCTTGCCTAAGAAAGTTAGGGAGCATTCACACTTCATGTTTGGTTGTATTCAAGTTGGAGAGAACATTGTTTGGTTGCTCATGTGTTGGTTACTTTGTGGTTGAAAGAAATAAGTGGTTGGAAAAAGGAAAAGAAAAGCGAAAAGAAAGAAAAAAAAAAAATTCTAAAAATATTTGTGTGTTTGAATAAAATCAAGGTTGTCACAAATGATCAAAGTGAGAGGGTGAATAAAAATAATTTATGATTGTTTGAATGTGTGCAATTAAAATCTCCCATAGGTTTAGTTACCCTTAGGATTGACTCTTCGTTGTTAACCAAGCTCAGTTACAACCTTTGAAAAGCCCTCTTGATTATTGCTTTTATATTGTTCAATATGAGTTTTTTTCAACGAATGCATAATTTAACTTGTTGCTAACTTAATTGTTGTGTGAAGCCCCCCATTGTTTTTGTAATTCATCAACCGATGAATTGTGTGCTAAGTGTGATTCGTTTTTGAACTTTGTATTATTTTAGAATCTTTGACATGTGTTTTGTATTTATGAGATATTTTGTTTTCATGTTGTTGTTTTAGTTTAGTGATAAGTATTTATTATACTTGTGCGTTTTTTATATGAACCATACATTTGTTTTCTGTTTTTTAAAACCTCTCGATTTGAGATTCTTGGATTATTGTCTTTTGTTTCTTTAAGTTTGTTTGGATTTGTTTGAGGACAAACAATTATGTAAGTTAGGGAGAGTTTGATAAGTGAAAATTATAGTTATTTTATATATAAGTTTTGTTGCACTTATCAATACTTTTTGTTAAAATCGTTCAAATAAATCCCACTTTGTTTGTAAATACATTTACTTTATGTTATATTGTATATATTGTGTTTTCGTGTAAATATCATTGAGTTTAATTGTTTTCCATTTATTTTTTCAAGTATTCGATCAATAATAACTTGTCATATTCATAAAGATCATTGAATAAGATTTCCAACGCTTCAAACCGGACCTCAAACGGAGTTACGGTTCAAAAGTTATGAAGAAAACAAGTGATGAATTTTTCAACCATGCTACAGGGCGGGCTTAACACGGTTGTAGCATGATCAGAGATGCTGAAGGCAACAAGTAGTGTGCTTAGCCAGTCTGACCGGGATTAGCGCATTTTTAAGGTGGTTTAGCATTTAATAAGGGTGCGCTTAGCCCCACAGACCGGGCTAAGCGCGGTAAGCGATTTTGAAAATCAATAAATAGGGGGAAAACACATTTCTTTAGGTTATGGTTTGGGTATTTTTTGATCCCACTCCATCAAACTTCATTTCTTCATAGGATTAACTTAGAAAACAACATTTGAGCTTGCATATGGATGATCTGGAGCCGACTCTCTCGTCGATTGGTGTTGACAAACCAATAAATATTTGGTTCCTCTTCTTTTCTTCTATTTGTAATCTCTATTTTTTTGCTGTTGTATAGTTACTATGAACATATATATCTTTGTTGATCATAATATTGTATAAAATCTGTTTTAAGAATCATTATTGATGTCTTCCTTGATCTTTTTGTATTTATGTTTGGATTTATGTTGTGGTAGAGATAAACATCATGAATCTTGATTAGGCATGGATATCTATTGTGTCTAGATGCTAGAGATAAATTTAGATAATAATCTTTATGGTGTCGGAACTTAATGTCTTCCGTGTTTCGAGGCGTCGTGCTCGAGAGCGACGACGAGAGTGATATGGTTGCTCTCTCAGCTTAGTGTGTCAGAGATGAACACTGTTGTGAGCGATACTGAATGTTTTTTGACGAGTATTGTAGTAGAGTGAAAATGATCGATAAATTTATGTTTGTGACAAGTGGATTATATATATGCTTGATAAGTTTCTTCTCTTTGAAAGATATATTTTTTTTATGTTTATATCACTTCCAACAATTTACCTATGATGATCCCCACTCATGTGTTAAATCTCATGGATGATCATAAGGCACAAAGTATAGCTAGAAATTTAGAACATTTATTCAATTGTAAGGTTTTTGAGGATGATGTGAGGAAGTGGTTTGACTTACAGTAAGCATTTTTTGTCTGAAGTGTGAAAAGGACATGGGAAGAGGGTGCCACCATTGGTACTAGAGCTACCTGATGATATTATACATTAACGTTAGGTGAATGAAGAATTTTTTGGAATTTGATACTTCTACCATTGTGAAAATAGAATGGAATAAGCTCCTCAAGATGTCGGGATGTCGTTAGATAGCATATTAGAAAAATTCATTTTTAAAGTATAAATTAAAAGTTTAAAAATTTAAAAATAAAAAGAATAAAATTGCATTTAAGACCCTGTGAAAGCTAAAGAACTTAATCATACTTATTAGATATTATGATTATTTATCTATTGTATTTTTATTTTTAACTTTAATAATATCTTATATCGTTTCTTGTATTATAATTAGTTAAGAAAAAATTGCAAGTCTTTCGAGTTTTCTTTTTCTTAAATATCCTTTGAATTATTTAAAAAATATTTACATCGTGGTGTTAATTCTACCAAATTTTAATAAAGAGTTAATGGTAGAGCGTTCTGCTTTTAAATGTGTCAATATTTCTATCTAAATCATGATGTTGAACAACAAAATTAATTTTCTAACTATTTACTTACTGTCCCTCCCGGGATTTTCATCTTAGTACAAACGCGAAAGTGGCGCGGAAAAGATAGAGTCGCCAGCCAGACATTTTTATCCCGAAAGAATGGGAAAGGTAATGTTGCACAACCTGAGGAAGAAGAAAATGACAAGGTCCTGCGAACCAAAGATCTGGGTTCGGGAGTCGGTTACGACCTGGGAAGGTATTAGCACCCCAGATCGTCCGCCGTACCCGACGGGATCCACACTTATTTATTTGCTTCAAATGGTGAGAAAATAAAGTGTTGCTGAACAACTGAACTGCTAAATGGGATGGAAAATGAAATGAGAAAGGGAATAAAAGAGAACAAAAAGAAAGAATGGGGAAAATGTAGGGAAAATAAAGAATGTGCTCGAACGGGCCCTACCCCGCTGCCTACGTACCTCATCGGGATAATGAAGATCAGATTCGACGTAGTTCGCCTAACTAAGGAGGGAACTATTTGTTTGTATTTTTTTACAGTTGGAACTGCGTATGTCTATGCTCAGGTGTTGCAGGCTCGTCTGGTACGAGTGCGTTTACCGTCTTGCATGCGAGACAAATCGTCGCGAGTTCGCGTTGTGAGTGAATGAGATGAGAAAAGAAGTTCCCGCAGGATAGTCGCTTGTTATTTGTTTTTATCTTTTAAGAGAAATGTTTTGAATTTGTTTGTGAACAGTCTTATACTAAGACCTATCAATCGCGGGAAGTATTTACACCTCGCCCCGAAACAGGACGCGTATAAACACTCCGCAACAAAGTCTCGTGTCGTACGAGATTGTTCGATTTATCCTTAAATGTTTTATTATTTTTCTTTATGAGAAGAGAAAGAAAGACTCAAATTGCAAAAGAGAAAACCTAATGGGAACTAAGACACAACCCTAATTTTATTGAATTATTTACAAGGGAAATCTTATGGTTTGTGGGTTTTCTAAACCTAATGGAAAAAAACACCAAGAACTAATAGAATGCAACTTACTTCCTAAGGAAGATAAGTTGATTCTAAAGCTAAGGGAAAACCTAAAGCAATTGAAATATTAATCCACATACAAAACATTAAAATTGAATGACAAAATAGAATTCAAAACAATTCAATTAAAGGTACAAACTAAAATAGTCCTAATTTTTATTCTAAGTCTAATTAAAATGGATCTTAAGCCTAAGTCCTAAACTAAAGTCATACCTAATATTTTCCTTCTAAAAAATCAGAATATAAACTAGCCTAAGTCCATATTAAATTCTAAAATTAAATCTAAACTAAACTATTTTTTATTGAATTTACCATACTAGCCTAAACCAATGGTAATTACATGTAACAAAGCCTAAGAATTAATATTCTAAAAAACTATCAAAACTTCTGGAAAAATTATGAAAATTAATATATGGGGTCCTATGATTACCTATAACATTGTGTTAAAAGGAATTCTAAAAAATCATAATTTTGCTATGCCTAAAAATTGTTTATTTTCACCTAAGAATTAACCATTAATTTCTAAGGATTAAGCCACTAAAACCTAAGATAAAATGACCTAAATAATCCACTAAAATTACCCTAAGTACTACTATGAGTATTCTAACTATAGTAAAAAGAGTGGGCAAAAAAAAGTTACTGGAAAGTAAAAATATAAAATCTACAAGCTTGTATACAATTGAAGGAAATCTATTAAAAACCAATTACATGAAAAATCCAAATAAAATCAAAAATAAAGAAAAATCAAATTCCAAATATTTCTAATGTGAATTAAAAGTCTACTCAAATTTTTGTGGAATTTTTCTACTCATTTTACTATTTTTTTATGAATTATTTATAATTAAGATATTAACAAAAAAATAAAATCTAAAGAAAACATAAAAGGGGGGGGGGGGGTAGACTTAGTGATTTTTCTAGTTGTTTTTTGTGAACTGGGCCCAGAAAGGGGTGCGAAAAGCAAAGCGTCCTAAGCCCAGATGCGCATAAGTCCAGGGGGTGCGAAGAGCTAATTATTTTAACCTGTTTTATTGTTGGGCTGAAAGGAGGGTGTATATAGCAACAATATCCTAAGCCCAAATGCACTGCAATGAAAGGGGGTGCAGAAATCATTCTTTATGTTGCTTTCTTTTAAAATGGACTTATGATGGGGGAGCCAATAGAAAAGCAAGAAGAGCCAACCGGACGGTGACAAGTGTCACCGCCGGTGTGGCCAAGGATCTACACAATCCAACCTTATCACAAAAGAAGTCTTAACGATGTACTTAGAGGAATATTGTGAGAAATTAATTCAAATTAAGGTGGATTAATGCTCTTAATGAATTTTAATGGTGTAATTAAATGCTTATGATCATTACAAAGCTCCATAAAATTAAATTAACTTAATCAAATCAACAATAATAAAAAACCTACAATCAGACTAACCCTCCATCTTCCCCTTTTCACGCCTCCTCCCTCCTCTCAACTTAGAAACCCTAAGGCTCCTCTCCTTGGCGTCGCCGCGCCGCTGGTACCCCAGCCTCACCATCGGAAACCACCAATTCCCAGCATCCAAACCCTCTTTCCCCCCAAATCCGCAAATCCAAACCTAAACACTACGAAAACCTCGCCGGATAAGCCATATAACCTTTCTCATATTCCATTACTCTAACCTAAATCAAAAGATTTACCCAAGAATCATCACACCATACACGGCTATAAACTCGTACCTTGAATCGGATTCGCAGAGGTGGATGCTCAAACGGTTCTTCGATGACAAGTGCGAAGAAATTTCCTCCGTCTAGATTTCCGGTGACATCTTCTCCTCTTTCGCGGTCTCAAATTCTCTTCAGCTCCGTACTCGCAAACGAAACCCCTTGGTAATAACCGATGCAGGTCCTCGTTGCGGATTATGGAGTTGATGTCGAACCAATGCGATGTTCCGATTGTAAAGGTGAGTTATAGTGGTAGTGATGTTGTAATTGTGGCTTGATCGTTGGATTCAGGATTTCACGTTCTTACTCTTCCTTTTATCAATGTTGCAGGTCTCTTGGTAAAATTGCTATCCTATGAAGACGAGAATGATATTGGAATGGTGATGACGCTAATTACTGCTAACGAAAATGGATTGAGAGGATAAAGGTTGAAGATGATAAAGCTGAGAATTGGAGAGGGAGAAGGAGATTCAGAGTAGAAAGATGGTGAAGAAGATGGTTGTGGAAGATTGAAGAAGAAAAGTGGTTTTGGAAGATGTTTTGTTGAAGAGGAGAAAATGGTTGAAGAGGTTGAGGAAATTGTGAAGGAGGGTGAAGAGTGAAGAAAAGAAAGAATGGTGGGAGAAGAGTGATGAGAGGAAATGGCTATGGTGAAGAGTGATGAGAAGAATGAAGGATTGGGGAAGGGATCGAAAGTGTTCCGCCAACCAAAATGAAGTGCTGATGAGTCTGATTTATAGAAGGTTCACAGAAGATTCTGGAAATTTTTCAGGTATATCAGTTATAATTCAGTTAGCTTGTGTTGTTTTCAGTTATGAATAATTTTATGAATTCGGTTAGTGAATTGGTTAGAATTAGTTATGATTCAGTTAGTTAAAACTGAATTTCTGTTATGATTTCTGGTTACTTCATAACTCTCACTTCTTTTTTCTGTTAGATCTTGCAGGTTAGATGAAATTGAATTCCTTGCAACGGAATTATGCATAGGTTGATGGCTAGGTCTCTGAGCATCCTTCTTCTGTCATTTGATGCTGGCACAGGAGTTGGAATAAAAACTTTGCGTTGGCGGGAAGGGCAGGTTTTCACAGATGGAAAGGAAGTTGTTGCAAGATTGTTTTGCAGAGAGCAATGATGAATGATGAAAACCGAGGAATGATGAAGACCTGTAGATGAGGATTCCTTGCTGAAGACCTTCTATTCCATGCTTCTGAGTTACATCGCCGTTACATTCCTGAAGAAATCAATAACATGTCATGATTGCTTTGCAGCCCGATCGAAGGTTTGTTGTGGATTCAAATTAAAGGTCATTTGTTCTTGATCTTCTTCCTCCCGATTTCTTTTCGCCTCAATATGCATATTGTGATTATGATCGTTGTTGAATGATTCTTGATGCAGGTATTTGCGGTTGATGATGTTGCAGATGAATAGAGATGAAGGTTGGAAGGCAATGGTGATGGTGATTGATGAAGATCCTGCTGCAGAAGCAAACTGAAACTCACTCGTGATTGTGATGATAGTAACGGTGGCACCGCTATGCCTTCAGGTACGACCCTATCTTGTTCTTCCCCCTTTCTCTTACGCTGCTAGTACCATTACCATGACTATTTCCAACTTTTCTCCTTCTCCTTCATCAGCCACGTGACGCTCTCCACTCTTCATGGTCCGAGTTCTCCGTTGGCTAACATCTCAACAATTTGTCTGTCTTCGTTTTAGTCTCGATTCAACTCGCACTGCCAAGGCTCTTCCTCTGGTTTCGGCAATCTCACCAACATTGTGACAGCATGGGTACAACCTTGAGTTTCCTCCATACAAATCAAACCACAAATCTACAGCAAGCTTGAGGGAATTGAAGCATAATCTTCAAGCTTAATTTTAAGGTACGAAATCTCGTTTCTCCTCTTCTTATAGTCCAAGTTGTTGCTGCAAGATTCGTTGTATTACGATATGTACTATGTGGTTTTCTTCTTCGTTCTGAGTTGCTCTTCGAACTCACTTTGACTTCTGTGTTTGCTATCGACTCGATTGTGCGAACATTATTGTTAACTCGCTGCAGGGAGTGAATTGAAATGGTTGTAATGCGTTCTGACTATGTTGATGCTTCTTGATGCAGGTGCTGCTGATGTTGTTGAATCTGGCTTTTCGATTTTTGCGAGGCCCGAGATTGTTATTCTGAATTTTGCAAAATTTTGCATTCTTGCTTCAGTTCATTGATGTTGCGATTCAGAATTTATGTAGATTTGAGGTTGATGATTGATGAAGCTTTCAGATTGTTGCAATTCTTGTTGTAGAAGGATTGATGAGAATGAGTTCGTGCTTTCGTTATGGTTCAGGATGAAGAAAGTTGAAGATTCTAGATGTTGGTGAAGTTATGTTAGCGTGAGAAGATAAATAGAGCCTTTCTCTTGTTCTGAATTGAAGAGTGGTGGAGAGTGTGATTGAAAAAGAGATTGAAAGCAGATTTAGAGGGATTAAGATAATTAGATAGTTGAAGAATATGAGGGTGGAGAAGAAGAGAACCAAGGAAAAAGATGGAAGAGAGCTTGGAATCAATCCACCAATCCTTCTCCGATATTTTTCTGTTATGGATCCTATTGTCATTGCCTTTTTCTGATGTATCTTTTTTTGTTAAATTCCCTTTTGTAAAAACTTTTTTTTTCACTGAAGATGGGATCCAAAAATTATTATTGTGTTGAAATCTTTTCCTATTATGTGTATTTCTAAACTGACCCAATAAAATAATGGGATTCAAGATTGTATATAAAAAGTACTATGGAAGCAATATATGGTTTGTAATGACTTTTACAAAGGATTAATTATAACAAAACAAAAAAGTGGGATTTAAGATTGGTATGAGAAAATAATGGTATTGTGGAAGTAATATGTGGTCTCTAATGATTTTTACAAATGACTAATTTTTCAAGCACAAAAACTAATCTAGGTCATGGATAGAAATCTGGATAGAAAAATCTAGAAATAAAATGAGTTAAACATCAGAAAGAAAATGACTTATGGATTCAAAAGAAATGGTCGTGAAATTGATAAAATATGGAATTGAAAGGAAAGTGAGCCTTTGTCATGTGAACGGAGAACAAAACAAATTCTGGACAAAGACATGGATTTAATGGATTTTGCCAAATTCAGGTGTCGAAAACAGTAATAATATTTGAATCGATGGTGACGTCTTCCAGATAAATCATAACTGTGTATTCTCCCTCAGCTCGAAGCAAATCCCTTGACATGCTCCATTCTTAAGCAATTTAATGCTATAATAAACCTCTCACAATCCCGAATCATTATTCCACAAACATATGAATTCAAGCCAATATTCTAATATCCCCGACCTCCATTGGTGAAATGCCCTTGAGATCAAATCATGAACAAGAATTCCAGTTTCCCCTTGCGATATTCAGTGAAGAAAAACTCAACTTGAGACGTTACGGAGAGCCAACACTCTCATTCAAAGCGAATTTGATCGAACACCTCAATAATGGATCGGATCTACTAACGAATATTCTCCACCATGTCAATCCTTGATAGGTACAGGTAAAGTAAGAAACCCTAGTCTCGAAGGGCCTGGATCACATGCCTTATAAAACCATGAAATGCACTAATATGATGCTAATGAACTGATGAGAAATGCAGATGAGTGCAAAATGATATGCCAGTAAAGGGAATAAATATGAGGGCAAATTTTGAGGTATTACACTTACAACTTTGAAATTATAATAAATCAATAAAAATAGAAGAGATGCAACAATATAGTTGTTGGTTGAGGACAGAGAATATCAAATCAATCGGTTAAAAATGAACTAAAAAAACATAAAAGTAAAATGAACACAAATATTTAAAGCATTTTATTGATCAACAATCTAGGGATTGTATGATGAAGATAATCTCTAAACTGTCACAAAAAGATAGAGAATATTTAATGCTTTGTACCATGTTTATATAATTGATATGTAGTTTTAAAAGAAATTCATATAAAATATATAAATAATATTAATTTTTTAATAGATTTAATTTAATGCAACGTACTTTAATTAATAAAAAATCAAAAGTATGAATTTATTAACAGTTTTTGGTTTTGAATTTAGATAATAGTAATTATATATTCTTTTCTTTATTAGGCAATGAAATTCACGGGAAAGCACATGTCGTGTTGAACCCGTTACAAAAAAACATATAAATTATAAATTCCGCTTTAAATAGTCTACTAGAGCAATCAATCGTAGTACAACGCAGAGAATCTACGAAGACTACCATATAACCAAAACCAAGACAGATAAATACTAAAGTTGATCGTGTCCGATACCAAATAGTTTTATTTCCTTGAAAATTAAACATTCTTACTCAGTTATATACTCACCCAAATAATAATTAGACCCTTGTCATTACCAACTTGTTGTATAGACAAAGACAGGAAAAAAAACAAAAGACATAGCACAAGAATTCTCCGGACGAAAGACTAAGCCGGACCAACGGGTCATGATGCGGGTCATGATGCACCGAAACAGAAATCTGAATATTAGTGGTTCTCAACTCCCATACAAAAGAATCTGCCAAATCATGATTATACCCAATTGAGACCAAAACCTCCGGGATCTTCGAACACCCTAGCCAGCCATGACCAAATCTGATTTGAAGAGAAGGATTTTCAAATCCCAATTACACTCATCCCATAAGAAAGGAATATAAGCAATTTGGTTAAAGCAGAAAGACGTATAATAAAAAACTTTATTATAAGATAGAATTGTAAAAATTTAATATTACTTACAATAATTTTTTTGTTTAAAAAATTTGATTCCAAACCTCTCATTCAAAAGTATCCCTTTACGTCTTTTAGAGAAATTAAAATAAAATTTTACATAAACTAAGAATAGGTTAGCACTCAACAGATAATAACTTCCCTCATTATTAATAATAATAATAATAATAATAATAATAATAATAATAATAATTATTATTATTATTATTATTATTATTATTATTATTATTATTATTATTAATATTAATCCCTATAACACAAACCTGTCTTGTTATGTTGGTGTGTTAACTATGAAAGTTTTCAAAAATCCAACAAATTATTTATAAGATAGATGTCTAAAACCCTAGCAAAACTTTATAAAATCATAATATTTGAACAAAATTTGTTCAAATCAAAATTATTTTTGATAAAATACTTAAGTTTTTAAGAAATTTACAAAAATTGAATGAAAATATTTGAATCTAAAAGTTAGAATTTTAAATTTAAACAAACTTGAGTATTTTGTATTTTAAATTTTTTAAATGTTTATGGATTTTGAATTATAACTTTTGCAATATTAATAATACAAACAACATTAAAAAAATTCTTATTATTTTTATATCATTATTATCATTTAAAAATAATAATCACTTAATATTTTACAACAAAAATATAATTGTTGGTTTATCTTATTAAAAATAATAGAATATGTGAGTAAGATCCTTCACATAATGTAATGTAACTCTATACAAACCATTTTTAAACTATGGATTTTTTTTGGATAAAGAATAAATAGAAGGATTTTTTTTAGAGACAACATATGTAATTGTATAGTCATAAGATTTAAATAGAAGACATATATGTGTTAAAAGTGTGTGTTTTTATAATAAATTTTCTATGATAATAAATGTATGAAAAACTCATTCATTAAATATGAAAAACTCATTATTTCAATGACTAGTTACAACTGTATAACAATATAAAATTTAGTGACAACAGAAGTTATTTCTTCTTTCTTGTGATAACGGTGGTAAAATTGTGTTATCATAATGAATAAAACATGATATTAAATATCTTATAACTTATTAATCAAATTTGACACATTCTACTTTTACATCTTTAAAATATAAATAGTAGATAGCAATGTTAAATGTGTGTGTTTCAAAATGAATAAAATATGATATACCTTTAGTTTGCTATTATAAAAAAAGTTTTAATTCTTGATCACTATTATAAATAAAAATTAATTATTATTATTATTAACAAATTAATACTATAATTCCTAATATATCCTCTGTAATTCAATTTTTATTTTCCAACATTTAAAGTTTTAATTCAAATTCTTAGAGTTGGTACAATGTAATGAGAAGTTTTCGAGAAACAAATTTCAAATTCCTAAATTTTTGGATAGGTTTCCTCTCACTTTCCAATGCCTAAAATTTTTTTCTTCTTCGCCATGGCACCACCGGTTGTTATTCCTTGGCCGTGCCTTGATTCAACCATAGTAAACCCTCATCCACCATCAATCTCGGCTCAGCAACCACCAACCTCATTTATCGTCATCCCAACAGTTGCAATTCCTAACTTACATTCTGGAAAGAAAACTTTTGCTCAGGTGGTGCATAACTTATGTGATATTCCTCAAAGTCAGCTACCACAGTCGGTAGTAAAAGGAGACAGAATTGCGATCAAAATACCCGAAGATGAATATTTAGCAGGTTTAGATTCGTGCAAACACAATCTGTACGGAAGGATTATTTGACCGAAAGGCACGGTTCCATTGAAGATTGATGCTTTGCGCACTAAGCTTTCTTCCACATGGAATTTCCTTGGAAAATGGGGTCTTATCTCTTTAGGCAAATGCAAGATTTTTTTCTTAATTCTCATTCTCTTGCATAAAGGATTTACAAAGAGTTCGTTCGACAAGCTCCTGGAATCTAAGCTCGGGAATCTTAAAGTTCTTTGCTTGGACAAAAGATTTCAATCTAAATACTCAGCAACATACCTCGACCCAGGTTTGGATCAGAATTTTCGGCCTCTCTCAGGAATATTGGCAGCCCAAAATCATTTACGCCATCGCTAGTGCGATTGGAAGTCCCATTTGTATGGACGAACCCACCACGAAGTCAATGTTTGAATGATCGTTCGGGCATTTCGTCCGAGTTCTTGTAGATTTGGACCTGACAAGAAAATTCAGAAATAAAATCCTTGTGGAAAGGGAAAAGTTTGCTTTTTTCGTCAATATTACTTACGAAAGTATACCAGATTTCTGTGACAGATGCAAAATCATTGGCCACAATGTCACAAACTGCAGGAAAGTAAAAAATAGCATGGAACAAGAAAGAACTCATCAAAAGAAAGTTGTCAAAAAAGTTTATACACAAAAGCAACCTGAAGACAATCAAAATGATCATTTGAACCAACTCTCTGGCAGAAACCAAGTTGAGCCTTCTAAAACTTCACCTGTGCAGTCTGCAAATGTCACAATTACACCTACAATTCAGCTACAAGACCAGAATAATTATACTCCAATCATTAACAAATTTGAAGTATTGAATGATCAAATAGATAAGGATACCATTACTCCAAATGCTGCAATTATTCAAAATACTGGACATATGGTTATGTTTCAACCATTTTCTAGGAATGAAATCTTACCACATGTCCAGCAAACTACTGAAAATTAGAACACTAAAGTGGATATTCAAAACATTGATGAAACTCAAAGCTCAAATGGATCTGAATATGTAGAAGCAACTCAAATTGATCTAACATCCGAAGAAGATCCTTTCCCTGATAATGTCATTAAGGATATGGAATTTCTCAAACAAACATGGGCAAATATGGTTGAGGAACCTGAAAATTCTAATGATTTTTAAGTGGTTGTATCTAAACATGCTAAGAATAAAAAGGAAAAGTAGTGATGAAATCGAATTTGATTGGACATAAGACCAGCGCCAAGGTAGTCTCTTTAAAATATGCCCAATGAAGGTTCTTTTTTGAAATGAAGGAGGAAAAATATAAAATCAGATTTTTGAGAGAATTTTGGGGAGACGATCGTATTTTGTGAAAATGCTCTGAGGAACGAAGGAAGAAAGACGAGGACTTGGAAGTTCTCGAAGACCTCGAGGAAAGGGAATTCAGAGTTCGACATCTAAGGTATGAGGAGTATTACTTTTCAGTGTATTTGATATAAGGTTTAGATTTGTATGTGGATGATTTGGGATTGTTAGTGTTTATGGGAATCTATAACGAATTTGATGAATTTTGTGTTTTGATGAGAAGTCGAGGTTTTACTGATTTGATCGGTATATAATTGATGATAATATGACTGATTTTAAATGATAAATATTATTGAATCATTTGAGTTTAACTGACAATCACGATTAGATGAGTATGATGAGTTTGGTGAGAATCAGTAGAGGATTAGAAACAAATAATTGGGATGACTGACTGGTGGAATTATATTGAATTTTCTGAGGAATAATAGGTTAAATCGTATTATATTAGGGTAAGGAAACCCAATGTTTCTGGGGTGGTGGGTGCCACCCCGATGATTGGTGATTGGGTGGCAGGTGTCACTTAGAAGTGGTTGGCGCCACTAATTACATGGGGGTGGCGGCTGCCACATCTCTATATGGCCAACGCTATTAGGTTTTGTGCAAGGGAGTAGCGGGAGCCACATGAATTTTGTTGCATTCTATATTTTCAATAAACATATTTTCCAATAATATTAATTTATTAAATTATCTGTAACTACATTAGGAAGAATGATAGGAGAATTAACATGTGAATTAATTAATAACTATAATAGGAGTTAAACAGAGAAATTGTGTTAGAATGTGACTGAGGTTGTGTGTTTTACCTAGAAATCATATTGTTTATTTTGTGATTGTTGAGAATAGACTTTTTGGTGTCTGTCATGAGTAAAATAATGATGTATTGACTGTAGTCTATGCTTGATAGAGTGTGATACATGTGAGCATAACTTTCAAACTGTGAGTCGGTTTTACAAGTCGTTTGAAGCATTGGAGAGATATCGCAACAATCGAAATTTAGTGAAATAATAAAAAGTATAAGGTGTGATTATTTAGTGATCATGTCGTGATTTAGGTGACGAGATTACATGCCGAGTAAATTGCGTGTGTTTTCTTGTATAAATTGTTATGATGATGTTTTGAAGTGAATTGTTTAGTGTTTAGTATGAGGAATGATGATGTGTTAACTATGACATATGTGTATGACGTTATGTGAAGAGTATATGATGATTTGATAAATGATGTTGTGTTGTCTATGACGTGTGTTTGTATGAGGTATGTGAAGAGAATACGATAGTAAAAATGTTATGATGATTAGGACGATTAAGGTATATTTATGAGATACATGATGATATCTTGATGAATGATGATGCGTTTTGACTAGTTGTGGTCGTATCTATTTGTTGTTACGCATCATGCATTCATAACATTGTTTAGGACGAATGGTCCAGTGACGTTTTGCAGGATGATGATCCAGTGAAGAATTGTAGGACGATAATGTCCATTGATGGCCTTAATCTCATTGTGTGGATTAAGTGCAAATGATGATGTGCTCTGGTTCCAAGCGGGAATCGATCCTATTGGTGGGGATCTTTGGAGATAACGATGACTAAGTCATCAGTGATGTTTTTCGGTATTGAATGCATGAGTCCATATGAGGTTGCATTTGCATTGTTTGTAGAATTGCATGATGTTTTGTGATAAGCGAATTATATGATTAATTATTAGAGTATGACGTTTTATGGTGAGTATGATGTTGTTGTGGTTTTGGGTGTGAAGTATATGATCATTATGTGGTAGGTGATTAAATTGTTATACATATGATATCTATTTCTTATATCTCATATAATGATCTGTGATTACGCACCCTGCCTGTTTGAATGTTGCCTCTACGTGGGTAACATATTCGAGATGAGTTTGTGGTGCGTGAAGTCTTAGAGGGAAGATGTTTAGTTTATTTCTTGAGTGTCTGATGTCTTTCTCTGGTAGATGTAACATCGGGGAATAAATGCTTTATTGATTTGTTCGTTGATTTGTTAGGATGAGTTTATGAGTTATTTTGTGTTGCATTGAGTTGAATGATGAATGTTGACTTTGACCAAGAGGTCTATATGTTTCAATGAAATAAGAGGAAAATATATTGATTATATGATTCCGCTGCGAAGTTTTGATTTTTGAATAAAATGTTATTTTAAATAAAATATTTCTGAGTTGATGTTTTATGAAGAAAATGTGACACCTTCTTTGAGTACTCTGATTTATTTAAGTTAAATATGATGATTTTTATGCAGGGTTAGAAGGGTGTTACATGTGGCTTTAAGATGAAAGCCCTACTTGTTCAGTAGGGTTCCTTGGAAGCGTTGAAGGGAGAGACGGCCATGTACGTTAGGTTAACGACAACTGAAAAGACAACCATGATTGAGAAAGCATACAATGCAATATTGTTGAGCCTTGGTGATAAGGTTCCTCGACAGGTATCAAAGGAGACGACAATGTCAGGGTTATGGTTGAAACTTGAAGGTTTGTACATGACCAAATCGTTGGTCAATCGACTCTACCTGAAGCAAACCTTGTATTCATTCATGTTGAGTGAAGACAAAGTGTTGGATGAGCAGTTGAATATGTTCAACAAGCTGATTCTTGATCTTGAAAATAATGATGTGAAGATCAATGATGAAGATCAAACGTTATTATTGTTATGCGCTTTGACCATAACACATGCTCACTTCAAAGAAACTCTCTTGTATGGAAGAAAGTCCCTAAACTTTGAAGATGTTCAATATGCCTTATACTATAAGGACTTGAATGAACGAAAAGAGCATAAACCTTCTTCAGTTGGTGAAGGTTTGGTTGTTAAGGCGAAATTCTTGCGAAAGGATGGTAAGTTCGACAAGAAGAAGGGTAAAAGTCAGCAGAAGTTTTATGGTGGTGAAGCATCTAGTGTTCCATGCTATCATTGTAAGAAGGAGGGTCACATTCGAAAGGTGTGCCCTGAACGCCTAAAAGATCATGGAGGTAAGGATAATGGAAACGCAACCATTGTTCAAGATGATTTCAAATCATCTGATGTTCTTGTAGTTTCAAGTGGTGACTCAAGAAAAGAGTGGCTTATGGATTCAGGTTGTACTTGGAACATGACTCCAAACAAAGATTTGTTTGAGGAATTATGTGATCAAGATGGTGGATCAGTGCTGCTGGGAAACAACAAAGCTTGCAAAATTGCAGGTATTGGATCTGTGAGATTCAAGCTCCATGATGAGTCAATAAGGCTATTGACTGAAGTTGGGTATGTACCTGACTTAAAGAGAAATTTGATTTCTCTTGGTGAATTCGACAAGAAGGGATATGTTTTTCAAGAAGAGAAAAGTATCATAAGAGTCATGAAGGGGTCGAAGGAAGTCTTGAGAGGCATGAAGAAACAAGGCTTGTATACCCTTGAGGCTAAAGTTGTTAGTGGTTCGACAAATGTTGCATCCACGAAACTTGTGTCGAAGACAAAATTATGGCAAATGAGATTGGGCCATGTCAGCGAAAGAGGCCTGATCGAACTAGGGAAACAAAACATTTTAGGTGGTGACAAAGTCGAGAAGTTGGAATTTTATGAACCTTGTGTATTTGGTAAATCCTGTAGGGTGAAGCTTAAAAAAGGTAAACAAAGAACACATGGATTCGTTGATTGCATCCATGCTAATCTTTGGGGGCCTGCAAGGAATCCTTCACATTCAGGTGCAAGGTATTTTCTATCCATAGTTGATGATTATTCCAAAAAGTTATGGGTATTCATTTATAAGATGAAGGATGAAACTTTTGAGAATTTCAAGAGTTGGAAGGTTTTGGTCAAAACTCAAACTGGTAGAAAGGTCAAGAGGTTGAGAACTGATAATGGCCTTGAATTCTGCAACGAAGCTTTCGATAGTTACTGTGTCAAGTCTGGGATTACAAGGCATAAGAGTGTAGCAGGTACTCCTCAGTAAAACGGTCTAGCTGAGAGATTAAATCGAACAATCCTTGAAAGGGTTAGATACATGTTGGTTAGTGCTGGATTGAAGAAGGTGTTTTGGGTTGAGGTTGTTTAGACAACAACATATCTGATAAACAGATGTCTTTTGATTGCATTAGATATGAAGACACCTGAAGAATTTTGGTCGGGAAATCCATTAGATCTCGACAAATTTAGAGTATTTGGATGTGTAGCCTATGCTCACATTAGGAAAGACAAGGTCGAACTCTGAAATGCATGTTCATGGGATACCCTGAAGGAGTCAAAAATTATAGGCTATGGTGCCTAGAGCCAGGTCATAAGAGGTGTATCACTAGTCAAGATGTAGTTTTCAATGAAGCTGAGATGGCTTTCAAGAAAAATGATGATGTTGTCGAAGAGCTAGAACATGGAGAAATTCTTGTTGAGGTGGAGCATAGTGATGTTGAATTGCATGACCCAGATGAAGTCGAAGACGAAGCAAAAACTGTTGTCGAAGATGAGGAGACTAATAATGACTACCTGTTGGTAAGAGACAAGTCGAGAAGTGTCATTAAGACCCTTCAGAGACTTGGTTATGCAGATCTTATAGCTTATACCTTAATCTCTGCAAGTGAGGTTCTAGACGAAAACCTAGAGACTATAAGGAATTTATGAGGAGTCGAAATAAGACTGAATGGCTGAAGGCCATGGATGATAAGATGAAATCTCTTCATTATAACAATACTTGGGAACTGATCAA
Source organism: Lathyrus aphaca (assembly GCA_963966055.1). NCBI lineage: Eukaryota > Viridiplantae > Streptophyta > Magnoliopsida > Fabales > Fabaceae > Lathyrus > Lathyrus aphaca. Next base: position 37,135,423 of record OZ014524.1, read on the forward strand.
GAAACCTGCTGGAGCCAGGTTAGTCACTTGTAAATGGATTTTCAAAGTTAAGGAAGGAATCAAAGGAGTGGCGTCGAAGAGATACATGGCAAGGTTGGTTGCAAGGGGTTTCACTCAGAAAGAAGGTGTCTACTTCAATGATGTGTTCTCTCTTGTTGTGAAGCACATATCCATTTGAATGATGCTTGCCATAGTGGCATAGTTAGACCTTGAACTAGAATAAATGGATGTGAAAATTGTGTTCTTGTATGGTGATCTTGATAAAACAATCCTGATGAGGCAACCTGAATGGTACGTCGTAGAGGGAAAAGAAGAGTATATGTGCAAACTGAAGAGATCTTTATATGGGCTGAAACAATCTCCTTGACAGTGGAATAGGAGATTCGACAAGTTCATGGCACGCATAAGTTTCATCAGAAGTCAGTTCGACCATCGTGTTTACTTCAGATTTCGACATGGTAATTCATTTGTTATTTTGTTGCTTTATGTGGATGATATTCTAATAGCAAGCAACAATGTCGAAGATGCAATAAGGGTGAAGGATGAACTCGATAAGGAGTTCGATATGAAGGATCTGGGAGTTGCGTCCAGGATTCTTGGAATTGACATCTAGAGAGATAGAAAGTAGTTGAGATGATGCTTATCTCAAGAGGCATGCCTGAAGAAGATTCACGACAAGTTTGGTATGTCGAATCCAAAGCATGTTATGACTCCGATAAACCATTAATTCAAGCTGAGAATAGATCAATGTCCTAATACTAATGTCGAAAGAAATTATATGGATAGCATTCCATATTCTAATATAGTAGGTTCTTTGATGTATGTTATGGTCTGTACTAGACCTGGCATAGCATATGCAGTAAGTCTTGTAAGCATGTACATGGAAAATCTTGGAAAGGCTCATTGGAAAGCATTGAAGTGGATTCTAAGGTACATAAATTGGTATCTGAGCAGAGTCCTAATTTATGGTGGAACATTGGGTGAAGATAATAAAGCACTAATCGAAGGATATGTCGACTATGGTTATGCAGGTTGTATGGATTCCATTAAATCTATTTTTGGATATGTTTTCACTATGTTTGGTACAACAATTAGTTGGAAAGAAATACTTCAGAAGTTTGTTGCCTTATCAACCACTGAAGTGGAATATATCGCCCTAACTGAAGTTGTAAAGGAATAATTGTGGCTTGAAGGTTTTGTAAAGGAGTTGAACTTCAAGGTCGAGTGTCGTACCTCGAAAAATACGATCTTAAAACAACAACAGAGTCGGCACCTAATTCTATTTATTCTAACTAAAGAAAATGGAGATATAGACAGAACCGAAATAGGACAAGAAATGGTCAACGAAACCACTAATCTAAGTTCGGGAGTCAGTTACGCAAGAGGAAGGTATTAAGTACCCCTCACGTCCGTTGTACTCAATGGGAACCTCTTAGTCTAATTTGCGCTTAAATATTAACTTATATTATTATTGTCTTATTTTAATGGTTAATGATTGTTTTAAGGAAATATTTTAGTTATTATTCGTTATGGGGAAAGGTTAAGTTTTTTATTATTATGCTCACGAAGGATTAAAATCCCCGTGCCTACGTATTCCCTTGTGCAATGGGAAAGTCAGAGCTTTGTAGTTCGTGCAACTACGGTTTGTGTTTTTTAATGAACAATTGGTTAAAACGCTTTCTAACTGCTAAGCGTTGGCTTTTACTCGCGGCAGAGGTTGAAGCGCTAGCTTGTTTGCGAGATAGAAAGATTCGAACATTGTTCGTTTAGAGGAAGATATTTGACCTTTTACTTAAGGTGTTTTAAACAAAGAGTGAATGAAGCACAACTCTAGGGCTAGCCTCAAGAGTACTTCAATTCAAAAACTTGAGGAGTGCTAGACTCCTGAGTTTAGTTCTTCGTTGATTAATCATAAAATGATTTGAATTGGTTGGTAAGTTTTAATTTGTATTCTTTGGTGCGAAAGGGTGAATGAAGCACAACTCGAGGGCTAGTCTCGAGAGTAATTCAATTCAAAAACCCGAGGAATGCTAGATTCCTGAGTTTAGTTCTTTCACAATTTTAATTTGAGATTTAGATTCTTTGAAAATGAAAGGTGCTAATGAATTACAGCTTGATGGCTAGCCTTAAGAGTAATTCAATTCAAAAACCCAAGGAATGCTAGATTCCTGAGTTTAGTTCTTTCATTATTTTGTATGTTAATTAAGAATTGATAAAATTTGGTATTCATTTTAAAATGATTTAGGGTTTAGTACTTTTAGTAACGAAGGAGTAAATGAAACACAACTCGAAGTCTAGCTTCAAGAGTGGTTCATTAAAGAACCCGCGGAATGCTAGATTCCGACGTTCAGTTACTCGTTAGTTAATTAAGACGTGTGAAATCATGCAGACGGCGGTCACATAGATGACCGACTTACGTGTGTGCAAAAGTAGACGTACTTTTTTTAAAAAGATTTACTTGACGTTGGACCATAAAAAATGAATCGTTTTCAAGAGATTAATCTTTGCGTGACCGTATTCGCTTTCTTTTAGTTTGACAATTTATAAATGTAAAGCTGGAATAATACATATATGTGTATGATAAACCCTCGAGTCAAAAATCACACAAATAGAACAAACTACTCAAATAAAAATCAAAAAAAAGAAAACTCCAAGGTAATAATAATAATAAAAAACTTCCTAAGAAACCCACTCATTAATGTTTCTGTCACAAAATAAATAAATAAAATTATATATGTTATTTGTATAAAAAAAACAAATAGTAAGTTATTATTATTTTCTTCTTTTTTTAACAAAAAAATATAAAAAAAATTGATCCATATGAATCCTAAATTGGCTAGTATTTATCTGGACAACATCAAAATTCAAAACCTACAACCTAGACTCACTGCAACGCAAATAATATGGTGATGGTTGTCCCATTTATGTGTGACGGTGATATTTTAATAAATAAGAAAAGAGAGGAAAAAATCAGCAGCATTTAAATCATATTAAAAAAAATAATGATTTGATAAATGAAGAAAAATATCAAGAGAGATAAATGACATTTATATCTATCCCTGCGACCCAAAAGAAGAACGAACGTTCTTCCTTCTCAGCGAAAATGTTCGGTTTATCCTCTTTCAATTTCAATCTCATGCTTATTCAAACCAAAGAAAAGAAATCAAGCAAACAAAATCGAACAGATTCTTAGTAAACATCAACACGACAAAATCAAAGTGATACAGAGGGAAAAAACGATGGAATCAAACCAACTCTTTTGAACCCTAGCCCCCAAATCAAACCCCCTAAACAAAGACCGAGTCACAAAATCATCGAGCAAACCATAAAAATGACAATTCAAGCATCAAAGTATATCGCAAGTAATGTCCGTCAGAGGCAAATAACATGAAAATCGTTACCTTCCAAAAGTTATCGAAGTGAAGAAATCCACAAGTAAGACTTCGCGATTGGGTTTGCTTTCTTCTCTGTTTCTCCTTCTTAAACTTTTGTTTCGTGATACAGCTTCAGTGATTTCAGTTTTTTACCTTGTTGTTGCAGCTAGGGTTCGTTCTTTGTGGCTTGTTTCTTTGAGTATCCTTGCAGTCTTTGCTTTTCTGTATGGTGGAAAGGGTATTAGGTTTTTTAGGGTTTATGCGGCCGGTCCTCTGGGTATGAACATCACTCCTCTTTTTATAGTGTAGCTTTAGGGTTTCAAGTTTTTTTATTATCCGAAGGATTTCTTCCTGTTTTGCTATATCTATTTTCTCTTTTTTGTGTGTAAAAGTTTTTTTTGCCAATTTTGTGAAAATTTCGATTCCACCGCTTTGCTGAGGTTTCTGTCTATACCTTTACCAATGCACCATTTGACTTAACTTTTCTTATTTGAAACGAACTGAACATGTTGGCTTTGGACTGAATTAGATTTTCTTAGTTTCTCTATGTTTTTCCTGTTAGTGAAATTAGAAGAGAAGTGGGGTCCTAATAAACTGGCCTTATTGTCTTTGAGTTATTTGCAAAACAATTTTTTTTCCGACTGAAACCAATATGCCTTCATTCTTCGATGTTGGTCAAGTATTGAATATGAGGAGGTCAAAGTACTCAAGAAAGACTAGCGGTGGTTCTACTGATGACAAAGGCTATCCGTGCACTTGTTTTCTTAAGGCCGAGTGGGAACCAAAGTTCTAAACACACAATAACAGGTATTTAATTTGTTTTGTGAAGAATTCAGAACAACCATATTCTTTGGATAATGAGTACTTCTGACTTTGTTGAGCAATCCCACAGCTTCCTTTCTATTCAAATTCATTGGCAGCGACCTGTTTGCAACTAGTTTCAAACATTGCATTTAGACAAGAGGATTGCTGGAGCATTATGGGATGTCCTAAGTTCCTTCGAAGAAGCTAAGTTTGATAATTCATTTGGTGCTGACGACTCAACGTAATTTCTGCCCTCCTGAAAACTGCTGAAACCATGGTTTTCTTACTGAATAGCAGGCGAGCCATTTTTGCATTATTTTCCCATCTTTTTTTGAAAATTCCAATGAGGATTAAAACTTGGGAAATTCCGCGGAATCGTGCTTGGACCTGCTCTCTTTTAATGTATGTGTCGGTGTGACTGTGTTATACCCCAAAATATTCCCTCCCACAATCAATACAATATATCTCAATACTTCTAAATGATCATAAGGTTCTCAAGATTCCCAGTTGATCAAGAAGTGTGGAAGTTTCCCCAGAAAATGCCTCCTCCTAAGCAAAGTGTCTAAAACTAGGGTTTTGGGTTTCCTCAAGTTAAAATGACTTTCAAGGCTTCAAGTGAGCTTCATGGCATCCCATATGACCTCAAGAATCCCTATGTCAAGTTTCAAAGCTTTCCCAAAGAGATTGCCCAGTCAGATGATCAGATATGCAAAAATCAGTCAAAGTAGTTAAAAAGTCAAACTGAGGTCAACTGTGGTCAAATTAAAGTCAAACTTCAATATTTTTTGCCAACATCAAGCTTATGAAGTGAAATTCATCATTTGATCAAGGGTTGATCATGTTTCATCAAGGAAGTTTCAGATCATCAAGAATCAGGAGTTTCTAAATTAGGGTTTTCTTAAGAAAAGTCAACTAAACTTTGACCAGCCATAACTTTCACACGCTTCATCAAAAATTTCCCATCCAAATCTCATTTTGAAGGAAATTTAATTCTATACAACTTTTTGTCTCACAAGCCAAGCCTAAAAATGCTTCATTTGGAAGGTATGAGCTAAAACATTACATGTCATTTCAAAAGTCAACAAAAGGTCAACTTTTTCCAAAGGACATAATTTGAAGATGGTGAAAGATATGGACATGATACCAAAGAGGTTTGTTAGAGGACTCTTTAAGCTTTCCAAAATGTCCAAGAAAAACTTCATAGCATTAAAATTGAAGTATTTATGCCTTGTCAAAATTGGGAGATTTTCAAGGGGTGTATGAAGAAAATAAGGGCTTAAATCTAATTTTTTCCAAATGGGCCTATCATTTTGCAACCAAATCTTCATGATAACATCAAGCACGACTCAATTCAAGTATTCTCTGATTTTTATAATTTATTTATTATTTATTTGGATTTTATTCTTTAAAATTCATTTTAAATCAAAATAAAATATAAAAAGTTGATATTTAGATCAAATATTGGTTTTGGAATGAATCTTAGGACATTTAAAGTGGTTGGATGCAATTAAAATTCATGCAAGACCTTTGAAGTATGAAAATATTTGATTTTTCTCACATTTATGGTCATGGTTTTCTTCACACTCAAGTTATCAAAAAGCCCACAAAGTCATATGATTTTTTGACCTAATTCCTTTCCCTACATATACATAAACATACTGCAAGCATAGGGACGAAAAAATTCAGAGAAGAGAGGTCCATTCAAGTTTCAAAATTTCACATCAAAGTTGAAATTCAGTTTCTATTATTCAGGCCCTTTCAACACGTTTTGAAGGTTTAAACACGATCCTTGAACATCCTTGATGTTGTCCCAACCCTCATTCACATCCCAAACATGCCTAAATGCATAAACCGAATTTTGTTTTCTCTTGAATTTCAATTTTTCGATTTCAATTATTATTGTGTTTCTAATGGATTTTGATCTTGTTTTGTTGTTTGTAAGGACTCATGGATGGATTCTGGGTAATTAGATTAAAGAATCGTTGACTAATCCGTAAAACACCATTATTAGGGTTTGACCTCCAAATTAGGGTTCTCTAATATAAGCTAATTAAATGATTTTTGTTGACATGATTGAATCGTACAGGCTGTGGTGATCATTTTGGTATAATCAATTTCAAGAATTGTTGTGTGTTATATGATATTTGAAATTCACAGAGTTTCCTATGTAAACAAAATCGCAGGAAAAATCGCAACAAAACTTGCAGGAATTTTCGCAGGAAAAGGTTGAAGATGAAGTCCATGGCGCCAAAATCCGGGATTCAAATATTAACTTAATTTTTGTTTTATTTGTTGTATAATAAACTCAGAAACAATGCTTGGTTCTGCTGGCAAGGCATGCGCGTGTGTAGTCCTCAAGGTAATGGTTCGATCCTTGCTGAGGCCATTTTTTTATAATATGTTTTATTTTTCAGGTTTCTCATATAATATTTATTGGTCATTCCTTCAACAAGCTGTGTGCTTTTCCTGGTGGTAGGGAGGCTAGACTAAGACTGGGAAAGCCTAGGGCGTGTGTAACACCCCAAATTTGCCCTCTTCTTTTTAGCATCAATATCGTATCATAATCATCATCAACATGTCATGTCCTTAGCATTTTGCATAGAAAAATGAAGCATATCATTCACATGTTCCAGCATAAGGCATATGATCAATCATTTGAGAACTCATGATCTTACAAGGCAAAGTCAAGAGCAAGGTGACTTGGCAGGAAACTCACAAGACCTTTTGTACAAGCTTTGTATCATGGTCAAAGCTTTAAAAGGATTGAGAATCAAGATCAGATTGGAATGGTTGGCGCAAATGTATTCTTGGGGTTTCCCACCAAAAGGAGGGAGAATTCAAAATTTTCCTGCGTTAACCGGTTAACGACTGCAAATTTTGAATTCCAGCAGCAGGTTCAGCATGTGTTTTGGCTCCATTTTTTCATTATTTCTGATTTTATTCATTTTGAATTAATTGGAAATTATGGAGAAGGATCTAGAGGGTTTACCAAGCCTAATTCCAAGGCTAGATCCTAATCACCTTTCTAAGCTAATTCCAATCCACTTTTTTGGACTCCAAACTGTAGCGGTAAAATCATGAGTGTAAGCTATTAGCTAACTTAACTCAAGGTAAACAGAGTCGCCACCGCGCTTTTATTTTATTCCAAATGGAAAAGGGAAAAAGAGCGAATAAAACCTAATGAATCTAAAAGCAAAAAGCTAAAAGAAACGGACAGAGAACGGGTAAGGGGATAGGTTACAAATTGGGAAGGTTTTACGCACCCAAAATGTCCGTGGTACTCCACGGGAGCCCTTTGAAATATTTACTGCTTTTTTTTTGTTTGAAAATGGTTTGTTTGAAAGAGATTGGAGAGATGAGAAGAGAAATGGTTTTTAATATTTTTGTGTTTGAAGAGACGAGCGTCTCATGCCTACGTACCCACAAAGTACAATGCGAGATCAAAACCTCGTAGTTCGTGGTACAAAATTTGAAAAGAAACAATGAGTGGAATTGATTTTAAAATGTAAAGATAAGTCGTCATTCTTTAGCGAATAATTCCACTAGAAAGAATGAATCATATCTAACATGAAAAGGATTAAAAGAAACGTGCACGAGGGCACAAAAACAATTGAATGAGGTTTGAATATTTTTTAAAGTTTTTGAGAAAAAAGTCTCGATATGCTTATGTGGTTTAGCATTTATTAAGAAACGAAATGAAAAGGTAAAATCGCTTGACCTAAGTCAAGGTTTTATTGTGAAAATGTTTGAAGTTTGAAAACAAAGAAGATTTTGAAAATAGGAAGGAGACTTGAAAATTTAAGAAGTGGGAGGAGATGAAGGGGCTATCCTAAAACTTGAATGTAAAAGTTAAGAGAAGAACAACCAAACCGTATGGTGAACATTCTTTGAGACAATAGGATTTTCATCTTCATGAACAAGTGAACTCAAACGGAGCCAAGGTCTTCAATCCATAATAGCTCAAGTAAAGGAATGATCCTAGAATCTAAGTCCAAACTCCAAGTCCAATGCTAAGGATAGTGGCCATAGTCCAAAGTTAAAGTCGCAAGTCTTATTTAGATGTTTAATCCTTTATTAATGTTTTTGTGCCAAAATGGGCAAATAGAAAATCAATCAACAAATAATAAGAGCAGATAATAAACATGATAGGGATGAGTAAAACAAAATAGAATAAAGACAATAAAAATGCAAGAAATTAAATGTTAGTAACAAAAGAAATAAAAATGCAAGAATCTAAAATATTAATAGTAGTAATAGTATAATAATATTCATATAATAATGGTATGGTGAACTTAATCAACCACAACCAAAAAGGAAAGTAACCAAAATCGAAGGCAACCGGATCCGCTTAGCATCTTACACTATAGCGATTAATCAAGGCAAACCGAACCGAATTCAATGAAATTTGAAAGGCGGTTGGGAGACCCAAAGCACCTACGCATCAAAAATTTACAAGTCTCGATTCTTGAAGCAATATGATTAACCACTTTGGGATTACGCGATCAACAAGAGATCCGGTCCACGAAAGTGTAAGTACCCAATTAGATTTTTATTCCGAAGTCGGGACACATTTAGGTCTATGTTAAGCAATCGCCGAGTAATTTACGAAGTAATTACCCTACAAATGAGGCCGTCCACCACCAATTAAGGTGCATAATGTTAGTGTTAATGCATGCGAGATAAACGATATGTAAATCGTTATCCGAACGCGATACCGCACAAAACTAAAGATGAATACCAAATTGAGCCGTACTTATGGTATTATTCCATCCTTAAGTTCAATCACTCATCTTGGTGGATTCAAGCATGAAAATGTATCACTAATGCAAAGTACCTTAAATGGATTGAATAATCCACTTAAAGGTAGTTTTGAATTAATGAACATTAACTACTCTAATCTACACCCAAAGTCCATTAAAATTAAGGAGGAATTATTCCCAAAAATGATTCCCAAGGTAAAAATAAAAGGGAGGAAGGAGAAGAAGAAAGAGGAACAAAAAAGGGGCTTGAAACAAGCCAAAAACATCATTCTGACTTGTGTTAACCGGTTAACCAATTGGTTAACCGGTTAACCCAAACAGATTTTGGACAATTTGCACTGTTTTTAAACTGGTTAACCGGTTAACCAAATGGTTAACCGGTTAACGCTGTACCAGATGCTGAAAAATGCAGAAAATTCAGAATGATCTATTTTGAAACCTTTTCTCAAACATTGGATGATCATGATCTGAATTTGCACGAATTTTAAAACCAAAATACAGTGGAATCCCTGCAATCAAACAACAAATAAAGATCCAAAGGATCTAGAAACAAAAGCACCAAAGATCTACATCTTGAATGTTGACGGTGAATATGGGTTTATGGAGGAAGATGAATTACCAAGAGCTTTTCTTCAAATTGAACCAACACAAGCTTAGATCTACTAAAATTGATGAGGAAAAGAATGAAAGGATGAAGGTCTAGCTTAAGTTAATCAAGAATTCAATGTGAATTCTTGATAACTTCAAAAGAAAGAAAGATGAGCTTTGTAGAATTTTGGTGTTGGGGGAGTATTTTGCAAGAGGTTTTGTGGCTATCAAAAGCTTGTGGAATGAATGAAATTGTGGTCCTATTTAAAGGCCTTAGGTATGGAAATTTGGTGGAATGGGGCTTGCTTTGGTAATTTGAATTTAGGTTTGGTAATTGGAATTTTGGTGGGAAATGGAAAAGAGTGGTGATTAGTGAGGGTTTATGGTAGGAAATGATCAAAGTGATGTAGAGAAATCAGAAACCAATGGATCTAGAAAATTCCATTTAAATCAATAATCTAAGGGTGCTGAATTTGAATAAAAAATTCAAATTTCGCACTGGTTAACCGGTTAACCGGTTAACCAAGCTGAATTTTGAATTTTTTGTTCAAAAATAGTTGCTTGGTTGTTTCGGCCCGATTCTTGTGTTCGTCGAAGAAATAAACACGGGAACCTTGGAAATCCTTTTAATGAATCAATTAACTTGGGAAATCCTTGATCTGATAATTTTGAATTATTTGCGGATCAACTTCAAGTTTTTTGTGAAATTTACTCGAGCTGCAGGACTGCTATTTTTTGGCATTTTTATATGGTTCCTCTTCCTGGAAAAAAAAAGGTTAGCAAAAGAAAACAAAATATTTTTGGATTTTGATTAATGGTTAGTAAACACAATCAAATAAAACAATTAAAGACAACGGTGATCCCCTGCGAGGCATAATCCTAACCCGAGAAGAACCGTGCAACCAATGCGATCTTGTTTGTATGCAAGATGCATATGAGATGCGAAAATTCTTAGGATCAAAAATTAGGGTATGACAGATGCCCCTATTTAAGTTTCTTTCAATCCAGAGATAATAAAGATCGAAGTCTTTGTTTCGACAAGATGGAAGATACTTAAATATCAAAAAACCCAATTTTTTATCCTAAGATGCCAAAAACTGGAATGAAATGAAATAAAATGAAACGAACGATATGAAATGATATGGAAAAAAATGAGAATGATATGAAACATATGAAAATGTCATGAAATGTTATGAGAATAATATGAGATGATATGAAATCTATATGAAATGCAGAGAAATCTGTAAGGAACAAAACGACACATGAAAAAGAATAAACGCTGAGGATAAGGAGCATAGGACTCCGACGGGGAAAATCAAAATACTAGAGACCACACTGGGCTTAGCTGAGGCGAAAATGTCCAAGAATGGCAATTGGACAGAAAGGATCACAACATCCAAGAATGGCACTGAATGAAGTGAGAAAAAGTCCCAAAAAAGTACATCAGAAGCATCCAGGGATGACATTACTGACTTTAAAAGGGATATCCGAGAATGGCATCGGATAAAAGGTAATCACAACATCTGAGAATAGCAATTAGATAAAATGTGAATCACAACATTCAGGAACAGAACTGAATGAAATGGGAGAAAGTCCGGGACAGTACATCAAATCAATGATGACTTCACTATGGAAATCCGAGAATGGCAATCGGAAGGAAAGTGATCACAACATCCGAGAATAGCAATCAAATAAAATGTGAATCACAAGATTCAGGAACAGAACTGAATGAGATGGGAGAAAGTCTGGGACAGTACATCAAATTAATGATGACTTCACTATGGACATCCGAGAATGGCAATCAGAAGGAAATAGGTGTAATAATCTGAGAAGAACAACAAGTAGGTGAAGAAAAAGTTCTGGAGAGACAGACAAATGCCAAGTAAGTTGGACTTTGATCACAAAGTAAGAAGTTGAAAACAACAAGACCTCGAGAAATGCATATGAGAACTAAAACACTCAGTATGCAGACATTTACGAAAATGAGGACTTAAAACACTCAAATATGCAAATGTAAACAAAACTGGGGAATAACACACCCGAGAAAATGCATAATGAGGACTAACACACTCAAATATGCAAATGTAAACAAAACTGGGGAATAACACACCCGAGAAAACGCATAATGAGGACTAACACACTCAAATATGCAAAGGTTAACAAGAATGGGGAATAACACACCCGAGAAAACGCATAATGAGGACTAACACACTCAAATATGCAAAGGTTAACAAGAATGGGGAATAACACACCCAAGAAGATAATATGAGAGAAAATGCTGACAACCAGTTTAGACTCTTAGAGGAGTGGAAAAAAAAGATGGAAGACTGATTCCTCAACACGGAGATCATTGCCATTCTGCTCAGAAATTAGAGATGCTACTGTTGAACAAATTTCTGTCGCACCAGTAAACTGTATCAAACTAAAAAATCTTTTGAGAGAAGTCATGAAAGGCTGCTTGGAGATTCTTGAAGAAAGTTGCCCCAAGTTCAATGACTGATAAAGGTAAACTGATAATGGATTCAGTTCCTGACTACTGTCGGAGAAAATACTCAGATCTTTGAAGTAACTGCTGAGAAGAATAAACTGATCATGGCTTCAGTTCTTGAAATGAATGCTGAGAAAATAACCCAGTATGAATCTTGCGGAGAATCTTCTGACTAACCACATCTGATAATAACTTGCACTGATCAATAACTCTTGAACCATAGGACCTGAGAAAAATTTGCCCCTGATAAGATCATTGACCAAGTTTCTCAAATGTTTGAAAATTCCTCGATGAGGAAAGTTCATTTGCAAATAAAAAGTGTTTGTACAAACCTGGTAATTTGAATGCAAAGTTCAATGCAAAATTTGAAATCAAAAATCATTTTTGGAATGAAATTTATTGATGAAAAGTAAATGAAAACATTGTCAAAACATGGAGGTTAAGACATCATGAAAGATAAAGAAAATGTAAGAAACAAATGATTGGTAACGAACTTGGGAGTCAGTTTACGCAACCTCGTTGTAGTATGCTTTCCAAAAGAAACCTGGATTCAATTAGGACTTTTTAAGGTTGTAACGTGGCCTGGTTCACGGTTTATGAAACAAAGGATATAGGCTCAGAGTTTAATTGTACCCAACCCAACTTCGTGATGAACTCCAGTCCTACATTCAATTAATTCACCCTATGCATTCAAGTTCCAAGATATTTGGGATTGCACAGATGAAGATGATTCATAAGCCAAAGGATTTTGAGATAATAGTCACTTCTTTCTTTTGCTATTCCTGGTGAGGACTTTGGTCAACTCAACTTATTTTTGCTGAGGATTTTGATGACCTTTTGACAAATATTTCTTTTTATTATCCCTAACTTTTGCCTGAACTGTGTCATTTCTACTTACAGCCAGCGAGATGCCCCAGTTTTTGCCTAAATCTCCTTCATAGGTTTTGACTTAGCGGGCTTTAATTTTTTTCAATAATTTTTTCATATCATTTTTTTTTGAAAGATAATGACTGCATGGCTTAATGATTACGATGAACTATCATTGGCTTTTGAATTGAGAAACATCTTCAACACTTCTTTGATGTGTGTGAAGGAAAGCTTGAGATCGCAACCTTTATTGAAAGGTGTCTTGAATGATTCTCTTGTACTTGAATGCATATTTTAATTAATTGAGAACTACCCATTCCCAGGTTAAAATTGTTGTTTTTTTCCGAATAGAAAGAAACTCCAACTTCGAGGCTCAAAGGGGTTGACAAAGGATTAACTTCCTTATTTCTCCAGTGTTTGGGATTTGAAACAATGCCTGTATATCATCAGCCAAGTCTCAATTGAAAGCATACCAACAATAGTTATGGGTATCTTGTTTTCATCATCCTCCCTCCAACCATTATAAAAGCTTGAGAAAAGATAAATGAACTTGAAATATAAAGCATAAAGATGCAAATAGTAAATGAAGTTGAATCAATATGTGGGATCCAAAAGAAAAGAGATACATGTACATTGCTCGGGCTAGCACTGGTCATGATATTGAGGATGAAGATGAAGCTGAAGATGATGAGAATCAAAATGTTGAGGATATGAACATTGATGAATTTCATGTTGATAATGAAGACTAGTATCATGCTCCTTCTGATGATTCTGCATTTTATGAAAACAAAGGTTGAGGTGAATGGCAACACACGGGATTGGCTCACACAACAATTTCATTTGCTCTTCCATCTACACCACCTCCACCTCCGCAAGACAACACTTTCGGAATAATGAATCTGCTACAAAATATGCAATTAGAACAACAAATCTATTATGCATCTCAATCCGAGCGGTACAATAAGTTGGAACTGAGACTTAACGCGCAAGACAAAGCATTTGATGATTACGTGTTGGTTCAAGACACTCGATACACCGAGTTTCAAAATCACTTGCAAACTCAAGATACCAATTTTGAATCGTTTGCATCTAACTCTATGGCTAGAATAAATGAGGTTCATCCTTCTATTGTGGCTCTTGCAAATTTCTTCATCACTCTCAACAAAAACTTCATTCACTACACTGGCGAAGACATAGAAGATCGTCCACCAGCTATTTATCAACGCTGTTATCCATCACATTAGGGTAGTGGTCCAAGGCCTTGAGAGAATCATTGCATTGCATATCATTTTAATTAGCATTTTCGTTGTTTTTGTATTATCTTCATGACAATTATTACTATTTTAGTATGTTGTTTTTGTTTTGTTTATCATGTTATGGATAATGTTTACTTCCGTTTGTTTGTTCCATTATCTTGTCGTGTTTTTTATTGGTGTTTTTCATTTCATCCCCTATTGTGTGTTTGTGGATGGTTGAATCTTATTGCAATTGTGGTTCTTATTATATGTTATTGGTTATTTGTTATTGGTTAATCCCCTTTCTCTCTTTTTGATGTTGTCAAAGGGGGAGATGATGTTAAGATGTAAAATGTAAAGTGTATATGATTGGTGGCACACATTCAGGGGGAGCATGGAGATGATTATTCGTTACATTTCAATAAGTTTTTGTCATCATCAAAAAGGGGGAGTTTGTGAAACATTAAAGGTGTTTTGAATAATGTCAAAAACTTGGGCATTTGAAATGGTGTGTGGTAAGACAAGCAAGAAGAGATGACTTTATGAAGAAAAGTTTTCATGAGATATTTGACTGCATGAGTCTACTCAAGCTCCTCAATAGGTCGACTCAAAATGTATATTTGATTTGAGTTGACGCATGGCTTGCTATAGGTCGACTCATTCAATGTGATTTTTTCCTTCAAAACTCACGGGTCTCAACAGGATGACTGAGCAAAGATTTTAGGTCGACTCATTGCCTTGGTACAGGTCGATTCATCCATATGGAGAGGTCGACGCATTACTGTATTATGCATTTTTTCTGTTTTTTTACTTACTTTTACTTTCATTTTCTACTCTTGTCTAACCAATATAAATAGTTGTTTCATGTTTTATGAGAAGTTAACCAGAAAAGTGAAATAGATACACATCATTCTCTTCATCTTCTCCTTTGCATTAATCAACAATCACACACAATAATCTGTGTTGATCGAGGTCAACTTAAGGTGATAACGTCCAAATGTGAGATCGAGTTTTCAGATTGGGTAGAGAAATTGTGGGTTTTTCTTGTAACAACCTAAGAGGTTTTCTCCTCCAAGATCGTAGAGGATTTGGGGGTTTTGCACGCAATTATTGTTCGTAGATTCAGCCGAGTGAGGGTGTTTTAAGATCAAGGGAGTCGTTCATTCATATCACGTTAATCGGAGGATTATAAAGATAGTTGTGGGTTCACAAGCATTGAAGAAAATTATCCATGCTCAAAGTTTGAAGGATTGAATATTCTTGCAAGAAAGGAGATGTTAATCGGAGGTTTTCTCGACGCGCGTGAAGGATTTGGTTCTTTTCGAATCAAGGGGCAAGAAAAAGTTATCGCAATAATCGCAATTTGGATTGGTTTTTTGTTCCAATTTTCTTCTTGTATAAACAATTGCAATATTAATGAAATGTCCCAATTCGGTTGAGAATTGGGGGCAGAGTACTTCTAGCGATGACGGTGAAGGAACTGCCTAAACAAATCTCTTGTGTTCTTTATTCGTTTCATTCTAGTATTTTCTGCATTACTTGAATTTGTGTGGTTTGAAAAATTCTGTTTTTGTTTAGTATGTGCACACCAACTATTTGATAAATTGTTGCTATCAATTTTGACAACAACCTTGTAAAAATTCTGCATTACTTTAACATACACATAACACTTTGTGTGGGTGCACACCAAGTGTTTGAGGAAAAGTCAAAACACACAAACTCATATCTTTTGTGCATATTTCTCTTTTATAATTCATTATTGAGAGTGGATTATCAAGTGTGCTGAATTAAGTGGTTTAGTTGCATTGTCTTAATTCCTCTTATCATCTCTTATTTTCCATTCGGTTTCAAACGCATATCCGATCACCGGTGACTTTATTTTGTTTTTAGACGTGTTTTCCGGGAACTTCCGCAAAGTATTTTTCAAAGTATTTTTGAAAAGTTAAATTTTGAAAAGGATTTATTCAACCTCCCCCTTCTAGATCCGCGTCATCGTCTAACACAAAATACTTATGGTTTGTCTTTAGGAAAAATAAGTACAACGACCATATATGAAGATAATACTGCATGCATCACGCAATTGAAAATTGTTATATTAAAGGAGACCGAACAAAACATATATCTCCAAAGTTTCTTTTCACTCATGATCTTCAGAAGAACGGTGATATAAACAGCCAACAAATTCGTTCATGGGACAATCTTGCATACCTCTTCACATAGTCACTCTCAAGTAGTACTTTTATTCAACTAGTACAAAAGGCTGCTCTTCATCGTCGAAGAAATAATCGATCAGATGAGGGGGAGAAATAAATTTATTTTAAAAGGATATTGTACTCTTTTTCCTTCACTAGATTTTTTTCACTTGGTTTTTTCTAGTAAGGTTTTAACGAGGCATATCCAAACCAAACATCCAAGGGGAGTGTTATGAATAATTGGATGATTTGTCTTCCAATAACTTCTTTCAATATTTAATCAATTTGTATTTATTATAATGTTTATATGATGTCCTATAAATAGGACAAATCTCATTGTATACGACACACCAATGAAATAATACATAATTATTTTAATCTTTCTCTCTTTTATTTTATATTTTTTTCTCATTATTTTATAACAAACAATTTATTTTTTTCTTTTAATTATATAAATATTTTTATTTTTTAACACTCTAATTAAGATGATCAAGGTGAAGACGGGGAACTTTGTCTTAGGAGAACACATACTTTGGAATTTGATGAGCATGGAAATATCTACAGTGACATAAAGAGGCTTTATGTGTTGGATATTATGCTTCTTTGTCAATTAATTGCAAATTATTTTTGATCAATTTTGAAAAATGGTTAAAAAAGAATATTTTAAATTATTATTTTAAATAAAATATTTTCTAAAAAAGTATTACCAAAAAAAGTTATATGATTATGGAAAATTTGCTAGCCTTAGTTAATAAAGAAAAAATGTAATGGGTTATTATTCAAATCTCTGACTTAATTTTAAAAAAAAATACAATTACTACAAGAAAAGTTTACAACTAACACCAAGTGTTAACTTTGCTAAATTTTGAAGTCTTTGGTATTGAGAATGTAATTCATGTTGTCGAAATATTGTATTGTCGAAGTGTTGAGAATTAGTCTCGACATGAATTTTACTTAGGTCCAATTTTATAGTGTTGTCAAAATCATGTATTTTGGATCTTGTTTGAGGAGCCAGTAAACCCAACATCTAAGTAACTCTATTATAAATTGTAACGCAACAGAAAATGTTTGTACAGTTGAATAATATTTTCAGTTTGAGAAGCAGAGAGATACTCGACAGAAATACTTTTTCCCGGTTTTCGTGAAAACTTAAACATCTTATTCCTCAATTCAATTTTCTTTTCTTACTTTTATTACTATTGTGTAACAATACAATCTTGCAACCAAAATTGGTTGATTCACTCAAATGAATAGTGAAGAACAAGAAAAATTTGATCGGTGTGCAATAATAGAAACTTGTTCAAATTTAATTTACTAATCAAAAGAGTTCGGGTGTCAAGCTAATTGTTTATAAATTATAAATTTGTTATAAGTGAATAAAATAGTCTTGCGTTTGTTAAATTTAATTATTTGTAAAAAGGAAAAACTTTGATTTTATATTATTGATTATAACGAGATAATTTTATTGAAAAGTAACACCTAACGAGACATAAAGTGATGTGCTTCTATGTAAAAAAGATATTGTTTTTTTTATGTAAAATGTTTATATAATTATAATTTTGAAGGCACAATATATAAGATCTAGATGGTTCAAATCATTATATTATCTAGTAATTTTTCAGTTTTTTTCTATGAATTCTTGGAAGCAAAGAAAAAAGATTGTCGAGTATTAGAGAATTATAATAGGGTAGGTTAGTTTTTAGTTAGTTAGAGTGTTTAACTAACTCTAACCAACTGTTTCCTGCCACCTCAGTTTATTAGCTGACTGTATATATGCAGCTTGTGTAATCTCTTTTTCAATCAATGAATTAAGTCTAATCATACTTCTCAATAGCTTTTCTTCTTCTTCCTTTGCAACAAGAGATTTCAAAGAACTCTTGTTTGCTTCTTTGTTGCAGCTTCACATTACTCTCATCTCCAATGGTGCTGCAACAATTCTAACATGGTATCATTTGTCTCTCGATCAAATCACGCTTCCCTTCTCAGTTCTTGGTGGTAAGAAAGTAAGCTTTCGGTATTCATTCGGGGTGTCTCTCGTTTATTCTTCATCGCGTGTTCGTCCGTTTCTTGAACTTCAGCTTCCATGGCTTCCGCTGATAACAATGCTTCGTTCGCACGTGATTCAACGCCCTCGCAAGGAGTCTCAAATGGATTCGGCTCTGCAAAATCGTCGAGCGGATTCGGACCTAAACTCTCAATGAAGCTTCAGGAAAACAACTATCTGTTGTGGAATCAACATGTCGAAGGGGTTATTCTCTCGTAGAAGATGCATCGCTTGGTTGTGAACCCTAAGATTCCTCTGAAGTACAAGTCGGATCAAGATCGTCTTGATGATGTGATATCTAAAGATTATGAGGCTTGGATTGTGCAAGATCAAGCATTGTTCATATGGCTGCTATCCACGATTTTAGAATCAGTTTTACCAAGAGTTCTTGCGTGTAAGCATGCCTTTGAAGTATGGGACAAAATTCATCAGTTCTTCAATGCACAGATGAAAGCACGGGTTCGACAATTGCGGGTTGAGCTTAAATCCACCAAGAAAGGTACAAGATTGATTACTGAGTATGTGCTAAGAATTAAAGCTATTGCAAATTCATTACTTGCTGTTGGTGACACAATCACGGAACAAGATCACGTTGATTCAATTCTTCAAGGGCTTCCGGAGGAGTACAATCCGTTTGTAATTCAGATGTATGGCTACCATATCCCTCCCTCAATTTGTGATGTGGAAGCTCTGTTGTATGTGCAAGGAGCACAGCTCGACAAGTTTCGTGAGGAACTAGCTGTCACCACCATAGCTGCAAATGTGGCTCATACAAGTCAAGATGACAACACCTCCAGAGGAGGTTTCAATGGCAATCGAGGCAGAGGAAGATTTGCTTGTGGCAGAAGTAGAGGAAGAGGGCGCTATGTCACTAGCAATTGACCAACTTGCCAGCTCTGTGGGAAATATGGTCATGCAGTCACCAGCTGTTGGCACAGGTTTGATGAAAACTTTGTATCTTCTTATTCAGACCATAATGCAGAAAGCTCCAGCTCTGGTTCCAAGCATAAGACTGTTTCCACATCAGAAGCCACACAGGGTATTGCCATGATGGCTACTACAAGCAAAAACCATGGATACACTCAAGAGTATCACTTGCCCTCTGAGCTAGATTCCCAATCATGGTTTACAGACTCAGGTGCATCTCATCATCTCACACCTTATGCTGTTAATTTATCTAATAGTAAGCCCTATACAGGTCATAATAGAGTGTATGTAGGTAATGGCCAAACTCTCACCATTGAGTCCATTGGTAATCTTAGGTTTCAATCTTCATTCATGCCTAAGTGTATTCTTACTCTCAACAATGTTCTTCATGTTCCTTCAATAACAAGAAATCTGTTGTCTGTCTCAAAATTCTCTCTTGATAACAATGTAATATTTGAGTTTCTTCCTGACAAGTGCTTCATAAAATCACAGGCTTCTAGGAAAATCCTTGTTGAAGGAGTTCTTGACACTTGTGGTTTGTACTGTTTCAAGCAGAAAGCTCTAGAGGCCAAAGGTTCTCTTCTCAATAATGTCAGTTTAAATTCCTCTGCTAGTATTCAGTCTTATGTTGTTTCTGATTCAATTGATTCTAGTTCTAGCAAATGTAATAAGAATACACTATGGCATCACAGGCTAGGGCATGCCAATTTTAATACTATAAGCAAAATCCTGAAATTGTGTAACATTTCTCATTCTAATAAAAATGACAGTTCAGTTTGCACTTCTTGTAGTCTTGGCAAATCTCATAGACTGTTTGCACCTTTGTCTAGTACTGTGTATAATCATCCCTTTGAACTTTTATATACTGACTTGTGGGGTCCCTCTCCAACTGTATCTAGTACAGGATTTAGGTGTTACATTGCCTTTGTGGATGCATACTCTAAGTATACCTGGTTGTACCTCTTAAAACAGAAGAGTGATGCTTTACATGCTTTTAAATTGTTTAACAGCTTTGTCAATACTCAGTTCAAAACACAAATTAAAGCTATACAATCTGATTTTGGTGGTGAGTATATGCCTTTTACCAAGTATCTGAATGATCTTGGTGTTAGTCATAGGATCACTTGCCCTCATACTTCCCATCAGAATGGGACAGTAGAGAGAAAACACAGGCATATTGTGGAAATGGGTCTCACTATGCTTGCTCATGCCTCTCTGCCTATCTCACTATGGGATTACAGTTTTACAACTGTTATGTACATCATCAACAAACTTCCATAAGCTTCAATAGTCAACTTTAGCTCTCCCTATCATGCTTTATATCAACAACTACCAGACTATGCTACACTGAAAGTCTTTGGGTGCTTATGCTTTCCACACTTGAGACCCTTCAATAAGCACAAATTACAACTCAGAAGTCAAGAGTGTGTTTACCTTGGTCCTTCCCCTCAACATAAAGGCTTCAGATGCATGAACAAGGATGGGAAAGTGTTTATTTCTAAAGATTTTATTTTCAATGAACAGATGTTTCCTTATTTCAAGACAAAGACTACTGGCCAAAGAGTTGAGGTACCTCAAATCACTGAAGTAGCCTCTTCTCTCTCTCTAGCTCCTCTGTCCTATCAGCCTGCTACTCAGATATTGCATCATCCACAGAACCAAGACACTCAGGCTACTGCACAAGATTTGCTTCTTGAGCCCATATCTGAGGATATTAGGGGCCCTACAGCACCTCAGGTCATGTCCACATCACCTCAGCAGCACAAGCTTCCACAAACTGCTAACACTGTACACATTAATGCAACACCACTGTCTGCTAAAGTAAGTTCACAAAGTGGTGCACATCCTGGCAAAAGTAGAAGCTATGCTGATACAAGTCAGCAGTCTGATCAATCTGTCATCAATCTCACTAGGTCTTCTACCCACCATACTATAGCTAATAGCCCTGTGGAAAGTTCTACCTCTCATGATCAAAGGTCTTTATCAAACACAGAGTCTACTAAGCTACCTAGTGGTGTTCCCACAGACCACTCTCCTCTTAATATTGAAAATCTCAGTCAGAATTCCACTCCTAGCACCAAACCACTCTCATCAAATGGTAACACTCTTAAACTGTCATTTGACTCAAATGAGCTCACCATCTCTTCCTGTATTCCTATTTCTTCCTCATCTTAGTCTGTTTCTATTGGATCTGAAATACCACCAACTTCCATCACTGAAAATAACCACCATATGCAGACAAGATCTAAAACTGGAAAGTCCAAACCTAGGGTTTTCATAGCTCATACAAAAGCTGAGCCAACTAGTGCTAAACAAGCCTTAACTAAATTAGAATGGAAACAAGCCATGACTGAGGATTTCAATGCCTTGCTAGCCAACAATACTTGGACTTTAACCACTCTTCCTCCAGATAGAACAGTTGTAGGATGCAGATGGGTGATAACGAGAAAACGTATCGATTATATTGCTAAGTTTCATTAACGTTTTATCGCATAATCATCGTTTTAACACTCGATTTCTCGAGTTTTTCTTACCATTTTGCAGGTACATCATATATGGAGCTAAATCATGAATTAAGAGCGAAAGGAACAAAAGCAACCATAAAAAGATAAAGAAATGAAGAAGCCTGCAGAACTGCATAATTTGTTGCAGTCACGGTCGTCACCAAGGTGTCACGACCGTGACACCCCAAAAGAAGCTATCACGACCGTGAGCACATTGTCACGGCCGTGACAAGGTAAAAAGTAGGTTATTGACTGAGACCACGTCAAAACCTTACGTGAAGAATTTCCTGCCTATTTTTTAGCCATGTTCCTGTATTTCCTCCACCACTTCAGCAAGGCCCAATGCAACAAAGTCCAATTTTCAAGCCCATTAATTGTTCTATAAATAGTTCAAGTTTTATGAAGAAACTACAGAGCATTTTTTATTCATTTTTCTGCGGAAGCTCTGCCGATTTATTTTACGACCCTGTTTTTATTTCTGCATTATTTTCAGTTTTTCATTCTTATTGTATTCAAACCCAACATATAACAATTTCCAACATCAGGAAATTGTTATACATTTACTTGTTTCTAAACCTTCAGAATTTGATTTATTTTCGATTTCTGCCAACTCCAAGCTTTCCGGTCTGTGGAAGAAGGAGTCTGCTATAATATTTGTTAACCAGGTTTTTATTATATTGCAAATTTAATATTTATAATGTTTATTTATTTTTCTGCCATGAGTATTCTATTATTTGTTTTTCTGTCTCTGTCTGGTTCAACATCAATGAGTAGCTAATTACCTTAGGGCGGTATGTAGTTAAAACAAACTTAATCGGTAAAATTTAATCATAGGCTTAAAATAATTAATAACTTAACATTCTGGCTGATACTTTTTAATTAAAATCGACCTTTTCGTTACGAGAGTAAGAAAAGAGTATTAGGTTAGGTCAAGACCACGAGAGTGTGAGATTTTAACCAGATAGCTAAGGTTAGGCATTTAAATTAAACACAGCGAGAGCGCTTTAAAATAAATTAGAATTACTAAGTTTCCAAAAATTATCTCTAAACACTTATGGGCTAGCGAGAGCAGGCATAGGGCTTTAGGGGTAAGATCTGAGATAAGACCACGAGAGTGTGAGTTGAGGGTATTTAAACTGGTAACCTCTACCGAATAGATTAAGTAAACACCTTTATAAGCCTAGGTTAGATTGACCCACCTAAGTTAGTATAATTACATACCGACCGCCTTAGTATTATTTTATTAAAACTTAAATTTAATTCCGCCTTTAATATCTTAAAATCAACAAAAAAATCGTGACAACCATTCGCCTTAGCTAAACTAGAAGTTCATCTAGCACTAAGTAACCATAGAGTCCCTGTGGATCGATAATCTTAAATATTACTTCGAGAGGCTGTGCACTTGCAGTTAAGATACCCCTAGACACATAATTAGACACGTCTTTAGCCCATCAAGTTTTTGGCGCCGTTGCCGGGGACCTTAATTTAGTTACTAGTGCACTTTAGGTAGCATTGTCTAGACTAAGGTATCAACTATTTAATTTAATTTAATTTCCGAGTGTATGCCAAGTACTCGCTCTAAAAGCGAAGACTTGCAACCTCTAATCCACGAATCGGAACGCTTCTTACACGTAAGAAGACGTATATTCGATTACGAAAAAAGTTACAATATTCCAGATCTTCAATTAGATCCGCCTAAACCAGTCGTAACATCAAAGGACGCAGAGATGGCTGAAGAACAGAATCACCCACTCAAGTATTACGCCAGTCCTTCGCAAGCTGAAACACATTCAAGCATTGCCGCACCGGCTATCAACCGAAATGATTTCAAACTAAAACCTTCGTTGATATCAGCCGTGCAACAAAATCAATTCGCCGGAAATCCTACCGAGGATCCGAACCTTCATCTTTCGATCTTTGTGCAATATGCAGATACCGTAAAAGCCAATGGAGTTACCAAGAAGCTATTAGACTACATTTATTTCCTTTTTCACTTCGAGACAGAGCAAGAACTTGGCTTCAATCTCTGCCTTCGAACTCAGTAACTACGTGGGAGGAACTTAAGAGAGTTTTCTTGAACAGATATTTTCCACCTAGCAAGACAGCTATGCTGAGAGCTCAGATCAACGGATTTAAGCAAAGGGAAAGCGAATCATTATTCGAAGCTTGGGAACGCTATAAGGATCTGCTGAGACTTTGTCCACATCACGGATTAATAGAATGGATGGTCATCCATACCTTCTACAATGGACTCTTGTACAATACAAGAATGACAATTGACGCTGCCGCAGGCGGTGCATTGATGGACAAAGAATATAATGATGCCTATGCACTCATCGAAAGTATGGCTCAAAACCATTACCTATGGGGAAGCAAGAGAGTCGCAACTGAGAAACCAACAAAAGGAGGTATGTACGAAGTGAGTAGTATGGACCAAGTCAATGCAAAGTTTGACCAACTAAGCCAAAAGATCGACAACTTGGCCATAACACCAACAGCCACCGTGGCTGCAGTAACACCTAACTGTGAGTTATGTGGAGTTTCAGGACACGAAGTTTCTGATTGTCAACTATTGACAGGAACTCCCACTGATCAAGTGAATTATGCTCAAGGAAACCCATACTCAAACACATACAACCCAGGTTGGAAGAATCATCCGAACTTCTCCTATAAGAATAACAATGCTTTATACGCACCAGGTCAAGCACCAGCTACACCACCAGGATATCAAAAGACTGCTCCTAATGTCCCTAGAAAATCGAACCTTGAGCTGATGATGGAGAACTTTATAGCTAACCAATCTCAAACAAACAAGGACTTCTTAAACCAAAACATTCACACCAGTGAGCAGATTAAGCAATTAGTGAGCAAAGTAGATGCATTAGCTACACATAACAAAATGCTTGAAACTCAGATTTCACAAGTAGCTCAACAACAAGCACCTACTGCTGCACCAGCTGGAGTATTCCCTGGACAACCTCAACCTAATCCGAAAGGACATGCCAATGCCGTAATATTAAGAAGTGGCAAGGAACTTGATGGACCTACCGATCCAAGACTTGACAATCCAGCTATGTACCAAAAACCGGATAAACCGACTGAAGTGGTGAATGATCCAGAAGAAAAGGAAGATGATAACCAAGAGGTAGTGGAGAAAGAACAGCCTTATGTGCCTCCACCACCCTATAAACCACCAATTCCGTACCCTCAGAGATTAACAAATTCCAAGACGACGGGTCAATTTAAGAAATTTGTCGAACTTCTGAAACAGTTGAATATTACTATTCCGTTTACAGAAGCTATCACCCAAATACCCTCGTATGCTAAGTTTTTAAAAGAAATCTTATCCAATAAGAAAAAGATAGAGGATAACGGAACAGTTACACTTACTGCTGAGTGTAGCGCCATAATTCAGAAAAATATGCCTCCTAAGCTAAAAGATCCAGGAAGTTTCTCTATACCCTGTGTAATAGGAAAATTCGTCATTGACAAAGCTCTATGCGATTTAGGAGCCAGTATCAGTGTTATGCCCTTAACGATTTGCAAAAGGCTAGACATGGGAGACCTTAGACCAACTAAAATGTCTGTTCAACTAGCCGATCGCTCTGTTAAATATCCTGTAGGCATACTAGAAAACGTCCCAGTACGTATAGGACAATTCTACATCCCTACTGATTTTATAATCATGGACATCTCTGAAGACTCCACTACACCTATCATACTAGGAAGACCATTCTTAGCTACCGCCGGAGCTATAATAGACGTAAAAAGAGGAAAGCTAACCTTTGAAGTAGGTGAAGAGAAAGTTGAATTTATTTTAACACAATTCTTACAATCACCAGCTATAGAGGATACATGTTATCTATTGGACGTAATTGACGAATGTGTAAGAGAAATGGAACTGAAAGAGACTACCTATTCTGAAATAATGAAAATTCAAATCCCTCCGATTTTCGAAGATGATAATTGGCGTGCACCGTATTAAGACGATAGCCTAAGCGAAAGTTTAACACTTACACCGGATCCCATGCCAAGTAAAGATAAACCTACATTAGGATTAAAAACTTTACCTCATAACCTAAGATACGAATTCTTAGACGTTGAATGTAAAAGACCAGTTATAATAAATTCCAGTTTAGGAACTATCGAAACAAAGAAACTTTTAGATGTCTTGAAGAAATATCCAACTGCATTAGGATATAACATATCTGATCTCAAAGGAATATGCCCTTCAGTCTGTATGCATCGTATTCTGCTAGAAGAAGATTGCAGAACCTCCAGAGAATCTCAAAGAAGAATTAACCCAATCCTTAGCACTGTAGTGAAAGAAGAAGTTAAGAAACTACTAGATGCCGGAATAATATATCCAATCTCTGATAGTGAATGGGTTAGTGCAATAAATGTAGTGCCAAAGAAAGGAGGTATCACTGTTGTGAAAAACGCTCAAGGCGAATCGATATCGCAAAGAGTAGTGACGGGACATAGAGTATGCATAGATTACCGTAAACTAAACAAAGCCACTCGAAAAGATCATTTCCCACTACCCTTTATAGATCAAATGTTAGAACGATTAGCCAAGCATTCTTACTTCTGCTATCTTGACGGTTACTCAGGATTTTTCCAAATCCCTATCCATCCAGATGATCAAGAGAAGACTACATTCACATGCCCATATGGAACGTTCGCTTATAGACGAATGCCCTTTGGATTATGCAACGCTCCTGCAACCTTTCAAAGATGTATGATGTCAATCTTCACAGATTTTATAGACAACATCATGGAAGTGTTCATGGACGACTTCTCTGTATGCGGGCAAAGTTTTGAAGGATGCCTATCAAACTTAGAAATGGTGTTAGAAAGATGTGTAAAAGTAAACCTCGTGCTTAACTGGGAGATATGTCATTTTATGGTCAAAGAAGGAATCGTATTAGGTCACGTAATATCCGACAAGGGAATTGAAGTTGATAAAGCTAAGATTGAGGTCATAAAAGATCTTCAACCCCCTAAAACCGTTCGAGAAATACGAAGCTTTTTAGGACACGCCGGTTTCTACCGACGATTCATCAAAGATTTCTCGAAAATCACTAAACCTCTTACTGGTTTATTAATGAAAGACGCGGAGTTCATATTCAATGAAGACTGTCTTAAAGCATTCGAAACTCTAAAAACAGCCCTCATCACCGCACCAATCATGCAACCCCCTGACTGGAGATTACCTTTCGAAATCATGTGCGATGCGAGTGACTATGCTGTAGGCGCAGTTCTAGGCCAAAGGAAGGAAAAGAAACTTCATGCAATTTACTATGCCAGTAGAACCTTAGATTCTGCCCAGATGAACTACGCCACTACTGAAAAAGAATTGTTAGCGGTTGTCTTTGCGCTTGACAAATTCCGTTCTTACCTAGTAGGAGCGAAAATAATCATTTACACAGACCATGCTGCTATCCGATATCTATTGACTAAGAAAGATGCTAAACCAAGACTCTTGAGATGGATTTTACTCTTACAAGAGTTTGATCTCGAAATAAAAGATAAGAAAGGTACTGAAAACGTCGTAGCGAACCATTTATCTAGAATAGAAGGTATTAAACCCGAATAAGTGCCGATTAACGATGATTTTCCGTATGAACAGCTGATAGCACAAATAGGAAGCGACCTAGCTCAGTTAGACTTAAATGAATCAGAACCCGTGGAAACAATCCAGACAACTGTAGGACTGCCATGGTACGCTGACATTGTCAACTACCTAGCCGCAGGAGCTCTTCCACCTGATTTAACCTATCAGCAGAAAAAGAAATTCTTTCACAATCTAAAACATTACTATTGGGATGAACCATTATTGTTCAAAAGAGGACCCGATGGAATCTTTCGCCGATGTATTCCCGAAGAAGAAATAGAAGATGTCATTGCTCAATGCCATTCATCTCCTTATGGTGGACATGCAAGCACTTCCAAGACTTGTGCAAAAATCTTGCAAGCCGATTTATTCTGGCCTAATCTATGGAAGGATGTCCACATCGCTGTTATAAATTGCGATCGGTGTCAACGCACCGGCAATATTTCAAGAAGAGATGAAATGCCTCAAAAAGGAATTTTAGAAGTAGAAATCTTTGACGTTGTAAACACCCCAAATTTGCCCTCACCCATTCACACCATGGCTTGTGATCATTCTCATATGCATAAACACAATCATAACATCTCATATCTCATTTTTGATCCTCTACATAGATTCAAAGTCATCTGCACCTAGGGTTTGTGATCTGAGCAATCCCAAAGCATCTTGAGCCATTCCAAAGGCAACCAATCAACTCAAAGGGATCCATGTG
The DNA here is from genome assembly GCA_963966055.1 of Lathyrus aphaca. Lineage (NCBI taxonomy): Eukaryota > Viridiplantae > Streptophyta > Magnoliopsida > Fabales > Fabaceae > Lathyrus > Lathyrus aphaca. The sequence goes on from OZ014524.1 coordinate 37,163,532, forward strand.
TGTTCTTATATCATATTCCATCTCCTCAAAGTCAAAAATGCAGAGGAATCACAAGAACTAGGGTTTGAGTGGATGCAGAGCCAGGATGGACTGCACAGTTGACTGAAAATTAGGGTTTTGGTTTCAGAGGCCATAACCCCAATTTTTTTGGTCATTTTTGTTTCCATTGATCTCTATATGGTATAGGGAGTATACATATCAATTTTTATGAAGAAATTCCATGGGGAAGTCATCTGATCAAGAGTTGACTTTCTAGACAAGTCAGTGCAAAATCAGGGCATCTGAGGCCCCCAATGACCCAACCAATGGGTGATCTTCATCATTTTGAGTGTATATGATCTTTATTTGATCATGGAAGAAGGTTGAAGTTCATAAAAATCAAGAATTTGGAGTTTTTGCAAATGTTGACTTTTTGGGCATAGTTGACTTTTCAAGAATGCACCATTTTAGGTCAATTTTCAAGCCTTGATTCATGATCCAAAAAGGCTTCAAATGGAAAAACTTTGGTCATGAAAGTTGTAGATCTCATCTTTCCCTTTTCAAAAAGTACAAGAACACAATCAAATTCTTCTTGGATCAAAAGTTATGACCATGCAAAGTTGCCAAAAATCACTTATTTTCAAGTTATGCACCAAGTGGAAATTTTGCAAAGTCTTGGATCAAAACACATTGCAGCCTCTAGTTCACTACAAACCATTACACAAACATTTCCCTAAGTCATAAAATCAGATTTTTGATCAAGTTTGCCCATGGTTTAGTTCATGTAACTTGAATTTTTCACATGTGAACCAAAAGCTAGCCAACTTGCAAAAACCACTCATTTCACTTCCTACAACTTATGACATGGGAAGCTGACTTTGGCTAGCCTCTCCCTCACCTTTTGCTGCGCCAGCCATGCTTTGTCCTTGCCTAGATTTGGAGCCATACCCTATCTTACACAAAAGTGGTTTTTGAGCAAAAAGTGATCTACCAATCCATAAAGCACAAGTCACATCAGCCAGCCAATCAGAATTGTTTATGATTTCAATTTGCAAGTTGAACATAACACAAGCCAAGGCTGAAACACACACACTCATCACATTCACAAAAACTCACCTCATTGCAAGTTCCTTCGAAATTCTGTCCACAGCCATAAAACACTCAAACTCTCATCATCATTCAACTCACCACATCTCATAGACAAGAAACCACCAAGGCTCAAGCCTAAATCAAGCCTGAAAACTCCATTGCCATTATTCACCTCAAGCTGCAGATTCTATCGAATCTCTCTCCACAAGCCACAAACACATCAACCAACACCACAAACTTTCTCAACACACTTCATAGATCACAAACAACTCCTTTTCACAGCCTGAAAGTGCCAAAATCATCATGGCCATTGTTGACTGAACTGAAGCAGTTCCATTCGAATCTCCTTCTCCAGCCAACACAAACTCATTTTGAGCATTCAAACACATTTGGGGGAGCAAGTAGAGCAGCTGGCATCAAAGGAAGTGGCCAAAAAGTTCCTAAACTGAAGGCTCCAAATCTCAGGTAGCTCGAAATTAATTTTTCCAGAAATGGTTTTTTATGTTACAAACTTGTTCTTCATGATGCACTGATCATTCTGGTACCTTTAGTTTTTGAAATGGTTTTGTTTTGAGCATTTAATTTGTGTTTGAAGCTCACGAACCCTAGTTTTTCTTTCTTTCGATTCAGCTTATTTAGGTAGAATAAATTTGCTTTAGGTTAGGGGTTTGATTCGTGAGAGGATAAGGATCATTCCCATGTTCTTGGTTTTCATTTTTGGTACGTATTGAGAGGTTTTGAAATTTTCAGGTGAGCTTCTGGCCGGAGAAGACGACCGGAAGTCTTCTCCGGCCACCTGAGAGTGATTTGCCCTAATTACAGTCATTAACTTTAGTTTGAATGCTGAGCGTAGATGAGCGTTGAATGTTTGACTTCCCTCCAGTTTCGATGGCCCAGATCAATCCCATTAGCCCTAATCCACGTGTTAGGTCTAATTAATCCATAATTAATTTAATTAAGTCTGAAGCAATCCTGGCCCTCCACTAGCGCGCGCAGTCAACATGTTTGAACCCAGCTTCAATCCCAGCCATCCAATCTGATTACTTCTCATTTTATTTGTTTTATTTCATTTTATTTCATTTAAACTTGCATAATTTATTAAAAATAGTTAAAAATTCATAAAAAATATGAAACTTTTTCTTTAGGGTTTTATTAATTTTTATGACACAAAAATATTTTTATTTTATTTTTTATCATTAAAAAAAGTATTTTTAAATATTTAAAAGATTATTTTTAATTGATTAATGGGAATTAATTGATTAAAAATACTTTTAGGTATTTAAAAATTACAAAAATTCATGAAATGTTCTAAGACATTTAGAAACATTGTCCAACCTTCAAACCAAATTTCTTTTTTGATCTTGATGCATTTTGAGAATTTTTCATTGAATTAAATCATTTTTTATGCATTAATTTGGTCACAAGTTTAAAAATTCATTTCTGCCTATTGGAGAAGGTTGAGACATTGATTCTTCTTGCATTGTTTTGTGTTTGGCATGTAGTTTCTAGGGTAAAATGGCCTTGATTTGTTTCCTCAATTTCAATTTTGTTTGGCATTTCTTTTGTTAAGAACCCTAAAAAACCCTATTAACTTATAAAATTCATATCTTGAGATTGGTTAAGAGTTGAGACCTCCCCTTTGGACCTTGGATTAGTATAGGTTTAGGGTTTCTTTGGGTGGCATTTTCCATTTTTTATCTTAGGGTTTGCTTCTGTTTTTGGTTTTTGTTTGATGTTTGATTCATGAACCCTAATTTGGGCTTTCTCTTGCATCCTTCTTGCATTCTCTTGCATAACATGACTTGTCTTTGCATTTTGTGCATTCTTGTGATCCATTTGACATCTTAAGACATTTAGGAAGCATCTTTGATCATTGCATTACATATTTACCATGTCATTTGTCTTGTATGCTTCATAACATTTCATGCTTGTTCATGCTCCTTAACTTGCATCATTTGCATCCATGATCTTGTATGAGCATCCCCATGTCTTGCCTCATGTTTGCAGCACCTCATAACATCATAATCATCATCAACATGCTTCTGGTTTTGCTTTGCACCATACCATTTCATCTCATCTTGCATTGCATTGCATTTCTTTCTAACATTTCAGGTGGTAAGTAAACTTGAGAAGTGAATTTGCCTTCACTTCTCATATCTTTTCTTTTCATCTCTCTTGCATCCATTGCTGCATTTCTATTTGTGTTTGAGATTGAGCTTGCTAATTCTTGTTCTTCCCACTTTCTTTCTTCAAGTGACTTGACTTCTTGAATGAAGCAAGTCACTTTGCTTCTCTTGATCTTGTTCATCTGCTTCCTGGTGGCTCCTTTGAAGATTTCTTCTTGCAAACCTCACAAACCTTAGGAACAACCAAGCATGACAATGAATTAGGGTTTTGATTAGTCTCCCCTCATAGTTTTACCTTTGTGTCTCTCTTTGAGTCCTCTCTTCTCACCTCATAATCAGGGACTAAACCCTAAAGGCTTTAAGACTCTGTGATTAAGCTTATGCCTGCATCCTTCTCTTAGGATGGAGTGTATAACTTTAATCCTAAGTCTTGAACCCTTAATGTGTTTAAATCTCTTAATCAATTCACTTAATAAATATCAAGACATCACACTTGTAACTTGGGCCTTGCATTAGGGTTCTAATTCTTCCTTAAGTGGTTAAGAAGGACTAACCCTAGTGTTAATGGACAAGTCCCCCTCAAGTTGTCTTACAAATCATAAAAATCATTTCTTCATCATACCATTAAATAAAATCCACTTAATCAAAGGCTTGTTTTGTCATGAGTTTAATCCCTAATCATGGATTAAGTTGAGGAGCTTTCCTCAGCTTAAACACTCTCATCTATTATCCTTCTTTTAGGATAGTGTAATGAGTCTGTTTAATCCATGATTATGGCTTAACCTCATTACTTAACACTAAACAAAAACACCAAAAACATCTAATTAATCACAAGTAGGTTAATGATCTTAATCCTACACCAAAGGTGATTAAGTGTGAGAATCTGACTTCACACTTAAGGTATCCTCATTACCCCTAATCAGAGGGAAGATGTGATGAGTTTACTAACCCATTGGTTTAGGCTTAAGCTCATTATCTTATGACAAACTTTCAAAAGCAATAAAAGACTGAAAACTCAAAAACAAACAATAATCGTCTCCTTCGGGATTCTTTTCTCATCACCTTCACTCACAAACGAGAACTCGCTTCTTCCGTCTAATGCAAGACAGTTAGCACCTGAGCCAGACAGGTCATACACTTGAGCATTGACAAGCAAGCAGTTCACAAGTCAATTCATCTTTCAGTCTCTTTGGGTCGAACTACGGTGTTCTGACTTCCTCATTGCACGAGAGGATACGTAGGCATAACTTAACAGTTATCGAACAAAAGTCTCTGTATATTCCCCCTCTTTCCAGCTTCATTCTTTAAGACTCATGGTCATGAGCATACTCTCTCCTTACACTGACACTACCCCTTTAAAACACAAATCTTTTAAGCGTGGATCCCGTCGAGTACGGCGGACAATCTGGGTGCTAATACCTTCCCAGGTTGTAACCAACCCCCTTTCTCAGTCTCTCTGGTTCGCAAACCGTCTTATCCATATCTTTTTCTAGGCTTATGCAGCATTGCCTTTCCTCCGGGATAAAAATGCCTAGCTGGCGACTCTATTCATCTCCAGTGAGTTCACGGCTGTGTGCTCTCACTGTTCCCTTCGCCGACCGTTCGCGTCTGTACCTTCATCTGATCCTGTGTCACTTGTTGGGAGCGACAGCTTGGCGACTCTGCTGGGGAAGTACCTTATATTGCAACCAGGGCTTCTGGTTCTTTTTGTGGGTTCCTCCTAGCGCTTGATTGATTTGTGTTTACTGGGGTGTTATGTGCTTATTTGTGTTTGTATATTTGTATTTTGTTTATTGCTTTATGTACAGTTGATTTATTGCTTTCTTTATAGCTTTATATTTTTCATACTGTCATACTGTGCTGGCTGGATCTGGTTTTTCTTTGGTGGGTGGGTGTTTCATTGAGAGTTAAGGTCCTGTACCTGGGACCTGAGTGACACCTAGGCTAGAGTGAATCATATTCTTTCCCATTCCATTTCGGTCTGGTGCGGGAATATGAAACACGGTTCAGATATGGGTTTCTTCTTGAGAACTCTGTGTTGCAGATTTCCTGCAATGCTAGGGCTATCTGGGAAGCCTGCTAAGTCTGGATGACCTTTTAGTATTGACCTTCAGAAACTGAGGTGAATTAGAGGAGGAATTGTTATGGTTATTGTGAACACTGTACCTCCGGGTTAGAAGTGTTTACACTTCTCATAACTGATCCAAGTCTGAGGATCCTTGTTCTAGATCACTACCTGTGAGGGGGTTGGGCTGTTTACAGGTTTGCAGGTACCTTGACCTCAGAATACCCTGTTACTTTGACTTTGTTAAGAATGCTCCATGTTGGATAGTTCTTGTGATTCTAAAACCCTGGACATGTGGCTCTTTATTTGAGTCCCCCTACCCTGGTTACCGGATTTATGGACCTCCATCTGGAATTCTTGAACACACATGGATCTATACCAAGGCAGTTTATCAGATCCAGCTCAGTCACAAACCCCTTGCATATCATTTGCATACATACTCATTGCATCATATTAACATTTGCTTATTTGTGTTTCAGGGTATCCACCTTCGTCTCTGGTTTTGGTTTTGACCCCATCTGCAGTTTTGACCTATCTCCACCAGCACTTGCATCAGTTTGTCAGCCATATACTTCAGTTACTTGCACTAGCCAGCCAGTGGCCCACTCCTCAGCATCTTCATCAGCACTTACCCTACTCAGTCCTCAGCATCATGGCTCCAAAGAAAAGTAACATCACCTATCATTTCTTCCAACCAGACTTGTCAGACATCAGGAGGATCCAAACCCTGATCACTCCAGATCACATACCTTTGTTCAGGGAGAGTTATGGAGATATACTGGACATGGTTATGGATCTGGACCCTTCACAGAGGAGCCTCATCCACACCTGCATTCAGTTCTATGACCCCCCATTGAGGTGTTTCACCTTTCAAGACTTTCAGTTGGGACCTCTTTTAGAAGAATACTCATCTTTGGTTGGTTTGCCCATCAAAAGAGAAATCCCATTCAACCCTGAAATGGTCTTTCCTAGCAATGGAGAGATAGCAAAAGCTTTGTACCTAGAGCCTGTTTTGATTGAACAGCATATGACCTCTAAAGCTGGGATCCCTGGATTTCATCTGGACTTCCTGATTTCTCAAGCTAGTTTGAAAGCCTCCCTGGGAGAGTGGAAAGCTGTTTGTGCTCTGTTGGCCTTAAGTGTGTATGGAATTGTGTTGTTTGCAGATGAGCCCCGTTTCATTAGCAAGAATGCAATCCACTTGTTCATCCTGAAGAACCCTGTGCCAGCTTTACTGGGTGATCTCTATTACTCAGTACATCAGAGAAATGAGAAGCAGAGGGGAAGATTAGTGAGGATTTGTGCCCCATTGTTCCATGCTTGGCTTCTCAGGCATCTACCCAGGACAGATGCATTTCTAAATCCTCATCAGCAAAGCAACTGGGCTAAGAGACTCACTGTCCTAACTTCAGCAGATATCAGATGGTGTACTCAGAGCACCAAGGGCAGAGATATAATCACCAGCTGTGGGCACTTTCCCAATGTGCCTCTGATAGGAGTTAAGGGAAGTATCAACTACAACCCTCTGCTATTCAGAAGGCAATTAGGCTATGCACTGGTCCACACTCCTAAGGTACAGGATTTGGTGGAGACCCTCTACTGTGAGAACAAGATTAGTTTGACTGTTGTTAGGCAGGCTGCCTGGGCCTGGGATCATGTTCAAACCAAGGGAATCACCATTCTGGGGAAGTGCAATAATGTGGCATCAGCCCAATATTATGAGTGGTCCCATGCTAGGGCTCGATTCTCTGGAATGCCCTTTACCATAGAAGACATGCCTGAGTCATCTTCAGCACCACCCCCTGCCACTATCAGTTTGGAGGAGTTTGAGAGTTTGAAGGAAAGAAATGAGAAGTTAACTCAAGCCTTGCAGAAGACCCTCAGGGAGAGGAGTGAAGGTGTGAGGGAGATTGAGAGATTGGAGAAATTGAGGGTGGAACACTTGACCAAGATTGAGAAGTCTGGGGAGTATATCAACAAGTCTAAAGCTGGTGAGCAGATTCTGAAGAATGCTTGTAAAGAAGCCCAGTTCCAAAGAGCAAGAACAGACTTGTATTTGAAAGAGAGTCAGGCCAGGTGGGTCCGGATCACTGAGGCCCGTACTCTAGAAGACAGGAGAGCTCAAGACAAGATGGAGCAGATGGAAAAGGCCCTGGCAGCAGCCCAGGAAGAAATATCAGAGCTGAAAATCAAAGCAGGATTGAAGAGGTCTAAGGACCAAAGTCAGAGCAAGAAATTAACTGCAGCTGTTGCAACAAGAAACCTTCTCATCAGAAGTCTCACGGAGCGTCCGGCTGATCCTGTGACCGAAGCACTTCTCAAGGAAGTTCGTGAGGATGAGTTTGGCCTTGGAGTTTGATCATTTGCTTGTTGTTGTTCCTATTCCATGTACTTTTGCTTTTATGGTGTATTTTGACCCCTTTGAGGGCTTGTGTTGTAAATTGAACAAATTGTGTTATTTTACCCTTTTGTAATATATTTGTGTTGGCTTCTATCGGAGTCACTTCAAGAGCACCTTCAACAGCATCATCTTCAAGGGTCTGGAAGGGTCAAAACTGAAGGCCAAACCGGATACCTTGAGAACAAATAAGCATAACTGCATTGCATGCTAACCCTTTTGTTTGTTTTGTAGGTTTTTGTTTTGTTGTTGCTAACCTCTGTTGTGAATCTCAGGAATTATTGCTCGCCGCCGGTTATTTCCCCTCAACAGGCCACACAGGTACCCAACTAGAAACAACCTTCCGGGAATTCAGATGGATCAGGTACAGCAGGACCTAGCAGAGGTCAGAAACCAGATGGCAAACGAAAGGTTAGAGATGAGAACACAGATGACGCAGTTCATGGAGGTTATGAACAACATGGCTCAGAGCCAGGAGAGACTGAGGGCTATGGTTGAGAGGCAAAATCCAGAGGAGCCTCATGTAGGAACTGCAGGCACCAGTAACAATGAAAGGGTGCAACCACATGTTAATCCCCCTGTGTTTGGCCCACATCTACATCCTGATATCAATATTCCTGCCAACATTCAAGGAACAGCTACTGCAGCCAGGGTACTTCAAGAAGATCCTCAGGAGGACCAATTTACAGTAATGGGTGCTGGAGAGGATGCTTATGATAGGAGATTGGATGAAATAGCTGAGAAGTTAAGGTCTTTAGAATCTCAAAATTCTTTGGGCTTCGACGTCATGGACATGGGTTTGGTTGATGGGGTCAGGATCCCTCATAAGTTCAAGCCTCCTTGTTTCGAAAAGTATAATGGGACTTCATGCCCCCGGACTCATCTGCAATCATTTCTGGGAAGGCTGAAGGCCTATACAATGGATGAGAAGCTTTGGATGTTCTACTTCGAAGACAGTTTGACAGGAGCATCGAGGGAATGGTATTCCCACTTGACAAGGGCAACTGTAAGATGCTGGAAGGACCTGGCAGAAGCCTTCATCCGACAGTATCAATACAACTTAGACATGGCACCCAACAGGACTCTCCTGATGGGAATGTCACAGTCGTCAAGGGAAAGTTTCCGAGAATACGCCCAAAGATGGAGGCAATTGGCTGCTGCCGTTCAACCCCCAATGTCTGAGAGAGAAATGGCAGACATGTTTATGAACACTCTTCAGGGAACCTATATTGACAGGTTGGCTGCTTTCTCTTCCACTAGCTTCGCAGATGTTGTCATAGCTGGGGAGAGAATTGAAAGCCTGTTAAAAATGGGTAAGATATCTGATAATGGTGCAAGCTCGTCCAGTGGTACAAGAAAGCCTTTTGCAGGCCCGAGAAGAACTGGCGAGACCAATGCCATTCACACCAACAGGGGCAGGCCCCATTATGTTCCCAGAACAATAGCAGCAGTCACAATCCCTGCTCCAGCTCATCCTCAGCCGGTCTATCAACCTCCTCAACAAAATTTCCAACAACAACCTCAGTATCATCAGAATCAATATCCTCCAAGAAATAACTACAACAACAACTCTAACAACAACAATCAACAGAGGCCATTCCAACAAAGGCCATCCCAAGCTAACCGAGTGATCGACCCGATCCCAATGCCGTATGCTGCCCTGCTGCCACAGCTTCTGAAACTCAACCTAGTTGAGCTAAGAACGTTGGCACCTCCGGATCCCAACAGTCTACCAAGAAACTATGACCCCAATGCTAGGTGTGCTTTCCATTCAAACGCACCTGGTCACAGTACAGAAAAATGCAGGGCTCTGCATATGAAGGTACAAGACTTGGTAGACTCCAAGGCTTTGAATTTTGCGCCTCCGCCCAATGTCAACAAAAACCCAATGCCACACCATGGTGGTCCCCGTATTAATGCTATTGAAGAAGACCAACCGTCTTATTTGATAACTAGTGTGGATCAGATCAGGACGCCATTGGTGGAAATCAAAGCTCAACTCCGTGAAAACAATATATTTCCGGGGTGTGAACTAGGGTGCCCCTACTGCAATATTTCTTGGAATGGGTGTGAAGACTTGAGGAACGGCATTGACAGCCTTATTCAGAATGGCCTACTGCAGATCACTACATCATTTCCGGCAACTCAAGCAACTTCATCAACGACAGTTTCAGACCCTCCTACAAATACAGCAACTATTGTTCCCGATGATTCATCAGCACCATCAACAAATACTTCACCTGTCCTTCCAAGTGATCAGACTTCAACAGTTTCTCCTGCTACCACATCAGCTTCATTCCATTTCGACTCTCCATCAACAACAGCAACAGTCCTTTCAACGGAACCTCCTACAACACCAGCAAACAATCATGAAGATGTCTCCACAGTTACCATATTCTACGATCCAGAAAATAACTCCGCCTACCATTCAGAAGGTGCTGCTCCCACTAGAGCACCAGTCACAATCTTTTATGATCCACAAACAATAACAGTCCCTTCAGCAGCAGCAATTAGTCCAGTTACCGTCACGGTGCCTGGACCTGTACCATATGAAAGCGATAGGGCCATCCCTTGGCACTATGGCTCTGACCTGTATTGCGAAGGAAAAAGAATCACTCTTGAAACATCAGCACCTGCACCACAAATTGATAATGTGGGCGGAGGCGGAGGCTTCACCCGAAGCGGACGTCTCTTTTCTTCACAAGTCCAAAGACCTACTGCCGAAGCAGAAGCTGCTGCCAAGGCAAAAGGAAAAGGCCCGGTGCAGGAAGATCCAGCTGCCAAAGAAGCCCTGAAGACTCCATTTGATCAGGAAGTTGATGAGTTTATGCGGATCATCAAAAAGAGTGACTATAAAATTGTGGATCAACTTCACCAGACGCCATCCAAAATCTCCATCCTCTCACTGCTCATGTGCTCCGAAGCCCACCGGAATGCACTACTTAAAGTCCTGCACGCAACTTACGTGCCTGAGGAGATTACTGTCAACCAATTGGAAACCGTGGTTGGAAATGTTACTGCTAGCAATGGGCTAGGGTTTACCAACTCTGACTTGACAGCGGATGGCCGCAATCACAACAAAGCCTTGCACATAACCCTGGAATGCAAAGGAGCTGTCCTTTCTCATGTGCTGGTGGACACAGGTTCTTCCCTGAATGTCTTACCAAAGAAGGCTCTGGTGAAGTTAGAATATGATGGATTGGCATTGAGACCCAGCAACCTGGTGGTAAGAGCCTTTGATGGTTCAAAGAGATCGGTTCTGGGAGAGATCGAGCTGCCAGTGACAATTGGCCCACAGACTTTTAAAACTATCTTTTATGTGATGGACATTCAGCCCGCCTACAGCTGTTTGTTGGGTAGACCCTGGATCCACGCCGCTGGCGCAATAACGTCTACCCTTCACCAAAAGTTAAAATTTGAGTGGGAAGGTCAAGTTGTCACAATCTGTGGAGAGGAGGACATTTTTGTCAGCCACCTGGCAACCTACAAGTACATTGAAATGGATGGAGAGATCCATGAAACAATGAGCCAAGGTTTTGAAGCCTTGAATGTAAATGAAGCATCTGCTGTTTCGGGGATCTCCATGTCGTCATACCAACAAGCCCGGAAGGTTGTTGAGGAAGGAACGGCCCTAGGTTGGGGCAAGGTCTTAGCTGTGGAGGAGAAGAAGGACAAATTTGGGTTGGGTTACAGACCAACTCAACATCAAGAGAAGGCTGCTGGAGAGCCTGGTTTTGTCAGTGGGGGAATGCTTACCCCCGATGCTATCAACTGTCTGGAAGACGAGCTGGAAGAGGAGCGCAACCTGGAGATTTGGATTCGTCCGAAGATCCCGGGGAGCAGTGTCTCGAACTGGTCTTCCCAGGGAATTATAAGTGTTACTCGAGCAGAGTAATTATTATTTCCTGTATTTTTTATAAGCATGCATCAAAGTCTTGCATCTTGCCCAAGATGACAAGACTCATTTTGTAATCAGGGCCATCTGTACTTTTGTGCAAACGAGATTAAAGTAATGAAATATCAGACGATCTTTTTGCAAACAAGTCTTTTTCTTTTATGTTCACTGTTTTTCCATTTTTCTTTTTGTACAAAAATAAATGGCAGTGTTTTTCAAAATGACAACTTCATTTCACTTTTCTAAATAAGACTAAAATCAGATCACTAAAATGAACCAATTAAACCCTTGCAGAGAGTGCCTTCCTGACAGCACCAACAACAGCACGGCTATGACATCGTATGACTTTGACAATCCGATCAATCAAGCTGAAGAAGGGGTTGAAGAAGAATACGAGCTTCCTGAAGAACTAGCCAGGTTGTTAAGACAAGAGGAAAGGGTCATTACCCCTCACCAGGAGGAGGTTGAAGTGATCAATCTTGGTACAGAGGAAAATGTGAAAGAAGTCAAGATCGGGGCCTGCCTGCAAGACTCAGTGAAGAAGCAACTGATAGATCTACTTCAAGAGTATGTGGATGTGTTTGCTTGGTCGTATCAAGACATGCCAGGGTTGGATACCGATATTGTTGTGCACAAGTTGCCTTTGAGAGAAGAGTGCCCTCCAGTCAAACAAAAGCTGCGCCGTACTCGTCCAGACATGGCTATGAAGATCAAAGAGGAGGTACAAAAGCAATGGGATGCCGGATTCCTTGCTGTGACAAGTTACCCGCCGTGGGTTGCTAACATAGTACCTGTGCCAAAGAAGGACGGCAAAGTAAGAATGTGTGTTGACTACCGGGATCTGAACAGAGCCAGTCCGAAAGATGACTTCCCATTACCTCACATTGATGTATTGGTGGATAACACGGCTCAGTTCTCGGTATTCTCCTTCATGGATGGATTTTCGGGATACAATCAGATCAAGATGTCGCCTGAAGACATGGAGAAGACAACATTCATCACACCTTGGGGCACGTTCTGTTACAAAGTGATGCCATTCGGATTGAAGAACGCTGGTGCCACATATCAACGGGCTATGGTGACATTATTCCATGATATGATCCATAAAGAAATAGAATGTTATGTGGATGACATGATCGCCAAGTCCCTTACAGAAGAAGATCACCTGGTGAATTTGCTGAAGTTGTTCAAGCGTCTGAGAAAGTATCAACTGAAGCTGAACCCCAACAAATGCACATTCGGGGTGCGATCCGGTAAACTGCTGGGCTTTATTGTAAGCGAGAAAGGGATTGAGGTTGACCCTGATAAAGTCAAAGCCATCCAAGAGATGCCTGCACCGAAAACTGAGAAAGAAGTTCGAGGGTTCTTGGGTAGATTGAACTACATTTCACGGTTCATATCTCACCTCACAGCAACCTGCGAGCCCTTGTTCAAGCTGTTAAGAAAGGAACAAACGGTCAGGTGGAACGAAGATTGCCAAAGGGCTTTTGACAAGATCAAAGAATATCTGCAAGAACCTCCAATCCTTATGCCTCCAGTTGAAGGAAGACCTCTAATCATGTACTTGACAGTATTAGAAGAGTCAATGGGGTGCGTGCTGGGCCAGCATGACGAGTCTGGTCGAAAAGAGTATGCAATTTACTACCTAAGCAAAAAGTTTACCGACTGTGAACAACATTATTCACTGCTCGAGAAAACTTGCTGTGCTTTAGCGTGGGCTGCTCGCCGACTAAGGCAGTATATGTTGACCCACACTACCTTGTTAATCTCAAAAATGGACCCAGTCAAGTACATATTCGAGAAGCCAGCTCTTACCGGACGGGTTGCAAGATGGCAGATGATTCTCACAGAATACGACATACAGTACACATCTCAGAAAGCCATCAAGGGCAGTGTACTATCTGAATATCTTGCTGAGCAACCCATTGACGATTACCAGCCAATGAGGTTTGACTTCCCTGATGAAGACATCATGTTCATTAAATCAAAAGATCATGAAGAGCCTATTCACACTGAAGGGCCCGACCCAGAAGAAGAATGGACCATGATGTTTGACGGGGCTGTTAACATGAATGGCCATGGTGTTGGTGCAGTACTCATTACACCCAAAGGAGTTCACATGCCTTTCTCGGCAAAACTCGCTTTCAACTGCACTAACAACGAAGCTGAATACGAAGCTTGCATTATGGGTCTTGAGGAAGCCATTGACCTCAGGATCAAAACATTGACCGTATTCGGAGATTCGGCTTTGGTAATCAATCAGACCAATGGAAAATGGTACACACACCAAGATCATCTGATACCTTACAGGGACTATACAAGAAGGTTATTGACTTTCTTCACAACAGTCAAACTTGAGTATATCCCTCGGGACGAGAATCAGTTTGCGGATGCCTTGGCTACCATTTCGTCCATGATCAAAGTTCAGACTGCTAACTTTGTACCTCAGATTTCAGTATCGAGACTTGATAGACCAGCATATGTATTTGCGGCAGATATTGCCAAAGATGATAAGCCCTGGTTCCACGACATCAAGTGCTTCTTGGAGGATCAGGCATACCCACCTGGGGCATCTTCCAATGATAAGAAGACTTTAAGAAGGCTTGCTGGGAGTTTCTTTCTGAATACTGATGGATCTTTATACAAGAGGAACTTTGACATGGTACTCCTCAGATGTGTTGACAAGACGGAAGCAGATCTACTGATGCATGAAGTGCATGAAGGCTCTTTTGGTACCCATGCTGGAGGGCATGCCATGGCTAAGAAGTTGTTAAGATCAGGCTATTATTGGATCACAATGGATGCAGACTGTTGTGCCTATGCCAGGAAATGTCACAAATGCCAGATCTACGCAGATAAAGTGCATGTGCCTCCGAATCCTTTGAACATCATGTCTTCACCATGGCCCTTTGCCATGTGGGGCATTGATATGATTGGCAAGATTGAGCCGACTGCTTCAAACGGCCACAGATTCATCCTGGTCGCCATCGATTATTTCACGAAGTGGGTTGAAGCAGTCTCATATGCAAATGTCACAAGGCAAGTGGTAGCCCGATTCCTAAAAAGAGATATCATCTGTCGGTATGGAGTGCCCGAGCGAATCATTACTGATAATGGGTCCAACCTAAACAATAAAATGATGGCAGAATTATGCCGGGACTTCAAGATCCAACATCACAATTCTTCTCCTTACAGGCCAAAGATGAATGGCGCTGTAGAGGCGGCAAATAAGAATATTAAGAAGATTGTGCAAAAGATGGTAGTCACCTACAGAGACTGGCACGAAATGCTACCATTTGCCTTACATGGGTACCGCACATCAATCAGGACATCCACTGGGGCAACACCGTATCAGCTTGTGTATGGTATGGAAGCAGTCCTACCAGTTGAAGTTGAATTACCCTCGCTGCGGGTATTAATGGATGTCAAACTGAGTGAAGCAGAATGGGTTCGGTCCCGATACGAGCAACTGAGTCTGATCGAAGAGAAGAGATTGGCTGCAATCTGCCATGGGCAGTTATATCAGAAGAGAATGAAGAGGGCCTTCGATCAGAAAGTCAGGCATCGAGAGTACCAAGTGGGAGATCTTGTGCTGAAAAGAATCCTCCCTCCTCATACAGACCACAGGGGCAAATGGACTCCAAATTACGAAGGACCATTCGTCGTCAAGAAAGTTTTCTCTGGTGGAGCACTGATGCTCAGCACCATGGATGGTGAAGATTTTCCATCCCCTGTGAATTCAGATGCAGTTAAAAAATACTTCGTGTAAAATGACCCGCTGGACATAAAAACAGAATGTAAGTCCGGGCAAAAATAGGGCATCCCGGCGAGTCAAAAACAGAATAAAAGACTCGGGCAAAAATAAGGGAAATAAATAAAAAATGTACACCCGCTGAGCTGAAAAGCCGCATTGGACAGCTCAGGCAAAAATGGGTATCCCGATGGATTGAAAACCCGAAAGGGCGATCCATGCAAAATAAGGGAATAAGCGAACAACTGCACTCTGAATTCGTCCGTATCACTTACAACTTGGAAAGTTTTGACAGAATCAAGCTCCGATCAGAATCAACTTTCTCCAGAAAGCAAGACGAGAAGAACGTCATTGTCATACGAGTCATAGCAGGAGAGGAAGCTCCTCAAAGCGTCATCAACACTGCCAACACTTTGTTTCTCAATTTGTAACAAACTCCTCATTTCAGGAGATATGTTTCTTTGACCGTATCTTGCCAATTCAGGGCACATGAATTAATAAAATCAGATTTTCAGTCATGTTTCGTCTTTTACATTTACGTTTTGCAAGGAGTTGTCTGATATCTCCAAAAATACAATTGCATAAGTACAGATGCCTTTCTCTAAAATAAAAACACATGCTTACAGGGAATGTGATTATTCTCGAAAGTACTTAATTCCTATGACGGAATCCAGTAAGGGATACCTCGGGACCTTTTGTACGTTCCATTATCTTTGCAGGATTGCAGGTATCCAGAACGCAACCTGGGGCATGCAGGTTACGTCTCAGCAGGTAGGCGAATCATTATCCACTTGGTCTATCTTCCACATGGCACTAGAAGGTGCCCATTTCCCCAGCGGAGCTGCCGAATCAGCATACACTCAATCTCAGCATCTGAAATGCTCTTTCCCCAGCTGAGTAGCTCCCCATTGCCTTCCCCAGCAAAGTTGTCGAATCAACAAACAGGATGCTATATCCCCAGTTGAGTTGCCTCTCACCTCCCCAGCTGAGTTGCCTCTCACTTCCCCAGCTGAGTTGCCTCTCACTTCCCCAGCCGAGTTGCTATTCTTCCTCAGCAGAGTGCAGAAATCAGGGAATCATCTCCCCACAGAGCTTCAGCCTCTATCCAGAAGAGCAATGCACGAAGAAGTCACAATAGAGTACAGAAAGCTTCTGCAAACCCCAGCTGGGTCCCGTTTTATCAAGGTCATGTCAACCAGTGACATATATCCCCGAGCAGATACATCATTGGATTTACCAGTGATCTCATACCCAGTTGGGACGTCCATTTCCAACAGATCAACCAGAGATCTTCGCAGTGACGGGATCCGAATCCCAGTGTGGTATCTTTGCATAATCATAGCATTTGCATCATAATATCCCCTCAGAGCGTAGCATTCCGTCTAATACGGAGCATTACGGCAAAAAAATCAAATACATAGCATAATCATAAGCCATGTTCTGAAGTAACACTTGTGAATAACAAACCGTTCATCGTCATTATACAAAAATCCCCACCAGATTCCCAGCAAAAGCAGTTGCCTCTCCAATCACCAAACACCAGTATATATTTCTGACACCCGCCCGTGTCATCACTTCCCCAAACAGGTTGCCTGAATACACTTTACAAACAAGATCACCCGTATTACAGGTACTTCATGACACCCGTCCGTGTCAAATCACCAGCAGAAAGCCAAAGACATCCTCTTTGCACTCGCATATACTTATGTACACTTTTCTTGACGCCCGTCCGTGTCATATCCCCAGCGCAGTCGCTTACACCATCATCACCCATACACTTGTTAATATTATACTTTTCTCTTTTGACACCCGTCCGTGTCACTCTCCCCAGCAGATAAACACTCATTAATACAATACTCACTACTCATGGTACACTTATACAGATACTCGTCCGTATCTTGTATACATCATCACTTATATCCCCACAGATTCGACAGTAGTCCTTGTTCTTTGTTAACCAGTTGGTACTCGTCCGTACCATCATCTCAGAACATTGCGTCTAGTGTTTGTTTCTACATGATACTCGTCCGTATCATAGTCTTAGGGATGCTCGTCCGCATCTTTAATCCATACACCGTGTCAAACACTTATGTCTTCTGGAATATAGATACTCGTCCGTGTCTATTATTCCCCCAGAAGAATCCTTTCAGATGCAACACTCGTCCGTGTTCTTTGTTAACCAGTTGATACTCGTCCGTATCATCATCTCTGAACATGTGTCAGTTTGTTTCTACATGATACTCGTCCGTATCATAGTCTTAAGGATGCTCGTCCGCATCTTTAATCTATACACAATACCAAACACTTATACCCTTTTGTTTCTTGGATGTAAATGCTCGTCCGTGTTTACTATCTCCCCAGTAAATCACCGACAATTTCCTTTTATCTAACACTCGTCCTGTGTTATGATACCTTTGAGAGCAGCCGTACCCTGCTGAGTGGTCGTCCTCCACTTCTTGATGGTCGTCCTCCATCATGCTCATCCGATGGCCGTCCCCATCGTTGATTTTAGCAGCCGTCCCCTGCTAGGTGGTCGTCCTCCACCTCTTGATGATCGTCCTTCATCAACTTTATCCAATGGCCGTCCCCATTGTTGATTTTGGTTATCTGACATTCGTCCTGTGTTATGATAAACCCCGAGAGCAGCCGTCCCCTGCTGAGTGGTCGTCCTCCACTTCTTGATGGTCGTCCTCCATCTTGCTCGTCCGATGGCCGTCCCCATCGTTGACCCTATCTATCCGATGGCCGTCCCCATCGTTGATATTTTCGGCAGCTGTACCCTGCCAGGTGGTCGTCCTCCACCTTTGATGGCCGTCCCCATCATATTTCTTTTATCTCCAACAGAGCAGCCGTCCCCTGCTAGGTGATCGTCCTTCACCTTTGATGGCCGTACCCCATCATCTGTTTATTTCATTTATTCTTTAACCCGATGGCCGTCCCCGTCGTGGTCCCTTTTCCTTTTTAGCCCGATGGCCGTCCCCATCGTGGGTTGCGTTACCTTTATGAACTTGATGGCCGTCCCCGTCATGTTTCATTAATCCCCAGAGAACTTTGCAGCTTTATCTTGATGGCCGTCCCCATCATAATATCCTATTTTCCCCAGCTAGTCGGCCGTCCCCGTCTTAGCTTTACTTGTTTTTCCCCAGCTAGTCGGCCGTCCCCGTCTTAGCTTTACTTGTTTTTCCCCAGCTAGTCGGCCGTCCCCGTCTTAGCTTTACTTTTTATCCCCAGCATGTCGACCGTCCCCGTCATCGCTTTACTTCCTGCACTTTACCAGCATGTCGGCCGTCCCCGTCATCGCTTTGCTTCACATACCACTTTACCCAACAGTCGTCCTCTGCTCGACGGTCATCCTCCGTCGCCCACTTTAAAATGTACTTTATTTTGCATTTGCAATCTATATCCCTCTCCTTCTTCATTTCTGTGAGTGCAAATCTCGGACTGTCTTTGGTATTCAACCACAAGTTATCTTGTTTGCCTGTTAAGCCGTCGCTTACAACCTGCACAGCTAACTCATGTTTGAATAGGGGCAGCTGTAAACACCCCAAATTTGCCCTCACCCATTCACACCATGGCTTGTGATCATTCTCATATGCATAAACACAATCATAACATCTCATATCTCATTTTTGATCCTCTACATAGATTCAAAGTCATCTGCACCTAGGGTTTGTGATCTGAGCAATCCCAAAGCATCTTGAGCCATTCCAAAGGCAACCAATCAACTCAAAGGGATCCATGTGTGTTCTTATATCATATTCCATCTCCTCAAAGTCAAAAATGCAGAGGAATCACAAGAACTAGGGTTTGAGTGGATGCAGAGCCAGGATGGACTGCACAGTTGACTGAAAATTAGGGTTTTGGTTTCAGAGGCCATAACCCCAATTTTTTTGGTCATTTTTGTTTCCATTGATCTCTATATGGTATAGGGAGTATACATATCAATTTTTATGAAGAAATTCCATGGGGAAGTCATCTGATCAAGAGTTGACTTTCTAGACAAGTCAGTGCAAAATCAGGGCATCTGAGGCCCCCAATGACCCAACCAATGGGTGATCTTCATCATTTTGAGTGTATATGATCTTTATTTGATCATGGAAGAAGGTTGAAGTTCATAAAAATCAAGAATTTGGAGTTTTTGCAAATGTTGACTTTTTGGGCATAGTTGACTTTTCAAGAATGCACCATTTTAGGTCAATTTTCAAGCCTTGATTCATGATCCAAAAAGGCTTCAAATGGAAAAACTTTGGTCATGAAAGTTGTAGATCTCATCTTTCCCTTTTCAAAAAGTACAAGAACACGATCAAATTCTTCTTGGATCAAAAGTTATGACCATGCAAAGTTGCCAAAAATCACTTATTTTCAAGTTATGCACCAAGTGGAAATTTTGCAAAGTCTTGGATCAAAACACATTGCAGCCTCTAGTTCATTACAAACCATTACACAAACATTTCCCTAAGTCATAAAATCAGATTTTTGATCAAGTTTGCCCATGGTTTAGTTCATGTAACTTGAATTTTTCACATGTGAACCAAAAGCTAGCCAACTTGCAAAAACCACTCATTTCACTTCCTACAACTTATGACATGGGAAGCTGACTTTGGCTAGCCTCTCCCTCACCTTTTGCTGCGCCAGCCATGCTTTGTCCTTGCCTAGATTTGGAGCCATACCCTATCTTACACAAAAGTGGTTTTTGAGCAAAAAGTGATCTACCAATCCATAAAGCACAAGTCACATCAGCCAGCCAATCAGAATTGTTTATGATTTCAATTTGCAAGTTGAACATAACACAAGCCAAGGCTGAAACACACACACTCATCACATTCACAAAAACTCACCTCATTGCAAGTTCCTTCGAAATTCTGTCCACAGCCATAAAACACTCAAACTCTCATCATCATTCAACTCACCACATCTCATAGACAAGAAACCACCAAGGCTCAAGCCTAAATCAAGCCTGAAAACTCCATTGCCATTATTCACCTCAAGCTGCAGATTCTATCGAATCTCTCTCCACAAGCCACAAACACATCAACCAACACCACAAACTTTCTCAACACACTTCATAGATCACAAACAACTCCTTTTCACAGCCTGAAAGTGCCAAAATCATCATGGCCATTGTTGACTGAACTGAAGCAGTTCCATTCGAATCTCCTTCTCCAGCCAACACAAACTCATTTTGAGCATTCAAACACATTTGGGGGAGCAAGTAGAGCAGCTGGCATCAAAGGAAGTGGCCAAAAAGTTCCTAAACTGAAGGCTCCAAATCTCAGGTAGCTCGAAATTAATTTTTCCAGAAATGGTTTTTTATGTTACAAACTTGTTCTTCATGATGCACTGATCATTCTGGTACCTTTAGTTTTTGAAATGGTTTTGTTTTGAGCATTTAATTTGTGTTTGAAGCTCACGAACCCTAGTTTTTCTTTCTTTCGATTCAGCTTATTTAGGTAGAATAAATTTGCTTTAGGTTAGGGGTTTGATTCGTGAGAGGATAAGGATCATTCCCATGTTCTTGGTTTTCATTTTTGGTACGTATTGAGAGGTTTTGAAATTTTCAGGTGAGCTTCTGGCCGGAGAAGACGACCGGAAGTCTTCTCCGGCCACCTGAGAGTGATTTGCCCTAATTACAGTCATTAACTTTAGTTTGAATGCTGAGCGTAGATGAGCGTTGAATGTTTGACTTCCCTCCAGTTTCGATGGCCCAGATCAATCCCATTAGCCCTAATCCACGTGTTAGGTCTAATTAATCCATAATTAATTTAATTAAGTCTGAAGCAATCCTGGCCCTCCACTAGCGCGCGCAGTCAACATGTTTGAACCCAGCTTCAATCCCAGCCATCCAATCTGATTACTTCTCATTTTATTTGTTTTATTTCATTTTATTTCATTTAAACTTGCATAATTTATTAAAAATAGTTAAAAATTCATAAAAAATATGAAACTTTTTCTTTAGGGTTTTATTAATTTTTATGACACAAAAATATTTTTATTTTATTTTTTATCATTAAAAAAAGTATTTTTAAATATTTAAAAGATTATTTTTAATTGATTAATGGGAATTAATTGATTAAAAATACTTTTAGGTATTTAAAAATTACAAAAATTCATGAAATGTTCTAAGACATTTAGAAACATTGTCCAACCTTCAAACCAAATTTCTTTTTTGATCTTGATGCATTTTGAGAATTTTTCATTGAATTAAATCATTTTTTATGCATTAATTTGGTCACAAGTTTAAAAATTCATTTCTGCCTATTGGAGAAGGTTGAGACATTGATTCTTCTTGCATTGTTTTGTGTTTGGCATGTAGTTTCTAGGGTAAAGTGGCCTTGATTTGTTTCCTCAATTTCAATTTTGTTTGGCATTTCTTTTGTTAAGAACCCTAAAAAACCCTATTAACTTATAAAATTCATATCTTGAGATTGGTTAAGAGTTGAGACCTCCCCTTTGGACCTTGGATTAGTATAGGTTTAGGGTTTCTTTGGGTGGCATTTTCCATTTTTTATCTTAGGGTTTGCTTCTGTTTTTGGTTTTTGTTTGATGTTTGATTCATGAACCCTAATTTGGGCTTTCTCTTGCATCCTTCTTGCATTCTCTTGCATAACATGACTTGTCTTTGCATTTTGTGCATTCTTGTGATCCATTTGACATCTTAAGACATTTAGGAAGCATCTTTGATCATTGCATTACATATTTACCATGTCATTTGTCTTGTATGCTTCATAACATTTCATGCTTGTTCATGCTCCTTAACTTGCATCATTTGCATCCATGATCTTGTATGAGCATCCCCATGTCTTGCCTCATGTTTGCAGCACCTCATAACATCATAATCATCATCAACATGCTTCTGGTTTTGCTTTGCACCATACCATTTCATCTCATCTTGCATTGCATTGCATTTCTTTCTAACATTTCAGGTGGTAAGTAAACTTGAGAAGTGAATTTGCCTTCACTTCTCATATCTTTTCTTTTCATCTCTCTTGCATCCATTGCTGCATTTCTATTTGTGTTTGAGATTGAGCTTGCTAATTCTTGTTCTTCCCACTTTCTTTCTTCAAGTGACTTGACTTCTTGAATGAAGCAAGTCACTTTGCTTCTCTTGATCTTGTTCATCTGCTTCCTGGTGGCTCCTTTGAAGATTTCTTCTTGCAAACCTCACAAACCTTAGGAACAACCAAGCATGACAATGAATTAGGGTTTTGATTAGTCTCCCCTCATAGTTTTACCTTTGTGTCTCTCTTTGAGTCCTCTCTTCTCACCTCATAATCAGGGACTAAACCCTAAAGGCTTTAAGACTCTGTGATTAAGCTTATGCCTGCATCCTTCTCTTAGGATGGAGTGTATAACTTTAATCCTAAGTCTTGAACCCTTAATGTGTTTAAATCTCTTAATCAATTCACTTAATAAATATCAAGACATCACACTTGTAACTTGGGCCTTGCATTAGGGTTCTAATTCTTCCTTAAGTGGTTAAGAAGGACTAACCCTAGTGTTAATGGACAAGTCCCCCTCAAGTTGTCTTACAAATCATAAAAATCATTTCTTCATCATACCATTAAATAAAATCCACTTAATCAAAGGCTTGTTTTGTCATGAGTTTAATCCCTAATCATGGATTAAGTTGAGGAGCTTTCCTCAGCTTAAACACTCTCATCTATTATCCTTCTTTTAGGATAGTGTAATGAGTCTGTTTAATCCATGATTATGGCTTAACCTCATTACTTAACACTAAACAAAAACACCAAAAACATCTAATTAATCACAAGTAGGTTAATGATCTTAATCCTACACCAAAGGTGATTAAGTGTGAGAATCTGACTTCACACTTAAGGTATCCTCATTACCCCTAATCAGAGGGAAGATGTGATAAGTTTACTAACCCATTGGTTTAGGCTTAAGCTCATTATCTTATGACAAACTTTCAAAAGCAATAAAAGACTGAAAACTCAAAAACAAACAATAATCGTCTCCTTCGGGATTCTTTTCTCATCACCTTCACTCACAAACGAGAACTCGCTTCTTCCGTCTAATGCAAGACAGTTAGCACCTGAGCCAGACAGGTCATACACTTGAGCATTGACAAGCAAGCAGTTCACAAGTCAATTCATCTTTCAGTCTCTTTGGGTCGAACTACGGTGTTCTGACTTCCTCATTGCACGAGAGGATACGTAGGCATAACTTAACAGTTATCGAACAAAAGTCTCTGTATATTCCCCCTCTTTCCAGCTTCATTCTTTAAGACTCATGGTCATGAGCATACTCTCTCCTTACACTGACACTACCCCTTTAAAACACAAATCTTTTAAGCGTGGATCCCGTCGAGTACGGCGGACAATCTGGGTGCTAATACCTTCCCAGGTTGTAACCAACCCCCTTTCTCAGTCTCTCTGGTTCGCAAACCGTCTTATCCATATCTTTTTCTAGGCTTATGCAGCATTGCCTTTCCTCCGGGATAAAAATGCCTAGCTGGCGACTCTATTCATCTCCAGTGAGTTCACGGCTGTGTGCTCTCACTGTTCCCTTCGCCGACCGTTCGCGTCTGTACCTTCATCTGATCCCGTGTCACTTGTTGGGAGCGACAGACGTCTGGGGAATAGATTTCATGGGACCATTCCCATCATCTTTCGGTAATAATTACATACTCGTAGCTGTTGATTATGTTTCGAAATGGATTGAAGCTATAGCTTCTCCTACAAACGATACACGAGTAGTAATAAAGCTTTTCAAAAATATAATCTTTCCCAGATTTGGTGTGCCTAGACTCGTCATAAGTGACGGTGGCTCGCACTTCATTTCAAAAATCTTTGACAAATTACTATCTAAGTATGGAGTAAGACACCGTGTGGCAACACCATATCACCCACAAACAAGTGGACAAGTGTTGCACCCCAAAATTTTCCCTCACAATACAAGACTTTGTGTACTAAGAAGGTTCACAAGGTTCACAAGATTCACAACAATTACAAGACCTTTCATGAGGTTCATAAAGTCTACAAGTCACTTCATGAAGGTTCACAAGGTTCACAAGTTTCCCAATGCTTTAAAGACCTTTCATGATGATTCACAAGGTTCACAAGCTTCCCAATGCTTTCAAGACCTTTCAGGATGTTCATGAAGTCTACAAGTCACTTCATGAAGGTTCACAAGGTTCACAAGATTCACAATGCTTTCAAGACCTTTTATGAGGTTCATGAAGTCTACAAGTCACTTTATGAGGTTCACAAGGTTCACAATACCTCCCAAGAGGTTCACAAGACATTTTATGATGGTTCACAAGGTCCACAAAGTTCACAATGGGTCAGAAGAGTTGACAATTCCCTCAGACAATGCACCTCCTAAGCAGTGTATCCAAAACTAGGGTTTTGACTTTAATCAGGCTAAATGGACTTCCAAGACTTCAAGTGAGCTTCATAACATCTTATATGTGTTTAAGAACCCCCATGACAAGTTTCAAGACTTTTCTCAGAAGTTTGCTCAGTCAGATGATCAGATAAGTCAAAATCAGTCAATGCAGTTAAAAAGTCAAACTGAGGTCAACTGTGGTCAAACCAAAGTCAAACTTCATGATTTTTTGCCAACATCAAGTATATGAGGTAAAATTCATCATTTGATCAAGGGTTGATCATGATTCATCAAGGAGATTTCAGATCATCAAGAATCAGGAGTTTCTAAATTAGGATTTCCTCAGTAAAAGTCAACTGAACTTTGACCAGCCATAACTTTCACATACTTCATCACCAAGTCTCCATCCAAAGCTCATTTTTAAGGGAATTTAATTCTCTACAACTTTGTGTCTCACAAGCCAAGCCCAAAAATGCTTCATTTGGAAGGTATGAGCTAAGACATTATAGATCCTTTTGAAAGTCAACAAAAAGTCAACAACTTCAAAAGGGCATAACTTGAGATTGGTAAATGATATGGACATGAAACCAGTGGGGTTGGTTAGAGGACTCTTCAAGCTTTCCAAAATGTCCAAGAACACCTTCATAGCACTAAAATTGAAGGATATGTGCCCTTGCAAAGTTGGGAAATTTTGAGTTGGTTTATGATGAAAAAGGAGGTCTAAAACCAATTTCTTCCAAATGGGCTTGACAAGTAATGACCCAATCCACACTAAGACATCTTGCACGAAATTGATTTGATATTTTCATTATTTTCATTATTTTATTTTTATTTATTATGATTTTTCATATTAAAAATCATTTTAAATTCAAATAAAATAAAAAATAGTGAAGATTTAAAATTATTTTGCTTCTAGAATGTCATAAATGATATTTTGATCTAATTGATACAAGAGTTATGAGAATCATCCAAAAATAGCAATGTGAGATC
Organism: Lathyrus aphaca; assembly: GCA_963966055.1. NCBI lineage: Eukaryota > Viridiplantae > Streptophyta > Magnoliopsida > Fabales > Fabaceae > Lathyrus > Lathyrus aphaca. Next base: position 37,189,173 of record OZ014524.1, read on the forward strand.
AAGAATATTCAAATTTTAAGGCCAATCTTTTTCAATCTTCAAATGATCCAAATATCCATCAAAATTGTGAAGTCTTTGACCTAATTCACTCACTCATATATAATGAACACATTACAATCACAAACACACGAATTCAGCAGCTTCAAGAGTAAGTTCCATATTTCAAAAATTCATACAAAACTCACATTCGGATTCATTGATACAAGGAGTTTGAAGGTAAAATAAGAACATAGCAATGTTCCTTGGACCTTGTTGAAGCAAAACCAATACTCATATGCATCCCAAGCACTCCATATTGCATAAACCGAATGGTTATTGTTCTTGAAAATTATTTTTTCGATTCTAACTTTTTATGCATTGCTAATGAATGTTGGTTGTGTTTTAGTGTTTGTGAGGTTCCAGGGATCGATTCTGGACAAGAAACTTGAAGTTTCGTGACCTAATGGGCAAACGGCCATTGTTAGGGTTTAGAGCTCAGTTTTAGGGCTTTGTGATTTGAGTGATTTAAAGACCTTTAAATAACATAATTGAACTGTATTGATCATGGGTAATTATTTGTTGCTATTATTGTGGTTTGATTTGGCCTGGTTCAATGCGTTTGAAGAACATAGGTCTTCCTGCAAATTTAAATCGCAGGAAAAGTTGTAGTAATATTCGCAGGTAATTCTGCAGGTCATGAGGAAGAAGACGAGGCTGGTTCGCGCGTTTTTGAAAATTCAAATATCACTTATATTATTTTATTGCATTGTTTCTATTTTCATTCACCAAAGCACGCTTGGCCCAGTGGTGAGAGGAACGCGCGTACAGCTTGATGACCTGAGTTCGAGTCCAGACTTCACCATCTTTTTTCCAGTTTTTTCATATAATTGACAATTATTATATATTATGTATTGTAGCTGGCATTCTAACAGATTGGCTCTCCCAGCCGGATGGTTATGCGTGCGTTTGTTAGCTTCAAAGGTCCTGGGTTCAATCCTCCCCCAGGCCTTTTGCTTCTTATTTTTTCTGATTTTAGAGATTCAAAGCACAAAAGCAATTCTTCTCCCTATAATGTCACGCGCGTACTGATGGCCCAGTGGTAGATGCTGTTGTTGGCAAGCATAGGGGACTGGGTTCAAACCCCAGCCCCATCAGGTTTTGATTTTCTTTTTCTTTTGCTTTATTTTCTTCAATTTAATTAATATTCCATATAAAATAAATTCAAATAATAAATTATATTGTTCTATTATTATAAAATATATATATATATATATATATATATATATATATATATATATATATATATATATATTATGTTTTCTAGTTTCTGAAAAATTATTTTCTAAATAAAAAAAATTAGTTTTTATTATTGTATATTTATTTAAATTATAAAAATATATATATGTACTATTTAATTAAAGGAATTGTTATTATAATATAAACCCTAAAAAATATTTTCTAAGTAAACCCTAATCTATTTTTCCCTAAATAATTATTAAAAAACCTAATTTTTATTTTTTTAATTTAGTAAATATAATTATTATACATATTCATATAATTAATTTTTTGTAAATATAATTATAGAATTTTTTGCAAATATAATATTTAATCTTAGTAAATATAATTATAATCAAATTTTTCATAATAGGTAATTGTTTCTATAATTTGTTCATAATTTAAATTTTATTCTTTATTTCATATATGTTTAAAAAAATAATTAAATTTTATAGTTATAATTTCTTATGTTTAGAATTAATAAGTTGAATATAATTTTATAATTAAATTGTTCATATTTCTTAATAGTTTCTAATTTTTATTATTATTACTAATCCATTTATTTTATTATTAAATTTATTATTATTTCACTAACCCTCTTTATTTTTTAATTTTTATTAGTACTAACCCTTATTATATTATATTATTGTCTATTTATTTATTTTTGATTATATCTTGCTTTTATATTTATTTGCTATTTATTTTAATTGCTTATTTTAATTATTGTTGTAATTGCTCCTTGGATGTAATTTTTGTAAATAATTAATTTATTTAATTTTTATGCTATGGTTAGTAATTTAGGGAGTGTGAATATGTATTCTACTTAAAATTGAATTTAGATCATTTAAAATTATAAGATAAATATAAATTAAACACTCACACACGTAAGTCGATTTTTAATCGCCATCTCACTTTCTAAGGCTATCCTTCCATGTTGCCTAATCATAAGGTCAAGTGGGGTGTATAAAGCAAGTCCCTTAAAAGAAAAAATCATCAAGTCCCTAATGGTTGCCTTTAAAGATCAAGTCCTTTTTCGAATAATGATGATAGTCCCTCCTAAATGCTTAATACACCCCACAGTTGCCTTCACAAAACAGATGTCCCTTCATTGGTCCCTCATACATCCAAGGTAATGACTACCTATTCCTTAATAATAGGGATAGTCTTACCACTTAAAGGATATTTAAGAACAGAAAAGACTTAACTTAGGGTAGGTTCCTCTTAGATACTTGCTCACTTTTCAAAAACATTTCAAACACTTTACACATTTTAAACAATTTTCAAAACAAAGGTTTTTTACGCATCCGTACATGGATCATTATGAAACTCTTAAGAAAATTTCTAAACACACACTACACTTCTAAAAAACATTTTAAAGTGAGCTAAGTAACTAAGAGCCCATGGATAACCATGGATGTAAAGGGTGCTAACACCTTCCCTTTACATAACCTACCCCCCGGACCCAAAAATCTTTTTAAAAGGTCTTTCCTGTTCTTTTATGCCTTTCCTTTGGATAAAATAAAAGTCGGTGGCGACTCTTGCTATCCGCAACATAACTAAAGTCAGTTCTCCCACCGTGTTACAGAACTGGCGACTCTGCTGGGGATTTAATATTAAAGAGGGGTACCCTTAGGAATTAGATCACTTTGAAATTGTTTGCCTTGTTTGCTTTATACTTATCTGTTGGGTGCTCTTATGTGTGAAAGATCCTAACCCGGATCTAGTGTACCTTAGGTAAATGGCAATAGACCAAGGAAACTGTACGGCGTATACCGATATGGTTGATCTGGTGGCCATAGTTAGTGTGACTTCTTGGTTGGTGCTTATGTTCCTTAAGTCAAGTTGAGGATAATATGAGGCTGCCATATGTTGTCAATGCACTAACTAACTTTTAGAACCCTAGTTATCCCATCTTGGCCTTTAGAAAGTAGTGAGATAACCGGCTTTGGTGAAGACTGAAGTTGGTTGATACTCGATACTACGCTCATTGAGATTCTAAACTTGGGGGGTTTTGGTTGGCAAGTAAGTTGCCTGCTGAACAACCACCCTTGTGAAGGATCAATGATATTGAGATCCCTTAGAACATGGTTACTTTATAGGACAGGATGAACCAACTAACTTCAGGGGAGGGTACTTACCTTTGAACCTCATGCAAGCCTTTAAACCTAGGGCTATTGTGTGACTTGTTTGTGTGTGCCACATGTTTGTGATTGAGCATAACATCATGACATCATCATGCATCATAAGCATAGCATTTTCCCTAACCATTTCAAGGACCAAGGGATTTATCTTTGTTCTTTGTTGCAGGTCATGGCTTCTGCTCGTAGAAACACTATCAGGATCAACTTTGTAGGCATACCTGCTAAGCTTAAAGAGTTGATTTCTCAAGTGTCTGATCACTCCCAGTTCATCAAGAGACATTGTCACCTATTGGATCTAGTCACTTCAGGGTTCAATGAAGATATGATGAGTGTCCTGTTTCAGTTCTTTGATCCTAAGCACCATTGTTTCACATTCCCCGACTATCAGCTGGTTCCAACCATGGAAGAGTTCTCTAAACTTCTAGGTATACCTGTTCTTGATCAGAAACCATTCACAGGCTTGGAGAAGGAGCCTAAACCTGAGGTTATGGCTGCAGCTCTACATCTGAAGAAGGCTGACATTGTTCTAGAAATGAGAAGTGGAGTCAAGGGTGTTCTAGCTAAGGTGTTGATAGAGAAAGCTCAAGTGTTCTTGAAAGCTATGAGCTATGATGCTTTTGAGGAGATCTTAGCCTTGCTGATATATGGCTTAGTATTGTTCCCCAATCCAGATCAGTTCATAGATGCTCATGCCATCAACATATTCCTGAGTCACAATCCAGTGCCTACATTGCTTGGAGACATACTACACTCTCTTCATACCCGTACTACAAGGGCAAGAGGAACTTTGATGTGTTGCATACCTTTGCTATCTAGGTGGTTTATTTCTCACCTTCCTCGCTCAGTAATGAAGAATGAGCAAGGGTTCAGATGGTCCAAAAGGATTATGTCACTCTCGCATTCAGATATCCATTGGTGCTCCAGATCCATGGAAAATGTCTATCATTGACCGTTGTGGGGAGTTTCCTAATGTGCCACTTCTAGGCATAAGATGAGGCATTACTTACAACCCTTCCTTAGCTCTACGACAGTTTGGTTACGCTCGGAGTGATGGTCCACATGACATGTTGATTCAGGGTATTGTGTTTGACTACGACAACGATCTGCAAGGTTACCGTCAAAGGTTCATACGAGCATGGGGGAAAGTGAACAAGGTTGACAGCAAGACTCTGGAGCCTAAGTACACTATTCCTAAGGAAGCTTACCTCAGATGGGTGCGATCTCGTGCTCAGACTCTCATGATGCCATATCCTGCTATCCTGCCAGTCACCATGGAACCTGTTGCTGAAGGAGATACTTCTTACACCATCCTTCACCCAGACATGCCTACTGACATGGAAGATTTACAGAGATCCTAGATCCAGTTGAAGGAGCAAAGGGATACTTTTGAGACTCATTACAAATCAAGTCAAGAAAGAATCCTGGAGTTAACAAAACAACTTCACGAGGAGCGGAATCTCAACTCATACCTCAACACAAAGAGGAAACGTCCATGGGAGACTTAAAACCCCATTTTTTATATTCATCTCATTTTTATTGTAAGCCCAAGGGGCAAACAAGTTTATTGATTGCTAATAAAAGTTTACTTTTTGGTTGTTTAAACAAATTTAAATCCTGCAGTCCTTGAAAACATTGCATATGCATTTACATACCATGTCATTGCATCACAGGTTTCTTATGAACATGTATCTTATCTTCTCGCTGTTTATTTCAGCAGAAATGGCTCTTGAACAAACTGTCAAGGATCTCCAGGCTCAGAATGCTCAGTTCCAAGAAGTGATCCTGAATTTGTCCAAGGGGCAAGAAGAGTTGAAAGCACTCCTCTCTGAAAATCCTGAAGATAACAAGGATAATCAGTTGAAACAACTACAAGCTGAGATGGCAGAGATGAGGATCCAGATGAATGTCCAAATGGCTCTTATCCAAAGTTTGGCCCAGGGGAAAGAAGAGCTGAGAAGCTTTGTCAATAAGCTTCGATATAACGGAGTTGGGAATCTAATCATCAGTCAACCTCCGTTAAAACAAGCTGATTTGATTGAAAGGAAGATGAGGATAAAAGAAGGTAAGAAACAGGTTGCCATTGATTGTTCTTCAGTTGAAGAAGAAAGACCTGATAAGGTTAATCCACCTCAACACAAGAAATATAGAAGGCAGTTTATCAAGTTCAGCACTCCAATGTCACAAGTTTTGCAATGCTTGTTGGAGATGAAACTAATTTCTTTGAAAAGTCCTCCTCAAAATCCTAATATTGCCTCTCCTCACTATAATTCCAAGGCAAGGTGTGAGTATCACTCCAACAGTCCTGGACATGATACTAATAACTGTTGGGCATTGAAGAAAAAGATTCAAGACCTGATTGACGAAGGAATCCTAGAGGTTACTCCAGAAGGTCAAGTTGAATTCTACTATCGTCCATCAAACACCGAAGTTGCAAGACAAATTGCCCAGGGTAGCAAGAAAGGAAGCCTACCTATTCCTGTTGAGATATGGGGCACCTTGGGACACCCAAGTGGTAAATTTGATTTCATGGTGAAGTATATTGCTCCTCAAAGTTCACAGATTGCAATTGAAGACATTAAGCCAACTGGATGGGACAACATATGAATTTTCATTTGTAATTTCTTTTATTTGTTTAAACACCTACTATTATGTTAAAACTTTTGTTTTCATTAATGCATTGCATATGTTTGTCTTGAATTAATCCATTCGTTTCACTATGTTTTGAAGTATGTTTCATATTTCTATTTTGTGATATTTAACTCCTGATAAAGCTATAAGCCTGTAGAGGGAGGATGACGAAAACAATACCATAATATTAGGCAGTATGCTTTTGAACAGACTATGCTGACGATGTACAGGCATTGTTTCAATTCCTAAACAATGGAGATATAAGGAAGTTAATCCCTAGTCAACCCTTTTGAGCCTATGAAGTAGGAGTTTTCATTCTCGCACAAATTAAAACCCTTATTCATAACCTGGGGCAGGGTAGTTACTCGGTTAACTCAACTATGCCAATTGTTTGTGTTGTACACAACTAATGATGTTTCCCTATAATCACTAAAGTCTGCAAGTCAATATCTAGCAAAAGAAAATCTCACTAAGTCAAAACCTATGAAGGAGACTTCGTAAAAAATCAAGACATCCCGCTGACTGTAACCTTGAAATAAACAGTTCAGGCAAAAAGAAGGGATAACAAAGTCAAAAAAAAAAGGGAGGTCACTATGAATCCTCAACAAAGAAAGATGACTGAGTATTCAAATAAATATTTGATTCCTGAACCATCACAAATGTTAGTGCTACAATTCCAAACTCATTTGAGCCTCAATGCATAAGTTAACTGAGCATAGGACTGAAGAACATCATGGAGATTGGGTTGGGTACAAATAAAATTTGAGCCTTTATCCTTTGTTTCTTAAACCATGAACCAGGCCACGTTACAACCATTTAAAAGTCCTAACTGAAGCATGGTTAGTTCGAAAGTGTACTGTTACAAAAAGGTATCCTGACTCCTTTAGGGCTTGTTATAAAACTTGAGTTAACATCACAGTTTTCTAAAAAAAAAAAAAAATTAAAATAATTCCTTTTCAAAAAAAAAAAACTTCAAGACAGACATAAGCATTGCATTTTTGAATATATTTGTTTGCATATACCTGAGTGTTTGACAAATGGAGAAACTTACAGGATGAATGTTCAATGAACCAAAGTCCTTCCGATAAACAAAGTTGCTTCCTGGATCAAAGTCCATATATACAAAGGGGCATAGTCATTATCTCCCAATCAAGGGGGCAGGCCATGATACTTCCTAACTCATTTGGGGCAATCAGGACAAGATTCAACTATGTTTAAGCAGCCAGAGGCAGATATCCTCATCTATCTAAAGTGCCAAGGGTAACATTACAAAGTTCATAATGCCAGGGGCATAGTCACTATTTCCCAGTCAAAAGGCATACCAACTTACTGTTCAATTCATTTGGGGGCAATCAGGTCCAGATTCAACAGTGCTTAATAGCCAGGGACAACTTTCCTCATGTATTTGAATTGCCAAGGGTAACATTACAGAATTCATAATGCCAGGGGCATGGTCATTGTTTCCTAATCAAGGGGGCATACCAAGTTACTGTTCAAATCATTCGGGGCAATCAGTTCCAGATCCAACAGTGCTTAATAGCCAGGGGCATTTTTCCTCATACAGTTGAATTACCAAAGGTGACATTACAGAGTTCACAATGCCAGGGGCATATGCTTATGGGGCATTCTGCTTGTTTCTCTTGAGGTAGCTCATTACAGATACTTCCATTCTGGTACAATTCATCCTCAACCAAGGGGCAATACTTTCTCTTCAAATCTAATACCTGGAGCGTATATGGTCCATCACAGTTTGAAGACACATTCCTCTCATTGTATTACCTTGATATTGGATTCTCAGCTGAAACCATGATGGAAATTAATTGTCTATGCCAGTAGTATCAGATGGTGTCAGTATCATGTCTTCAGATCCAGCTATGAAGATTTCTGGGAAGGTATTCAGGAAAGTTATGGATTTCAGGAGCTCTAAATCCAATTGGTTATACACTCTTGAAGTTGAAACGATTCTGTTTTCAAGATCAGCTTTACTTTTCCCTCTAAATCCAGATTTACTTTTACCCTATTTACCTAAGCAAGAACATCCATTGGTTGTGTTTGAATGCATGTATGCTTAATATGATTGATGTTTACCAGAAATGCATGAAAATGCAGTAATAGTATTTACTAAGGACGAACGAGGGAAGGATTTCAACGAAGCTTCACCGGTTCATCTTTACAAGACAGTTACAAGCCTTCAGTAGGACAAATCCATCTTCATAAAGTCACCTCTCCCCTGGAATTTATATCCATCTCTTTTATCCTCATACGGATATTCGGGAATTTACTTTCCAATAAGAGTACGACGAACGAAGACGGGAGGTTATGTATACCCTACTATCAAACGAAGACGGAATGTTATATATACCTTACTATCCCCAGCAGACGGGAGGTTATATATATTTTACTATCCCCAGCAGACAGGAGGTCATGTATACCTTATTATAAAAACAAGACGGGAACGAGTTCCTCATACTCTTCAGCAACAAATCGGGATTTATTTTCCCTGGCCAGCAGTTATTATACGAAGATATTCAGACGCTTCTGGCAGCATCATATCATACATACATCATTTACATCATTTACATCATACCATAGCATACATATCCATAGATACATAATACATTATTTAGGTGCATCATACTATACATGCATACATAATGCATAAACTAATACTACCATACAGAATGTTACCTTGATTTCAGGTTAATTCTCCAACAGATAAATTTCATCAACAACTTGTGACTATCAGGACTGCTTTATCCTCCTGACAGCTTCTTATCACCTCAGGACTGCTTTATCCTCCTGACAGCTTCTTGTACCTCAGGACTGCTTCATCCTCCTGATAGCTATCATCATTACCTCAGGATTGCTTTATCCTCCTGAAAGCATATCATTCATCAGGACTGCTTTATCCTCCTGATAGCTATCATCATTACCTCAGGACTGCTTTATCCTCCTGAAAGCTTCTTATACCTCAGGACTGCTTTATCCTCCTGAAAGCTTCTTATACCTCAGGACTGCTTTATCCTCCTGAAAGCTTCTTATACCTCAGGACTGCTTTATCCTCCTGAAAGCTTCTTATACCTCAGGACTGCTTTATCCTCCTGAAAGCTTCTTATACATCAGGACTGCTTTATCCTCCTGAAAGCTTCTTATACATCAGGACTGCTTTATCCTCCTGAAAGCTTCTTATACATCAGGACTGCTTTATCCTCCTGAAAGCATATCACTACCTCAGGATTGCTTTATCCTCCTGAAAACATCACTACATCAGGACTGCTTTATCCTCCTGAAAGCTTATTATCTCATCAGGACTGCTTTATCCTCCTGAAAGCATACCATCACTTCAGGATTGTTTCATCCTCCTGATAACTCATCAATACCTCAGGATTGCTTTATCCTCCTGAAATCATATTATTACCTCAGGACTGCTTTATCCTCCTGACAGCTTCTTATACATCAGGATTGCTTTATCCTCCTGAAAGTTATCGTTATTACATCAGGATTGCTTTATCCTCCTGAAAGCATTATTATCAACCTCTCAGGATTGCTTTATCCTCCTGAAAGCATGTTACTACCTCAGGATTGCTTTATCCTCCTGAAATCATATTATTACCTCAGGACTGCTTTATCCTCCTGACAGCTTCTTATACATCAGGATTGCTTTATCCTCCTGAAAGTTATCGTCATTACATCAGGATTGCTTTATCCTCCTGAAAGCATTATTATCAACCTCTCAGGATTGCTTTATCCTCCTGAAAGCATGTTACTACCTCAGGATTGCTTTATCCTCCTGAAATCATATTATTACCTCAGGACTGCTTTATCCTCCTGACAGCTTCTTATACATCAGGATTGCTTTATCCTCCTGAAAGTTATCGTCATTACATCAGGATTGCTTTATCCTCCTGAAAGCATTATTATCAACCTCTCAGGATTGCTTTATCCTCCTGAAAGCATGTTACTACCTCAGGACTGCTTCATCCTCCTGAAAGTTTATTATCTCATCAGGAATGCTTTATCCTCCTGCAAACACATCAATACCTCAGGACTGCTCCATCCTCCTGACAGCTATCATCATTACTTCAGGACTGCTTCATCCTCCTGATAGTTATCATCAATACCTCAGGACTGCTCCATCCTCCTGACAGCTATCATCATTACTTCAGGACTGCTTCATCCTCCTGATAGTTATCATCATTACCTCAGGGTTGCTTCATCCACCTGAAGGCATATTATCAATCTCTCAAGACTGCTTCATCCTCTTGAAAGCATATTACTACATCAGGACTGCTTTATCCTCCTGAAAGCTATCATTATATCTTCATATTTTGGACTGCTTTATCCTCCAATAAATACATTTGAAGAACTTTTCTCCAAGTGGCATCTTTAAGCCCACTCAAGCATAATCAACTAGCCATCTGTATCACTCTATGCACTGGTGAGTGCAAATTTTTGGGCTTTTATGTTCTATCCCCTTCAACCTTCCAGGTCACGACTGGAAAATATACCAATCTAACCCCTCAGGTTTCAGAAAATTGAACAGGGGCAGCTGTTGCACCCCAAAATTTGCCCTCACAATACAAGACTTTGTGTACTAAGAAGGTTCACAAGGTTCACAAGATTCACAACAATTACAAGACCTTTCATGAGGTTCATAAAGTCTACAAGTCACTTCATGAAGGTTCACAAGGTTCACAAGTTTCCCAATGCTTTCAAGACCTTTCATGATGATTCACAAGGTTCACAAGCTTCCCAATGCTTTCAAGACCTTTCAGGATGTTCATGAAGTCTACAAGTCACTTCATGAAGGTTCACAAGGTTCACAAGATTCACAATGCTTTCAAGACCTTTTATGAGGTTCATGAAGTCTACAAGTCACTTTATGAGGTTCACAAGGTTTACAATACCTCCCAAGAGGTTCACAAGACATTTTATGATGGTTCACAAGGTCCACAAAGTTCACAATGGGTCAGAAGAGTTGACAATTCCCTCAGACAATGCACCTCCTAAGCAGTGTATCCAAAACTAGGGTTTTGACTTTAATCAGGCTAAATGGACTTCCAAGACTTCAAGTGAGCTTCATAACATCTTATATGTGTTTAAGAACCCCCATGACAAGTTTCAAGACTTTTCTCAGAAGTTTGCTCAGTCAGATGATCAGATAAGTCAAAATCAGTCAATGCAGTTAAAAAGTCAAACTGAGGTCAACTGTGGTCAAACCAAAGTCAAACTTCATGATTTTTTGCCAACATCAATTATATGAGGTAAAATTCATCATTTGATCAAGGGTTGATCATGATTCATCAAGGAGATTTCAGATCATCAAGAATCAGGAGTTTCTAAATTAGGATTTCCTCAGTAAAAGTCAACTGAACTTTGACCAGCCATAACTTTCACATACTTCATCACCAAGTCTCCATCCAAAGCTCATTTTTAAGGGAATTTAATTCTCTACAACTTTGTGTCTCACAAGCCAAGCCCAAAAATGCTTCATTTGGAAGGTATGAGCTAAGACATTATAGATCCTTTTGAAAGTCAACAAAAAGTCAACAACTTCAAAAGGGCATAACTTGAGATTGGTAAATGATATGGACATGAAACCAGTGGGGTTGGTTAGAGGACTCTTCAAGCTTTCCAAAATGTCCAAGAACACCTTCATAGCACTAAAATTGAAGGATATGTGCCCTTGCAAAGTTGGGAAATTTTGAGTTGGTTTATGATGAAAAAGGAGGTCTAAAACCAATTTCTTCCAAATGGGCTTGACAAGTAATGACCCAATCCACACTAAGACATCTTGCACGAAATTGATTTGATATTTTCATTATTTTCATTATTTTATTTTTATTTATTATGATTTTTCATATTAAAAATCATTTTAAATTCAAATAAAATAAAAAATAGTGAAGATTTAAAATTATTTTGCTTCTAGAATGTCATAAATGATATTTTGATCTAATTGATACAAGAGTTATGAGAATCATCCAAAAATAGCAATGTGATATCAAGAATATTCAAATTTTAAGGCCAATCTTTTTCAATCTTCAAATGATCCAAATATCCATCAAAATTGTGAAGTCTTTGACCTAATTCACTCACTCATATATAATGAACACATTACAATCACAAACACACGAATTCAGCAGCTTCAAGAGTAAGTTCCATATTTCAAAAATTCATACAAAACTCACATTCGGATTCATTGATACAAGGAGTTTGAAGGTAAAATAAGAACATAGCAATGTTCCTTGGACCTTGTTGAAGCAAAACCAATACTCATATGCATCCCAAGCACTCCATATTGCATAAACCGAATGGTTATTGTTCTTGAAAATTATTTTTTCGATTCTAACTTTTTATGCATTGCTAATGAATTTTGGTTGTGTTTTAGTGTTTGTGAGGTTCCAGGGATCGATTCTGGACAAGAAACTTGAAGTTTCGTGACCTAATGGGCAAACGGCCATTGTTAGGGTTTAGAGCTCAGTTTTAGGGCTTTGTGATTTGAGTGATTTAAAGACCTTTAAATAACATAATTGAACTGTATTGATCATGGGTAATTATTTGTTGCTATTATTGTGGTTTGATTTGGCCTGGTTCAATGCGTTTGAAGAACATAGGTCTTCCTGCAAATTTAAATCGCAGGAAAAGTTGTAGTAATATTCGCAGGTAATTCTGCAGGTCATGAGGAAGAAGACGAGGCTGGTTCGCGCGTTTTTGAAAATTCAAATATCACTTATATTATTTTATTGCATTGTTTCTATTTTCATTCACCAAAGCACGCTTGGCCCAGTGGTGAGAGGAACGCGCGTACAGCTTGATGACCTGAGTTCGAGTCCAGGCTTCACCATCTTTTTTCCAGTTTTTTCATATAATTGACAATTATTATATATTATGTATTGTAGCTGGCATTCTAACAGATTGGCTCTCCCAGCCGGATGGTTATGCGTGCGTTTGTTAGCTTCAAAGGTCCTGGGTTCAATCCTCCCCCAGGCCTTTTGCTTCTTATTTTTTCTGATTTTAGAGATTCAAAGCACAAAAGCAATTCTTCTCCCTATAATGTCACGCGCGTACTGATGGCCCAGTGGTAGATGCTGTTGTTGGCAAGCATAGGGGACTGGGTTCAAACCCCAGCCCCATCAGGTTTTGATTTTCTTTTTCTTTTGCTTTATTTTCTTCAATTTAATTAATATTCCATATAAAATAAATTCAAATAATAAATTATATTGTTCTAATATTATAAAATATATATATATATATATATATATATATATATATATATATATATTATGTTTTCTAGTTTCTGAAAAATTATTTTCTAAATAAAAAAAAATTAGTTTTTATTATTGTATATTTATTTAAATTATAAAAATATATATATGTACTATTTAATTAAAGGAATTGTTATTATAATATAAACCCTAAAAAATATTTTCTAAGTAAACCCTAATCTATTTTTCCCTAAATAATTATTAAAAAACCTAATTTTTATTTTTTTAATTTAGTAAATATAATTATTATACATATTCATATAATTAATTTTTTGTAAATATAATTATAGAATTTTTTGCAAATATAATATTTAATCTTAGTAAATATAATTATAATCAAATTTTTCATAATAGGTAATTGTTTCTATAATTTGTTCATAATTTAAATTTTATTCTTTATTTCATATATGTTTAAAAAAATAATTAAATTTTATAGTTATAATTTCTTATGTTTAGAATTAATAAGTTGAATATAATTTTATAATTAAATTGTTCATATTTCTTAATAGTTTCTAATTTTTATTATTATTACTAATCCATTTATTTTATTATTAAATTTATTATTATTTCACTAACCCTCTTTATTTTTTAATTTTTATTAGTACTAACCCTTATTATATTATATTATTGTCTATTTATTTATTTTTGATTATATCTTGCTTTTATATTTATTTGCTATTTATTTTAATTGCTTATTTTAATTATTGTTGTAATTGCTCCTTGGATGTAATTTTTGTAAATAATTAATTTATTTAATTTTTATGCTATGGTTAGTAATTTAGGGAGTGTGAATATGTATTCTACTTAAAATTGAATTTAGATCATTTAAAATTATAAGATAAATATAAATTAAACACTCACACACGTAAGTCGATTTTTAATCGCCATCTCACTTTCTAAGGCTATCCTTCCATGTTGCCTAATCATAAGGTCAAGTGGGGTGTATAAAGCAAGTCCCTTAAAAGAAAAAATCATCAAGTCCCTAATGGTTGCCTTTAAAGATCAAGTCCTTTTTCGAATAATGATGATAGTCCCTCCTAAATGCTTAATACACCCCACAGTTGCCTTCACAAAACAGATGTCCCTTCATTGGTCCCTCATACATCCAAGGTAATGACTACCTATTCCTTAATAATAGGGATAGTCTTACCACTTAAAGGATATTTAAGAACAGAAAAGACTTAACTTAGGGTAGGTTCCTCTTAGATACTTGCTCACTTTTCAAAAACATTTCAAACACTTTACACATTTTAAACAATTTTCAAAACAAAGGTTTTTTACGCATCCGTACATGGATCATTATGAAACTCTTAAGAAAATTTCTAAACACACACTACACTTCTAAAAAACATTTTAAAGTGAGCTAAGTAACTAAGAGCCCATGGATAACCATGGATGTAAAGGGTGCTAACACCTTTCCTTTACATAACCTACCCCCCGGACCCAAAAATCTTTTTAAAAGGTCTTTCTTGTTCTTTTATGCCTTTCCTTTGGATAAAATAAAAGTCGGTGGCGACTCTTGCTATCCGCAACATAACTAAAGTCAGTTCTCCCACCGTGTTACAACAAGTCGAAGTCTCAAACAGAGAAATTAAACAAATCTTAGAAAAGACTGTCGCCATATCTCGGAAAGATTGGTCATCTAAACTTAATGAAGCTTTATGGGCTTATAGGACCGCTTACAAGACACCCATAGGTACTACACCTTTCAAATTAGTTTATGGAAAATCTTGTCATCTCCCGGTAGAACTAGAACACAAAGCTTATTGGGCGATTAGAACTCTCAATATAAACTATAATGCTGCAGGAGAAAAGCGAATCCTAGACATTAACGAATTAGAAGAATTAAGGCTAGATGCTTATGAGAATGCTAAGATATATAAAGAAAGAACTAAGTGATGGCACGATAAACGTCTATCTAGGAAAGAATTTAATGTGGGAGACGTTGTACTCCTTTTTAACTCAAGACTTAGGCTCTTTCCAGGAAAATTAAAATCTAGATGGTCAGGACCCTTTGAAATAACTAAAGTATTCCCTAGTGGAGCAATAGAAATTAAGGGTA
The DNA here is from genome assembly GCA_963966055.1 of Lathyrus aphaca. NCBI lineage: Eukaryota > Viridiplantae > Streptophyta > Magnoliopsida > Fabales > Fabaceae > Lathyrus > Lathyrus aphaca. The sequence continues at coordinate 37,204,523 of OZ014524.1, forward strand.
GGAATAGTGAACCATTCATAGTAAACGGACAACGTTTAAAACATTATCATAAAGTTGAAAATAGAGATTATGCAAATAATCTAAGGCTTTTAGAGTTGTCCACTAATTCCCCTGATTAATCTAAACCTAAGCATTACGTCAGGCTTTTGACGATAAAAACAGCGCTTAGTGGGAGGCAACCCATTTACTCATTTAATTATTTAAATTATTCTCTTTATCATTCTATTATTTTTGTTATTTATCGTTTTACTATTTATTTGTTTTGTCATTTTATAGTTTTATTTCATATTACTATTATTGCCTTTAAATTATGCATTTCATTTCCTTATTTTAATCTTAAATCACTTTTTACAGATTTTCTAAAAGTCTTTTCCACTTTCCTTCTCCCCCTGATTTGTTTCCTCCATATTTGCACTAACCACGGCTAACCAACCCATAAACCATATGGAAACCAAATTTAGAGGTAGGAACCAAAGAATGAAGTTTGAAGAGTTATCACAGAGGCAAATGGATTTGACTCTGTACCCGGATGATCAGACTATGGAAACCCTAGGTATACATGATAGCATCCTATACTTGTTTAACAGACTTGGATGGGAGAATGCACGGATTCAACATAAGTTTGTGACTTACCGCGAGCTCACCCTTGAGTTCCTTAGCTCCTTAGTTTACCTACCTGAGCGCGGTTTTGGATTTAGGAAAGGATTTATCAGTTTCCGCCTATTTGGAATAGAATATGACTTTAACCATAAAGAACTAGCTGACTTATTAGGATTCCCTAGTGGACCATTTGCTTTTACTACCACACAGGTAGAATTGATGGATATTGAGCTAGATTTCTTTTGGGGAACTTTAACCGGAAACTACCACCCTGAACCAAATAGCATGAATAATTATGAGATCCATAACCCTGCTCTCCGTTACTTCCATAAAATCCTAGCCCACACCTTCTTTGGAAAAGAAGAAAACATTACCGGAGTCTCTAAAGATGAGATATTCATTATGTCATGTTTCACTAATGGACAACCTGTTAATGGTGTACCTTTCATGATGAAAACCTTCACCCGTATCCAAGAAGAACCTGAATTACCTATACTAGTAGGAGGTCTTGTAACCATGATTGCTGATGCCTTAGGACTTAGGTACCAATTGCACAGGTGCAACCGTTTAGGTAATATCCGTCCTATGAATCTTAACTTCTGCTTTAATAGACATATCATAAGGAATTTAGGACATCCACCTTTTGAGTACCTAATCCGGAATGAGGTAGTAACCCTGTTCACATTGCCAAACCATGCTAGAGTAAGTGTTCACAATAAGGATAACTGGCTTTATGAGTTAACCCCACCTGATTATCCATCCACTCCTGAAACACCTCAGTCTTACAAGATAAAAGATGATATAATGACCGATGTCGAAACTGACCCTGAGACACCTCCTGGTTACCATGACATTGACCACACTGACGAAGTTATTGAAACCCCTGAAGTGAATCAAGGAGATTATGCTAACAACTTACAGAATATCATGAACACTCTTGAAGCTTACCAAACTGACATAAATTCATTTAAAGAAGACATTAAGAGCATGCGATTGGACATTATAGGTTTGACTGACATAACCTGCGAACAATTCTATCACTTGAACTCCGCAATTGAAGATTTGAAGAAACGCTTTTGAAAATTCTATAAGTGATTTAGTTTATTTTTCTCATTGTTTTCGTTTCTTGTTAGATTTATTTTTCGCAAACAATTCCGTACCGTATTTTCATTAATGTAATTTCATTTTCAATTACCTTATGCAATGCACTTCTAATTCCAAAATTTCTCCATTTTAATCAATTTATATATTTTTAATTCTATGTACTGTTATGCTTGCATTTACTCCTATTATATAAAAATCTCTCATGCCATGCAAGTTAGTAAAGTACTATGTTGAAATAAATTATTATATGGTGTTTAAATGTAATATTGAGTGAGAAATGAAGAAAATAAATTATTATAAAGTTTGTGAAATATATGAGATAGTGTTTTCTGGAAATTATTCAACGAAGCAAGCCCTCACGGTCGTCACCCCCCCCTAACGATCGTGACGTGCTCATTTAGCGTGTCACGACCGTCACCTCCCTGTCACGACCGTGACAACCCTAATTATAGGATTCGTGAGAAACAGAACTGTTTCTTTTCGTGACCTCTTCTTCTTCTTCCTCCATAACTTTCAAAAACCACCCATTTTCTCCATAACTTCCGTAACCTCCCATTACCAACTTTAAACTCATTAACCCCCCATTATCACCACACCTATCACATTCTCACCTTCCAATATTTATTCCGAATCATTATTTCTCTCATTTTATCACTTTTCACAAATATCAAAAATCTCCATCTTTCACTCTACCTCTTGCATGCAATGGATACCATTCAATTTAGAGAAGGTGATGCTGGAGAAACCCAGAGAGAAAGATTTATCCGATTCCAGAACCGCGGTTTGCAACCTACGCGTTATATCGACACTGAATGCTTGAGAGAGCTCGGAATGCTCAACAGTGTCAAGAACCTGCTTAAGAAGGTTAATCTATGGGTTCTATGCAGTCAGCCTCAACCAACATTCGAGTTGCTGACACTGGAGTTCTTAAGCTCGTTCTGTTACATCACCGGTTCCGGTTCTCAGAGTCAGCTTACCGGCGTTGCTAAATTCAGATTGTTTGGCCGGGAGTTTGAACTTTCGCAAACAAGGATAGCCGAGTTGCTAGGCTTCGCTCACGGAAATGAAGCTCACCTCCGCGTGCCGGATAATTTTAGTGAAACCGCTTTCACTTTATGGCACGACATAACCAATACCCGTGCCTCAGCCTTCCAAAGCCTCAACGCTACACACATCCACAACCCGGCAATCCGTTATTTCCACCGAGTCATTTGCAACACCATATTCGCTCGAGAAAGTAACCATAAGCTCAACTCCAAGGAGCTTCTGTTCTTGCATTGCGCTCTAAATGACGAGCCGATCAACGCTGCCCCGTTCATGTTTTCTCACATCCAGGCTATTGCGCACAGAGGCTCCACCCCATTTTTCATTGGCGGCATTGTCACCACCCTCGCCTTTCAGTTAGGGCTCAGTGGCTTGCTCGACAATTTGCAAGGCATAGCCGCAGAATTCCTCACCAAGAGCTATTGCAGGTCCGCTCACCTGATTGCGCAGCGAGAGGATGGCAGGTATAGCCCTGTTGTCCATGGCACCATATTTCACCATATCATTCTGCCGTCCCGTGATCGCATCGACCCATCCAGCCGAGCCAACTGGCTCTTTATTCCACCAGATGCTGCCGAACACGCCCCTATTCATGATGATCAGGCAGATCCTCCAGCGGATGAGATGCAGGACGCTATGGATGCAGCTGAGCCTGTCCAGGATATACCAGAGTCATCTACCCGACAGCCTCCTGCACCGGAAATCACACTTGAGGAAGTCCTCCGTGCGATTCATCAGCAGAACCAGATGAACGCCGCACTGGAGCGAAGGCAGAAGGAGCAGTATGATGCTTTACTCAGCACTATTGCAAGCAACCAGACATCTACTAATGAGAAGCTCGACGAAATTTTCAGCGAGCTAGAAGCCTTACGCATTGACATCACTGCTGCCACCGGCACCGGTTCTGATCCTGAAGCGACTCCTTTCAGACGCTCCCGCACCAGAAGCCGACCCCGCGGTCCTCAGCAGCCATAGTTTTAGTTTTGCTTATGTTTGTTTTCTTTGTTTTTCGTTTGTACTGTACTTTTACCGCATTTATATCACAACATTGAGGACAATGTCTGATATAGTGTGGGAGAGGTACCTTTCATTTCCGCATTTTTTTCCCTTTTCGCACTTTTCCATTTCGTTGTATTTTCAATTCCGTTGTATTTCTTTTCGTAAGTTAATGAAACGAGCAATTTTTGTGCTATTTTCTTTAGTTTCGAACTTTCCCCGTTTATTTAGCCATACCAGAAAAAAATCTTTAATTATTCGCATTACCCGACTTACCTACGGAATCACAATTAGGAAGCTGAGAACGATTAAACAAGACCAATACAATCTTGACACCTTTGACTTCCTACTTAAGCATTCCGTTCCGATTATCATTACGAGTACACTTTAAGTTTCAGTTCAAAAGTAACCCCTAGTAGTTTATACTAGCAGTCAGCACCGTCTGAACACAAACCACGTGGGGAGCCGATGAATATAAGCGTTTGATGCCTAATCAATAATGATCCTTCATATCTCGATGCAAAATGAAAAGAAATTGCACCAAAGTACACGGTCGCATATAAGAAACGAGAAATATGAGAAGGAGTCCATTGCGGGTTGGTTCAGAGGTACTGGTTCTGAACTTGGTAGGGCGTGCTACGGCTCGATCCCCCACAACCTCCAAATCGGATAATATATGTAGGGTTACCGCACTCGTGTACCAGACCCCGTGCTTAAAAAGGATCAAAGTCGCTAACCGGCTACTCCACTACGTGCGTGCTAAGGCAAAGGGCTTAATGTGATTGCGCTAGAATGAAACCGGGCGAAATAAGATCGAAAAACTCTAGGTGAAATCGTAAAGTAATTACCGATTGTTTCGTTTAACGGGAAGTCGACGACATAGCTTGTTGCTTGTGTCATTAGTGTATCGGTAGTGTTCTATCAAAGTACCGGTTTATCCGACAAAACGATCCCTCGTACGGTTTGTTATGAGCATGCGTCAATAAAAACTTGTCCGCCGATTTTCAACCGACTATTTGCTTGAGGACAAGCAAAGGTTTAAGTTTGGGGAAGTTTGATAACGAGAAAACGTATCGATTATATTGCTAAGTTTCATTAACGTTTTATCGCATAATCATCGTTTTAACACTCGATTTCTCGATTTTTTCTTACCGTTTTGCAGGTACATCATATATGGAGCTAAATCATGAATTAAGAGCGAAAGGAACAAAAGCAACCATAAAAAGATGAAGAAATGAAGAAGCCTGCAGAACTGCATAATTTGTTGCAATCACGGTCGTCACCAAGGTGTCACGACCGTGACACCCCAAAAGAAGCTATCACGACCGTGAGCACATTGTCACGACCGTGACAAGGTAAAAAGTAGGTTATTGACTGAGACCACGTCAAAACCTTACGTGAAGAATTTCCTGCCTATTTTTTAGCCACGTTCCTGTATTTCCTCCACCACTTCAGCAAGGCCCAATGCAACAAAGTCCAATTTTCAAGCCCATTAATTGTTCTATAAATAGTTCAAGTTTTATGAAGAAACTACAGAGCATTTTTTATTCATTTTTCTGCGGAAGCTCTGCCGATTTATTTTACGACCCTGTTTTTATTTCTGCATTATTTTCAGTTTTTCATTCTTATTGTATCCAAACCCAACATATAACAATTTCCAACATCAGGAAATTGTTATACATTTACTTGTTTCTAAACCTTCAGAATTTGATTTATTTTCGATTTCCGCCAACTCCAAGCTTTCCGGTCTGTGGAAGAAGGAGTCTGCTATAATATTTGTTAACCAGGTTTTTATTATATTGCAAATTTAATATTTATAATGTTTATTTATTTTTCTGCCATGAGTATTCTATTATTTGTTTTTTTGTCTCTGTCTGGTTCAACATCAATGAGTAGCTAATTACCTTAGGGCGGTATGTAGTTAAAACAAACTTAATCGGTAAAATTTAATCATAGGCTTAAAATAATTAATAACTTAACATTCTGGCTGATACTTTTTAATTAAAATCGACCTTTTCGTTACGAGAGTAAGAAAAGAGTATTAGGTTAGGTCAAGACCACGAGAGTGTGAGATTTTAACCAGATAGCTAAGGTTAGGCATTTAAATTAAACACAGCGAGAGCGCTTTAAATTAAATTAGAATTACTAAGTTTCCAAAAATTATCTCTAAACACTTATGGGCTAGCGAGAGCAGGCATAGGGCTTTAGGGGTAAGATCTGAGATAAGACCACGAGAGTGTGAGTTGAGGGTATTTAAACTGGTAACCTCTACCGAATAGATTAAGTAAACACCTTTATAAGCCTAGGTTAGATTGACCCACCTAAGTTAGTATAATTACATACCGACCGCCTTAGTATTATTTTATTAAAACTTAAATTTAATTCCGCCTTTAATATCTTAAAATCAACAAAAAAATCGTGACAACCATTCGCCTTAGCTAAACTAGAAGTTCATCTAGCACTAAGTAACCATAGAGTCCCTGTGGATCGATAATCTTAAATATTACTTCGATAGGCTGTGCACTTGCAGTTAAGATACCGCTAGACACATAATTAGACACGTCTTTAGCCCATCAATGGGTCTTCAAGATCAAACAGAATGTTGATGGATCCATTCACAAGTACAAGGCTAGGCTTGTTGCAAAAGGTTTTCATCAGGAGCTTGGGTTTGATTACACTGAAACCTTCTCCCCTGTTGTCAAACCTACTACTATCAGAGTTATACTAACTCTTGCCCTTACTTACAAATGGGATATACAGCAAGTAGATGTCAACAATGCCTTCCTCAATGGCACATTGCAAGAAGAAGTGTATATGACACAACCCACTGGTTTTGTAAGCTCTGATAAGTCCCTGGTGTGCAAACTGCAGAAAGCTATCTATGGGCTTAAACAGGCCCCAAGGGCTTGGTATGAGAAACTTCATAAAGCTTTCCTTCTCTTTGGGTTTACCACCTCAAAATGTGATCATTCTCTGTTTATCTACTCTAAGTCTGGTGTTACCTTATATGCTTTAGTGTATATAGATGATATACTTGTCACAGGTTCAAGTCCAGGTCTGGTTGACAAACTGATTACAAAGTTACATCAAGAGTTTGCCCTCAAAAGACTTGGCAGACCAAGATATTTCTTAGGCATTGAAGTACAATATGGTGCTGATGGTTCCTTGTGCTTAAATCAATCTAAGTACATCAAGGATCTTCTCAAGAGAGCAAACATGGATCAAGCAAAAGGAGTTCCAACACCCATGCTAAGTGACTGCAAGCTGAGTAAACATGGCTCACCTCAGTTTTCTGATCCCTCTTTGTACAGGTCTATAGTGGGAGCACTGCAGTATGTTACACTCACAAGACCAGACATTTCATTCAGTGTGAACAAAGCCTGCCAGTTTATGGCAAATCCTCTGGATACTCATTGGATTGCTGTGAGGAGATTGCTAAGATATCTGAGTGGTACATACACACACATGGTCGGCTTCTATCTCCTTCTCAAACACTCTCCAAATTCTCTGTTAGAGCCTACAGTGACTCTGATTGGGCTACAGATCCAGATGACAGGAGGTGTACATCTGGCTCATGTATTTTCTTTGGTCCCAATTTGATTGCTTGGGGATCTAAGAAACAGTCTCTTGTTGCCAGATCCAGTACAGAAGTTGAGTATCGAGCTCTAGCCTACACTACTGCTGAACTTTTGTGGTTGGAGTCTCTTCTAACAGAATTGCACATTGATAATGAGAAAAAGTATCGTTTTATTGCTATGTTTCAATAACGTTTTATCGCACATTTGCCGTTTTAACACCCGATTCCTCGAGTTTTCTTTGTCATTTTGCAGGTATATCAATTACAGAGCTAAATCATGAGCCACAAGTGAAATGAGCAAAAACAACCATGAAAAGAAGAAGAAAAGAGGAATTCTGCATAATCTGCACTTTTTGTAACAGTCACGACCGTCACCTAGGAGTCACGACCGTGACACGCTAAAAGGAGCAGTCACGGTCGTCACCAGTCCCTCACGACCGTGACGCGCGTAATACAAGGGAGACGAGCGTGACACCATTGTCACGAACGTGACAAGGGGAATTTAGGTTAATTTGCTGAGACTTGGTCATGTACGTGTGTGCTACGTGAATTCAACTTTCCTATTCTCCCGCAAACCAAGTATTTCAACTATTCCCTGGATCCTCTCAGCATTTACGAAGCCCATGAAATTATTCCAACTGCCAAGCCCAATTATGATTCTATAAATAGCTTAGTTTCAAAGAACAATAGACAGAGTTTTATTTTAATTTTTCTTGCAGAAGCTCTGCCGTATTTCCTTTGCACCCTATTTTATTCTTTTCAGCATTTATTTGTTCTTGCTTTAATTTTATATCCCAACCAAACCATATAACAATTTCCAACATTAGGAAATTGTTATAATTTAATTTATTTCAAAGCCTTCAGAAATTCTTTTAGAAATTTTATTTCCGATTCCGGTTCGTACTCTGAGCTTGCCAGATTGTGGAAGAAGGAGTCTAACATTTTAATTGTTATTCAGGTTTTTATTTAAATTGCATTTATATTAATGTTAAGAATTTATTTTTCTATTATGCATATTTTATTTTGTATTTATCTGTCTCTGTCTCTGTCTTGTACAACAATCATGAGTAGCTAAACACCTTAGGGCGGTATGTAATTTAATTCAACTAAATCGGTAAAATCAATTATAGGCTTAAAATAATTAAGAACTTAAAATTCTGGCTGTAACTTTTTATAATAAAATCAATCTTTTTGTTACGAGAGTAAGGAAAGTGTAATAGGTTAGGTCGAGACCACGAGAGTGTGAGATTTTAACCAGATAGCTAAAGTTAGGCATTTAATTTAAACACAGCGAGAGCGCTTTAAAATGAATTAGACTTATTAAGTTTCCAAAAATTATTTCTAAACACTTATGGGCTAGCGAGAGCAGGCATAGGGCTTTAGGGGTAAGATCTGAGATAAGACCACGAGAGTGTGAGTTAAAGATATTTAAACTGATAACCTCTACAAAATAGATTAAGTGAACCATCTTTATAAGCCTAGGTTAGATTGACCCGCCTAAGTTAACATAATTACATACCGACCGCCTTAGTATTATTTTATTAAACTTAAATTTAATTCCCGCCTTTAATCTTTAAAAACAACCAAAAAAATTCGTGACAACCATTCACCTTAGCTAAACTAGTAAATCCTCTAGCACTAAGTAATCATAAAGTCTCTGTGGGATCGATAATCTTAAATATTACTTCGATAGGCTGTGCACTTGCAGTTAAGATACCGCTAGACACATAATTAGAGTACGTCTTTAGCCCATCAAGTTTTTGGCACCGTTGCCGGGGACCTTAATTTAGTTACTAGTGCACTTTAGAGTAGCATTGTCTAGACTAAGGTAACAACTATTTATTTTCTAAATTCCCGAGTGTATGCCAAGTACTCGCTCTCAAGGCGAAGACTTGCAACCTCTAATCCCAGAATCGGAACGCTTCTTACACGTAAGAAGACGGATATTCGATTACGAACAAAATTACAACATTCCAGATCTTCAAATAGATCCACCTAAACCAGTCGTAACATCAAAGGACGCAGAGATGGCTGAAGAACAGAATCATCCACTCAAATATTACGCTAGTCCTTCGCAAGCTGAACCGCATTCCAGCATTGTCGCACCGGCTATCAACCGAAACGATTTCGAACTGAAACCTTCGCTGATATCATCCGTGGAACAAAATCAATTCGTCGGAAATCCTACCGAGGATCTGAACCTTCATCTTTCGATATTTGTGCAGTACACAGATACCGTAAAAGCCAATGGAGTTACCCAAGAAGCTATTAGATTACGTCTTTTTCCTTTTTCACTTCGAGACAGAGCGAGAGCTTGGCTTCAATCTCTGCCTTCGAATTCAGTGACTACGTGGGAGGAGCTAAAGAGAGTTTTCTTGACCAGATATTTCCCACCTAGCAAGACAGCTATGCTAAGAGCTCAGATCAACGGATTTAAGTAAAAGGAAAACGAATCACTTTTCGAAGCTTGGGAACGCTATAAGGATATGCTGAGACTTTGTCCACATCACGGATTAGTAGAATGGATGGTCATCCATACCTTCTACAATGGACTCTTGTACAATACAAGAATGACAATTGACGCTGCCGCAGGCGGTGCACTAATGGACAAAGAATATAATGATGCTTATGCACTTATCGAAAGTATGGCTCAAAACCATTACCAATGGGGAAGCGAGAAAGTCGCAACTGAGAAACCAACAAAAGGAGGTATGTACGAAGTGAGTAGTATGGACCAAGTCAATGCAAAGTTTGACCAACTAAACCAAAAGATCGACAACTTGGCCATAACACCAACAGGCACCGTGGCTGCAGTAACACCTAACTGTGAGTTATGTGGAGTTCCAGGACATGATGTTCCTGATTGTCAACTATTAACAGGAATTCCCACAGATCAAGTGAATTATGCTCAAGGAAACCCGTACTCAAACACATACAACCCATGTTGGAAGAATCATCTGAACTTCTCCTATAAGAACAACAATGCTTTATACGCACCAGGTCAAGCACCAGCTACACCACCAGGATATCAAAAGACTGCTCCTAATGTCCCTAGAAAATCGAACCTTGAGTTGATGATGGAGAACTTCATAGCTAACCAATCTCAAACAAACAAGGACTTCTTAAACCAAAACATACACACTAGTGAGCAGATTAAGCAACTAGTAAGCAAGGTAGATGCATTAGCTACACACAACAAAATGCTTGAAACTCAGATTTCACAAGTAGCTCAACAACAAGCACCTACCGCTGCACCAGCTGGGGTATTTCCTGGACAACCTCAACCTAATCCGAAAGGACAGGCCAATGCTGTGATATTGAGAAGTGGCAAGGAACTTGACGGACCTACCGATCCAAGACTTGACAATCCAGCCATGTACCAAAAACTGGATAAACCGACTAAAATGGTGAATGAACCAGAAGAAAAGGAAGATGATAATCAAGAGGCAGTGGAGAAAGAAAAGCCTTATGTGCCTCCACCACCCTATAAACCACCAATTCTGTACCCTCAGAGATTAACTAATTCCAAGACGATGGTGTCGCTCCCGGGATTTTCATCCTAGTACAAACGCGAAAGTGGCGCGGAAAGGTTAGAGTCGCCAGCCAGACATTTTTATCCCGAAAGAATGGGAAAGGTAATTGTAGATGTTTAGAATTGGCAGAATTTTTGACCAACAAGAAATATTGAATTCAATTCAGAATGTCCTATCAGATGTTGGGACATTATCAAACAGAGTATAAGAACTTATTTCAGGATGTCTCACCAGATGTTGGGACATTGTGTAAATGACTTAAGTTCAGTTTTTCAGGATGTCCCAACAGATGTTGAGACATCTCAAACCTGCTACCAGAATTAATTAATGACTAACTGATCTGAGATATTTAAGGAGAGTTATCTGGAATTAATTATGGTTGGATAAAAACAGAACAAGGCGCATCTGTAGGAAGGTTTATTATGAGGATTCAGATTAATCAGAAGAACTAAATCACCTAGAATATAGGAAGTAACAAACCCTAAATTCAAGGTGGAAGCTGCATGCTTTTAGGACTGGATTAACCTACAGAAAGCCCAAATTACAAACACCTATTTAATCAACAGAAACTCACAGAATTGGGTACGAATTTCAGAAGACCAAATAGGGTGTCTAGTGTTTTAATAGCAGGTTGTTTTAATTGTACCACTTTATGAGCTTTTAAGCAAAAGTGCATTTGTGACTTGATTGAAACTGTGAAGTAAGATCAAGCTGTATTGTTTGAAGAATGTCTTCAATTTTATTAAACTTGTAAACTTGATCACTGTGTGATTGAGGGGGAGTGAGTAGGGTACTCTTATCTAAGTTGTGTCTTAGGTAGAAATTGCATTGGGTAGTTATTAAGTGATAGATTAAACAGGGTGGTTTAAGTATAGAATTAATATTACTTATAGTGGATTTCCTCCTGGCTTGGTAGCCTCCAGATGTAAGTGTGGTTATACACTGAACTGGGTTAACAAACTTCTGTGTTGTTTATTTTTCTTGCTATTTAAGTTTTGGTTAAATCTGTCAAGTGTTGGGACATCTCTTAGGACATCTCATACCTGATCACAGAATTTCAATTGGCATCAGAGCAGGCACCCTGCCTGTTTATACTGGGTGAGATCTAGGGAATACAAATTCTGGAAACATGGACAGAGATATAGGATCAGTAAATAGACCACCTATTCTGGATGGATCTAATTATGACTACTGGAAACCAAGAATGATTGCATTCTTAAGATCACTTGACAACAGGGCCTGGAGAGCATTCAACATTGGATGGGAACATCCTATCCAAGACACCAAAGATGGATCAAAAGTGTTGAAACCTGAAGAAGAATGGAGTAAGGAAGAAGAAGATTCAGCACTAGGCAACTCCAAGGCCTTAAATGCTCTATTCAATGGCATTGATAGGAACATATTTAGACTTGTGCATCACTGTGAGCTAGCCAAAGATGTGTGGGATACTCTCAAAACAACTCATGAAGGAACATCAAAGGTAAAGATGTCAAGACTTCAACTTCTCACCACCAAGTTTGAAAACTTGAGAATGAAGGAAGATGAGACAGTTCATGAATTCTACATGAACATCTTAGAAGTAGCTAATACTTCTGGAGCTTTGGGAGAAAAGATGACTGATGAAAAGCTTGTAAGAAAGATCCTCAGATCTTTGCCAAAAAGATTTGACATGAAAGTCACAGCAATAGAAGAAGCTCAAGACATATGCACTATGAAAGTTGAAGAACTCATTGGTTCCCTTCAAACATTTGAGATGGGAATGAATGACACAAATGTTAAGAAGAACAAAAGCATAGCCTTGGTGACAAATACTAATGAAGAAGAAGATGATGAATCAGAAACTGGTAAAAGCTTATCAGACAACATTGCTATGCTTGGAAGACAATTCAAAAAGATTCTCAGAGGGATGGAAGGCAAATCCAATCCCAGTGGAAGATATACAAACTCTTCTGAGAACAAGAGACCTTATGATGCTAACATAAGGTCAAATTATGCTGAAAAGACCAGTCAAGAAAAAGGAATCAAATGCCATGGATGTGAAGGATATGGACACATCAAGAATGAATGTCCTACCTACTTAAAAAGGCAAAAGAAAGGACTATCTGTAACCTGGTCTGATGAAGACTCAGGAGGTGATTCAGAAGAAGAATCAGCTAAGCATATCACTGCCTTAGCTGGACTATGTGAATCTGAAAGTGATTCCAGTGATGGGGAGCTTACTGTTGAAGAACTTGAGCAAGCCTACAAAGATCTGTACAAAAGAAGTATTGAAATATGCAGTGAGGTTATAAAGCTAAAGAAGCTGAATGAGGCACTAGAAGATGAAAAAGCAAGTGATCAAGAGATCATTGACACCTTGAAAAGTGAAGTAAGTCTTCTCAACTCCAAATTGGAACACATGTCCAAATCTGTTAGAATGTTGAACAGAAGCTAAAATACACTGGATGTTATTCTCAACAACAATAAGCATTCAGGGGATAAAAGTGGACTGGGATTTAACAGAGTACATAAAGATGAAGCCAGCTCTAGCAAAACTACTTCAAAATCCATACAGTCAAACAAGATGTCCCAACAGATGCTTCAACATCAGGAAAAGAACACAAAGTCAAACATAATGTTCCAACAGATGTCTCAACATTCTGGAAAGAACAAAATGAAGAAGAAGTATCAAAGATGGAGATGCCATCACTGTGGAAGATTTGGACATATCAAACCTCATTGTTATAAGCTGCATGGATATCCAAATCAGATGTATCAGCAACCTTCTAAGCAGAAAATAGAAGTTACCAAGAAAGTGCTGCATAAACATCAAAGAAATCATCAACCTTCTAAGCAGAAGACAGAAGTCATCAAGAAGGTATGGAGACCAAAAGCTAGCATTCAGACTGATCAAAGCTACATACACAAGAACAAGATCAACAATCAATCTTGGATATCTACTAATGAACAACACACAGGGCAGAGGCATCAAAAGAAATCTCAACTCAAATGGTCAAAGAAAAGTGCTGCATATATAGCACATACATCACTAAGAGTATCAGCTAAAGAAGACTGGTATTTTAACAGTGGATGTTCAAGACACATGACTGGATTGAAGAATCTGCTAGTAAACTTAAAGTCACATTCATCCAGGTATGTAACCTTTGGAGATGGAGCTAAAGGAGAAATCAAGGGAGTTGGGACCTTGGACTGTCAAGATGTTCCAAGACTAGATGATGTGCTGCTAGTTAAAGGTTTAACTGCTAACCTGATCAGCATAAGTCAATTATGTGATCAAGGGTACAGTGTAAACTTTACTAAAACTGAATGCATAGTGACTAACAAAGAAAAAGAGGTTGTCCTGAGAGGAGCCAGATCTAAAGACAACTGTTACATGTGGGAATCTCAAGACCTCAGTCTCACTTCAACTTGCTCTTTAGCTAAAGAAGAAGAAGTGAAACTATGGCACCAAAGACTAGGTCATCTTCATTTCAGAGGCATAAAGAAGATAATATCTATGGATGCTGTAAGAGGTATTCCTAAACTGAAGATTGATGATGGCAAAATATGTGGTGAATGTCAAATAGGCAAGCAAACCAAGATGTCTCATCCAAAGCTCCAACATCTGACAACTTCCAAAGTTTTGGAACTATTGCATATGGATCTTATGGGACCTATGCAGGTTGAAAGCCTTGGTGGCAAGAGGTATGCATATGTGGTGGTTGATGACTTTTCAAGGTATACATGGATAAACTTTATCAAAGAAAAGTCTGATGTATTTGATGTATTCAAAGACTTATGCCAAAGAATACAAAGGGAAAAAGCCAGTTGTGTGATCAGAATTAGAAGTGATCATGGAAAAGAATTTGAGAACCAAAAGTTCTTAGATTTCTGTTCTTCAGAAGGAATCAATCATGAATATTCTTCACCAATAACTCCTCAACAGAATGGGATTGTTGAGAGGAAGAATAGAACTATTCAAGAATCAGCAAGAGCTATGATCCATGCTAAAAAGTTACCTTTATACTTCTGGGCTGAAGCTATGAACACAACTTGTTACATCCACAACAGAGTTACTCTAAGGAAAGGAACTTTGTCCACAATATATGAAGTCTGGAAGGGCAGAAAACCCACAGTTAAGTACTTCCATGTGTTTGGAAGTAACTGTTATATTCTGGCAGATAGGGAGCAAAGAAGAAAAATGGATCCTAAAAGTGATGAAGGGATTTTTCTTGGATACTCTATAAACAGCAGAGCATATAGAGTATTTAATTCTAGAACCAAGGTTATCATGGAGTCCATAAATGTGATAATTGATGATGCTCCTACAGATGTCCCAGAAGATGTTGGAACATCTGCTGATATCAAGATTGAAGCTGAAGAAAAGAATGATCATTATGACTTCACTCAAACTGATTCAAGGACAGAAGAATCCAGCAAACCTACCTCCATCAGAATACAGAAGGATCATCCCAAAGATTTGATAATTGGTGATCCCAACAGAGGTGTAAGCACTAGATCAAGAGAAGTGATTTCAGGTTCTTGTTTTGTGTCTAAAATAGAACCTAAAAACATCAAGGAAGCTCTTACTGATGAATACTGGATTTGTGCTATGCAAGAGGAATTAGGTCAATTCACAAGGAATGAAGTGTGGAATCTTGTTCCTAGACCTGATGAAATAAATGTGATTGGAACAAAATGGGTGTATAAGAACAAGTCAAATGAATAAGGAGTTGTTACAAAGAACAAAGCTAGAATTGTAGCTCAAGGATACACACAAATTGAAGGAGTAGATTTTGATGAAACCTTTGCACCAGTAGCAAGGCTTGAATCAATCAGACTACTTTTGGGAATTGCTTGTATCTTGAAGTTCAAGCTATTTCAAATGGATGTGAAAAGTGCCTTTTTAAATGGTTATCTTAATGAAGAAGTATATGTAGAACAGCCTAAAGGATTTGTTGATCCAAGCTGTCCAAATCATGTATACAAACTAAAGAAGGCTCTTTATGGTCTGAAGCAAGCTCCAAGGGCATGGTATGAAAGATTGACTACTTTTCTTATCAAGCAAGGATACAGGAAAGGTGGAATTGACAAAACCTTGTTTGTTAAAGATGAAGAAGGAAATGTCATGATTGCTCAAATTTATGTAGATGACATTGTTTTTGGTGGGATGTCTGACAGGATGGTCAAACATTTTGTCAACCAGATGGAATCTGAATTTGAAATGAGCTTAGTAGGAGAGTTAACCTACTTTCTTGGTCTGCAAATAAAGCAAATGGAAGACTCCATGTTCATTTCCCAAAGTAAGTATACCAAGAACATATTCAAGAAATTTGGAATGGAAAATGCTACTCATAAGAGAACTCCTTCCCCCACACATTTAAAGCTGACTAAAGATGAAAAGGGTGAGAATGTAGATCAAAGCATATACAGAAGCATGATTGGAAGCTTGTTATATTTGACTGCTAGCAGACCAGACATAGCATTTGCAGTAGGTGTATGTGCAAGATATCAAGCTGATCCAAAAGTCAGTCATCTCAATCAAGTCAAGAGAATTCTTAAATATGTTAATGGTATTTGTGACTATGGCATAATGTACTTTCATGGATGCAAACCAATTCTCACTGGCTTCTGTGATGCTGATTGGGCTGGAAGTGCTGATGACAGAAAAAGCACTTCAGGAGGATGCTTCTTTCTAGGAAACAATTTGATTTCTTGGTTCAGTAAGAAACAAAATTGTGTATCCTTATCTACAGCTGAAGCTGAATATATAGCAGCTGGAAGCAGTTGTTCTCAGTTGGTTTGGATGAAGCAAATGCTCACTGAGTACAATGTCCCACAGGATGTCATGACATTGTACTGTGACAACTTAAGTGCAATCAACATATCAAAGAATCCTATCCAACATAGCAGGACCAAGCATATTGATATCAGACATCATTTCATCAGAGATCTTGTAGAAGAAAAGGTGATTTCATTGGAACATGTAGCTACAAATCTGCAGCTGGCTGATATCTTTACCAAAGCATTGGATGATACACAATTTGAGAACTTAAGGGGCAAATTGGGAATCTGCTTATGTGAGAATTAGCAGTTATGGAGATGTGCCAACATGTCATATGACATTGTGTGGCATAAGCACCAAATGGCAACACCAGTCTGGTCAAGAACCTTGTGTATTCCATTCCTAATCATTTTCAATGTAACGGCTACTTATATAATAACAGTATGCATTCAGCTATCCATATTCTCATCATACTATCAAAAGCGAATTGCATTATCTAGCTGTTCTTCAGAAATCATCAACCCTAAAACTCCTCATTCATCTTCTTTGAAAATGTCTCAAAACCCTAACACTCCTGAAGAAATTCTCAACAAAGAAGATGTGGTTCATGCAACCCCCATCTCTGTGGTTCCCATGAAGTCAACCCCATTGGACGAAATCAGAGGAAGTGCTTCTCATGCTAAAAAGCCAAGAACTCCAAAAAGAGCAAAAGATCAAGTCTGCAGCAAATCCAAAGGCACTCCTTCACCAGCAAACATGCCTCCAAAATCTTCTGAATATGTGGATGCTTCCATCAAGGAGATAGTCAACAAGATTCTTTTTGAACAAAGAGTGGTTAGTGGCATATCTATCCCTCTAAACACCATGCCTGCCCCTCAAGAAGAACAAACTCAAGCTGCAAAGGACACTCCTGCTCAACAGGATGTCCCAATAGATGTTGGAACATCTGAGGATGAGAAAAAGACCTCATCTGATGCTGATATTGAACCAACTGAGGACCAGAAAAAGGCCTCAAATGAAAGTGATGAAGAAGACTCTGAGGATCAGACCAAAGCCTCAACTGAAGATCATATCTCTGCTGATCAACCAGCTGAAGAGGAGACTGCTCAATCTCCTCCTGTGGTGAACCTGGAGCAAGATTCTGATACAGAGATCATTGCCTCTGTAAGACCTAGCATAGCCAAAAGGCTCAGGACTAGGAAAGGAAAGATGCAAGCAGGACATGCAGTTCCTGAGAAGAAGAAAACTACCCCAAAGAAAGACAAGGCCAAAACTGTCTTTGGTCCTACAAAGCAATGGAGCAAAGTCCAAACACAAAAGAGGAAAGCTGTCACCCCATCAGACTCAGATGTTGAATCAGATGTCCCAACATCTCCTCCAAAGAAGAAACCAGCACCATCTAGGGCTTCAACTGCTGTTCCAGAAGCTCCCTTGGACAACATCTCATTTCATCATGTTTCAAGTGTAAACAGATGGAAGTTTGTGTACCAAAGAAGGGTAGCCCTTGAAAGAGAGCTGAGCAGTAATGCACTTGAGTGCACTGAACTAATTGATCTCATCTCTGCTGCAGGCCTCTTCAAAACAGTCTCCAATCTCTCTCCCTGCTATGAACTTCTTGTCAAAGAATTCATTGTCAATCTTCAGGAAGATTGTGCCAATGGTAAGTCTTCTGAATTTAGAAAAGTCTTTGTTAGAGGTAGGTGTGTAGAGTTCTCTCCTCAGATCATCAACCAATACCTTGGAAGAGAAACAGATGGTCCAAATGAACTAGGGAAGACTGATAACCAGGTCTGCAAGGTTATCACTGCAAACCAGGTCAAGGCTTGGCCAGTAAAAGGAAAGCTCTCAGTGAGCATGCTGACAAGAAAATATGCCATGCTGAACAGGATTGGTACAACAAACTGGGTGCCTACCAATCACACATCTTCAATATCCACTGGCTTGGGCAGGTTTATCTATGCTGTGGGAACTCAGACTAAGCTGGATTATGGTGCTTACATATTTGATCAGACCTTGAAGCATGCTAGCTCATCTGCAACAAAGCTGCCCATAGCTTTTCCTTCCTTGCTGTGTGGTATAGTGCTAAGTCAATACCCTGGAATCCTCACTGAGAAGGACACAGTCTGCAAAAGAGAAAGCCCTCTGGCATTTCACTACAAACTGTTCCTCAGTCATCATGCAGCAGATGTTGAAGCACCCTCTGGGACATCTACAGGTCCTTCAACTGTCAAGACTCCAATCTCCAAGACTGCATTGATTGCTGAACTGAAAAGCACTTGCAAAGAACTTGAAGCAAGAAAGCAGAAACTTGAGGAAATCATCCAAAGGCTGGAGAGTGAAGGTGATCAGAAAGTTGCTTCTGATGAAGAAACTGAGGATGATGAAGAAACTGAATGTGATGAATCTAAGTGATCATTGTATGTGAGGACAAATGTAATGACAGCTGCATTGTAATTTAGATTTAGTCTCTTTGGCCCAAAATTTGTGTCTAACAAGGGGGAGAACAACACCAACAACAATGTGTAATGCTGTTTGTTTTTGAATGAAAAATCTGTTTGCTTCTGAACTGAATAAGTGTTTTTTTTTTCTGTTGCAACAAGACTGGATACATGTATGTTTGAGGGGGAGTAAACTCAAATATGATTCAACAGAAAAGTAATGTTATACTTTGATAAAAGAACTTCTGCTGCACTCTGATAACCAGAAAAGATGTTAGCCAAAAATTAGCCAAAGGGGGAGTTTGTAGATGTTTAGAATTGGTAGAATTTTTGACCAACAAAAAAATATTGAATTCAGTTCAGAATGTCCTATCAGATGTTGGGACATTATCAAACAGAGTATAAGAACTTATTTCAGGATGTCTCACCAGATGTTGGGACATTGTGTAAATGACTTAAGTTCAGTTTTTCAGGATGTCCCAACAGATGTTGAGACATCTCAAACCTGCTACCAGAATTAATTAATGACTAACTGATCTGAGATATTTAAGGAGAGTTATCTGGAATTAATTATGGTTGGATAAAAACAGAACAAGGCGCATCTGTAGGAAGGTTTATTATGAGGATTCAGATTAATCAGAAGAACTAAATCACCTAGAATATAGGAAGTAACAAACCCTAAATTCAAGGTGGAAGCTGCATGCTTTTAGGACTGGATTAACCTACAGAAAGCCCAAATTACAAACACCTATTTAATCAACAGAAACTCACAGAATTGGGTACGAATTTCAGAAGACCAAATAGGGTGTCTAGTGTTTTAATAGCAGGTTGTTTTAATTGTACCACTTTATGAGCTTTTAAGCAAAAGTGCATTTGTGACTTGATTGAAACTGTGAAGTAAGATCAAGCTGTATTGTTTGAAGAATGTCTTCAATTTTATTAAACTTTTAAACTTGATTACTGTGTGATTGAGGGGGAGTGAGTAGGGTACTCTTATCTAAGTTGTGTCTTAGGTAGAAATTGCATTGGGTAGTTATTAAGTGATAGATTAAACAGGGTGGTTTAAGTCTAGAATTAATATTAGTTATAGTTGATTTCCTCCTGGCTTGGTAGCCTCCAGATGTAAGTGTGGTTATACATTGAACTGGGTTAACAAACTTCTGTGTTGTTTATTTTTCTTGCTATTTAAGTTTTGGTTAAATCTGTCAAGTGTTGGGACATCTCTTAGGACATCTCATACTTGATCACAGAATTTCAGTAATGTTGCACAAACCTAAGGAAGAAGGAAAGGACAAGGTCCTGCGAACCAAAGATCGGAGTTCGGGAGTCGGTTACGAATTGAGAAGGTATTAGCACCCCAATCCGTCCGTCGTACCCGACGGGATCCACGCTTGCTTGTTTGTTTCAAAGGGTGAAGAAAATATAATTGTTGCTGAATAAAACTGCTGACTGGGATGGAAAATGAGAAATGAACTGAAATAAGAACATGAGAATGGAAAGAAAAGGGGAAATGTAGGGAAAATAAAGAATGTGCTCGAACGGGCCCTACCCCGCTGCCTACGTACCTCATCGGGATAATGAGGATCAGAGTCGACGTAGTTCGCCTAACCTAGGCGGGAACTATTTGTTTGTGTTTTTTATGCTGGAACTGCATATGTCTATGCTCAGGTGTTGCAGGCTCGTCTGGTACGAGTGCGTTTACCGTCTTGCAAATGAGACAAGTCGCCGCGAGTTCGCGTTGTGAGTGAATGAGATGAGAAGAGAAGTTCCCGCAGGATAGTCGCTTATTGTTTGTTTTTTTGTCTTTTAAGAGAAGTATTTTGAATTTGTTTGTGAACGGTCTTGTACTAAGACCTATCCATCGCGGGAAGTATTTACACCTCGCCCCGAAACAGGACGCGTATAAACACTCCGCAACAAAGTCTCGTGTCGTACAAGATTGTTCGGTTTATCCTTAGATGTTTTGTTATTTTCTTTATGAGGAAAGAAAGAATGACTCAAGTTGATAAAAGGACAAAATCTAAGGGACTAAGACTCAATCCTAAGTTTATTTATTTATTTACAAGAGATCCTATGGTTTGTGAAGTTTTCTATTCCTAATGAGAAACTAGAAACTACTAGAATTCAACTTACTTCTTAATGAAGTTAAGTTGATTCTAAGAACAATGGGGAA
This sequence comes from Lathyrus aphaca, assembly GCA_963966055.1. Lineage (NCBI taxonomy): Eukaryota > Viridiplantae > Streptophyta > Magnoliopsida > Fabales > Fabaceae > Lathyrus > Lathyrus aphaca. The sequence goes on from OZ014524.1 coordinate 37,225,752, forward strand.
GCCTATGCAAGTTATAAGATCAAGTAATAAGGCAAAACATAAAATTGGATATAAGGAATAAAATTCTAAAAAATGCAATTAAAGGCATGAATTAAAAATAGTCCTATTTTTATTTATTCTAATCCTAATTAGAAGGGAACTTTAACCTATATTCTAAATCAAAGTTAAGCCTAATATTTTCATTCTAAAAATTAAAATTAAACTAACCAAAGCCTATATTAGATTCTAGGATTAAATCTAATCTAAACTATATCTTTTTTGGACTTTATTATCCTAGCCTAAACTAAATGGGAATTATATGTAACTAAGCCTAAAAACTAATATTCTAAAAAATAGCTAAACCTCTAGAAAAATTATGGAATTAAACCTATAGGATCCTAAAACTACCTATAATATTATACTAAAAGGAATCCTACAAAATCAAATTTTAACTAGGTCTAAAAATGATTATTTTCAGCTATGAACTAATCCTTAATTTCTAAAGAATTGGCCTCTAAAACCTAAGGTAAAATATTCTAAAAAATCTACAAAAAATATCCTAAGTAGTTTTATTAGTCTTATAATCACAGTAAAAAGAATGGGCTAAAAAAGTTACTGGAAGTTACAAAAATAAAATCAACAAAATCATGTATGTTAGAGAAAATTCAATAAGAACTATTTACATGAAAAATTCAACATAAAATCAAAAATAAAGCAAAAACAGAAAATTAAAATTCCAAATATTTCTAATATGAATTAAAAATCTACCTAATTTTTTTGAGAATTTTTTAATCACTTTTCTATTTTTTAAGTATTATTTTCTAAACTATATAAAACTAAAATAAATTAAGGAGAAAAGTGGTGCATTAAAGTGGCGAATCGAGATTACTTACTTGATCGAAGTGCCGATTCTTCCTACAAAAGAAATCCAAAAAAAACTTCATCCAAGGTCTTGTAGTCTCCTATGAGCAAAATAAATGCCCATCTTCCATAATTACTTTGTGAAGCTTTGCCATAATCGAAATCGGTTCAATATCGATCAAAAACATCATGAACACTTAATCCAAAATTAGCACCAAACCATAATTAAAATTCTCACTAAAAATATAATTAGGAATTAACAAAATACTAATCCATGGATTGATCCACAAAAAATATTTTGACAAGAAATTAACCAACCTTTAATTCTAACCAAAAAAATTACTTAGCAATTTCTACAAAATAATAATAAATTTCCAACAAAAACAAACAAAATAAGGGAGGTGGGTTAGCACAATCAGAGTGCAGGAAATTAGGTAATGGCCCAAGGCCCACATCCCTTACACAGTCCATAGAAGGGTGTTGAAGAGAAAAAGACAGGGGTGCGGACAGCAACCCAGATGCCAAAGGCCCATCTCATTGCCAACGAATGGGGGGTGTGAGTCTGAAAACGGTGTGTAGATAGCATAATCATGGTTTTGGCCCAATATCTTGACCAGTGTAGGGGATGTATGATCCGAAATGGGAGGTGTCACACGAAATCCATGGTGAAAGCAAAAAACCAAGCCCAATCCAATTTGAAAAATAAAAATATCAAAGAACCCTAGCAACCATTTAACTTTTTCTTCTTCCTCTGTCTTCAAGAAGCTCACCGCCGCTACATGCTTCTTCCACCATTTCTCATCGTCGGACAACAAACATGCCGTCGTGTCACCTCCGTCTCCTAACTCAACCTCTAATACACCATTCCTAACTCAATCATGTCACCCTCATCTTCATGGAAAGAAAACTCGCCGGAAAACAGCTTCGACTCAACAACCCTCTGTCGCCGTCAAAAACACAAAATACCACCACCATGATGTGCTCTTGAGCCTATCTATCTTGCGTCATCACCATTACATCCGCGTTCAAACCACATTCTTCACCGCAAACCAAAGTAAACGGAATCACTCTGATGGCGTCTTCAACGATGATGAAGGAGAGAACGTATCTGATTCAGGTATGTATTGATTTCAGGCTCTAGCTTTCGCTTTACGTTCCCCCTTCTTCTTTCAAATGCGATTTTCTTCTTCTTTCAAATCTGAAATTGTTGTTGCGAATTTGGACTTGTAGGAATGTGTGTTTTGATGGAAACTCGTTGACTCCTACAGATTTGTTGTTGAGCTGATACCATATTGTGTTCTTGCGGTTTTTGATGTTGAAGAGATTCTTCGAAGCTTGTTGAAGATTTGATGTTGAGGTTGGATATTGGGATGATGCCGATTAAAATGGAAACCGCATGTGTGGTTGATGAAGATGATTGATTCCTCTGTGTTCTTGATGTAGGTTATTGTAGAAGTGAGATTGAGAAGATTGCAGGGGTCTTGCAGGGATTGATGAAGTGTTGAATTCAGAGAGGTTTCTGCATAAGAATTGGGAAAAAGATGAAGATGATGAAGTTGATGGAAATTTACGCCGAAGTTGCGTCTTCAGGTTTGAAGATCGGTGACAGAAGATCGATTAAGAGTTGAAGATGATTCAATTCTGAAGAAATGACGATGAGGTTACACTTTCGGTATGACACTCCTCAATCTCTTCTTCTTTCCCTTGCGGTTCTGCTTTGATCATGATTTGCTGTTGATGAACTTTTGTGTTAGGATTGCAGGTTCAAGGTAAGGTGAATCCAGAAGAAGAATATGGAATGAGTTCAATTGAAGGTGATGTAGGTGGAGAAGATGGTGATGAAAGAAGAATGAGAATTGAAGAATATAAGAGTTTGTGAAAATCAGAAGAAGAGATCAATGGGTTGTGTGGAAGAAGTTGGTTGAAGGAATTGGTTGAAGGGTCCTGAAAAATTGTGGAAGAAGAAGAACAATGGAAGAAGGAGTTCCCGATTTATAGGCAATGCTCAGAAGAATCCAGAAGCTTCAAGTAAGAAAATCAGTTTCAATTCTGTTACTCTTTCTGTTACATTCTGTTGCTTTCTGTTGTGGTTGTTAGAGTGTAACCGAATTCGGTTTTGTGATTTTTGTTCTAAGTTTTTTGTTGTACTGATTTTGCTCTTATTGCTGCTTTTCCTTCTGCCGAACTCATTCTGTTTTTGTGAGAATATGCAGGCTTAAAGTCAATGAATGGTGGAGATCGGGCGTTCATTGGAGATTAAAGGTTTTCTGAGTTTGAGCCACGGATTATGCAGGTTGTTGCAGATAACAAACGCGATGAAGATGTCGAGGATGAAGGCCAAATGTCACGATTGATTCAGTGACGAGTCTTGTTGTTTGGTCTTTCTCAAGGAATCAATAAGTCGAAGTGATATGAAGGAGATTTTTCTTACTGCATTTTTCAAAACTTCTATCTGGTGTATTTTTGTTCACTGAAATTTCTGTATTGAGATGTTAGTTTTTTCTTTGAATTCCTCTTCTGAAATGTTTTTGGATAGAGATTATGCAGCTAAGCCTTTTGTATTAGGAGCTTGAAATTTCAAGATCTGTGTTGTAACCTTTCCCTTGAAATCCATTATCATTACGGCGTAATAGCCTGCAAAACTTGTTTCTGCTATAATTTTCTTCATGAATTCCCCTGATTTTTTCTGGTGTAAGTTTCTGCTGTCAAAAGAAATTATTTATGAAATTATATCCTCCCTACTATTGATATGAGCTTTTATGTGTAAAAAAATGAAATTTTATGACTTTTGTGATGAGCCTTGGAAAATACACACAAACTTATTTATTTCCTAATGATCTTTCATAATAATGGTCAATAGATGGAAATATGGATTAATGGGCTTAAGAAAGGTTTAGGAAATCGATTAGGAAAATAGTATTTGAAAATGGGCAACAATGGTATTGAATTTTGAATATGGTTTTCAAAAAATAAATAAAAAATAAAAAATAAAAAATGAAAGAATTTTTGTTATAAGAGATTTTTGGTAATTGGGGTAAATGATTTGGAATGGATAATGGACTTGGTCTAAAATATGTGTAGAACAATGGTTTTATGTGGATTATAATGGATTCGACAAATGGATAAAACAATGGTAAAGACTTAGACTTGAAAAGAATATTCGAATGAGTTTATGGTGACTTTTGAATAAACAACAATGACACCTTGATGCCTTCCAAATAAACCATGATCATGCGCTCTCCACCTTTAACGTGAACCCAACTCCTGATCCAAGACTAATTCTTATGAACCGTGATGTCATGGTAAATCTAAAAGCCAACACCTTAGGCCATGCTTCTTGAATCACCAGTGCAACCTAGGATACCAAGAAGAAGAGAATAGTCTAATGAATCCTCTAGATAAGGAAGATTTCTGAACTTGATGAATCCTATAACAAAGAACATGACTTTGATGATGTGAACTCAAACTTCGTTCATCTCGAATATAATGACCCGATAGATCACCTATGAATATAAGAATCCCAATCACAAGGAAATGTTTCGATCCCATGCCTTATGGATTTAATGCAAATGTAGGGTTATGAATATTATGACCTAATGGAGAATGCAGATGAATATGAAGCGATAAGCCAATTAAGATAAAAAGAATGAGGGCAAATTTTGAGGTATTACAGCTGCCCCTATTCAATCAACTACAGACCTGAACGGATAATTGCAACGGCTTTTAGACGTTCAAGGTATGGAGTGATTGAATACTCGAATAAAACCTGAAAATTTGCACGCTGAGGGCAATGGAAAAGCCATCTGCCCATTTATTTATTTATATATTTTTGATTTTGACCTCTGAATAGGTAACGGGGATAGAACCAGGTGGAATAGAATCAATGCAATCACTGCGACTGCTGAATGAACCGAAACCACAAGGAGGGTGCCTGTTGGCGAAACAGGACTTAACGCAACATCAACCGATTTGCGACTCAAATAAGATCAACCGATCTAACACGGAGATGGTATCAACTGATCCACCCCGGAAAGCGAGAATGTAATATCATCCGATTTACAACTCGAAGAGAAATGATATCAACCGATTCATAACTCAAATAAGATCAACCGATCTGACATGGAGATGGTATCAACCGATCCATAACCAAGAAAACGCGAGAATGTAATATCATCTGATTTACAGCTCGAAGAGAAATGATATCAACCGATTCATAACTCAAATATGATCAACCGATCTAACACGGAAATGGTATCAACCGATCCACCCCGGAAAGCGAGAATGTAATATCATCCGATTTACAACTCGAAGAGAAATGATATCAACCGATTCATGACTCAAATAAGATCAACCGATCTAACTAGGAAATGGTATCAACCGATCCATCCTGGAAAACGAGAATGTAATATCATCCGATTTACAACTCGAAGAGAAATGATATCAACCGATTCATGACTCAAATAAGATCAACCGATCTAACATGGAGATGGTATCAACCGATCCATAACCAAGAAAATGAGAATGTAATATCATCCGATTTACAACTCGAAGAGAAATGATATCGACCGATTCATAACTCAAATAAGATCAACCGATCTAACATGGAGATGGTATCAACCGATCCATAACCAAGAAAAACAGGATCATTGTACTTAAATGATAACCCGAGACGCGACCATTGTACTTAAACGGAGACGCGAAAAAAAATGAGACTGTTGTACTGAAACAAACCTCAAAGACGAGACCATTGTACTTAAATGGAGACTCGAAAGGAACGGGATCGTTGTACTTAAACGAGAGCCCAAGACGCAACCGTTGTACTGAAACGGAGACGCGAAAAAATGAGACTGTTGTACTGAAACAAACCTCAAAGACGAGACCATTGTACTTAAATGGAGACTCGAAAGGAACGGGATCGTTGTACTTAAACGAGAGCTCAAGACACAACCGTTGTACTGAAACGGAGAAGCGAAAAAATGAGACTGTTGTACTGAAACAAGACTCAATGACGAGACCATTGTACTTAAATGGAGACTCGAAAGGAACGGGATCGTTGTACTTAAACGAGAGCCCAAGACGCAACCGTTGTACTGAAACAGAGACGCGAAAAAATGAGACTGTTGTACTGAAACAAGACTCAAAGACGAGACCATTGTACTTAAATGGAGACTCGGAAGGAACGGGATCGTTGTACTTAAACGAGAGCCCAAGACGCGACCGTTGTACTGAAACGGAGACGCAAAAAAATGAGGTTGTTGTACTGAAACAAGACTCAAAGACGAGTTATAATCAATTCCAGTTTAGGAACAATCGAAACAAAGAAACTTTTAGATGTCTTAAAGAAATATCCGACTGCGTTAGGATATAACATATCTGATCTCAAAGGAATATGCCCTTCAATCTGTATGCATCGTATTCTGCTAGAAGAAGATTGCAAAACCTCCAGAGAATCTCAAAGAAGAATTAACCCAATCCTTAGCACTGTAATAAAGGAAGAAGTTAAGAAACTACTAGATGCTGGAATAATATATCCAATCTCTGATAGTAAATGGGTTAGTCCAGTACATGTAGTACCAAAGAAAGGAGGTATCACTGTTGTGAAAAACGCTAAAGACGAATCGATATCACAAAGAGTAGTGACAGGACATAGAGTGTGCATCGATTATCGTAAACTAAACAAAGCCACTCGAAAAGATCATTTCCCACTACCTTTTATAGATCAAATGTTGGAACGATTAGCCAAGCATTCATATTTCTGTTATCTTGATGGTTACTCAGGATTTTTCCAAATCCCTATCCACCCAGATGATCAAGAGAAAACCACATTCACATGCCCTTATGGAACGTTCGCTTATAGACGAATGCCCTTTGGATTATGCAATGCTCCGGCAACCTTTCAAAGATGTATGATGTCAATCTTCGCAGATTTCATAGACAACATCATGGAAGTGTTCATGGACGACTTCTCTGTATGCGGGCAAAGTTTTGAAGGATGTCTATCAAATTTAGAAATGGTGTTAGAAAGATGTGTAAAAGTAAACCTCGTGCTTAACTGGGAGAAATGTCATTTTATGGTCGGAGAAGGAATCGTACTAGGACACGTTATATCTGAAAAGGGAATTAAAGTTGATAAAGCTAAGATAGAAGTCATAAAAGATCTTCAACCCCCTAAAACCGTTCGAGAAATACGAAGCTTTTTAGGACACGCCGGTTTCTACCGACGATTCATCAAAGATTTCTCGAAGATCACTAAACCTCTTACCGGTTTATTAATGAAAGACGCTGAGTTCATATTCAATGAAGATTGTCTTAAAGCATTCGAAACTCTAAAGACAGCCCTCATCACCACACCAATCATGCAACCCCCTGACTGGAGATTACCTTTCGAAATCATGTGCGATGCGAGTGACTATGTTGTAAGCGCAGTTCTAGGCCAGAGGAAGGACAAGAAACTTCAGGCAATTTACTATGCCAATAGAACCTTAGATTCTGCTCAGATGAACTACGCCACTATTGAAAAAGAATTGTTAGTAGTTGTCTTTGTGCTTGACAAATTCCGTTCTTACCTAGTGGGAGCGAAAATAATCGTTTACACAGACCACGCTGCTATCAAATATCTATTGACTAAGAAAGATGCTAAACCAAGACTCTTGAGATGGATTTTACTCTTACAAGAGTTTGATCTCGAAATAAAAGATAAGAAAGGTACTGAAAACGTCGTAGCGGACCATTTATCTAGAATAGAAGGTATTAAACCCGAACAAGTGCCGATTAACGATGATTTTCCGTATGAACAGCTGATAGCACAAATAGGAAGCGACCCAGTTCAGTTAGACATAGATGAACCAGAACCCATGGAAACAATCCAAACAACTGTAGGACTGCCATGGTACGCTGACATTGTCAACTACCTAGCTGCAGGAGCTCTTCCACCTGATTTAACCTATCAGCAGAAAAAGAAATTCTTTCACAATCTCAAACATTACTATTGGGATGAACCATTATTGTTCAAAAGAGGACCCGATGGAATCTTTCGTCGATGTATTCCCGAAGAAGAAATAGAAGATGTCATTGCTCACTGCCATTCATCTCCTTATGGTGGACATGCAAGCACTTCCAAGACTTGTGCAAAAATCTTACAAGCCGGTCTATTCTGGCCTAATTTATGGAAAGATGTCCACATCGCTATTATAAATTGCGATCGGTGTCAATCCACCGGTAATATTTCAAGAAGAGATGAAATGCCTCAAAAAGGAATATTAGAAGTAGAAGTCTTTGACATCTGGGGAATAGATTTCATGGGACCATTCCCATCATCTTTCGGTAATAATTACATACTCGTATCTGTCGATTACGTTTCAAAGTGGATTGAAGTTATAGCTTCTCCTACAAATGACACACGAGTAGTAATAAAGCTTTTCAAAAATATAATCTTTCCCAGATTTGGTGTGCCTAGACTCGTCATAAGTGACGGTGGCTCGCATTTCATTTCTAAAATCTTTGACAAATTACTATCTAAGTATGGAGTCAGACACCGTGTGGCAACACCATATCATCCGCAAACAAGTGGACAAGTCGAAGTCTCAAACAGAGAAATTAAACAAATCTTAGAAAAGACTATCGCCATATCTCGGAAAGATTGGTCATCTAAACTTAATGAAGCTTTATGGGCTTATAGGACAGCTTACAAGACACCCATAGGAACTACACATTTCAAATTAGTATATGGAAAGTCTTGTCTTCACCCGGTAGAACTAGAACACAAAGCATATTGGGCAATCAAAACTCTCAATATAAACTATAATGCTGCAGGAGAAAAGTGAATCCTCGATATTAACGAATTAGAAGAGTTAAGGTTAGATGCTTATGAGAATGCTAAGATATACAAAGAAAGAACTAAGCGATGGCACGATAAACGCCTATCTAGGAAAGAATTTAGTGTGGGAGACGTTGTACTCCTCTTTAATTCAAGACTTAGGCTCTTTCCTGGAAAACTAAAATCTAGATGGTCAGGACCCTTTGAAATAACTAGAGTGTTCCCGAGCGGAGCGATAGAAATTAAGGGTAGGAATAGTGAACCGTTCACAGTAAACGGACAACGTTTAAAACATTACCATAAAGTTAAAAATAGAGATTATGCAAATAGTCTAAGGCTTTTAGAGTTGTCCACTAATTTCCCTGATTAATCTGCACCTAAGCATTACGTCAGGTTTTTGACGATAAAAACAGCGCTTAGTGGGAGGCAACCCATTTAACCATTTAATCATTTTGTCATTTTATTATTCATTTATTTGTTTTGTCATTTTATTATAGTTTTATTTCATTATTACTATTATTGCTTTTATTTATGCATTTATTTTCTTATTTTCCTTATTTTAATTTTTAAATCACTTTTACAGATTTTTTAAAGTCTTTTCCACTTTCCTTCTCCCCCTGATTTGTTTCCTCCGTATTTACACTAACTATGGCTAACCAACCGAGAAACATTATGGAAACCAAATTTAGAGGTAGGAACCAAAGAATGAAATATGAAGAGTTATCACAGAGACCAATGGATTTGACTATGTACCCGGATGATCTGACTATGGAGACCTTAGGTATACATGATAACATCCTATACTTATTTAACCGACTTGGATGGGAGAATGCACTGATTAAACAAAAGTTTGTGACCTACCGCGAGCTCACCCTTGAGTTCCTCAGCTCCTTAGTTTACTTACCCGAGCGCAGTTTTGGATTCAGGAAAGGATTTATCAGTTTCCGCCTATTTGGAATAGAATATGACTTTAACCATAGAGAACTAGTTGACTTATTAGGATTCCCTAGTGGACCCTTTGCTTTTACTACCACACAGGTAGAATTGATGGACATTGAGCTGGACTTCTTTTGGGGAACCTTAACCGGAAATTACCATCCTGAACCAAATAACATGAACAATGATGAGATACATAACCCTGCTATCCGCTACTTCCATAAGATCCTTGCCCACACCTTCTTTGGAAAAGAAGAAAACCTTACTGGAGTATCTAAAGATGAGATATTCATTATGTCATGTCTGACTAATGGACAGCCAGTTAATGGTGTGCCTTTCATGATGCAAACCTTCACCCGAATCCAAGAAGAACCTGATCTACCCATATTAGTAGGAGGTCTTGTCACCATGATTGCTGATGCCTTAGGACTTAGATACCAATTACACAGGTGTAACCGTTTAGGTACCATCCGTCCTATGAATCTTAACTTTTGCTTTAACCGCCATATCATAAGAAATTTAGGACAACCACCTTTCGAGTACCTAATCAGGAATGAAGTAGTAACCCTGTTCACACTACTAAACCATGCTAGAGTCAGTGTTCATAATAAAGATAATTGGCTTTATGAGCTTACCCCTCCTGACTATCCATCCACTCCTGAAACACCTAAATCTTACAAGATAAGGGATGATATAATGACCGATGTAGAAAGTGACCCTGAGACACCTCCTGGTTACCATGACATTGCACACACTGATGAAGTGATTGAAACCCCTGAAGTGAATCAAGTAGAATATGCTGACAACTTAAAGAAAATCATGAATACTCTTGAAGTTTACCAAGCCGATATAAATACTGTTAAGGATGAGATTAAAAGCATGCGATTGGACGTTATAGGTTTAACTGACATAACATGTGAGCAATTCTACCACCTGAACTCTGCAATTGAAGATTTGAAGAAGCACTTTTGAAAATGCTGTAGTGATCAAACTTATTTTACTTATTATTTTCGTTTCTAGTTAGTTTAACATTTCGCAAACATTTTCGTACCTTATTTTTATTAATGTAATTTCCTTTCAATTATATCAAAAGCAAAGCACTTCTAGTTTTACCAATTTTTCCAATTTAATCAATTTCTATGCTTTAAATTCATTACTGTTATATTTTAAATTGATTAATATTTTTATTTCCTGTGTGATGAAATTTGCTCTAATTTATGTTGATATAATTTATATATTGTTTGTGTCATAATCAATTGAGAAGTGATAATAAAAATAAATTGTATTGAACGTGTGAGATAATGCACTCTGTGAAGAAAATATTATAAGAGTTTTTAAACCCTCACGGTCGTCATCACCCTCTCACGATCGTGACAAGCTAATTAGCGCGTCACGACCGTCACTCACTCATCACGACCGTGACGACCCCTGTTATAGGAATTCTGAGAAACAGAATTGTTCTTCTTCGCAGACACCTCTTTTTCAACTTCCACAAAATTTAGAAACCCCCCATTATCTCTTCCAAATCCCGTAACCTCCCATTACCCTAATTAAACTCCATTAACCTCTCCATTTACTCCAAACCTATCACATTCACTTTTTGCACTATAATCAGAACCAATTTCTTCACTTTTTTTCACTTTTCTCACAAAACTCAAAAACCTCTCATCTACCATTCTCGTACTTGCATGCAATGGAAGAAATTCAGTTTAGAGATGGTGAGCATGGAGAAAATCAGAGACAAAAGTTCATCAGGTTCCAGAACCGTGGTGTTCAACCCACTCGATATGTCGACACTGACTGTTTGAGGGAGTTGGGACTGCTCAACAGTGTGAAGCTCCTGCTTCAGAAGGTTGGTTTGTGGCACTTGTGCAGTCAACCCCAGCCTACATTCGAGCTCCTGACATTGGAATTTCTGAGCTCATTTCAATATATCACTCCTCCCGGTTCACAAAGTCAACTCACCGGCGCTGCTAAGTTCAGAATGCTCGGCCGCGAGTTCGAAGTTACACAAACAAGGATCGCCGAACTGCTAGGTTTCGATCACGGCGATGATGCTCATCTCCGCGTGCCGGAAAACTTCAGTGAAACCGCTTTCACCTTATGGCACGACATCACCAACACCCGTGCCACTGCCTTTCAGAGCCGGAATGCTACGCATATCCATAACCCGGCGATCAGATACTTTCATCGCATCATCTGCAACACCATTTTTGCAAGAGAGAGCAACCACAAGCTTAACTCCAAGGAGCTCTTGTTCTTGCACTGCGCCTTAAATGACGAGCGCATCAATGCTGCCCCATTCCTGTTGTCCCATATTCAGTCCATAGCGCAAAGAGGCGCAACCCCCTTCTACATAGGCGGGATTGTCACCACCCTCGCCATTCAGCTGGAGCTTGGTGACTTGGTTATCAATTTGCCTCGCAGAGCCGCAGAGTTCCTAACAAAGAATTATTGCAGGTCCGCCCACTTGATTTCTCAGAGAGGGGATGGCAGGTTCAGCCCTGTTATCCAAGGCACTGTTTATCACCACATCATCTTGTCGTGTCGTGACCGCATCGATCCGTCCAACCGAGCCAACTGGCTATTTGCTTTACCGGATGCTGCCGGCCACGCCCCCATTATTGATGAGCAGGCCGATCCACCAGTGGACGAGATGCAAGACACCATGGATGCAGCTGAGCCTGTACAGGACATTCCTGAGTCCTCCACCCGACAACCTCTTGCACAAGAATTCACACTTGAAGACGTCCTCCGTGCGATTCATCAGCAAAACCAGATGAATGCCGCACTGGAGCGAAGGCAAAAAGAGCAACATGATGCATTACTTTCAGCTGTTGCCGCTAACCAGAGGACGACTGATGAGAAGCTCGGAGAGATCTTTAGCGAGCTAGAGTCTTTGCGTATTGATATCACTGCTCTCACCGGCACCGGTTCTGATCCTGAAGCGACTCCGATCAGACGCTCCCGCACCAGAAGCCGAGGTCGTGGTCATCAGCAGCCTTAGTTTTAGTTTTTGTTTATGTTTTTCCATTTCCATTGTTTGTATTGTACTTTACCCGCTATTATATCACAACATTGAGGACAATGTCTGATATAGTGTGGGAGAGGTACCTTTCATTTTTCCGCATTTTCCCTTTTCGCACTTTCCATTCCGTTGTATTTCCTTTTCGTATTTTAATGAAACAGAGTAATATTTGTGCTATTTTCTTTAGTTTCGAATTCTCCCCGTTTATTTAGCCATACCGAAAAAAAATCTTTAATTTATTCTCCGCATTACCCGACTTACCTACGAAATCATAGTTAGGAAGCTGAGAACGATTCAACAAGATCAATACAGTCTTGACACCTTAGACTTCCTACTTAAGCATTCCGTTCCGATAATTGTTACGACTACACCTTAAGTTTCAGTCAAAAGTAACCCCTAGTAGTTTATACTAGCAGTCAGCATCGTCTGAACACAAACCACGTGGGGAGCCGATGAATATAAGTGTTTGATGCCTAATCTATAATGATCCTTCATATCTCGATGCCAATGAAAAGAAATTGCACCAAAGTACACGGTCGCATATAAGAAACGAGAAATATGAGAAGGAGTCCATTGCGGGTTGGTTCAGAGGTACCTGGTTCTGAACTTGGTAGGGCGTGCTACGGCTCGATCCCCCACAACCTCCAAATCGGATAATATATGTAGGGTTACCACATTCGTGTACCAGACCCCGTGCTTATAAAGGATCAAAGTCACTAACCGGCTACTCCACTACGTGCGTGCTAAGGCAAAGGGCTTAATGTGATTGCGCTAGAATGAAACCGGGTGAAATAAGATCGAAAGACTCTAGGTGGAATCGTAACACAATTACCGAATGTTTCGTTTAACGGGAAGTCGACGACTTAGCTTGTTGCTCGTGTCATTAGTGTATCGTTAGTGTTTTATTCTAGTACCGGTTTATCTGACAAAACGATTCCTCGTATGGTTTGTTATGTGTGTGCGTCGATGAAAACCTGTCCGACAATTTTCAACCGACTATTTGCTTGAGGACAAGCAAAGGTTTAAGTTTGGGGAAGTTTGATAACGAGAAAAAGTATCGTTTTATTGCTATGTTTCAATAACGTTTTATCGCACATTTGCCGTTTTAACACCCGATTCCTCGAGTTTTCTTTGTCATTTTGCAGGTATATTAATTACAGAGCTAAATCATGAGCCACAAGTGAAATGAGCAAAAACAACCATGAAAAGAAGAAGAAAAGAGGAATTCTGCATAATCTGCACTTTTTGTAACAGTCACGACCGTCACCTAGGAGTCACGACTGTGACACGCTAAAAGGAGCAGTCACGGTCGTCACCAGTCCCTCACGACCGTGACGCGCGTAATACAAGGGAGACGAGCGTGACACCCTTGTCACGAACGTGACAAGGGGAATTTAGGTTAATTTGCTGAGACTTGGTCATGTATGTGTGTGCTACGTGAATTCAACTTTCCTATTCTCCCGCAGACCAAGTATTTCAACTATTCCCTGGATCCTCTCAGCATTTACGAAGCCCATGCAATTATTCCAACTGCCAAGCCCAATTATGATTCTATAAATAGCTTAGTTTCAAAGAACAATAGACAGAGTTTTATTTTAATTTTTCTTGCGGAAGCTCTGCCGTATTTCCTTTGCACCCTATTTTATTCTTTTCAGCATTTATTTGTTCTTGCTTTAATTTTATATCCCAACCAAACCATATAACAATTTCCAACATTAGGAAATTGTTATAATTTAATTTCTTTCAAAGCCTTCAGAAATTCTTTTAGAAATTTTATTTCCGATTCCGGTTCGTACTCCGAGTTTGCCAGATTGTGGAAGAAGGAGTCTAACATTTTAATTGTTATTCAGGTTTTTATTTAAATTGCATTTATATTAATGTTAAGAATTTATTTTTCTATTATGCATATTTTATTTTGTATTTCTCTGTCTCTGTCTAGTACAACAATCATGAGTAGCTAAACACCTTAGGGCGGTATGTAATTTAATTCAACTAAATCGGTAAAATCAATTATAGGCTTAAAATAATTAAGAACTTAAAATTCTGGCTGTAACTTTTTATAATAAAATCAATCTTTTTGTTACGAGAGTAAGGAAAGTGTAATAGGTTAGGTCGAGACCACGAGAGTGTGAGATTTTAACCAGATAGCTAAAGTTAGGCATTTAATTTAAACACAGCGAGAGCGCTTTAAAATGAATTAGACTTATTAAGTTTCCAAAAATTATTTCTAAACACTTATGGGCTAGCGAGAGCAGGCATAGGGCTTTAGGGGTAAGATCTGAGATAAGACCACGAGAGTGTGAGTTAAAGATATTTAAACTGATAACCTCTACAGAATAGATTAAGTGAACCATCTTTATAAGCCTAGGTTAGATTGACCCGCCTAAGTTAACATAATTACATACCGACCGCCTTAGTATTATTTTATTAAACTTAAATTTAATTCCCGCCTTTAATCTTTAAAAACAACCAAAAAAATTCGTGACAACCACTCACCTTAGCTAAACTAGTAAATCCTCTAGCACTAAGTAATCATAAAGTCCCTGTGGGATCGATAATCTTAAATATTACTTCGATAGGCTGTGCACTTGCAGTTAAGATACCGCTAGACACATAATTAGAGTATGTCTTTAGCCCATCACACATTCCCTTTCATCCTCCTATGTTGCTATGTGATAACCTTAGTGCTGTTCTCATTTCCCACAATCCCATTCTTCATGCAAGAACTAAACACATTGAGCTAGACATCTATTTTGTTCGAGAAAAGGTTGTTGCTGGCAAGTTAAAAGTTCAACATGTGCCTGTTGCACTACAGCTAGCTGATACTCTTTCTAAGCCCCTAGGGACTACTGCCTTTCAACTGCTGCGAGACAAACTCAAGGTGGTTCAGTCTTCTTCACATACTTCAGTTTGAGGGGGGGTATTAGAGAATTATAATAGGGTAGGTTAGTTTTTAGTTAGTTAGAGTGTTTAACTAACTCTAACCAACTATTTCCTGCCGCCTCAGCTTATTAGCTGACTGTATATATGCAGCTTGTGTAATCTCTTTTTCAATCAATGAATTAAGTCTAATCATACTTCTCAATAGCTTTTCTTCTTCTTCCTTTGCAACAAGAGATTTCAAAGAACTCTTGCTTGCTTCTTTGTTGCAGCTTCACATTACTCTCATCTCCAATGGTGCTGCAACAATTTTAACATCGAGGAAGTTCCAATCACCAGAGCAACTTTAGAGATAGTTAAGATACTATGATTTTGAATAGTAAACAAAAGCATTGGAAGAAATCTTTCAAAAGCTTGTCTACACCACACTACTGGTAAATGAAGACTTCTACTTTATAAGATCAATAACTAGTAAGATATTTGTGTTTCCGTACGGGTAAAATTATTTGATACGGTATTAAATAATTATTAAAAAATTGACTTTGAGATGTAGAAAAGAAAAAAATAAAGAAATTTGTAAATAAAAATTGTCTTTTTAATAATAGTAATTATTAATTAAAATAAAATATATATTATGGTGATAGTGACCCGTGAGATAAAAAGTTAATTGTGTATATGACTATAAAGTATTATTAACTTCTTAAATAAATTTATATTTAAATTTGAAATCAGGTATTAATTTTAAAATGAACAATAATTATATAAATTTAATTAATTAAATTACAAAGAAAAAAAACTTGTGAAATGAAAAAAATTGAAAATAATTAATATTTGAAAATAAATATATTTGAAAATATATAATGAATTATATTAAATAATTATTAAAAAAGTGACTCGTGAGATGAAGAAAAAAGAGATAAAGACATTTGTAAATAAAAATTGTCCTTTTAATAATAGTAATTGTTAATTAAAATAAAATATATATTATGGTGATATTGACATGTGAGATAAAAAGTTAATTTTGTATATAACTATAAAATATTATTTTAGTGATATTAAATAAATAAAATAATTAAATATATTATAGCAGAAAGTTTATTTGTATATAGCTATAAAAATTGTCTCTCTTATTGATTGTATAATGTTCAGTTCATAAATTTAATAGCAGAATTAATCAATAGAATGAAGCTTAGTTTGAGGACCATAATGCAAATATTATAAAAGACACAAAAGAATTGTTACTTGTGGTAGAATGGTTAAATTACCACATCAATTTAGTTTGTAAATGGGACACTTGGTTTAGTTGGAGACTAAGTATATCATCTTTAGAATTCGTTGGACTAACTATAGGTTGTTTTAGTACTCTGTACCATTTAATGTTTTCAAAGTATGACTTGACAACATGGTTTGATTTTTTTGTGAATAATAATAGTATAATATTGTAACTATAATGAAATTAGTAAGAGAAAAGAGAAAAACCATAAATTTGATGTTCCTTGTCCATCAACATATAAGCCATATTGTTGGAAAGTAAACTAAAGGTTAATTCGTACACACTCAACAATTAATGCATACCTGACATATGATAGCAAGTTTGATATGTTGTTATGGACAAAAGTACATGTGCAACACGGTTTCTTAGACAAAAATGATCAAATAACCAAAAGCAAGCTAAAATATTTCTAGTCATGCTGTGAAAAATAGGATTACAGGTTTTGACTTTTACATTTAGGTATATTCATTATGTAGAGTGCTAGGATGGCTTCCTCTAGAAATAGTGCAGACAGTTATGTAGAGTGCATGGTTGTGACCTAAGTTGATATTACAACAAATATTTGTCCGCAGCATAGAAACAAATATATAGTTGAAAGTGGTCATTGTTTTTATGATTAGATACTTTTTTTAACTATAGTAATTTGTTTACTTGAGAGATATGAAAACTCAATTTGTGTATATGGCATAACTCAATTTTGAGAGATATGAAACATATACAATTTGTGTATATGCAAGTCTGATACAATTTTTTTAGTTTATCCTATCAAGATTGTGACATTATATTGGAAAGATTGAGTTTTGAAATTGTATTTCTTGCATTGGCTACTGAAAATCAATGATAAGTATACAATTAGAAGCAACAATTGATTTTGAGATAAGTATACCATTAGAAGCAACATTAGTATGACATTAGAAGCATGAGAGCAATGGCATGACATTAGAAACTTGAAAAACATATGGAACTATGCAGTATGAATATAAGAACTCTGAGTTTGAGACATAGAGAATATAATACTAAGGAACTATGCAGGATGAGTATAATACTCAAGATGAATAGCACATATGTTCCTACAGTGAACTATGCCATAGCAGAACTCTTCTTAAAATGAATAGCAGAAATCTGTGAGACTGTCTTGCTTAACATTGTAAGGTAGAAACCAACATAGCGTGTTACAATGGTTGTCCGAAAGGGGGAAAATTGTCTTTGTATGGCAACGAATCTTTGTGTTACAAGTGTCATGCTGGGAAGCTTGGTTGGAGGGAAAAAAATAAATGTGTGTGTATTTTCAAATTAGGAGAATGGTAAATTTGACAAGTCATGCACTAAATTTTTGAAATGTAAATAGTTGATAAGAGAAATTTATTGAGAGGTAACATTTAAAGTGCCACTATAGACTCTATATAAAAGATATTATTATTTTATGTAAAATGCTTATATAATTCTTGTTTTATATTTTTTTAAAGTATTTTCACATAAAAATATAAATTAACATTGATTTTTTAATAGTCACAATTTTCTTTTAGAACTATAAAACCACTTGCAAACACAATATTGCAATATGAGTATTATGTATTTGATTAATATAACATGAGTCAGTATCAATTTATTTCAAGAGTAAGTTTTTTTAATTTATTTCATAATCATAGACTTTAAATTAGATTCAATCTAATGGTTATAAATATAAATGTTAATTTAATTATTGATTGAATCTAATTTAAAGACTACGATTATAAAATAAGTTAAAAAAACTTACTTTTGAAGTAAATTGATTCTGACTCATATAATATATTTTAATTAAGAAGGTTTAAAATATAAATTTGTCTTAACATTTTCTTTGGTTTTGAATTTAGAGAATAATAATAATAAAGATATATATTTTAGTATAAAGTTATATAGAAAGGAATCGAAACGATTTTGGTTAAAGAAAACGACTTAAGCCACTTATTTTTAGAATTTTTTATTATTATAGTGGTTATAGTTATATAAGAAACAAAATGTTTTAGCATAATTAACTTTCTTATAAGATAGAATAATAAAAAAAATCAATAACTATTATTATTATTATTAGTAATAATGAAGGTTTTTTTTAATAATCAGGAGGTTATTAACCTACATCATAAACCCGGGAAATTTCAAAATCTCACAAATTATTCAAAAACCCACACAATATTTTATAAAAGTGACCATTATTCTTAATGATATTTGAAAATAATTTTTTCAAATTAAAATTATTTTTGATAAAATATTTAAGTTTTAAAATTTTAATAAAAATATTTCAATCTAAAACTTTAGAATTTTAATTTTAAATGAACTTGAGTATTTTGGATTTTTAAAATTTTATTTGTATGGCATTTTAAATTATAATTTTTGTAATAATAATAATAATAATATAAAAAATTAAAAAAAAAATCTTATTACTTTTATATCATTATTATTATTTACAATAATAATAAGTTAAGATTATACAGTAAAAGAGATAATTGTTGATTTATTTTACTAAGAATATTAGAGTATGTAAATTGCATCTAACTCATCTCTTTGTATAACCTTTTCAAACATTGATCTTTTTCTTATAAAGAATAAATAAAAGGACATATAGATTTGATAGGATAATTTAAAATATAGAAAGAACTGATATGTGTTAAAAAAAAATAAGTGTTTTTAAGTTGAATATTTTATGATAGTAAATGTCTAAACACTTATTAATTAAAATGAACAACTCATATTATTCCTAGCACTCACTACAAATGGATAACAATGTAAATTTTAGTAACAACATAACTTATTTCTTCATTCTTATGACATAAATAATAGATAGCATAGCATGGTAAAAGTGTTTTAGGATAATGAATAAAATATTATATTAAATGTATCATAACTCATTAACCATATTGAACACTTCATATTAATAGTATTATCTATTACATTTGGTAGAGAAGGTAAAATTTAAGGAAAACACATTCAATTTTTGCATTTTTAAAATATAAATGCTAGATAGCAATGTTAAACGTGTGTTTTTAAAATGAATAAAATATGATATTAAGTATCATAAATATTTCATCGTGATTGATTCATATTGGTTTTATGATTTATTTTCAATAAAAAATTTACAAAGATTAAAAGGAATTAGATTAACAATGGGATAGATTTTAAATTGATTAAGTAAATGTAACAAATTTTATAACAATATCTAACCCAAAAAAAAGTAACTGATTGTTTTATCTAAAATAAAGTAAATTATTTTTATTTCTATAAAAAACTATTAATGAGAATGAAATCTTGAAAGACTATAAGCTTATAAAATTGAAAACAAATTTCTAAATAGCTTAGATAAGTTTAAAAGATATTCAAAAATAAAATAATATAATATATTACTATCAAAGAAATATTTAAATATGAATTTTATTACAAAAAATTGAGAAAATAAAAAAAATGAAAAACCAAAAAGTTATTTATTCCGGGAAAAAATGAAAATTGAAAAACTATTTTTTCCCAAAAAAAATCCAACATAAAAAATATTTTTTTAATTAAAATATCTATAATTGAATTGAAACATTTGAATAATAATCGGATTATAATCGAATCCAAAAATAAAATATATTTGATAATAACTTATTAATAACTAAACTGATTAATAATCATTTAATTATATCTTAATATTGAAAACAAATTTGGATTTGAATCTCACAATCAGATATTTTGCACGCCCCTACGTCTTAACTACTTTTATGATAAGTTAGTTAATAAAGACGTTTAAATATTGTTGGTCCTTTTGGGATTGCCTCCATTATACAAAACAACAAGAAATTGTTCGAGTTGGTTTTGGTGCATAAGAGACATCTAACATATGGACTACAACATCTTATCTTTGGCAACAAACAAATGGTATTGACAGGAGTTATATAAGAACTACAAATTATTGAGAGGAGTTATATAACACCTCATTTCTATCCGAAAATTAATAATAAAATCAGAGTATAAAATTCCAACCATTCAAATGAGATGATACATTTTTAACTTTTAAAACAAGGTTGAACACTGATTAGTCTTTAAAACAAAATACTTTATTATCAGCGGATTCATAAAATTCAACTTTAGATGGTACAACTTGTATTCAACAATAAAACAACTCATAACAACATTTTTTAATAAAACAACTTTAAAATTCAGCATCTATAAAAATATTCAACATCAGCAGAAAACATGTGTTATCCCCCGAGTGATACGTATTAGAGCGACAACACCGACTCGAATCCACTAAGTGTAATATCCTGTATTTAATTAAATGCTTTGGATAATATTAAATAAGAATTAATAGGATTCCAATGTGCTCTGAGGGTTTTCAATTAAAATAATTAGAGCAACTGACGAACTTAAATTAATTAATTAGTATTATCTGACTCAAAGGTTTTATTAAATATTTGACTCAGAGACATTTTTGGATGCTCTCAGCTTGGACCAGTTAGTGTTACTAACTTATAGATATTGTTGTATTTGTTATAACAAGAGAAAAGAAGAGAAAGTTAGTAGGAAGGAAAAAGAAAGAAAAGAAAGAAAAGGGAGAAGAGAAAGAAGAAGGAAACCTAGAAGAGAGGAAGAAGCTCTTGGGAGAAGAAGAAATTCATGGAGGAGCTTACTATCATTTCTTCATCATCTTCATCAAACTCCTCTTCATTGTAGAGGTGGGTTCATAGTTAGAGACCTTTGTTTTAGTTTTGTATGAGTTATTGAGTTTTATGAGTTTAGGGTTTTGATAGAAAAATCTTAAAATCGGAAGTTTAAACGGTTAGAAATCGATAAAAATGATTGAGCATGCTGACTTTAGGTGTAGGAACATTGTTGTAAACTGTTTTGGTGATTAATGATGTTTTGAATGAGTTTTGGAGGATTTTGATATGTCAAAAACGTGTTTTTCTGCATTCTGGTTTCGGTTAACCGGTTAACCTGATGCGTTAACCGGTTAACGTTTTGCGTTTTGGCCACTGTGTTTGCTGGTTTGAGTTGGTTAACTGGTCAACCTCAAGCGTTAACCGGATAATGCTCTAGGTATTGGGAAATATTATTTTGTTCCAAACTTTGAAAATTCATAACTTTTTCCTAGCGTATCCGATTTAATTGTTCTTTATATCGTTTTGAAGCTAAAAATATGTATTATCTTATGATGCCAAGAAATGTTATTTTTACCCGACTTTTACCCAACTTTTCTGATGAACCAGAAATATGTTCGTTCGGGAACTGTGGAATATATTATTAATCATGAGGATTGAAAGAGAGTAAAGACAATGAGATCATTGTGGGATTAGTTCAATTGTGATAATTAAATTAAAGTGTTAGATTATATGTTTAAAAACTATATAATTAAAGGCATCAAGAATGGAGAAAGAGTGAGGAAATCTTACCATAAACCAATAGTACGGCCTAGTATTGTGACTAGAAATTGTTAGATGGTATAACTTGTGAGATGTTTAGGACTACCCTAGGTTGATGAGAAACCGTTTGCGCATAATACATTGATCCTCCGTAAAATCTTGAGTAAGTCTTGAGGTGGGTGATGTTGAGTCCCACAGAAAGCATCCGTAAAGGCCTGAGTTGTGTATTTCACGGTGTCCTCCGTAGAGTCTTGAGTAAGTCTTGAGGTGGGTGACGTTGAGTCCCACGGGAAGCATCTGTAAAAGGCTTGAGGTATCGTCAGCGAGGCGTGGGTAGTGATTTGAGTTATGTATTACTTTGGGACCTCCGTAAGTCTTGAGTAAGCCTTGAGGTGGGTGATACTGAGTCCCACGGGAAGCATCCGTAAAGACTTGAGGTGTGTATGTTACTAGATCCTCCGTAAAGTCTGAGTAAGTCTTGAGGTGGGTTGTCTTTAGTCCCACGGCAAACATCCGTAAAGGCTTAAGGTGAGTACTACACTGATTTACGCAGTAAGTCTTGTGTAAGTCTTGAGGTGGGTTATTTTGAGTCTCACGTGAAGCATCCGTAAAGACTTGGGTGAGTGTTATATCGAGCCCTCCGTAAAGTCTTGAGTAAGTCTTGAGGTGAGTTACCATTAGTCCCACGGGAAGTATCCGTAAAGGCTTGAGGTAGATATTCCACTCGTTTAGTGACGGAAGTGTGTATGGACTTTTGTTCCATTTTGTTTTGGTTCTTTATAGAGAAGTGACCAAAGACCGAGTAGTGGATAGATTTGAACCTTTAGAGCCGAGAGAGCTCTAAGATAGGGAACCCATTGAGATGTTGATATCTCACCCCACTATTGTTGTTGCTTTTCAGGTTTCTTCTGAAGGTTTGATTTACAAGTGGAGTTATGCTCGGGATGTTTCAAGAGAAGCATAGTCTTAGTTTTCGATGTGTATTTATCTTGTACAATAATGGATATTGTATTTGATCTTAGTATGTTTTATTTTAGTATGATTTCCATGTCTTGTATCATTGTTGTATTATGTTTTAGAATTGGTAAAGAATGTGAATTGTACTATTAGGCACTTATGATGGTGCAAGTATCAAAATAACACTTGTATGATATTATTCTAGATATATATTATATGGACGTTACACTAAGGTACTCAGCTCTACTATGGATTACCTGCACGTTACCAACAGATGGCAATATTCAAACATAAGTGGTGAGATATATAACAATATAATCAAGAATATGATAAATAGCATATTAAATTGGATTATATAAACCACAATTTCACAACTTCACAAACAACTTAGAATCAACATAAGATACAACACAACAACATACTATACAACTCGGAAATTCAACTTAGAGAAATGTGATGCATGTGGTACCATCGGAGCAGAACTTTCAACTTATAATCTTGTCAATTAATAGAGGCGTCAACACAAGGCATAAGCCTTCAACTTTATTTTGTCAATCCAGGCCAACTTACCGAGCAACATCTCCAACTTAAATAATGATGTGTTATGCAATGCGACTCAAATATCAACATTACAACAATAATAGCTATATAACCACACAACAACAACATACTTCGCAACTTAGTAACAACAACATACTACAACAACTTCACAATAACTTTCTACTACAACGACTTAACAACAACAACTTACTCTCGCAACTTAACGACGACAACAAATTAGCTTTACCTCAAGGCCTACAACTTAACAACAACAACAATCAACTTTGGCTCAAAGACCTACAACTTATATTCTTTCCATTCATAAGGAACTGCAACATAAAACAACAACCAACAACTATACAACTTATAACAAAGCAACACAACACAAGAGCAACCAAATTTTACCGCATTCTTATTCACCCAAGTTCCGACTAAAAATCGACTAATTAAATTATTTACTACGCTTTATTATTGCTACTTACTACCTAGTTTATTATCATACTTTTGTCAAATTTCTGCAACGTTGCCATTAAGCCAATTTATCAATCCTGCTACCAAATACTATTGCACTGGCAGATAATTATTCTTTTGTCAAACCCATCAAAGCACTATTATTTAAACTAGTTACAAGGTCCTAATTCAATTAATTAAATCTTGGTAATTAGCTATTTAATTTATTGATGTTTATGAACTAAAACTAATGTATCAGTAAGACTACACAACAGGAAACACATGAACCACGAAGCAGAATCAATTATGCAACAATTATTTTCTTTATTCAAATGAATAAGTAATAACTCAATTAAAATTAATAATTTATTATATGAATTGAGTATGTTGATTGTTATTGGTTTGATTTGGGTTTACGAGTAGCAAATTAGAAATCAGTTGTCTGAACCAATTAACATCGATTTTAATTGATTTGGTTTGGTTTTTGTCTGAACTGAAAAAATGTCCAACCCAAACACATTGGTTTGGTTTGAATTTCAGTTTGGTTCGGATTTTCCCAAACCAATGAACACCCCTAATATTAGCAGTCAAATCCTCATTGAATATGAGGTAATATTTATGTACAAATAATATTACTTAAATTAATGCAAATCTCAACATATTCACATCAAATTTTTAATTAAATATGATCATAGTAGAATCTTGACAACTACATAATTTATCCTAAAAACCACACCACTAGATTGTAATACAAAGCCAATACTTAATTGCAATTGGTACAAATTTAAGATGAAAGTCTAAGTTTTATACACATTACATAAAGTTTCAAATGAAAAAATTACAAATCAGTACACATGTGGCTGGTCTAGGCAGTGAGGATTAAGTGATTTGGACAACTGAAGCAAGTGCTCAAATGTTTGATCTAATTCTCACATCGGTACATACTTGGATCCAAAATGCAGTATTGATTAGTGGACTGTTATATGGATGGTATCGCAAGCGACTGTCATGGCCGATGGCATATCCGAGTAGCCGAAGATGAATGAAGATAAACAGACACTAGCATGATGAGTCTTGATTTCAGAACATAAGAGATGATTCAAGTATATAAAGTATCTTAGAATATTGTAAAGTATCTTGAATTGAATCATGTATTCGGTTCTTATACTGAGTTTCACTCATCCTTACAAAAACGACTTGTAAGAATGTAGGTTCACACAAGTGAAAGATTCCAAATGACATCTAGGTTGTTTTCTGCAATCCATTTATGAGGATAGAAAGAATGAGATGATTTGAGATCGATACGCCAAACCATAACTCTCGAGCAGTCGTTCATTAAGCCCTCCATTTGACTTTCATCTTCAACAACCTGCTCAATCAACATGCTAGCCTACATATCGCAAAAACAAAACAAATTTCACAATTGATTTCAAAACATCGTTTCAAGTTTGATTAATCAGTAAGCTACATTTTGTTACCAACCCACAGACTCTCCTTGGCTGATTCGAGCTGCCTGATACGTTCAAGAAGTGGTCGGTGTGACTTCTTTCGTTCCCATAGTATCGTACTGTTGAAGGCAAAACCTGATAGTTCAGCATGAAATCTTTTAGATTTCCTATCTGATTCATTATTTGTGTGCCATCCAATCACTTCACTTCCATTACAAATTGGCCCTTGAAAGACAATGCCACTTCTATCCTCTGATAGTTTTGCAATAGTCCATGTTCCAAATCGCCTGCAAAAACATTGTAGGAAAGAAGAATATGATAAAGATTTTCTGCATAACAAAATTCGAGTAGTATCATGAAACTAAACATACTGTATTTCTCTCATTTGCTGAAAGAGTTCAACTGAGTAGATGTTATCATCGTCTGCAAAATAGACAATTCCATCGAGACGGTGAGTTTCAACATGAGCTATCGCAACATTTCTCATAAGAATGCTCTTATGGCTTGTGTTGGTTACATTCATTTTGCACACAAGATGCCTATACATAATCCCGCTACTCCTCATGATGTCAGAAGTTTCTTCAGATTGTGAATCCATCTCAACAACAATCCACAACAATGGAGGTTGGACCAATTTCAAAGTTTGTGACAAACGATGCAAGTAATAAGCTTGAAACGGACGATTGTAAGTCGGCGTGATAACAATGAGAAGCTTTCGAGACTCCAAATATGTTTCGTCAGTGAACTCACTATCTGAGACATTATATTCTACACCATTTGTTAGTTCTTGTTCTTGCAATGCTGAAATCAAAGTAGCATCAAACTTCATATCCTCGTCAACTAGTGCAGTCTTATTAATCTTCAAATTTTCGACTTCGGATATTACCTCAAAAGAGAAACCTTGATGGTTTGCCTTGAATTTCGAGGACATGTTGGTTGATGCGAGCGGGATGAGTCCAATAGAAACACCAACCATGAAACAAATGAAGGAATGGAAAAACACTTTCCTCCAAAGCTGTCCCTTGTGCTTTGAATTTGATCTCTCAATAGCCCTCAAAGATCTTGGTGAGAAAACACCAAACAAAAGAGCACGCGAGTCCAATGAGGTGATTGAAGAAGGTAACAATCCTTCAGATAGCAGAGAATTCTGAGGACTTGATGAGGATTTAGACAAAGAGGAAGATACTGAACAGACTTCTAGATTTGTTACACTTCTAGCCCGAGAAACGGGAGACAATGTTTTTCTAATAGATGCCATTCACATGAATAAATCCAAATCAATGTTGGAAGCACGGACACGGCAAACAGGATCTCGACACTGACACGACGACACCAGCAATAATTTGAAAATTTGAATACATTAAATATAATCACAAGTGCCGGTGCATGTGTATGTGTCCGACTTGGACACGGACCCGGACACGCCGAGTGCCTTTAACTCCAAACTTGTGATAAACTAACTAGTTGTCTTTCTCAGCCAAAAATAGTAACAACTAACAACTAATAAGTCATAACAAGTGCATATTCACCAATGTATTCAGGTAATCAACATGTTATAGACTTTTAGTACCAAATGTGAAAATTCAAGCTGTCATAAGCATAAAAAAACACTGCAAAAGGAAAAGATGAAGTTCCATTCTAACTAGAAAGCAATGTATATCAAGTTAAATGCTTCAATAAGGTCACCAAAGAGTAGCTAGGTTCAAACTCTAGGGAGTTCAAGATTGGAGGTAGCAATGTTTGTTAGCAAGTTAAGAATGAAGAATGGAAGAAGATAAAGTACCTAAATGACAGCGAAGGAGAATAGATGCTTGCAACCAAGTGGCATTGAAAAGAGAAATGAGTGACATGATGTGAGGAGAATGAGATTGAGATTCGAGATTCTGTGCTTACTTTTAAGAGATCTAATCTAAAAGGATGCAATTTCAAAAATAAAACCCTCCGGGTGGAGAAATATAAAAAGAAAAGGGAAAATATAATGGGGCAGACAATGATATGTCTCTTTCCTTGATTCCTTGTCTCAAACATGTGCATACTATTTAGGATAATGTTTCTTTAACGAAAAGAATATTGTTTAACTCCACAAATGTTCACACATATTTTTAACATTAAAAATTTAAATAACTTTTGTTACAACTTGGAATCGGAAATTTATGGAATTTATGGTGAATTGATGGAATACAATTTAGATACATTAGTCTTTTGATGCGGGTGAATTGACGGAATACAATTTAGATATATGTATCAACTGGAAATAAGATTGATCTGTAAAGTTAATATTTCAATGTTCAAGTGAATGAATGAACAAAAAGTAATTGTAGAGTGTGAATGGATTTCATACGTGAAAATGATGTGATTTGGTCTTTATATAGTGTGGAGAGTTAAAATTGTTTGTGTGTGACTCGACACCTTGTGCAGGTTGTCGTTCGATTAGATCAAACGTTAAGAAATGTGAATGAGGATGTGACCGTGTGTCCTGGGCAGGGATGAGGGTCCACATGTTCTATGTCTTGCGAACAACCCAAAATTGTTTCCCTTAGACCCTTGTTCCTACGTCATAGAATGAGGGATTTGTCAAGATCGACTTCAGTCCGACCTCTAGTAGAAAAATATAAAATAGCCTTGATGGGACTTTGATGCTCTGGGAAGAAGTGCGTTAAATATCTTTCTCACTATCATTAATGTTTCACAGTTACATCTCAACATATGTCCATACGTTTGACGATAATGATTTTTCTAGTACTAGGGCATTTGAGTGATGTTGAATTGTGTGTGATGAGATATTGATCGTTGGTGGTGGGTTTATATTTCTCAACGCCGAGAATGGCATGGTTCATATTCCTTAGGGGATATAAAAGGAGTTATGGGGTTACCATGTTCCTCTTTTCGCCATTTGTGAATCTTTAATCTTTCCTCCTTGTCGCTCCCTGGATTTCCATCATGGTACAAACGCGAAAGTAGTAAGGTAGAGTCTCCAGCCAGACATTTTTATCCCAAAGGAATCAGAAAGGTAATGCTGCACAAACTGAAAAAACGAAAAGGAAGGACAAAGGTCCTGCGAACCAAAGAACTGGGTTCGGGAGTCGGTTACGACCTGGGAAGGTATTAGCACCTCAGATCGTTCGTCGTAGCCGACGGGATCCACGCTTGAAAAGAAAATGTTTCAAAGGGTGAAGAAATGAAAGATGCTGAAAAAGAAAGACTGAAATTGGATAAGAAAAGAAAAGAAAGGGGAAAAATGTAGGAAAAATAAAAGAGTGCTCGAACGGACCCTACCCCGCTGCCTATGTACCTCATCTGGACATGAGGATCAGAGGCGTCGTAGTTCCCCTAACTAGGGAGGAAGCTTGCTTGTGTTTTAAAACTTGAATTGCTTATGTCTATGCTCAGATGTTGCAGGCTCGTACGACGAGTGCGTTACCGTCTTGCAAAGAGACAAGTAGGAGCAAGTTCTTACGTTATGAATGAAGGTGATGAGAAAAGAAGTCTCGAAGGAAAGACGCTTTATTGTTGGTTTGTGGCTTTTAAAAGCTTTTATTGGTGTTTGGTGCAAGAAAGTGAATTCAAGTCCTTTTCCATGGAATGTGTACTTATTATTGCACTCCAAGATGGAATGAAGAACAACATGTCCAAGTAAGGAGAAGTTATCCAAGACTTGGTTCTAAGGATTAGGTCCTAAGCTCACTAACTTGTTGAACTTACTAAGTGTTTTTGTACTTTTGATGAAGAAGTGTCTTTTATGATTTTCTCTGTGAAGGTAGTCTCATGATTAGACTTGTACATCATGCTAGACAAGTTTGTACTATCCCGAGATGGGATGAATACAAATGTCCCATGGCATAAATCCATACACACAAGACTATCTCAACCATTATTAAGTGTTTTTTTAGGTTTTTGTTTGAAGATGAGAAAGAGAGAACACCAAGAGGATCTCAAAGGTAAAAAGTAAAGGGGAGACTAACAATCCTAAGTATTATCATGCATGGAATACATAGGTTAGTGTGGTTTGAAGTTTATCTTAATGAAGAAGAAGGAAAGAAGAAAAGGAAGGAAGAAAAAGAAGAAGAAAATAACTTACTTCCAAGATGGAAGGTAAGTTGATTCTAAAAGGGGAAATGAAGAAGTTAATCAATAGACGGCCTAAGCACATCACAAAGACAAATATGAAAAATTAAAGAAAAAAATGGAGGAAGAAGTTCTATGTGGGATACCCTCCCACACACATCACTTACCATAAACCTCCTGAAAAGTTAGAAATATTCACATAAGCACAAGAGAAATTCAAACAAGTTCAAGACATGGAAGAATAAAGCTCTAAACATCACAGCCTAACAAAGTCAGAACCTAATGATCACAAAAGACCTCTAAGGTTAGTCATGTAAACTCACACAAAAAGAAATGGGAAAATTCCCATAAACACCAAGCAATGCACTAAAGAAGAAACAAGAAGGAGGGAAATGATCAAGTGAAGCACACAAGTCAAAGTTCAACAAAACAAGCCAAGATCAGAAGTGAAACAACCCTAAACATGTGCCTAAACATGGATTCAAACATCATTTAAAGCATATAGGCACATACTCAAACCATGGGAGAAGATGGAAGAAGATGTGAATTGAAGTGAATCGTGATTCATACTTGTGAAACAAGTGACTTAGTACATAAGGAAAACATAGGACAAACAAAGATGAAGCTCATACATTACAATCAGGGATCACACAACATGTTAGCAAACTTCAAACAAGGTTTTATATGATGGCACAAGTGTTTTCCTACTCAAGCAAACAAGTTATGAACCAAACATCCACAAACTAGGCAAGTCAAAGTTCACATCTTAAAGAAATAGTAAGCATGCTTCAAAAATTATGACATTAAACAACCATGCACTTCAAACATGTACAAACATCATACCAAAGTCACAAGTCAAGAATCATAACTAAAGTCATTCAAATAATTGGACAAAACTAGATTAGGGTTTCACAAACTTAAACTCAAAGCAACATGCCAAAAGTCAACTAATCAAGACCTAAAAATCATCACAAAAATTCATAAGATCCTCCAACATGTTATAAACACAAAGCAAGAAGAACCATGGTCATAGCTATCATATAACTCAAATTATAAACCCTACAAGTTAAGGTATGCATGGTATAAGACAAATAAGAAGAAAATAAAAGGGAAATTAATTCAGAGCATTAAAAATAAAGAAAAATAAAATTTGGAGAAATTTTATAAAATGGTAAAGATGATTGATAATTTTTTTTGGGATTCTTAAAGACCTAAAACCATTTTTAAAATTAAAAAGGAAACTAGAAGAAATAATAAAAATAAATGAAATAAAAGAAAGCCAGGGGTGAAAATAGTGATCCAGCTACGTTCAGAATGAAATAGGGCCCAAACAAGGGGGTTCAATTAGAAATCAAAGCCTAGGGCATTATAAAAATCAGCAAAAGTCAATAGTCAAAGTAATCCAATCCAAGGTTCCAGAATTAATCTCACAAAAGTATTCAGATCCTATGGCTATCACGTAAGTCAATCAAAAGAAAAGTAGGCAAATCTACGTGTGTGATTCAGTCAAGTCAAAAAGTATAACAATCTAAAGGTTCCCACTGATCCACAAAAAGTCACATGATCCAACGCAAGGCAAGCCAAGTCAATGAGGTCAGTCAAACAAATGGACTCACAAGATTCAAGTACACACACGCTATGGTAGTCTGGCACACACAAACCTTTTAATGAAATAAAACACACGCATGCAGGTCACATGAATTTTAAATGTGGTGGCAACATACCACGCGTTGGATCAAACATATGAATGGCTTAGATTTCATCCCTAACCTCAGATCACCTTCACCACCTGTAAATCGTCCGGTGACGGAGCCCTAGCTCTGGTCACCGAAAAACTTAAACTCAAGAACAAAAGCAACCAGAAATTCATGAAAACTTCCAGATCCAATCTATTCAACCTCGGGAACAATAATCCATCATCAAAATCAACAAACAATCAACACATATCATGAATCGAAGAAAATAAAAATAAACCTCGAACTTTCAGATCTACAATATATGCTCAATTCACGTCCGAAATCAAATCCAAATACATCAGCATGCTCAGTGAGATCCCATACACATAATGCACACAATCAAATTAAGATCTAAGAGGATTAATTATGAAGCTAACCTGAGATGAAGCTGAGCCAAATACACCAAGAAAACCTCCAGAAATGTGCAGATCCACTCCTTGGAACTTCTATTTGCAAAATAAATGCAAATAGATCTTCAATTCAGCCTGGATCTTGAGTTTTGAATGAACTTGCTTCGACAATTGACTATGAGAAATCCTTGGTTAGAGCTTCAAATGATGAGTGATTTTGAATCCTTAGAGATCACTGAACATGAGTATGAAGAGAAATCTCACTGAAACCCTAGGAGAGAAGAGTTTCGAAGAGAAGAAAGTTTGTGGTGATTTTGTGAAATTAGAGCAAATAAGAGTGCATGAGGCTGATTCAAAGGCAATGTAAGATTATATATCATGAGTATATGCACCTGTGTAGGGTTTTTTAAGCAATGGCTGCATGAATTGTGTGATGTGGAGTGAAATGCAAATTTGCATAATAGTTGTGATGTGGTGATTCACTTGTGCAAAGCTCCAACCATGTGCACAAGCAAATTTCTTTTGAGTCGCTTATTTCCCTTGGATCAATCTTAGGTCTTAGGAGGCTTTGATTCTTGAGTTGTGATTGGTTTTGCAAAAATGCATGTTGTGAAAATACTTGTGATCATGGCACAATTTTGAATGATTTCTTGGGCAAAATTGAGTGTCATAGGTTGTATATTAATGTAGTAATCAGAAATGATGCATTAGAGGTCATGTGAAACCAATTTGAACCAAATTTCAAATGGTGTAAAACTTGACATTTTGAAAAACCCTAAAAATCATCAAAATTCTTTTGATTATAACTTTTGATCCACACATGCTATGGAGAAGTTCTTGTACTTTTTGGAAATGGGAGAGAAAGCCCTGCAAATTTCATGCCAGAGGAAAATTAATTTGAAGTCATATTGATCATGAAAGAATGGATTGAAGTTAGGGTAAAATATGCCAAAAATAGAAAGTTTTCATTATAGGTCATTTTCCATTTTTAGTAACTTTTCCACAAACTCTTGATTCTTGATTTGTAGGATCATTCATGTCATTTATTGCCTAACTCAACGTCCATAGACTTGAAAATCATTATTGGAACCCTAAAAATCCCAAGGTTGACTTTTCTTCTACACAGTTGACCTCTTTCTTCAAACACAGGTAACTGAACCAATGCCTGACTTCCCTGATGATTTTTTGTACCAAACTTCATCCATGGGCCTTGTATGACATATGAAAGCCTCTGACCACAAGAATTGGTCAAAACTATGATGAAATCATGCTCTGAGGCAAAACCCTAATTATGGTTTCTTTGTATAAGAGAAAATTGCATTGTTGAACTTCAGATGAACTTCACCCCTTCTAGGGCTTTGAGAATGAGCTTGAGCTTGTATAATATATGAGGATCCCTTGTAGGCTTCTTGCAAGACCACTTTGATCTTCTATTGACTTTGAAGAATCATAGTTTGATGGATGACTGATCACATGCCCTATGCTTCTAACAATGGATGTTATGCCTCATCTTTCTATGCAAAGATGCAATGATATGTATACTATATGCTATGCTATATGACATGAAATGAGAGGGAAAATTTTGGGGTGTTACACTCTTATATCTGAAACCTCCTTTATCTTTGTCAATTTCTCACATCAGCCATTAGTTCAGACATGCTTGTGTAATCTTATGGTAGAGCATACATCGTGTGGGTCACTAAGTTCATCTTTTTTAGGGTAACACTCAAGCCTAAACTTTATCTTTTTTACATACTTGTTTAATTTATCAGGGTTTTTAAAGAGAGAGGCTATGGGTTTTTAGTCTTTTTTATTTTGTACTTTGGTAAAATATCTTGCTATACGTGAACTTCGATGGGACACAAATTATGTCTTTGTATTGACCTTGTGTTTTTCTTACGATCATTTATTTCATGTTTTAACACCCTCTTTTGACATGGACAACTCTCAACTCAAATCCCGAAAGGATAATGGAAAAAATTTTGTAGGTGGATCAAGAGACTTTGGACATCGTTTCTGCGTTCATTAGTGGAGGTGGCCTAGATCACGCCTTTACTGAAGTGGGCCCTTCCTCGAACTCGAGAGTTATTTCTCTTGAAGGGGATGAGAGTATTTGTAGCAAGTATGATTGGTGTTTCATCCTTCTCCATGAGTGATTTATTTTTTATAGGCTTTCGTCTCCCCTTTAACGACTTTGAGATGGGTGTTATAAATCATATAGTGATTGGTTTTTCATATGTTCACCTAGTGAGTTAGGCTTCTAACAAGGTCTGCTAGTATTAGTGTGAATACAATGAAGGTGTGTTGTCTTTAACACTCATATTCCACCTCTTTAAATCTCAGGAAAGTTTTGTTGATTTTTCCCAGGGCTACGATATAATTTCTTTTAGGCAGAGTACTAAGATGTTTGAGGTTCATTCGGAGTGTGAAAAACTTCAAGGAATAATATTACTTGGTTATCCCCATCATTGAGGTGGCCCGTGATAACATATGAAACAAAGACTTTGAATCGCCTTATCAATGTTCAAAAAAATTCTCCATGTTCTAGCGACATGGTCATTTCTCGATAGACGTTTGGTTTTATGTATATAAGTTGGATGATATGTCTTAGGAAGAAACTTATATGGTGAGAAAATTTGTATCCTTTTTTTATGATTTGAGCTTTGCTGACAGCGTTGCTCACTCAAATGTGGCTCAAAGGAAACAAATGGAAGTTGTTACAAAAGAGGATATGTGAGTTATATTTTGTGAGTAATACATGCGACTTTCTCTTTTATTTGGTGTTGATTAGATGATTATTATTGCCTTATATTAATTAATATATGGTTTATAGATAATATGAAATGCTACAACACGATGTTGCAGATGAAGTGAATGCCTATGATCCATCTCTTGCCTACAGTTGTGGTTGTCGTGTTAGCTACTAGACGAACTCCACTTATAGGGTCTCTTGTCGGTCTAACGACAATTAACCTTCTAGTCCCGACCCATGTGGAAGTCCAGGATTTTCTAAATCAAATCAGTATGTGATGTGTTATATGTTCGTCATTGTTCTTAATTAGATAGAGTCTTATCACAAGGTATGTTTCCAAGGTGCCTCATGGGTAAGTGTCACCAATATAATATTGAATGCTCGAGCAAGACTTAGGAAGGTCGGGTCCTGATGTATGGCCAACACCGACCAGATTTACATTACAACCTTTAGTTTTAGTTTGTCTTGGTCCATATACGACTAAAGAGTTTTGATATTTCTATTTATGAGGAGGATTGCATGTATTTTTCAGGTAAGGATGAAACATTCGTCAAGTGGAGTTGGTTGAACTAACGTACCAAACTCGTCGGATGTCAACCAGTTTGGCTTTTGTTGTCGGTGGAATGGGATATGTTTTCTTGCATGGATGTCTTAGAAGGAAAATTAGGTACTTTAGGAATGCATTAGTGATTTTACCCTTAAGTGGGACTAGTACCTAAAGAAGATCTGAAAGGCGATTAACTTATTTTTTAAATAGGAGTTGTTTTATATAATAATGGGTATCCTAACTTGCTTGTCGAGAGGGTGTAATCACTTTTACAAGAGATGAAGACAATGGATGAAACTCTGACTGTTTCTAGGACCTTGTACAAGACCGATGTTGCTCTCGCTGA
This sequence comes from Lathyrus aphaca, assembly GCA_963966055.1. Lineage (NCBI taxonomy): Eukaryota > Viridiplantae > Streptophyta > Magnoliopsida > Fabales > Fabaceae > Lathyrus > Lathyrus aphaca. Next base: position 37,261,088 of record OZ014524.1, read on the forward strand.
ATAAAACCAATCGTTGGATTCATCCTGTAAGTATTTGTCTACCAACTTGGTCCTCACACTTAGTAGAGAATATTTGTCTAAATTTTATGTCTTAAAGGTTTCCCACTTTACTTATTCTTGAGCACATTCCATCATTAATATAGTGTTCCTCCACCAATACTCTACATCCCCTAAGAGAAATTATGCAGCATGCCATAACTTCACTTCTGGTGGAAATTGATTACCTTAATTATCATCTCAATTTCTTGTAACCATAAGTCAACCTTCTCAGGAATAATATCTCCTTGAATTTTAGGTGGATCTTGGCGGCAAAAATTAATCAATACTCTTGATTCTGTTTGGTGTGAATATTGAAGTAGAAAAATTGTCAAGAGGGGTGAATAGACCCAAATTAAAATTCAACCGCCATTTTCCAAAATCAAAGTGTTTTCAAAAATAAGTTGTGAGCGGAGGGTTTGATGCGAAAATGGAAATTATATAGTTGAATATAAATCAAGCCAACTGTTCGCATGTGGATTTCGCGCGAATATTTCGCTAGCCTCATGTGCGCGAGGTTTACTTGCGGGACCGACCAAACAAGTCCCAGGACTGCTCTGTCTGATTAGTTATGCTGCGAACTCTTGTAATGTAGAATGGTAATGGGGGTTTCTTGTGTATATTTTTGGTGTTTATAGTAGACGCACGCAGAATGCTTGAAATGAAAGGACAATAAAAGCGAGTTAAAGAAAGGTAAAAAAGATACTGATAAAAAGGCAAGTTTTTTAAATTAACTTAGAATTAAAAGGACTTGAAATACAAAGGTTTTTTGGACGCTATCATACATTTGAGTAGGGGTTAACTCGTTTCTCTGATGCTTAGTACTTTGAGTGTGTCCCTTTGCAATGTGAAGAAATGCGACATTTATTACTAAAATGACAAACTTCTTACTTAATAAATTTTTGACGCTCAGTACTTCGAGCATGTGTAGCTAGTGAATGACCGACTTGTTAGTATTAGAGTTCAAAACCTAAGAGGGTGAATTAGGTTTATTGAGTTTTAGAGAGAAAATGACAAACTTCTTACTTAATAAATTTCTGGTTTACTTTTACTGGTTTTATGAGTAATTAAGTAATGTATTTATTCTTCTGGTTCAAGATATATAAGTGATATGCAAACAAAATTAATGCAGTAATGTAAATGAACACAAAAAATTATACTAGTTCCATTATCAATCAAAGGTACATCTAGTCCCTTGACTTCCTTTGAAAGATTTAACTATTGTTAGATCTTTGTAGAAGCCTCACACCAAGACTTCTCCTACAATGTTCTAACAATAAATAAAAAGCATATAACTTCCTTGATTTTACAAAAACCAACAACAATAATTAATTTTGAATCACTCTAATTCAAAGAACCTTTTACAATAATCACCAACAACTTGATGATCACACAAAACAAGAAAGTACACCACTTTCTGTTCACAATACTTAGAAAGCACACTACTTTCTATTACAAACAAATGTCACCACACACTTGATAATTGATACAAATTATGATTACAACTTTGAATAATCTTTTCAACTTGGCTTGTGTTCCAAGATATAACAATTTTGATAATCTCTTCCACTTGAATACAATCCAATTATATATATATATATATATATATATATATATATATATATATATATATATATATATATATATATATATATATATATATATATATATATCCTAAGTGCTCAATATTTTTGAGAAACTTTTATATAATGTATGAAATTTATGTACAAAAAGTTGTGAACACAAAGAAACAATAGATGAGTTGTTTGAAAAATAAGATGAGAAAAAGTGATTTGAAAGATGAAAATTCTTTGAATTTATATGGCACATCATACCCCTTTGAATAATGACAATGCTTAGAAAATAATCATGATCAGTGTTTTAAAAATCGGACCAGTCATCAAACCAGTGAGGGTACCGAGTCATTAGTTTATTGGTTGAACCACTGGGTCACTAGTCGAACCGCATGACCAAACCAGATTAAACTGGATAACTCGGTTAATTAGACCGGTCTTTATAAAAAAATTATATAGATATAAAATTGGTCGAACCAGATGATTCAGTCTCTACAAAATATGATTAACACTTAAATTTTTTTATAATATCATATCATAAATTCACAAGTTCATAATCTAAATTCAAAATTTAAACAAAGGTATCACACATAACAAAATAGTATAAAATTACAAAGTCTAATTGCAAACAAAGTCTAATTGCAACATAATTTAATTAAATATTTTATAACAAAATAACTCCAATGTGTATCAAATTTAGTTCAAATGAGAGAAAATTGTTTCAATGTTAGGATCTCCTTCTTTAATATTAAAATAATTTGCAGTGAAATCAACCGCATTCGCAACAGTTCACTTGTCAATGATATCATTGTTTTGCTTTATTTTTTATTTTTTAAATTTTATTTAAATTTTATTTCATTTTATATTTTAATTTTAATTTAATTTATTTCATTTTTTATTTTAATTTTTAATTAAAATAATAATAAAAAATGCAATTAATTCGCCGGTTTTCACGGTTCACACTAGTTCAATGACATAAGTGATCCAACATTTGAACATACCGGTTACCTGACGGTTCGACCGACCGGTCCGATCCAGTTTTTGAAACACTTGTCATGATAAAGTGCAATGGTTTATGAAAGGTTATGAGGAATGAGTGCCAATAAAGGATGCACACAAAAAAACATATTTTTTAGGAAATGCAGTAATGACAATAGATTTCATGGACTTTACAATTGAATGCATTTTTTATAAAGTTTTAAAAATATTTGAAATTTTACTTATGACAATTGATCGTGCATCCTATGCAATCGATTATTTTATTTGAATTTTTCAAATTTCCCTTGATGACAATCAATTGTTGATCCCATGCAATGGATTGTCTTGAGTATGAAATCAATTGCTTTCAAGAATTAATCAATTAACACTTCTAGAATATGCATTTTTCTAAGGCAGAAAGTTTCCTTGTTTTGTGACAATCGATTGCAGCCTAGTGATAATCGATTGTCACAATAAGAAAGTTGAAAAATAATTTGAGCAAAATAACTCACTCGTTGTTTGAAACCACGACACTTGAGTACTTAAACAACCCACTCAACCACTATGGCAAATATTTGCTTGCTAAATTCATTCTCATTAAATATTCTTGTGTAAAAAGATATGTAATGAAAACATATGATGCATGAAAGTTTAGGAATTTTCTTTAGAAGGTTTTAGATTAAGAGATTTAGCACCTAAAATATATACACAAATGAAATGGCATTGACACCTCAATCTTCGTGATTCAATCCTTTAATTTTCCAAAGCTCATGTAATATTAATATTTGATTTCAATCTTTTTCTTCTTTGATCTTTCTTCTTATGACAGCCTTTTGTCTTCATCAAAATCGAGCTAAGGAGGATGAACATATATTTTTCACAATCTCCCCCTTTTTGATGATGATAAAACCTTTTGATGAGAATTTTTTGCTTGATTCTTGATTTCTCCCCATATCTTGTATATCTCCTTTTATCTTGAATATCTCCCATTTTCTTTTGCAATATATGTTATGATATCTTTGGTATCCTGAAAAACAACAAAAACAATCATATATTCTCCCTCATTTTGATATTATAAAAAAGAAAAAGAGTAAAAACCACTACTACAAAACGCACAAACAACAATGCCAGGTTTACAACAGATTCATATACATTGTTGTAATAGGTTAAAAACTTCGCAGTTGGTTTATAATGCCATATTTAACGACGATTGACTTAAAAACCGTTGTAATACATCCAGATTTGACAACGATTGTCTTTAAAACCGTTGTAATGCATGATGTGTAACAAGTATCGATTCCCAACAAATACATTTTTATCATATTTTTATAGTTTAAACGTATATTTTATTTCATTTTTTAGTGTTACGGGAACTTTAACATAAAAACACAAAATTCATCTTTGATTTTCTATTTTAAGTGAAAGAGAATAGTTTGATAGAAACTTCATTAAAACTCAAATTCATATTATTATTATTTCATTTTTTAGTGTTGTTAACCCTAAAAAAAAGTGAAAGAGACGATCATATATAAAATAAAACTATATTATAATTCCGGAAAAGAAACATTAATAATCACATTACATATATTTATCAAATGTTCGAGCCCATAGAAACAAACGTGTCTTCATAATCTGGGACTCTCTCCTCACTTTCCTCAACAAAATTATAAAAAAAAAATCCTCCTCTGCTTCATTTTCTTTTTCTTCTTCAACTTCTTATTCTTCTTGGCCTTCGCCACCCTTAACGTATCCCTGACAACCAAGTTTCTATCTGGTTAGACCTCCTCATTTGGCTGCTGACGTTGTTCATTCGTGACCTCATTTGTGATGTTTGTGTTAGCATTCTCATTGGTTGAACTCATTGTTACGAAGAATATATCATGAAGAAATGTTAAATTTTCTATTTATAGATGAGGTTGAAAATGAAAAATCTGATAGTTTGGTGCTTGCAATAATGATAAGTTATAATGGTTGATATTCTCGAATGATATTTTTGAAAAAACGAAGAAAATATAAATCATTATTATATTTGGGAAGAATGTTTCTCTCTTCATGGAAGAGCAAAGGTTGTAATATTACAACTGTTTCTTATTCTAACCGTTGTAATATATTATGTAAAATTGAAAAAATGTTGTTGTCAGGAGTTGAACCTTGTACCAAATAAAAAAGGTATCACTATGGTTCTCATGTTTAACTATTGTGATATATTTATAATAATTATACACTTATCATTACGTTTTTTTTTTGCGATAACCGTTGTGAAATATTTACCCATATAAGCGAATTAACTTTCCCTTATTGACCGTAGCTCCGTTTCTTTCACAATGAAACCCTAGCACCCATTTTTTCTATAATACAGTAAGGTATTCTTCTTCTTCCATCTATTTTTAGATATTTCTCATTATCTCTTTTGTTGTATGTTGTTTATTCTTTTTCTTCTTCTTCCATCTTAGGCAACAAACTTCATCTAATTTTAGAAACAATGAAAAGAAATATAAGAAGTATGAAGCTTTTGTTAAGCTTCTTCCTCCTTATATTTTTTATTCATTATTTCACAAACTAGATGAACATGGGGATGATGTTGGCGGTAGTAGGCTTAATGTACATATTATTTGTGTAGATATGAAAAATAAGATATTCTTTTACTTCAATCTTTTTGTCAGATAGTTCCCATTATCTTTTTTTGTAGATATGAAAAAGTATAAGAAGTATGAAGCTATGATGGAAACTTCATCCACCTTATACTTTTTCATCATTGCTTCACGAATAATATGTTTTTCAAACTCAGGATGCTTCACAAGCTAGGTGAACTTCATTGTAATTAATGGTACATATGACAACAATATATCTTGTTTATTTAACTTTTCCTTTTGCTGGTTTTGTTTTGATTACTAACTAATTTTTTTTAATTTGAAATATATATATATATATATATATATATATATATAGTTGAAGCTGTTTAGTAAAGATGATACATGGTGATGATGGTGGTGGTAGCAAGCGTATAATTTGAGTTGATAAGGTACATATATATGAAGTCATTTTGATATTGTATATGAAATTTAGTTTATTATATACTATGTATATTATTTGTTTCACTATTCTTTTATTGAAAATGCAATCATTTAAATTGACATAGAAATATATAATCTGAAAATTAAAATGTATTTAAAAACTAACTTATATCAATCAATGTTTTCTGAATAGCTTGCATCTCATTAAGCATATTTTATGTTATTTAACACAAATATATGATTCAATGATTTGTTTGCTTCAATTAATCGATATCTACAATTCTACTATACCTCATCGTTGTCACTTATCACCGTGATTATTATGATCATGATTGTTATGATGATAAAATCGCGATGATAAGCGGCGATGACGAGGTAAACTATAATAAAAGATATTGATGGATTGAAGGAAACCGACCATTGAACCATATTTGTGTTAAAGAATATAAAATATGCACGATAAGACGCATGCAATCTAGAAAATAATGGTGTGTTTAAGTTGGTTTTCAAGAACAATTTAATTTTCAGATTATATAGTTCTTTATCAATTTTAATGGTTGTATTTATTTACTTAGGTTTATGGTAAAACAAACAATATACATTTGTATCTAATAAACTAAGGGTATGTTCCACAACAGTTGAAACTCATAACCGTTGTGATATTCAATATATATTACAACGATTGTTATACCTAATCGTTGCAATATACCACACATTTTTTAGAATACAACAACGGTCTCAGGTCCGTGATTATAAGTAGCATACTTACGACAACACTCTACATAACAACGCCTTAATCTGCGTTATTATACATAGTTTCCAACCGTTGTTAAATGAGTTTTCCATAGTAGTGAACCAAAATGAGTATAATGATGTAAGGGAAATGACAAATTAAACATAAAAAAGGCTTGTCTTCTTCACAATAATATGACATGAAGTCAAAGGTGATATAAATGTTGATATTTCTTCAAAATATATTTTAGTACTAGTTCAACTCATTACGTTTCACACAAGGAAGTAGTAGCAGTAAACTTGTGTTGGTAACATTTCAATTTGATTTGTATTGCAGTTTATTTACTTTCAGCTTTGAGTTTTTTTCCGGTGTCGTTGCATTTATTTTTGTGTTGGTTGTAATATTTTGATTGCAATGAACTATTGTAATATGTTGTAACACTGCTATAAATAGTGAAAAAATATATTGCTTGGGTGTTGTTGTTTGTTCAGTTGTGTTTAAATCGGGTAAATCTATGGAACCAACATCATTGATATTTCATTATGCCGCTAATTTTTTATTCGATATATTGATGGCATGTCGTTGTTGGCATGTGTTTGCATTATAGCATTGTATTCTGCATGTTTAGTTGCATTATGTTATAATCTGCATACATTAAAATTTGTTATTTATTTGCATTTCATTTCAACAAGTTTGGCATTCACATGATTTCGATCCATCTTGCAATGATCATGTTAAGTATAGCAAGCTTAGGGGGTGAGTTTATTGGTTTATGCGCAATTCTTTAATCGGTTATTGTTGCATTTCGACATTGTACACACGTCCGATAGTTTAGCATAACAACAATCCACATTTGTGCTCCTACCAATTCACGTTTCGCTTTACAACTTGTGTTTTCATTTATTTTATTATCTTGTTGATTCTCGATTCGACTTGCTATGACCGCTTACGAGTTAGAAATTTACCATTCGATTTATGCTAATATTCAATGATCCAACGTCATTATGTTTAGATCTAATTTAATTTTTTATGGTAGCCTTGCACATCTTTGCGTATACGACTTTGATTCGCGTATTTGGGTCATGATTTTAATCCTTGCACGTTTTCATTTCACTTTACTTTCTTAATTCTTTTGTTATGAATGTGTGATGTATATATTGTGTATACTCTTGTATCTTTTATCATTTGTGAATTCTTGTATGTATATTTGATTCAGTACTTGTGGAGTTTGATTACGCCTTATGCTTGAGTTCACGTCACTACGTTTGAATTCACACCCCTTTGCGATCCAATTCTCACCCATTGCATTACCATTCGTATCCATTATTTCAAACCACTTTTACAATCGATTCCAACCATTTAAATTCACTTACCGACACCATTTCAAATCTCTTTCCAAACATTTTTTTGCAATGCAAGTCAAAATGCTTGATCCAACGTCAGGCCCTTTTTCCAAATAAAGACCAAACCATTTTTCGTAACCGTGAATCAAAAGCTTGATCCAATGTCAAGTTTCTTTTCTCAAGCAAATAAAAAATGACTAACCATTAACAACTTTGACCTATTTCATAAAATGGAAGGAAATAATTACCTGGGTGTAAAGTCCAATCATAGTCCCGAGTGTTAGACCCAAGTTGTAAAAGCTTGCAAGTCATAAATACTATACTTCCAACTAACTTAAAGAATCAAACACATCAAACTCTTTTCTAACCACCTCACAATAACCTTCAAACCATTTTCATAAACGAAAGGTATTTCGTCTTGAGATGATGCAAGATAACACTTCATCCACTTATATGTGTGAGTAAGCTAGCGGCGTTTTCCCGTGAATGTTGATACGTCTATCCATTCGGTCGGATGCAAACGTTCTTTTCTCCACTTGTTTTAGGTAACAAGCAATGCTTTTCCTTCGTTTGAGACAAAATAACTTTGCTAAAATCGACCAATAAATAAATATTTTCTACCAAGAACTACGTAGCCTTGAGTTCTCCATTGCACCTGAAGATACGTAGGAGCGAGATTTAAAGTCTCGTCAGACACCTTAATAAAAAATAAACCTTTTGGTCCTTTTCTTTTTCCCTTTCAATAACTCGAGAAACCTAACATTTTAAAGCTAACACTAATGTGCACAACTAACTAAATGGTTCCCGTTGAGTACAACATACGTGATGAGTGTTAATACGTTTACCTTGCGTAATCGACTCTCGAATCCTGATTTGGTTGCGACGACCATAATCATTGTCATTCTTTTAGGGGTTTTATCGATATTTTCCTTTCCCTTTTTAGGAATAAATAAAGTTCGATGATGCCTTTTTTAATCCATCTTGCGAGCAAGCGATTACGTATTGCGAGGTCATATTATTTTTTCGAGGGTGCGACTTACCAATCCAAACATACCTTTAAGAACATACTAGCGTCCAAAAGGGCACTCACATGCCCGTCTGTTCGCTTTCCTCTCTTCTCAAATATGGATAGTCTAAAGGATCAAAGGATTCTTGTTGGCAACTTTCCTCTCTTCTAAAAAATTAAGCCTTCAGAAGGTAGTTACACATTTTATTAAAATTTGAGAAGAAGAAGGATACAATATGCCAGGTTTCACTCCTGACATACTTATGGAAAATACTCCAAATATGCATAAAACAAAGCATGTTTCTTCACCAAAGACAAAGGTTACAAAGAAGAAGAAGACCGTTCAACTAAAGGATATTAGAAATTCCTCACAACTTGCTAAATCTGCTTCTATTTCTTTTAGTTTGTCTCTGATGTTTCCACTATGGAGGTTTCTGGGTCTGATAACATAAACCTTTTTTCTACAATTCCTCCACTACCACCATCATTTTCGACCACAATTACTACTTCCACCATCCCACTTCATCACCTATTGTTTTCGCTCTTTTAGAAAAATCCAAAGCAACTACCTCTTTAACAACCATCCCCCAACCATCACCAAATGTTACCACCATCACTTCCACAACCATTCCCATTACCATTGTTTCTCAAACACTTCTTGCTTTTTCCTTCTCATCTTCAGCCACACCTACATCCATATCTCCTTCAGAAACCATCCTAACCACCTCACCAACCCCTGATGTTATTACTTTAGAATCTCTGCCACTCTCTAATCCTTTCCCCTCACCTTCAGTGTACAATGTATCTTCAGACTCCGTAACAACCATTTATGCAGAATCTGCCTCTAATGATGTTACTCTTGTGAGGCTATAAATAGAAGACCATATGCAGTGCAAGAACAACGATCTTTACAAGTCAAAACACTAGTACAATCATTGTTAAAGTAAATCTCAAAACACAAAGAGTTGTTGCTCATATTTGTGTAGACAAACTGTTCTTCATATTGTTTCAACTTGTTTATTCAAAAGCACTATTGTAAACACTATTATAATCATTTTCTAAGTGATTTTCCTTGAGTGATTAAGTCTTTAGTTTGTATACTCGATATAGCTAGGTTGTTGTCGGACAACTTAGAGGTTGATTTTCCTTGAGTGACTAAGTCTTAGTCTGTATACTCGAGATGGCTAAGTTGTTGTCTAACACTTAGAGGTTGTTTGTAATCTTATCTAAGGCGAAATCACCTTGGCGGGTGGGCTATACTAGCTTCATTAACAATAAATCAGGATAAACTAAACGTGTCATATTCTTTCCTTATTCATATCTTATTCATATTATTTCCTTATTCTTTCCTTTTTCACAATAATATGATATGAAGTCAAAGATGATATCAATGTTGGACTCTTCCTGTGCCCGTTTGCCTACTTTTTTTTAATGAACATACAAATAAAAAAAAAGATATTTTTCGGTGAATATTTTTTATATTAATTTAAATTATTTATAAAAAAATTGAAAAAAATGTATATAAAACAGTTAGTAAAAGAGAAATTGAGATTTAAAATTTAAAAACTAAAAAAATATAATTAGAAGAAAAAAAAACTACATCCATGTTTTACTTTCATATATGTTATAGATTATATTAAATTATGTATTTTAAATAATTTACATTAATTTTTTCATATTTAAATTTATTATTATGAACTAAAATTACCCCACAATCTTAAATTTAAGACTTCAAATTAAAATATTAAAAAAATTAATTTTTAAAGTGGAGTGGGTTATTTATTTTTAAATAAACTATTCAAATAAAAAAATCCCAATGATGTACATCCGAATTTCCCAATAAATATCAATTATCAATAATTTAAACACTACCCCTAATTTTGTTATTTTAATACTAAAAGTGACCTTAATTAGACCAACCAAAATTAAACCCAAAATAAACATTGCGTTCTGGAAAAGTCGGCTTATATCTTCCCAAAGAACGCCGTGGAAGGCGAGATTAACAATATTCATCACTCACTCACTCACTCACTCTTCAGATCCTTCCGTGTGGCTGAATCGCCATAACCATGGCGATTAGGGTTTTTCTCGCCCTTCTTCTTTTTCTCTCACTAACCAATCTCGCTTCTTCGATTTACGAAGATCAAGTTGGTCTCATGGATTGGTGAGTTCAATCACTTTTATTCAACCATACATCAACTCAAGCGAGAATTCGATTTGTTTTAATTGCTTTATCTTCAATTTGAATAGTTTTCGTTCTTCACTCAGTAACGATCAATCTGAAAACCTCGATCTGTTTTCATTTGATATTCTTTCTAATTTGAAACTTGTTGATGTTGTTACAAGTACTAGCTGCTTAATCTTAACCCTAGTTGATGTGTTGATAGGTTTTTATCTTAGAGCTGAATTGAATTTATGCTTAAAAACTGATAACTCTGACTCTGATGTTTGAATTTTGCTTATATGCTTTTTAAATATTAGTTAGTGGTTAATATGTTTTGGCTACTATTGCAGGCACCAGCAGTATATTGGGAAGGTAAAGCATGCTGTGTTTCATACTCAAAAGACTGGGCGGAAGCGTGTTTTAGTGTCCACTGAAGAGAATGTTGTGGCTTCTCTCGACCTTCGTCATGGAGAGATTTGTATGGCTAATTTGCTCAACTGTTTTTGTTGTGTATTTAGTTTAGTTGGTAGAAATGTAATATTGTATTTGAAGCTACCATAGGTTATGGCTTACGAATTATAATCAATATTGCTTTCAAAGTAAATCAAGCCTTTCCAAGTGATAACCATTGTTGGTTACTTGATTATTTGTTTTCTTTTATTTTAAATTAGAAAATGATGGACTGTTTTTTTGTTGCTTGCAGTTTGGAGGCATGTTCTTGGCACCAATGATGTTGTTGATGGAATTGACATTGCCCTTGGAAAATGTATTATGACTAATCTGTGTTTGTTTGGTATCTTTTACTGAAAAATGACATTACGTGCTATCTAGCGTTAATTGTAATGCTCAAAGTTATACTGTAGTTTTATAATTTATCATAAAAATATATTGACATTGAGATGTGATGTTAATGTTGAGGATTCTTCTTGTTACCATGATCCTTTTCTATCCCTTTTTTTCTACACAGTTTAGTTATTTGAAACTTAAACTTGTATTCCCCTTTGAAAATATATTTTGTTTGGATTTCTTCTGCTAACACAATTGAAGAACAACAAGAAGTTCTTCTGTTGTAATCCTCATATATGTTTGCACACAAAGGTGTTAAGATTGCAGATCTAAAACCTAGGTGCATCTATCTGATGCGCATCTCACTCTAACTGCATAAAGATATCAAATAGTAAACATCTTTCTTGTAAAAGAGTAAAGTTTGCCTCAAATTATTTCACTTTTAAATGTCTTTTGAGTTTTTACCAAATATCTCTGTTTGACTACCTGCATCTCGGGAAGCAATGGAATTTCGTGGATTTGTTGTCTCATTGTTTCAAACTACAATAATTAAAGAATGCTATGCAGTAATACAAAGATTGCAGTGATTTCTTAGCTCAAAGTGTCGTTAATTTGTCTTTTCCTATGTGTTTGTTGTCACTTTGTTGGAGTGAATTGTTTTCTGCATGAAGATTTGTTTTATTCATATTGAATCTACTTAATGAGTTCATAAGGGTTCTTTTAAATGTTTCAGATGTCATTACTCTTTCCTCTGGTGGAAGTATATTGAGAGCATGGAACTTACCTGATGGGCAGATGGTTTGGGAGTCTTCCCTTCAGGGATCAAAGGAATCAAAGTCAATATTAAACATTCCTGTAAGGCTTTATCTAATGAATACCATAACTTTCTTGTTATATACATATGAATGTGATTTGTGGTTTCTTTTTGAGTAAATTAAGAATGCCCCAAAAAGGATAAGAAAACAGTATCTTATATAAAGGGTACAACATCCTCCAAAGTTGTGTAAAGGATGCTTACATAAAGTGAGCGTCCTCCAGAGCTGTGAAAAGGACTGATACATAAATTGGAACGTAATTAATACAATATACCTTCTAATTCTCTCAAACATAACTAAAGAAATCCTCCTTAATATGCATTGTGATGAATGACTTAGTAAATAAGGTGCTATAAGTTGATGCTTAAAGATTCAATCCCTACTTTCTAGCTAAATATGTCATGGTAATGCAAATATATTGCCACAGTATTTTTATTTTCTTGAACCTTCAAACATATGAATACTTGGTTATTTAACCTAGTTATGCCATCACTTTAAAAAAAAAACACAGTTATGGCACCATTCAATCCAAGATTCCATATAGAATGATGTCATTTAGTGTAGGTTTTTGTTATTGCTCATATGGAAGCTCTTAAAGCTAATAAAAAGCCCTGCATGATGTTTAAACTTTGAAACTACAATACTGCAAAATGCAAACATTCTATTCCACATATTCCTAGTCACTAAGCATTTTAAAGATTACATGATTTTGGTTTCATATTTGCAAATTACATAATGTCATGGACAAATAGTTGTTTAGCCTTACTCACTTGCAGCATATATTTTGCATCAGCATCATCATTGGCGTTGTTATGTCATAGACCAAATAAAAGTGTTTCCCTTAAACTTGTCAATGAAAAACTGAGCGGCGGTTTGAAAACGGATAACGCCTTTGAAATATAATTGAATAGAAAAGGGAATTTATTCAAAGGTCCAAACTCTGGAATTAGATGTGATGGAGCCAGACAAAACTTAGTCTTTCTTTTCATTAGGATTTCTGGATCAAAGTAACCCTCTGAATGAAAACTGAAACTTAGAGAGAGAGCCATTTAGAATTTACTCTTTTCTCAACAGTTTCGTAAATTTATCTGATATTTTATTCTTAAAAAATTGTGATAAATTTTTATGATGACTTTAGTGTATGTATCTTTTTATTCCTAAACCCCAGCGCCCAAGGTTACTAAGCTACTTTCATTCAGCCAAATGGTCTTTTGGTGCTGCAGCTCAAATCCCCTAAAATTTGCTCACAGACCCAATTTTGATATGTTCCTGTTTCTTTCCTGGCACTGTCATATGAATCTGTAGAGGTGGAAAGTAGATTTGGCCTTTCTGGTTAAGCTTATTTACCTGTCATTTTTGGTGGATTAGGTTACACACCCCCGGCTTCCTAACCCACGAGTTGGAGGTAGATCGGGGGCTTGATCTACCGGGTCTTTTAAAAAAAATTAATTTGTTTTTTTTTTTGTTATTACTTGAAACTTTTTATTAATCCAAACTTAATTTCTATTCTCATTCACATTTTTACATCTTATCTCACTAAATGATTTTTTTTTTCTTTTTTCCAGAAGCTCTATTCATTTCAACTTTGCTTCTTAATGACTTAATTTTATTAAAATTTTCATTGGTTAAAATAGGTTGATTGCCATAAAACTGTGGGTTCACTTGACCAACCCATTTCTCAAAATGGGCTAACCTACCCACCCTTATTTGGGGTGTTGATAGTGGGGCAGGGTAATTTTGTTTGCATTGACATCTTTATGAATCTGCACTGGCCCCCTGTCACTGTCATGACCTTCATTGGCCTTGGTTTATTTAGTTGTACCTGAAATTGGGAGTGCATGGATACTTTCCTAAGATATGTAATTAACTGTAGTTCTCACCTTTTGCAGAAAAATTTGAAAGCTGACAAAGATGATTTGATTCTTGTTTATGGAAAAGGGTATCTCCATGCCATTTCTGGCATAGACGGTGAAATTCTTTGGAGGAAAGATTTTGCCGGTGAGAGGTATGACAGATTTGGAGTGTGATAAGCCAAATGCTCTTTTTGAAGTAAAAGAGTGCCATTGATGTTTTTTATCTTATATTTGCAGCATTGAAGTTAACCATATTATTCAGTCTCCTGAAGTGATCTATGTAGCTGGTTTTGTTGGTTCTTCAAAGTTTTACGTGTATGAATTGAATGCTAAGAATGGAGAGTTGTTAAAGAATAATCATATAACACTTCCCTTTGGAACTTCTGGGGAATCGTTATCAGTCCCAGGTGATAAGTTTGTGGTATTGGATGATGTAAGGTCAAAGATAGTAACAATAAACTTCAATAATGGAGATATTAACTACAACCAGAAGCAAATTTCAGACCTTGTCAAGGATTTGTCTGGACAGGCAGTAATACTACCATCAAGGCTTCCAGGACTGTTTGCATTAAAAATCAATTCCCACGTTCTTTTCATTAAATTGACAAATGAAGGTGAGTTGGTGCTGGTGGACAAAATTGATAATGCAGCAGCTTTTAGCAATGCCCTGTCAATTTCAGAGAATCAACATGTTTTTGCATTTGTTCAATATGAAGACAATAAAATTCACCTATCTGTAAAGGATGTTAATGATTGGAATGGTGATTTGCTAAAGGAAGACTTGGTAGTAGATCATCAAAGAGGAAATATTGAGAAGATATTCATAAACAATTATGTCAGGACAGATAGATCTCATGGGTTTAGAGCATTGATGGTAATGGAGGATCATTCACTTCTATTAGTTCAACAAGGAGAAATTGTCTGGAGTAGAGAGGATGGTCTTGCCTCAGTGGTTGATGTAACAACATCAGAACTACCGGTGGAAAGGGATGGTGTATCCGTGGCAAAAGTAGAACAGAACCTATTTGATTGGCTTAAGGTATGCCCTTGATTTATGTGATAAGGACATGATACTGCCTTTTTTATTTCTATTTATTTTTTATGTAGACATGTGTGTTTATCTGCGTGTCAAGTGAGAGAGTATGTCTCATTAGAGGAATTAATCTTGCCATACAACATAAATGTATGATCGAGATTGTCTTGAAGCAAACAACCTTGTATGTTACTGTATGGTTGTATGATCATCAAGTTTAGATCCTCTCACATTTCCACTTGATATGTCTCTCTATATGTATATTTTTTTGTTTCAATGTTAAAATTGTGATTTTATGTTGATATCATTAACTACTGCTCTAATAGTGGAACTTTCATGTGGCAATTTATTATTGAAAGGGACATGTGCTGAAACTCAAAGGAACTCTAATGATTGCAAGCCCTGAGGATAAAGTAGCTATTCAAAAGCTTAGGTTGAGGAGTTCTGAGAAAAGCAAAATGACTCGTGATCATAATGGTTTTCGTAAGTTGCTTATAGTACTTACAAAGGCAGGAAAGGTTTTTGCTTTGCATACCGGGGATGGACATGTAGTTTGGTCTACGGCGCTTCATACTCTGCGTAAATCAGAAGAGTGTGAACATCCAGTTGGGCTTAACATTTATCAATGGCAGGTTCCGCATCATCATGCACTGGATGAGAATCCATCTATTCTTGTCATTGGGCGATGTGGACCAAGTTTGACTGCACCAACTGTTATTTCTTTCATTGACGCATACACAGGGAAGGAACTCAATTCTCTGAATCTTGCTCATACCGTTGCTAGAGTTATTCCATTGCCTTATACTGATTCAACTGAACAGCGTCTGCATCTTATTATAGATGTAAACGAACATGCATATTTATACCCAAGAACTCCTGAAGCTATTGAGATTCTGAAACGTGAGTTTTCAAATGTATACTGGTACTCTGTAGAATTTGATAATGGTGTTATTAGAGGTCATGCCTTGAAGAGCAATTGCATTCATGAAGTAGTGGATGAATACTGCTTTGTATCCAGGGACTTATGGTCAATTGTATTCCCATCTGAATCAGAAAAGATTATTGCAACAGGGACAAGAAAATCAAATGAGGTATGATGCCTTGGTTTTGAGGTTTTCAATTAAAAGAACATTTTTGTTATATTCTACTTCATCTAATATAGATCATTCATGTTTTAGAAAAATTAATATCCCATCTGAGTTATATATAAACATGGCATTATTCAAAATGCCTGTTTCTTTTAACGAATTTAAATGCATTACTTGACAGGTCCTCGTCTCTTGAGGATTTTTTATATCATAAATAAATCAAGTAGTGTAATGTTTGCCAATCTTAATATCCAAGTTTGGTTATGCTCCCAAAGCAGTATGCCCTTTAGTTTTTCCATTGTCATTTGAGTGTATCTTTCAGTATAACAAATGATCACAAATAATATGACAATTAAATGTTTCCAACACACTTAAAATTTTTAATGACTTTCTCTTTCATTGAGTCTTTGGTCATTCTTCTTAAATATATTATTCTTTCTCATTTCATCTAGGTTGTTCATACTCAAGCTAAAGTTATGACTGACCATGATGTCCTGTACAAGTATATATCAAAGAACATACTCTTTGTCGCAAATGCAGCACCAAAAGCCAGTGGGGAAATCGGAACAGCAACCCCAGAGGAGGCTTCGTTGGTCATCTATATCATTGATACCGTGACTGGTCGCATATTGCATCGCATGACCCATCATGGTTGCCAGGGTCCTGTTCATGCTGTAAGCTTTTGAGCTACCTTCTCATTCAAAAGGTGTATTATATGAATTTGACTCTCACATTACATAAATATTATTTCTGTAGGTATTTAGTGAAAACTGGGTTGTCTACCACTATTTTAATCTCAGGGCTCATAGACATGAGATGTCAGTTATTGAGGTCTATGACCAGTCTCGGGCGGTATGTCAGCTAACTCGTGTATTGTTATTTGATAGTTCTTCTTGGTAACTTACTTTGTTTATATTAATATTTTTTCATGGTTTTCATGTTTTCACCCATTTGTTATTTCTTGTGTTTGTGTCTCTGTTCAATCTGGTGTGACATGCTGGAATATGTTTCACAGGATAACAAAGATATTTGGAAGTTTGTTCTTGGGAAGCATAATCTTACATCACCCATCTCTTCTTATTATCGGCCAGAAATCTTGGCAAAATCACAATCGTACTTCTTTACTCACTCTGTGAAAGCCATTGAAGTGACTTCAACTGCTAAGGGTATAACCTCTAAGCAGCTTCTTATTGGAACAATTGGTGATCAGGTAGGAATATTTTCACTGCTATTTTTCCCCTATGAAAACTTGAGATAGAAAAAAACTGCTGTTTTCTCATTTTAATTTGATACTTCAATTCAATCTAATGACATTCTTACTGTATTTTGTTTTGTTACTGCAGGTTTTGGCACTTGATAAACGATTTTTGGATCCCCGGCGGACTCTCAATCCCTCACAAGCTGAGAAAGAAGAAGGAATTATTCCTCTTACTGATTCATTGCCGATCATTTCTCAGGTATATTTTCATCTGAAGTTTCCTTGTTATGTATGATACATGCCAAAATAACGCCCTTGTTTATTTTCTTAATAGAAATTTATTGAGTGTAAAAAGGTTTAAAAGTTGACATCTTTCTTTCATCACAAAATAAAAAATGCTACTGTTCAGGGAAGCAGAGTACATTGGGGGATGGGTTGGGGGACATGTTTTGGATGACAAAATATTGTGAACGAATGAGTACATAACATGACAACCGTTTGATCTATTCAGTCCAATGGTTTAAAATCTGGAAACAAAAAGTTTAAAATGTGTCACGAGATACTGATTTATTATTACTTTAAAAATGGTTTAAAAATCTGGAAACAAAAAGTTTAAAATGTGTCACGTGATACTGATTTATTACTTAAATTATTCCTTAAATCTTTCTGTCATTCTTATCTTCTTCGGTGTTCCTTCCTGTCGTTCTGACCATTCTTCTCCTTTCTTCCCTTTTCCTCATTTGCCTCTTGCCTTGCTCTTCCAAAAATTCCCATGACAGTAAACTACAACAACAACAACCAAGCCTTATCCCACTAAGTGGGGTCGGCTACACTGATCAACTTTTGCCCTAATATTCTTAGGGTCATGCTTTTATCTAAATTATTAAGCTTGACATCTTTCTTAACAACTTCTCTTATAGCATAGGTTGTAGCCATAGAGTAGACAGGGTAATGAATTCCAACTTTAATAACTTGTTCCTAGTATACCATTATGTGAACTGGTAAATGATAATGAGGACAGAGAAATCGAAATCATTTTGAGCACTGCTTTTACTTGCTGTGGCTTGCATTTGCATACTAGTTAGATAAAGCATTTGAAACCAACTCGGTACTGATGCTTCTCTTTAAGCTTATGTAATTCTTAACTTGAAATTCACACATTTTGTTTGAATCTATGCAGTCCTATATTACACATTCCCTAAAAGTAGAAGGTCTGCGAGGTATAATAACAGTGCCCGCCAAATTGGAGTCTACATCCCTCGTCTTTGCCTATGGAGTAGATCTATTTTTTACTCAGATTGCTCCATCTAGGACTTACGATTCACTGACTGAAGATTTCAGCTATGCTCTACTTCTTCTAACAATTGTTGCCCTTGTAGCAGCATTATTTGTTACTTGGGTATTATCAGAGAGGAAAGATCTACAAGAGAAATGGAGATGATCTGCCATCCCCATTCGCAGTATAATTTCTTAAATTTTGAACTGTTACTTAAGAGTAGATCTTAGTTTCTTTTTTATTTATTAGTTCATTTCGGAGGTTCACAGAGATCTTGTAACTTGAATCACGAGAGTAGTGTAAAATTCCATTACATTCCGTTGTTTAGGGATAATGGAGGATCTTAATGATGTTGTAAATTGAGGATTAAAAAGGAGAAAACACATACTTCCGAGGGCAGTTGCTTTGTGAAACAAATAGGGTAGACTGAATTTGATGAAATATTTTACTCCTTATTCTTAATTACAGTGACATATTTGCAACTACGAGGTGGACGAAAAATATATTCGTCTTCAATAATTTTCTCCAGTTATATTACGTATATAAGAGTGACTTGTGTTCCCTTTTGTATTTGCTTTGATATTTTATAATATTGCATCTACCAAGTACAAAACTGACAATTTATCGATAATTTCCTTACAAGATTGAAATAGAGGAAGAAGTATTTGTTTTCTATTAAAATAATTTTTATAAAAATGTTTTTTAAAATATACATATGTTTTTTAAATTTGTATTTTAAATGAATATTAATTTTAACAATTTATAAAATAAAAAAATATTATTAAAATTTAAATAAAATTATAATTTTTTTTGAATATGTATCTTTAAAATTATTGATTTGTTTTTGAAAATTTAAAGTAAACAATAATATTCATTCGAGCCTTTCTCATTTATTTTATTATCATTTAAACATGATAATTCAAACCGAACTGAAATAAAACCAATTGTTTATGGTTCGGTTCAAAAATTGAATCGAACCAATGAAAATCGTTGTTGTTTGGTTTGGTTCTCAGTTTTTATTTTTAGGAACCGTCAAACCGATGAACCGAATCAATGAATATAATTATGCTACAAATCTTTTGTTTCATCCATTATTAAGCCTAAATTTTATATCGGTCTAACAATTCTCCATCTTTACATTTAGAACCAAACTCCAAAACATATAAAGTAGAAAACATAAGCAAAAAAAAATTCGCTTTCACTGAATTGCTGCTCTCGCTGTCTCGTAACTATTGCTTTCTCTATTGTTGTTCTGATATGTTATGTTTGTCTTTTTTGTATTTAAGTTCTTTTTGTTAATTTTCATAATTTTTTTTAAAATCTTTTTTGTTGTTTTTTCAACAAAATTCCTTATAATCTTGTTACAAATTTTTTTTGTGTATTTTAGGTGTGAAATATGTTAATTGATATGTGTTTTGTTGTGTTCTATTTGTTAAGCTTTCAAATTCCATTCCAACCTTTTGATGTTAAGTGTCAACTTTTATATTTGATTATTTCATGTGCAATGAAAATCAATTAATTGTTTCATATGGATTAAGATAAACTTGTAATTTGTTTTGAAAAAATAGAGCATGAAATAAGAATTATATGAAATGTATTATTTTAAAAAATAATAACATAAAATATACTAAAAAATATACGATAACGGAGAATATATTGATGAATATAATATTTGAAAAAAACAACATTTTAAACCGATGAATCAAACCAAACCAAATCAAATCAATTAGTTTGGTTCGGTTCTATTTTTGAAAAATGATAAAAAATGAACCAAACCAAACCGATGAAGATATCATCGGTTCAGACCTTTTTTTTGACCAAAAATCGGTCCAAACCGAACCAATCCAAATTTAATTTGATTTTGAAAAAAAAATCATTAAAAAAATAGCTTTCACTAAATAGATGGTGGCCGACAGATATACTCAAATTCAATCCAAATTTGAGTTTTAATCTGCGTCCTCGATGGGGATGGGGAACGTTGATTGTTTTAGAATTCGAGTTTGGATTCTGGAGAGATAAAAACCGTCTCTGACTCGCCCAGTTGCCATGCCTAATGCTAGACAATCCATTCTCCTTTCTAGCAAAAACATTCAAAAAACTCTCACTTTCGTTTTTGACTTCCATTTTTTTGTCAATCCAAGTTTTATTTCTACTCCATTTAATTCAAGTAGTTTGTCAATTTCTACTATTAACATCCAATTAATCGAAGTGCTCATCATCAACTACACATTTGGTAGGTTTTTCAATCCAATTTTTTTTCACATTTGATTTTCTATACATGCATTAAGAAATAGGACAATAGGTTGTGTAATATATATCAATCTATAAGTAGTAGTAGTCATTATTAGATAGTATAACTGAGTGATCATTTTGTCCTTTTTTGGTTTCCATGCGTTTCTGTCATTTTTGCTTTTCAGATTTTGATTTTTTAAGGAATACGAAAACGCCTTTCGTATTTTGTCTGTTTGTATTCTTTGGTTAGATTTTGCATGTCATTCATACGAGTTTGATTTTTTCTACTGGTTTTGTTGGCTGAAGTTAATCCGATAAGGCTTGTTGACGATAAGTTTGTTTGGAAGGATGGTTCGTCCAATACGTTCACTGTTAAGTTATGTTATATTGCGTTAAAGGAGTTCGAAGACTTTCCGCCTTGAGGTGTTGTGGCGAATCAAAATCCCTCTAAAAGTCAGCATTTTTGGTTGGAGGATGGTGATTGATAGGTTACCGACAAGAGGAAATCTAGTCGCCAGGGGCATAATCTCTAATTTGCACGACTTAGTATGTGTTTTTTGTTTCAACATCGTCGAAGACAACAATCACCTTATTTGCTCGTGTTCACGTATTCGTTTGATTTGGAGGTTGGTGGTGAAGTGAGTTGGGATCCGAGAGATTGAAAGTATTACGGTTGAGGATCATATGCTAGAGTGGTTCTTATGCTTAAAATGTAAGTACTCGAAGTCTAATGCGAGTATTATTTGGATCTCGACTTGTTGGACGATATGGTGGTATAGAAATCAGATTTTGTTTAATGATTTTATTGGAAATCATGTAGATATTTTTCATAGAGTGATTTTTAATTTTTGGAGTTGGGTTGAATATTGAAATCATAGAAAATATTCGGTTTAGATCTCCCTTAGATTTTTTTGTAATGTAGGAGATTTTGTATTTTGTTGGCAGTTGTTGGGATTTTTACTCCTTGATCTTGTTTGATGTACACCTAGTATACCTTTTTGACTACAACATTAATTATCAATTTTGTTGTTGTTGTGATTTAATATGATTATATTGATTTAGTTTTATTGTTAAGATTTAATGTTAAACAATTCTATTGATTTTGTTTTTTTATTGGTGTTGATGTTTTTATTATTTTTGAATTATAATGTTTAATGATTTAATTGGTTTTTTTTTTTTGTTGTTATTGAGATTTGATTTTATTGTTGTTGAGATTTAATATTTAATAATTATATTGGTTTTGTTTTGTCGATGTTGTGTTAGAAATATTTAATATTAATGTATGTTTTTTATGTTGTCAGCCAAAACATGGAATACAATAAAAAATTGGATTGATTGACTTTTCATCATGGTTGAAACTCCCAACCATGAGAAAAAGTTAGGCTAACCGTCTCTTCACTCCCAATCATGAGAAAAAGTTAGGCTAACCGTCTCTTCACTCCCAATCATGAGAAAAAGTTAGGCTAACCGTCTCTTCACCACGATTGAAACTTCTAACTATATAAAAAGTGGATTGATTCACATTTCATCACGTTTAAAAATTGTAATTGTAGTAAAGTGTAGACTTAATTCATCTTTTGATCTTTTAATTTAATTTATTGTTTCAATTTGATCACTTAATTAAAAAATATTACGTTCTAGTCTCTTAAAACACTTTTATTAGACTAACAAATCTCTTATGTTAAATTTTAGATTTAATACTTATTTCCCCCTTATCATATATGCATTTTTTGAATAACTCTTGAAAAAAAAAGTTGCAAAATCTTTTTTAACATTTAAAGATTCTCTCAATTTTGACATTCATCACATCCAGTCATCAAAAATACTAACGTGATTGATAATTTTTTTTGTTTTGAAAATACGTAAACTTTTAGAAAATGTTAGAGGTGAAAATTGAACCCATCCCCTGTAATGTTTTCAATATCTTACCACTAGATTATACTCATATTATAATCTTATTTCCATTAATTAATGTTAATACATATTTTTGTTTTTTTACCCTTTAATTGTTTTTAATTGAAGTTAATATATTATAACTAAATAATATATTTAATTTTAATTTTTTAAAGAAGTATATTTAAAGAAATATAAAAAGTTTATTATATATTATTATTATTATTTAGTTAATGTTTTACAAAGAAATTTATATATAATATTGAACGTACAAAAATTATATAATTTTGGCACAATTTTTCTATCCCAAAAAGTTGAGTAATGTACATTTAACTAATCAAATCAAGTTGAACTATATCATTTTATTATATTTATTTATTTAATAATTACAATTTTATAAATTTCCAATGTAATTCCAATATAAATTATTCTATGGATAATTTTATCAAACTTTTTGAAATAAATAGATAAAAATTTATTGTACAATTTTAGTTGAGGAAACGTGCATGTATAATTTTGTAAACTGTATATAAAACGTTTTAAAAACGTATGTAATTTTAGTTGAGTAAGACGTTTATAAACTATATATATTTTTATGTATGAGTAAACGTTTTTTACTGAAGAATAGTATAAAACGTTTAATAATAATAACTAAATACTGTACGTTATATATTTCTTAAAAAATACTTCTTTAAAAAAACTAAACGTTTTATATAGTTTAACTCTAAATATACTTCTTTAAAAATTTAAAACTAAATATATTATTTAGTTATAATATATTAACATCAATTAAAGTAAATACCAAAAATAACATATTAACATTAATTAATGTAAATAAGATTACAACATGAATATTCTAGCCTAATAAAGTTATTCTAATTTAAAGTATGAAAATCATTTCCAATGTTAATACTGCTTCAAGATCTATTGAAATGATCCAGAAGCTTCTTAAAACTGGTATGAGTGTTGCTCATTTCAATTTCTCAACAATCTCAAGTCTGCCTGTACACTTGAAGCCTATGCTCTGATGGAACAATCACTCTCACTGTTTTGTCTTGCCATCAACTATAACTATTGATAGATACTTTTTATTGTCAAACTATAATTCACTACCAAAACCTCAAACCACAAACACTCTTGATTCATAAGCTATACCTTCTCCTCCATATCTCAAACCCTAATCTTCTCCAGCTCTTAGCGGTGTGTTTTGTTTTCTTTAGGAGGGAGGAATCAATCTGTCATGTTTTTGCACCATGTACTCTTTGCTGAGTTGTAAAAGGAATAATACATTTAGTACTTTGGTTGGAATACAGTTGTTTGTTGGTCATATATTTGTTATACAGATAAGATTAAAATTTATTTTAAATATTTTGTGTTATAAAATCATCAATAATATTTTTGTTATTGATAATACTACTATTTTTAAATTTAAAAGAATAATTTTTAAGACTGTTTTTTTATTTGGCTAGAATGATAAAAATAAATTATACTACTTCCATTCTAAAATAAGTATATATTTTACACTTTTATCCATATTAAAAGAATATAATAAATAAAAGAGATAATAGTGATTTAAATTATCTTATTAATTATTGATAGATTCGAATTAATATTAATATAAAATTAGAAAATAATAAATTAAATTTTTTTAATTAGAGGGTACAGTTAAAAAATAAAAAATAAAAAAATACATTAATAAACTAAAGTTATAAATTAATTTGAGATAAATAAATTTTCTAAATGTAAAACTTATTTTAGGACAGAGCCTTATCTAAAACAACTTATATATTGTTGAGTGATATAAATAACTCTCTCTGATTATGAAAGACACTTAAAAAAGAATCTTACCCATTTTACTTGATTTTTCTTCGATCATTGACTAAACCTACAAGTTAATCTTTAATTTTGTAAGATATTTTTAAATAAGTTTATGAGATTATAAATATTATAACAGTATATGACAACGACATTTCTTTGTATTTTTTTTAATATATTAATGTAAATAAGTTGATATTTAAAAATCAACAATTTTAAAACAATTATAATAATATTTTAATTCTATTAAATTGATGGATTTATTTTTATATTCAGTAATTTATTATCAATTGAATTATTAAATATGTTTTAGTTACAAAGATGCTTTAAAGGTCCAGTGAATAGAGAAAAAAAAAATCATATAGCGGAGTCATTGTGTCATGGTTTGTGGGGGAGTATTTTTTGTGATTGGGGTTTTTGTTGGTAGAGGGTGGTAGTGGGGATTTGATTTCTATTTGATTTAATGTGAAAGGTAATACTATCTTGGGGTTTATCTTGATTGGGGTTTGAGTATTATTATGCGTTTTGTGGTGAATGTTTATGTTAAGTGTTTTTTGGAAGGGAGAAAAAGGACGTGGATGGGGATGAGGGAGCACCTTATTCTTACACGTGAAAGGTTTTAGGGTGTTGTGAGACGTGTTATGTGAGACTTTAATTCAATCCTTAGAGGCCCATTAAAAAGAAATGGATGAGTAATGAGTCTCATGTCTTTTGATTGACATAATCTCTTGAGTTTGAGGCTTTTATTAAGGCAATGGGTTTGGTGGAACTTAAGTTGTTGGGCAATAGGTTCACTTGGATTCATTCCAATGGGGGGTGTCAATGAGTAATTTGGATTAGGTTTTGCGTTCCCCGGGTTAAGGGGATGTGTGGGGTCAAGGTAGTCTTTGGGCGTTGTCAAGAGATGTCTAAAATCACCGTCCTTTTGTTGTTAGGTATCCTTCTCAACTTTGGGGTCCTGATCCTTTTGGTTTTAATAATTATTGGTTAGGCAACTCTAATTTTGAATCGGTAGTCGGAAAGTCCTAGAGTTCATAAGTGCATAATGGTTGGTTAACTTGTACTTTAAGGGATAAACTTAGATATCTCAAGAGTAGTCTCAAAGTCTGAAATAAAGAGGTGTTTAATAATTTATAGTTTAATATTTTAGAGTCTGATGACTATAGGCCTCTCTCGGAAGGGGTTATCCTTCCATGTCTTTCTTAGAAGGAGGTGGAGAGGCTTTTGGCCAAATTTGCTCCTTTAGAAGTTAATGTAGTTGTCACTGATTCAGATGGGAAAAACTTATGGGCCTTGATGGTTTCAATTTTTCCTTTTATATCATGTTATGGAATTTAGTTAAGGTGAAGATTTATGGTATGTTTGATTAGTTCTCTAAGAATGTCATTCTTTGAAAAGTTTGACGTATTTTTTCCTTTGGAGCTTGGGGAATTAGACCTATATATCTCCTAGGCCTCTTTATAATTTAGTGACAAAAGTCTTGGCGGATAGGCTGGCAGGAGTTATGATTACTCTACTTTTAGCTAAGCAATCAATGTAACACCCAAATTCTACCCGATAATTATTAACAAAAATAGGGTATAAAAACTTCAACAAATTAAATCGAGATGATACATTTTGACTTTAAAAACATCGTTGCAACACCTGATAAGTCTTTAAACCAACTACTTTTTTACTACACATCGGATTCATAAAAAAAAACTTAGATTGTATTCAACTTCATAACAACTCAAAAAGCAACAATTCTTTGATAAACAACTTAAAATTCAACAAGTATTACCAAAGGCAACATCAACATAAAACAAGTGTTATCCCCCGAGGGCTACGTATCAGAGCAACAACACCGACTCGAATCTACTACAGTACTCCGTCCTACTATGGATTACCTGCACATTACCAACAGAGGGTAACATTCAAACAAAAGGGGTGAGATATCTAATATTATAATCAAGAATATGATAAATAACATATTGAATTTGATTACAAAATCACCACTTCACAACTTCACAAACAACTCAAGAACTAACACAAGATACAACATGACAGCGTAATATGCAACTTGATATGCAACTTAGACAAATGTGATGCATGCGGTACAACCGGAGCAAAACTCCCAACTTATAATCATGCCAATTAATAGAGACGTAAACACAAGACATTAACCTTCAACTTTATTTTTGCCAATCCAGACCAACTTACCGAGCAACCAGCTCAAACTTGAATAATATATGTTATGCGTCTCAACGTGATTACCAAACAACAACAACTATAATGACATAACAACACAACAACATCCAACTTTGGCCAAAGGCCTACAACTCAAAATCTTGCCATTTATAAGGCATTGCAACATACAAAAACAACCAACAACTTTTCAACTTGCAGCAAACAACACAAGACAGGTACAACAAATTATACCACACTCTTATTTACAAAATCCCGACTAAATAGATTAATTAAACTATTTACTACGCTTGGTTACCACTACTCATTCTTAGTTTATTACTAGCTTCTATTAATTCCATGACAACAACCCACATGCCAAACCTACTACTAATCATGTTCCATTGTCATATAATTTCCTTATGCTAATTAATCATATTATTACTATTTGATTTTTATGCCAACTATTCATCATGATCACTGCTACTTTAAATGGTATTCTTCAACTTAATTATGCTACTGGAATTGATTTAGGATAGACCAGTATAGCAGACACAGAAACACAACACGTCACAAAACAAAATAACCATTTTTCTCCCAGACCCGTGTGACCATCGTCACAATTGGGTGACCCTCTTCACACCTTGTGACGGTCGTCCTAGGGATGTGACGAACGTCACAAATCCCAGACAGTCGTCTGACTTAAGGGACGGTCGTCCCACAGCCAAAACTGCTACGCTCTCTCTGTTTCTCTTGCTTCATCTCTGTAATCCTTCTCAAACCAATTCCAATTAACTCAGCACGATGATTCACAACAACTCAACACAATCATAATTTTCTTAATTATCTAGACGACTTATTTATCACAAACAACTTACTAATAACAAACAACTCATTTATCAAAACAACTTATTTTTCCACACAAAACAACAATTAAGAGCAACGATTCCTATACCCAATTCCATACGAATTCCTCATATGTTCCCGATTATAAGGTTAGAACCCCACCCTTACCTTTGGATTGAAGGTGAGTCTAACACTTTTCGATCGGGACCCTAGCTTTTGCCTCTTCTATGCACTTCCACGTAACCACCTCTTTTCCAACTCTTGTTCTTCTTATTGTTAACCTATTTTCCACTAATTCCACTTAACTTATGGTTTTATTTTAATTAGTCTTAATGATTTTATTGGGCCTAAACCCCACCCCACAATTACTACCTCTAATTACCAACAAGTCCATTTATCAAGCTACCACAATTCCACTAATAACCCACAACTTAATTAATTCAACTTAGTCCAAATAACAACAATGCAACTTAAATCAACTTAAATCTACTTATTCAACTTTATTCAAACAAACTTAGCAACTTAACAAAAACCAACACCAAACATACGACAATATTTAATTAAATAAATAATTAAATAATCAGGGCGTTACAACTCTCCCCCACTTAGAACATTTTCGTCCTCGAAAATCTTACCTTGTTCAAAAAACTCGGGATAATATTCCCGCATCTTGCTTTCCAACTCTCATATCATACTTTCTCCGGCTGCTCCCAACCAGACTACTTTCACGAACATTATCTCTTTGCCTCTTAGAGTATTCATTTTACGACCCGCGATCCATACAAGCATTCTCTCAATAGTAAGGTTAACATGTACTTGCATATCATCCATACTAATCACGTGAGATGAATCTGAATTGTACCTCCGAAGTTGCGACACATGAAACACATCATGCAAATTCGACAGATTAGGCGGTAAAGCCATTCTATAAGCAACTTTTCCAACCCTGTCCGAAATCTGATACGAACCAATAAAATGAGGAGTAAGCTTCTTAGACTTCAACGCCCGTCCAACACCGATTACAGGTGTAACTCTAAAAAACACATGATCACCAACTTGGAATTCCAAATCCTTCCTTCGATTGTCATGATAACTCTTTTGCCGACTTTGAGAAGTTTTCATCTTCTCTCGAATCAACTTCCCTTTCTCAGTAGTCTCTCGAAAAATATCGGTTCCAAGTACTACACTTTCTCTGGATTCATGCCAACACAAAGGAGTTCTACATCTCCGACCATACAATGCTTCAAAATGTGACATTCCAATACTAGAACGGTAACTGTTATTATAAGTGAATTCTATCAACGAAAGATAAGTATCCATAAACCTATTTGTTTAAGAACACACGCTCTCAATAAATCCTCTAGCGACTCAATAGTTCTCTCCATTTGACCATCTGTCTGAGGATGATACGCTGAACTCAACCTCAACTTAGAACCCAACGCCTCTTGCAAACTCTTCAAAAACTCAGAAGTAAACCTCAGATCTCTATCCGACACAATACATAAAGGCACACCATGTAACTTAACAATCACGCGAGTATAAATCTCTGCCAACTTAGATACTGGAAAACTAATGTTAATAGGAAAAAAATGAGTCGACTTAGTGAGCCTGTCAACAATCACCCAAATTGAATCATGCCCTCTTGAAGTACTAGGAAATCCCGTCACAAAGTCCATTGAAATACCATCCTATTTCCCTTCTGGAACTTCTAACGATTTCATCAACCTTGCAGGCTTCTAATGTTCAACTTTCGACTTCTGACAAGTTAAACATGCATACACAAAACGTGCTACATCGTTCATCATCCCAGGCAAGCAGAACAAATTCTTCAAATCTTGATACATCTTTGTAGCACCTATATGAATACTCAACTTACTTCTATGACTCTTTTCAAGAACCATTCTCTTCATTTCCATATCATATGGAATACAAATTCAATCACGGAACCTCAACACACCTTGCACATCCAACCTGAAATCACTATTCTCATACTGATCGGTTCCCACTATCGAATCTACTAATTTCACATCTAACTTTTGAGCCTCTCTGATACTATCTAGAAAATCATTATTAATCTTAAACATTCCCAAAATAACACTCTCCGGTGTTACTTTGCAAACTAGACTCATATCTCTGAACTGTTCAATTAGTTCCAACTCTTTAACCATCATCGCCGACATATGCAACGTTTTCCGACTTAAAGCATCAGCTACAACATTAGCTTTACCTGGATGATAGTTCAAACCAAAATCATAATATTTTAATAATTCCAACCATCTTCGTTGCCTCATATTCAACTCACTTTGATCAAACAAATACTTCTCTTATGGTCATTAAACACTTCAAATCTAGAACCATAGAGATAATGCCTCCAAATCTTCATCACAAAAATAACTGCAACATGTTCTAAATCATGCGTAGGATAGTTCTTTTCATGAATTCTCAACTGTCTCGACGCATAAGCAACCACCGTATTATTCTGCATAAGCACACCTCCTAAACTCATCATAGAAGCATCACAATAGACCACAAACGGTTCCCCTGCATTCGGTAATGTCAAAACCGGAGCCGACGTCAACCTCTTCTTAAATTTCGTAAAACTTTATTCACATTTAACGTCCCACACAAAAGCATTACTATTATAAGTCAACTTAGTCAACGAAAGTGCCAACCTAGAAAAACCTTCGATAAACCTCCTATAATAACCAGCTAGACCTAAAAAGCTTCTAATCTCAGTAATCGACTTTGGAGTTTCCCACTGCAATACAATATCAACTTTAGATGGATCCACAATAATTGAACTTTCTGAAATGACATGCCCAAGGAAACTAACTTCCTTCAACTAAAAATCACACTTAGATAACTTCGCATACAACTTCTTCTCCTTCAAAACTTGCAATACTAACTTCAAGTGTTCTGCATGCTCTTCTTCCGACTTGGAGTAAATCAAGATGTCATCAATGAACACCACCACAAAACTATCTAAATAGGTATGAAAGATACGATTCATGTATTCCATAAATACTCCCGACGCATTAGTAACACCAAAAGGCATCATCGAATACTCGTAATGTCCATAACGTGTTCGGAACACCGTCTTCTGAATATCCTCATCTTTCACCTTAATCTGATTATAGCTTGATCTCAAGTCGATCTTGCTAACACACAAACACCAACCAACTGATCCATCAAATCATCTATTCTCGGAAGTAGATACTTGTTCTGAATCACCACTTTATTCAACTTCCTATAATCAACACAAAGTCTCATAATTCCATCTTTCTTCTTCACTAACAATATTGAAGCTCCCCACGGTGATACACTAGGTCTTACAAACTTCTTTTCAAGCAGCTCTTCTAACTGCTTCTTCAATTCCGACTATTCAGATGAAGACATCCTGTATGGTGCCATAGACACAGGTCTAGTACCAGGTATAAGATCAATCGCAAATTCAACTTCTCTCTCTGGAGGTACATCAGGAATTTCATCAGGGAAAACTTCAGGAAATTCTCGCACCACCTGCAACTCTTCAATCTTAGCTTTGGTCTCAACGAACAACGTCGCCATCAACGAAAACATAAGAACTTCTTCTTTCATCAACTACTGCAATTCTCTAAAAGACAACAAACCAAATCCTTCCTCTTCAGGAGTAGAAAAACTCACCGACTTACTATAACAATTGATATGAACATAGTTGTACTCTAACCAGTTCATCACCAAAATCACGTCCATTCCGGTTAATGGCAAACACACCAAATTAACAACAAAGTCTCTATCAAAGATAGACAACAGACACCTTAGACACACAAGAGAAGTATTCACCGATCCCTTAGCCAGAATCTCGACGATTAGTTCTCCATTTGTAGCAGACAACTTAAGACCCAATATTTCAACACACTCAGCATCAATAAAACAATGTGTCACACTAGTATCAATAATAGTAATTAAAGGAGTACTATTAATGAAACATGTACCTCAAATGAGTCTGTCCTCATTAGCTGTCTGAGTCCCAGCCAACTTGAACACCTTTCCTGTCTGCACCTTCTTTGGCTTCTCACACTAACTACCAATGTGTCCTTCTTCACCACAATTGAAGCAAATCATCTCCTTACACTTGCATTCAGATATTGCATGCCCAGTCTTACCACAACGAAAACACCTCTTAGTCTCAGCAGTACACGCATTACTCTTGTGATCAGGTTTCCCACATTTGAAACAAACAATACCAACATGAGCATCTCCCCCACTAGTTCTCTTACCATCAGCCACTTCCTGTTTACCTTTCCTAGCTGGAGCATCATAAGGCTTGCCACGACTCTGATGGTGCTTGCCTTTCCTCTCATTAATGATCTTATAATGAGCATTGTTATTCTCTTCATAGATCATGTAACTATCAACCAAATCGGCGAAGACACAAATCTTCTGATATCCAACAACCTTCTTAATCTCGGGACGCAATCCATTCTCAAACTTGACACACTTTAAAAATTTAGCATTCACCTCATTGTAGTGCGAATAAAACTTGGCTAGCTCAACAAAATTTGCAGCATAGTCAGTAACCGACATGTTACCTTGCTTCAGCTCGAGAAATTCAATCTCCTTCTTTCCACGGACATCCTCCAGGTAATATTTCCTTAGAATTTCCCTATGGAACACAACCCAAGTGATCTCCTCACCTACAACATCCAATCTTTGACGAGTCTCTAACCACCAGTCATCAACTTTGACTGCCAACATATGAGTCCCATACCGAATCTTATATGCTGGAGTGCATTCCATCACACGAAATATTCTCTCAATATCTTTCAACCAAGCTAATGCTACATCAGGATCATACTTACCCTTGAAGGTAGGGAGATTCTCTCCCTGAAAATACGCCAAACTACGTGATCCAGCATCCTCACCAGCATTTGGAAAATTCTGCACAACCTGAGCCATTGCTTGCATAACAACAACCATCACAACATCGTTCTTTCCAGCCATCTCAACTTAATCACTACAATGCAACAAAAGTTAGAACTAGCTAACAATACTCTATTGTTAAATGACTACGACTCGACAACTTGGCCGGACAGACCGACCTACTTTGATACCACTAATGTAACACTCAAATTCTACCAGATAATTATTAACGAAAACAAGGTATTAAAACTTCAACAAATTAAATTGAGATCATAACATTTTGACTTAAATTGTATTCAACTTCATAACAACTCAAAAAGCAACAATTCTTTGATAAACAACTTAAAATTCAGCAAGTATAACCAAAGACAACATCAACATAAAACAAGCGTTATCCTCCCCGAGTGCTACGTATTAGAGCGACAACAGCGACTCGAATTTACTACAGTACTCCGTCCTACTCTGGATTATCTGCACGTTACCAACAGAGGGTAACATTCAAACAAAAGGGGTGATATATCTAATATTATAATCAAGAATATGATAAATAACATATTGAATTTGATTACAAAATCACCACTTCACAACTTCACAAGCAACTCAAGAACCAACACAAGATACAACATGACAATGTAATATGCAACTTGATATGCGACTTAGACAAATGTGATGCATATGGTACCAACAGAGCACAACTCCCAACTTATAATCATGCCAATTAATAAAGGCGTAAACACAAGGCATTAGCCTTCAAATTTATTTTTGCCAATCCATACCAACTTACCGAGCAACCAGCTCCAACTTGAATAATATATGCTATGCGACTCAACGCGATTACCAAACAACAACAACTATAACGACATAACAACATTACAATATCCAACTTTGGCCAAAGGCCTACAACTCAAAATCTTGCCATTTTTAAGGCATTGCAACATACAACAACAACTAACAACTTTTCAACTTGCAGCAAACAACACAAGACAAGTACAACAAATTATACCACACTCTTATTTACAAAATACCGACTAAATCGATTAATTAAACTATTTACTATGCTTGGTTACCACTACTCATTCTTAGTTTATTACTAGCTTCTATTAATTCCATGACAGCAACCCACATGCCAAACCTACTACTAATCCTGTTCCATTGTCATGTAATTTCCTTATGCTATTTCATCATATTATTACTATTTGATTTTTCTGTCAACTACTCATCATGATCACTTCTACTTTAAATGATATTCTTCAACTTAATTATGCTACTGAAATTGATTTAGGATATACCAGTATAGCAGACACAGAAACACAACACATCACAGAACAAAATAACCATTTTTCTCCTAGACCCGTGTGACCATCGTCACAATTGGGTGATCCTCGTCACACCTTGTGACGGTCGTCATAGGGATGTGACAAACGTCCCAAATCCCAGACGGTCGTCCGGCTTAAGGGACGGTCGTCCCATAGCCAAAACTGCTACGCTCTCTCTATTTCTATTGCTTCGTCTCTATAATCCTTCTCAAGCCAATTCCATTTAATCCAGCACGATGATTCAAAACAAGTCAACACAATCATAATTTTTTTAATTATCTAAACGACTTATTTATCACAAACAACTTACTAATAGAAAATAACTCATTTATCAAAACAATTTTTTTTCCACACAAAACAACAATTAACAACAACGATTCCTATTCCCAATTCCATACAAATTCATCATATGTTCCTGATTATATGGTTAGAACCCCATCCTTACCTTTGGATTGAAGGTGACTCTAAAACTTTTCGATCGGAACCCTAGCTTTTGCCTCTCCTATGCATTTCACGTAACCACCTATTTTTCAACTCTTGTTCTTCTTACTGTTAACCCATTTTCTACTAATTTCACTTAACTTATGGTTTTATTTTAGTTAGTCTTAATGATTCTATTGGGCCTAAACCACACCCCCTCAATTACTACCTCTAATTACCAACAAACCCATTTATCAAGCTACCACAATTCCACTAATAACCCACAACTTAATTAATTCAACTTAGTCTAAATAACAACAATGCAACTTAAAATCAACTTAAATCGACTTATTCAAATTTATTCAAACCAACTTCGCAACTCAACGAAAACCAACACCACACATACAACAATATTTAATTAAATAAATAATTAAATAATCATAATGTTACAATCAACCTTAATTAAGGGAAGATATTTGTTGGATGGAGGTGGCTGCCTTGAGTGTAGTGGTTGATCTGGGTAGAGGCTCCTAGAGGGAGTGTTGTTTTTAAAGTAGATTTTAGAAGACTTATAATTCAGTTAATTGGTCGTTCCTAGAATATATGTTGAATAGGTTTGAGTTTGATGAGAGGTGGCAGACTTGAGGTTTTAGTTCATGGCTGTCCTACTAAGGAGTTTAGTATCCATCAAGTTATCAAGTAAGGATACCCTTTTGCGCCTTTCCGTTTTTTTAGTGGAGGAGAGGCTCAGTGCCTCTTTGAAGAAGGATGTTTCTGTAGGGTGTTCTCTAGGTTTAAGGTTGGTTCATTAGGGTTAAAGGTGTTCCATCTCCAGTATGTCGATGATAATATTATTGTTGGGATTTCGTTAATGGATATTCTTTTAGCTATAAAGGCGATTCTTAAGAGCTTAGAGATTGCATATGGGGTTAAATTTAATTTCTCAATGAGTTGTATTTATAAGGTGAATGTGGCAAGGGAGTTTTTGGTCATAATTGAAGGTATTTTGCACTATAAATCTAGAATTCTTCTCTTTAAGTACTTAGGGTTACAAGTGGGTGCGAATCCTAAGAAGGAAGGAATTTAAGATGCCATGGTTAAGGTTGTGACTAAGAGACTTGTTTCTTGGATGAATATGTTTGTAAGGGAGGGTGATCTTGTTGAATTATGTGTTGAACTTAATTCCTATATTTTACCTTTCTTTTCTAAAATGAGAGGGAAAGGTCAAAGATAGCTCGGGTGAAATGGATGAATGTGTGCAAGCCTATAAAGAAAGGAGGTTTAAGGAGGATCTCAGGTTAGTGGATTTGTCTCTATTAAGTAAATGAATATGAAGGGTTCTTGAGGACACTTGGTCCCCATGGAAGAATATTATCTCTTGCCGTTATGGAGCTTAGGTGTACGCAACCCCGATGGGTGCTTATGTGGCTAGGTTAAAGAATACTTCATATTGTTAGAGAGATGTCTCTCTTCTAGGTTACACTTTTGATCCACAAGTATATTGGTTTGGTTCTTCTTGTTCCAAAATGGTTGGGGATGGGTTGGAAACTAGGTTTTGGCAGAATGTCTAGGTTGGTTAGAGTCCATTGTGTGTTTTGTTTGAGAGGTTGTTACTCATCTATGAGAATAAGAATCATTTGATGGGCTTAATGGGAAATTGGGCAAGTGATGTTTGTAGTTGAGATTTTAAGTGGAAGTGTCCTCTCCTTATTGAGAAGGAAGAACTTCTAGTGGGTTTTTTTTTTAAATTATAATTTTTGATAGAGGGGGTGGTTAAGCAAGGCCAAAAGGATACGTGGGTTTGGAACCCCAAGTCCTTGGAAGGTTTTTCGATTAAGTCTGCTTATTTTATGTTATCATCAACTAAAGTAATATTAAATTCATCTCTCGCTAAAGTTTGAAGAGCGAAGAGATCAATGTTATTTAAAGTAGGAATGTAATTGACTACTTAATTTGCACAACGATTTCTTTCACATCTAATATAAATGAATATTATGTGCCAATTCTTTTGAGTTGTTCTTCTATATGGACTAAGGTTTGGGAAACTATAATCATCCACTCTTTCTTGACTGATATATCTAACAAGAATTTATAAAATCTTGCTAAACTAGCTCTATCCTATGCAACATAATCCACATCTCAGTTGTGAGATCACACAAACCAACTTATCATGCATATCCACTCATCCAATTTCCTGAATAATCGCTGAATACGCCTCCACATTCAGTCATGAATGTAAGGCTATTGTATGTACTATCATAATTGAGATTAATCCAATTTTCATTTTGATGAAACCAACAAACATTTCTTACTTATGATTACAACAACCTTACTTTTTTTTACATACAACTTCCATTCTTGATCTCTTGCATGAGTTGTATGATTGTTTTTATTTGATTGTAAAGATGCTAAAAGCCTTCTTCAAAAATAGTCTTATTTATCCACTTCCACAATTACCAATGAGTGATCATAAAGATGGATCTCTAGTGTGAAAATTTGCAACATCTTCTCTAAGATTTTACAAGATCAAATCCCTACAAGAAAAAGAGTTTAGGAAAACTGAGTCATGTTATTAGAATAAGGAACAAATCTAAGTTATATAAGGGCAATCTCCTAGGTAGCACATGAGTTAAGGTCTCTTCGGCATTTGTATGCTGAAGTCATGTTATTAGAAGGAACAAATCTAAGTTACATAAGGGCAATCTCCTAGGTAGCACATGAGTTAAGGTCTCTTCGGCATTTGTATATTGGTTGCATTGAGTAGATCCTGTTCTATTATTTAAATATTTTTAGATTAAATACTATTATTTAAATTTTTATTGATAAAGATATTATTAAATTGGTTATCATCATGTCAATTTGAATTGGATACTTTATAATTAAATTTGAAAATTTTAATAATTATTCTTACTTCCTCTACCAAACAAATTTTTGTTTATTGAAAAATTATAAATTTTTCTAAAATCTTCGTAACCTGTTGAGTTTCTTTAATAGATAAATTTGGGAGTGAGAATAATATTTAGAGATAAAACAGTTAAAACTAATTCTAACAGACCCAAAAGATGCAGAAGTGAAACTTAAAGTTTCTACCATTTAACTGTGTCAAAAAGTGAATTCATCCGTGTACTGTTACTATTTTTGACAAAGGTGACAGAACGAAACAACCACGTCGTACTACACAGTACTCACAAGTCACAACACTACTGTATCTATCTATGTGCTGTTCTATCATCATTGTTAACAATTTTCAAAACACAAGAATCAGTTCCCTTGACCACATACATTCCATTCCACCATGAAAACCCATCAACCAAAACACCTTAAAACTCAACTTTTCTCATGTGGCTTCTTCCGACAGTGCGGCCAAACAGTCCTTAGTCCCACCGCCACAGTAACCACCCCACAACCACCACCACCACCACCACCGCCACCATCACTCCCTCTTACTCACACTCACACTCACACTTCAACAACATGCGAATCTTCAACTTCCTCTTCTTCTAACTCCGCCACTTCCCAAAGCTTCACACAGTGGAGATTCTCTCTTCCCACCCCCACACCCCCACCTACACCAAACACACCTCCACCACCCACTACCACTCATCATCACCTTCCTTTCCTCTCCACCATTCCCAACCTCCAAGAACTCTTCCATGTCTCCGACTTACAACTCACCACTGATCTCAACGCTGCACTTCACCTTCTAGAACGCTCCCTCGTCCCCAACCCACCTCAAGACCAACCACCGTGTCCTCCCAATCTCATGCGCGCACTCATTCATAATTTACGCCAATCCAAACCCGCCACCAAGATTCTCTTCGCGCTTTGTCTCTCGGAAGCCAACCGTCGTGTCGCGGTTGAAGCCGGAGCCGTAGGCGCCGTCGTGGAGTCTGCTCCGGAGCTAGACGGTTCTCCTGCGGAGAGAGCTCTCGCTGCTTTGGAACTCATGTGCACGGTGCCGGAAGGTGCGGAGGAGGTGAGAGCTCACGCGCTTGCGGTTCCGGTTATGGTCACCGTAATGGGAAAAACGGGCGCGCGTGGGAAGGAATATGCTATTGGAGTTCTGGCTGTGATTTACGGAGGCGATATGGCGGATCAACAAACCGCACCGCCGGAGGAAGTGGCGCGTGCGGTGGAGTTGGCACTTCAAGGAGAGTGTAGCGCTAGAGGAAAGAGAAAAGGGGGACAGCTTTTGAAGACACTGCAACAGCTCTCTAACCCCCACTCGCATGACACAAGTTGAGATGGAGAGTGAAGAGCACTCGCGGTCATTAAATAAATAAATAAATAATAATGTAACTATCTAGTGTCAATTTCTTACCACCACCTTTGATCAGTTCTCAGTTCTCTGTCATTATCATTGCATGATGTTTGTAATTTTTGTAGTACTTACTTATGCTGTTTATGGGATTATGATTTGATATTTTTTTAGTTAAAAAGTCCTAGTAGTACACCAGTATTGAATGAAATATTAATTTGAAATTAAAATACTAGTACTATAGTATAAATAATATTGAATAGACATAGAATTAAATTGGGGTAAGAAGGATAAGTATTTAAGTGGGAGAAGTGATATACTTTCCATTTTGAGTCTGACCGATCTTCTTGCATTGAAAGCTTACTTCAATTCCTGACCAGAAATTCAGCAAGGA
The DNA here is from genome assembly GCA_963966055.1 of Lathyrus aphaca. Taxonomy (NCBI): domain Eukaryota; kingdom Viridiplantae; phylum Streptophyta; class Magnoliopsida; order Fabales; family Fabaceae; genus Lathyrus; species Lathyrus aphaca. Next base: position 37,300,224 of record OZ014524.1, read on the forward strand.
AAGGGGCAAGACCAGCTTTTAGGTAATGATCTGTGTTTTATAGTAAAAAAAAGTAATACTCCCTCCTCCTTCTTAAAATAATTGTCACATTCCAGTAAAAAAAAATTATCCCAAAATACTTGTCACTTTAGATTACACATTTTTATATTTAATCTTCCAATTGTATTCTCTAATAAATACTCTTAATTAATTATTTTCTCATTTAACATTAATGCTAATTTGAATACACCAATAGGTAATTAGGATAATTTGGTAAAATTACTATTCTCTCTCTTTTATTTATTATTGTTTCTTAATCTGTGTGAAATGATAAAATGTGACAAATAATATGGGATGAAGAGAATAATAATTTTTTTATGAACAATTTCGATGATTGGTATTCCTTGGCTTTCTTAGAACTTCAATCTTTGAAGCCAACCACATTTATTCATCAACATCCTAAACCTAATCATGTTAAGGCATTCGCTTAAGGGTCGCTTGTAATCGAATCTATGCAATATAACTAGGGGTGGCAAAACGGGCCCGACTCGTTAGGCATGCCCGTTTTACCCGCACTTTAGTGTGGGGCGGGCCAAGGGTTTAGGCCCTCACCCTCTAAAGTGTCCGCCCCGCCCCGCCCGCCCCGTTTTCTTCGCGAGCTTTTGCGGGCATGCACATTTACTTAAATTTTTGCATTTTTAGACTTAAAAAGTGCAATATGTAACGCCCCGAATTGATAATTCCCATTTTTGTTGGAGTCTTTTATTTTAATTGAGTAATTATTATTTTGTTTGTGAAGTCATCATGATGATATGATATGTTGATGAATTAATGTGATGATATATTGTGTTGTGAGATTTTACCGTTTTGTGAATTTTCGGGTAAAATTGGATAAAAGGGTATTTTAGACTTTTGTTAATTAATGATAAGTTAGAATTGTTTAGAATTGGTATTTAGAGAGAAAATAATATTTTGGTTGGAAAAAAGATAAAATGAGTTAAGTGTAGAAAATAGAATTAGTTAGTAGTAGAAATAGAAATAGAATTGAGAAAGAGTTATAAAAGAAAGTTGGTAAGAGAGAAAGAGAAAAGAAAGAAAAGAGAAGAAAGAAAGAGGAGAGAAAGAGGAAAGAAGAGAAAAGAGAGAAAAACTTGAATTCTTCAAGATTGCTTCTAGGAATCGATTTAATCGGGTAAGGGTGATAAACTTAGTTATTCTAAGATTGTATATAATTGCGTATGCTTGGGTTTTTGGTTTGAGTTGATTTTGGAGAGTTTTAAAGAGATGAAATGTTAGGGTTTTGGTAGAAATTGTTAGAATTGGTGGATTAATCGGTTGGAACTTGATATAATCGAAGTATGATGTTAGATACATGCTATTGATAATGTTTGAGTGAGTTTAGAGAAGTTTTGGAGTGATTAGAGTTGACTGTTCGCAGCTGGTGTGTTGCTGAAATCGCAGCGGTCGCTCAGCGAGCTACCCCTCGCTCAGCGAGAGTTCCAGGGCGAATTTCGCTCAGCGAGCCTGTAGGTTTTTGAGGGATTATGTGTTTGAATCCGTAGCTTGAGTTTCGGGTATTCTTTTTTAGCGATCCTTATATCGTTTCGAAGCTAAAAACATGTAGAATCTATTGATGCTAAAATATGTAATTTTTAGCCGACTTTTTCCCGACTTTTCCGATAAAACGTAATTATTTTAATTATAGAATTGTGAGTTTGATTGTTGTGTTGTGGCCGTTTGACAAATAGATACATTGCTTGAATTAAATGCGAATATATGCTAATTGTATGAGATGAGTGCATAACTATATTGTGAATATGTATGCATATTCAAGAATGTTGTGTGTCATTTTGCATGTAAGCATAATGTATGCATTCTTGTGCTGTGGGATTCTTTGTGAATCCGTTGTAGCATCGTTTGCTCATGTGGAGTGTGAGCGATGACTACAACAAGATCGTGTGCCCATGTGGGGTGTGAGTGATCGGATTGTGTGCCCATGTGGGGTGTGAGCAATCCAGAAACATCGTGTGCCCGTGTGGGGTGTGAGCGATGGGTGAATTATTCACATTGATCGTGTGCCCGTGTGGGGTGTGAGCGATCGAATTGTGTGCCCGTGTGGGGTGTGAGCAATCCTGAAACATTGTGTTCCCATGTGGGGTGTGAGCAATGGGAAACATCGTGTGCCCGACGGGGAATTACTTTAGGTAATAAGCGATGATTCTATTTGGTTCCTGAGTGAACTTGTTGAATGTTGAGTCGGTACTGCATTGCATCTGCATAGAGTCGTATGTCGGTCTCTATGAGTTGCATTTTATACATTGTATGTATATGCTGAAATAAACATTATTGTGTATATATTTATTTAGAATGTTGTGAAATGATTGGTATGTGTGAAGGACATACTCGCGGATATATATATGCATGTTGATATGTATATATGTATGTGAATTATACATTGAATGTATATGTGTGATTTAAACATAGCTTGTCGTATGTTTATGCGGAATGAAAGTATATGAAGAATAGACATAAATAATATAAGATTTATGTGTATTGGTAAATGAAGATACATTGCGATGTATGTGGGTTATGTGAACATGGTTGAATATGATTTGTGTTATGTGAATGAAATGGAGATAAGTATGCGTATAAGTATGCTTTATGTTGTGTATGAATGATATGTCGTGGTGAGAATATGTTGATGTATGTGTTATATGTTGAGATATATAATTATATGCAATTTTATTATGATAATGTTTCTCACCTTTCTGCTGTTTTCTGATGCTCTACGAGGCATTGCAGATTAGGTGTGCTGGAGTCGTTTTTGTGAAGCTTGTCTTCATATCTTTTGGTCGGTCGGCTCTGATATGTAGCACCGGGTAGTTAGGCAGCCTTGTGCCTTTTTGGGGATACATTTGTATATGTATTCATTGTGGACATGTTTTGTATAACATGATATATTTGTGCACTTCTAACTTGTAGATATATTTTGATGAATATATAAGTTGAATTTGTTGATGATTTAAGTTTTTTGCTGTGCAATTTATAATTGAGATATGGGTGTAAGGATTGAAATTCCTTTGTGGATAGCTACCCCATTGTTGCATATCTGTTTGAGCAGGTGTTGTATGTTTTAATTTCACGTAATGTGGCATGCTCCTTTTTATGCTTGATGTAATTATACTCTGACGAAATTTTATCTATGCCTAAATGATTTAATGTATTATTTGGGGGTATAGAAAGGGGGTGTTACATTAAGTGGTATCAGAGCCAGTGTTCGAGTCACTTGTGTCTGTCTTGATGTTGTTGTGATTGAACTTTTGTTTAATCTTGTTGTTGTCTTGGGAATAATTAGAATATGGCTGGTAGAAATGGCAATGCGATGGCTGCTGCTTTGGAAGCAATGGCTAGGGCGATGCAGGGAGCGCCGAATGTGAATGTGAATGATGAGTTCAGGAAGAATCAACCGCCGGTCATCAAGGGGAGATTTGATCCTGATGGTGCTCAGAATTGGTTGAAGGAAGTTGAGAGAATCTTCCGAGTGATGGATTGTGTTGAGGGAAGTAAGGTGAGGCTTGGATCTCACATGTTGAAGGAAGAAGCCGATGACTGGTGGGTCGATAGAAGTCTTGTTTTAGAGGAAGAAGGTGAAGAGATTACATGGGAAGTTTTTCGCACTGAGTTCTTAAGGAAGTATTATCCTGAGAGTGCGAAGGGAAAGAAGGAGATGGAATTCCTAGAGCTAAAGCAAGGTAGTATGTCAGTGGTGGATTATACTGCTAAATTTGTGGAATTGGTTCAGTTTCATCCTCATTATGCTGCTGCTACTGCTGAGTTTTCTAAGTGCATTAACTATGAGAATGGCTTGCATCCTGAGATTAAGCAAGCTGTGGGATATCAGAGGATCAGGAGGTTTTCAGATTTGACTGAATGTTGTAGGATCTTTGAAGAGGATAGTAAAGCTCGTTCTACGCACTATAAGAGTGTGAATGAGAAGAGATGGAAGCAACATGTTCGAAGTGGACCTTATGTGACACCCGCTGATAAGGGCAATCATAGGGGAAGCTTTGACAAGAGATTTAGTGGAGGGAGTTCTGGTCCCGTGAAGTGTTACAAGTGTGGCACCTTGGGCCATAAGTCTTTTGAGTGTGGAAAGAATTTGGTAAAGTGTGCTAATTGTGGTGGTCTCGGACATGCTACGACTGAGTGTCGAAGAAGTGTGGTTAAGTACTTTAATTGTGGTGAAGTTGGCCACATTAGTACTAAGTGTACTAAGCCGAAGCAAGCTCAGGTGGGCGGAAAGGTGTTTGCATTAGTAGGGAAGGATACTACTAGTGCAGACCGTTTGATTAAAGGTACATGCTTTATTATAGTACGCCTTTAGTTACTATTATTGATACGGGAGCGACTCATTCATTTATTTCTCTTGAGTGCGCTAAGCGTTTGAATTTGTTTATGTCTTCTTGGGGTGGTGAGATGATTATTAAGACTCCTGCTTCAGGGTCGGTAACTACTTCTTTGGTGTGTGTAAGTTGTTCTTTGACTATGTATGGTAAAGACTTTGTTTTGGATTTGGTTTGTTTGCCGTTGGAAGGTTTGGATGTAATCTTGGGTATGAACTGGTTGCAGTTTAATCGAGTTCATATAGATTGTTATCATAAGTTAGTAAGTTTTCCTTCTTTGGATGATGAAGAAGAGAGTTTCCTATCCATGAGAGAGTTGAAGAAACTTTTAGTGGACGATGCTCATTTGTTTGGTTTGTTTGTGTCGTTGTCTGTGGGGAATGAAGTGGAGCTTAGTAGGTTCCCAGTGGTGTGTGACTTTCTAGAAGTATTTCCTGATGATATTGTGGATGTACCGCCGGAAAGGGAAGTTGAGTTTTCTATTAATCTAATTCCTGGTACTAGACCGATTTCGATGTCACTGTATCGTATGTCAGCTTCAGAGTTGGTAGAATTGAAAAAGCAATTGAATGATTTGTTGGACAAGAAGTTTGTTAGGCCGATTGTTTCTCCTTGGGGTGCACGGGTATTGTTAGTTAAGAAGAAGTACGGAAGCATGCGGTTATGTATTGATTATCGACAGTTGAATAAGGTGACAATTAAGAACAGGTATCCACTTCCGAGGATTGATGATTTGATGGATCAGTTGGTTGGTGCGCGTGTGTTTAGTAAGATTGATTTGAGATCGGGGTATCACTAGATTAGGGTGAAAGAAGAGGATATGCAGAAGACGACTTTTAGGACGAGGTATGGTCACTACGAGTATTCCGTGATGCCATTCAGAGTTTCTAATGCGCCGGGTGTGTTTATGGAATATATGAATCGTATTTTTCATGAACATTTTGATTGTTTTGTGGTTGTGTTCATCGACGACATTTTGATTTATTCTAAGTCTCAAGAAGAGCATGAAGAGCATTTAAGGATTGTGTTGCAAGTTTTGAGAGAGAAGCAATTGTATGCTAAGTTATCCAAGTGTGAGTTTTGGTTGACGAAGGTGAGTTTTCTTGGTCATGTTATTTCTGATGGTGGTATTAGTGTGGATCCATCCAAGATTGATGCTGTGATGCAGTGGGAAGTTCCTAGATCGGTGACGAAGATTCAAAGCTTTTTAGGCTTGGCGGGTTATTATCGGAGGTTTATTGAAGGATTTTCAAAGTTGGCACTTCCGTTAACGCAGTTGACGTGTAAAGGAAAGGCTTTCATTTGGGATATTCATTGTGAAGAAAGTTTTATGGAGCTTAAGTGAAGGTTGACTACGGCTCCGATTTTGGTTTTTCCGAATCCTACAGAACCATTTGTGGTGTTTTGTGATGCTTCTTTGTTTGGACTAGGTGGTGTTTTGATGCAAGATGGAAAAGTTGTGGCTTATGCTTCGAGACAATTGAGAGTGCATGAAAAGAATTACCCTACGCACGATTTGGAATTAGCGGCTATGGTTTTTGCTCTAAAGATTTGGAGGCATTATTTGTTTGGTGCGAGATTTGAAGTTTTTAGTGATCACAAGAGTTTGAGGTATTTGTTTGATCAGAAAGAGTTGAATATGAGGCAACGAAGATGGTTAGAACTTTTGAAGGATTATGACTTTGGTTTGAATTACCATTCGGGTAAGGCGAATGTGGTGGCCGATGCGTTAAGTCGTAAGTTGTTACATATGTCCGCTTTGATGGTGAAAGAATGGGAGCTTTTGGAAGATTTTAGAGATTTGAGTTTGGTCTACGAGATGACACCGAGGAGTGTGAGACTTGGTATGCTTCATGTTACGAATGATTTTCTTGCAACCGTTTGTGAAAAGCAAAAGTTGGACTTGAAATTTGTTGATTTGATGATGAATGAGAATGAGGACTTTAAGGTTGATAATTTTGGAGTTTTAAGATTTCGTGGACGTATATGTATTCCCGATGATGTAGAGTTGAAAAAGATGATTTTAGAGGAAGGGCACCGGAGTAATTTGAGTATTCATCCAGGAGCGAATAAGATGTATCAAGATTTGAAGAAGATCTTTTGGTGATTTGGATTGAAGAGAGATGTGGCTCATTTTGTGTATGCGTGTTTGACTTGTCAGAAGTCGAAGGTGGAACATTAGAAGCCAAGTGGTTTGATGCAACCGTTAGATATTCCGGAATGGAAATGGGATATTATATCGATGGATTTTGTTACGGGTTTTCCGAATACGCAAAGAGGTCATAATGCTATTTGGGTGATTGTGGATAGGCTTACTAAATCTGCTCACTTTGTTCCGATGGATATTAGTTATTCTTTGGAGAAGCTAGCCGAGATTTATGTTTCCATGTTTGTGAAGTTACATGGAGTTACTAAGAGTATTGTATCAGATATAGATCCTAGATTTATATCGAGGTTTTGGGAAAGTTTGCAAAAGGCTTTGGGTTCTAAGCTAAGATTGATTTCGGCTTACCATCCGCAAACGGACGGTCAAACCGAGAGGACGATTCAATCGTTAGAGGATTTGTTGCGTGCTTGTGTGCTAGAACAAGGTGGTATTTGGGATAGTTATTTAGTGTTGACTGAGTTCACCTATAATAACAGTTTTCATTCGAGTATTGGTATGGCATAATTTGAGGCTTTGTATGGTCGAAGATGTCGAACACCTTTGTGTTGGCATGAAACCTGAGAGAGAACGGTAGTTGGACCGGAGATGGTACAACAAACAACGAAAAATGTGAAGTTTATTCGGGAGAAGATGAGAGCTTCTCAGAGTAGGAAAAAGAGTTATCATGATAAGAGACGGAAGGATCTTGAGTTTCAAGAAGGCGACCATGTGTTTTTGAGAGTTACACCGGTTACGGGTGTGGGTCGTGCTTTGAAGTCAAAGAAGTTGACTTCTCATTTTATTGGTCCGTATCAGATTACTGCAAGAGTTGGTGCTGTGGCTTATCGTGTGGTGTTGCCCCCGAACCTTTCGAATTTGCATGATGTGTTCCATGTTTCGCAACTTCGGAAGTATGTTCCGGATCCGTCACATGTTATTCCTATGGACGAGGTTGAGGTGAGAGATAACCTTACAGTGGAAGCTTTGGCGGTTAGGATTTTGGATCGTAAGATCAAGAGGTTAAGAGGCAAGGATATTGCGCTTGTGAAAGTGGCGTGGGGAGGCGTTGTGGAAGGCAATATGACTTGGGAATTGGAGAGTGGGATGCGCGAGTCGTATCCGGAGTTGTATGAATCAGGTAATATTTTCGAGGACGAAAATTTCTAAAGTGGGTTGTTTGTGAAGTCATCATGATGATATGATATGTTGATGAATTAATGTGATGATATATTGTGTTGTGAGATTTTACCGTTTTGTGAATTTTCGGGTAAAATTGGATAAAAGGGTATTTTAGACTTTTGTTAATTAATGATAAGTTAGAATTGTTTAGAATTGGTATTTAGAGAGAAAATAATATTTTGGTTGGAAAAGAGATAAAATGAGTTAAGTGTAGAAAATAGAATTAGTTAGTAGTAGAAATAGAAATAGAATTGAGAAAGAGTTATAAAAGAAAGTTGGTAAGAGAGAAAGAGAAAAGAAAGAAAAGAGAAGAAAGAAAGAGGAGAGAAAGAGGAAAGAGAGAAAAACTTGGATTCTTCAAGATTGCTTCTAGGAATCGATTTAATCGGGTAAGGGTGATAAACTTTGTTATTCTAAGATTGTATATGATTGTGTATGTTTGGGTTTTTGGTTTGAGTTGATTTTGGAGAGTTTTAAAGAGATGAAAATGTTAGGGTTTTGGTAGAAATTGTTAGAGTTGGTGGATTAATCGGTTGGAACTTGATATAATCGAAGTATGATGTTAGATACATGCTATTGATCATGTTTGAGTTAGTTTAAAGAAGTTTTGGAGTGATTAGAGTTGACTGTTCGCAGCTGGTGTGTTGCTGAAATCGCAGCGGTCGCTCAGCGAGCTACCCCTCGCTCAGCGAGAGTTCCAGGGCGAATTTCTCTCAGCGAGCAAGAGGGCGCTCAGCGAGCCTATAGGTTTTTGAAGGATTATGTGTTTTAATCTGTAGCTTGAGTTTCGGGTATTCGTTTTTAGCGATCCTTATATCGTTTCGAAGCTAAAAACATGTAGAATCTATTGATGCTAAAATATGTAATTTTTAGCCGACTTTTTCCCGCCTTTTCTGATAAAACGTAATTATGTTAATTATGGAATTGTGGGTTTGATTGTTGTGTTGTGGCCGTTTGGCAAATAGATACATTGCTTGAATTAAATGCGAATGTATGCTAATTGTATGAGATGAATGCATAACTATATTGTGAATATGTATGCATTTTCAAGAATGTTATGTGTCATTTTGCATGTAAGCATAATGTATGCATTCTTGTGCTGTGGGATTCTTTGTGAATCCATTGTAGCATCGTGTGCTCATGTGGAGTGTGAGCGATGACTACAACAAGATCGTGTGCCCATGTGGGGTGTGAGCAATTGGATCGTGTGCCCATGTGGGGTGTGAGTGATCGGATTGTGTGCCCATGTGGGGTGTGAGCAATCCAGAAACATCGTGTGCCCATGTGGGGTGTGAGCGATGGGTGATTTATTCACATTGATCGTGTACCCGTGTGGGGTGTGAGCGATCGGATTGTGTGCCCGTGTGGGGTGTGAGAAATCCTGAAACATTGTGTGCCCATGTGGGGTGTGAGCAATGGGGAACATCGTGTTCCCGAAGGGGAGTTACTTTAGGTAACAAGCGATGATTCTATTTGGTTCTTGAGTGAACTTGCTGAATGTTGAGTCGGTACCGCATTGCGTCTGCATAGAGTCGTATGTCGGTCTCTATGAGTTGCATTTTATACATTGTATGTATATGCTGAAATAAACATTATTGTGTATATGTTTATTTAGAATGTTGTGAAATGATTGGTATGTGTGAAGGACATACTTGCGGATATATATATGCATGTTGATATGTATATATGTATGTGAATTATACATTGAATGTATATGTGTGATTTAAACATAGCTTGTCGTATGTTTATGCGGAATGAATGTAAATGAAGAATAGACATAAATAATATAAGATTTATGTGTATTGGTAAATGAAGATACATTGCGATGTATGTGGGTTATGTGAACATGGTTGAATATGATTTGTGTAACGTGAATGAAATAGTGATAAGTATGTGTATAAGTATGCTTTATGTTGTGTATGAATGATATGTCGTGGTGAGAATATGTTGATGTATGTGTTATATGTTGAGATATATAATTATATGCAATGTTATTATGATAATGTTTCTCACCCTTCTGCTGTTTTCTGATGCTCTACGAGGCTTTGCAGATTAGGTGTGCTGGAGTCGTTTTTGTGAAGCTTGTCTTTATATCTTTTGGTCGGTCGGCTCTGATATGTAGCACCGGGTAGTTAGGCGGCCTTGTGCCTTTTTGGGGATACATTTGTATATGTATTCGTTGTGGACATGTTTTGTATAACATGATATATTTGTGCACTTCTAACTTGTAGATATATTTTGATGAATATATAAGTTGAAGTTGTTGATGATTTAAGTTTTCCGCTGTGCAATTTATAATTGAGATATGGGTGTAAGGATTGAAATTCCTTTGTGGATAGCTACCCCATTGTTGCATATCTGTTTGAGCAGGTGTTGTATGTTTTAATTTCACGTAATGTGGCATGCTCCTTTTTATGCTTGATGTAATTATACTCTGACGAAATTTTATCTATGCCTAAATGATTTAATGTATTATTTGGGGGTATAGAAAGGGGGTGTTACACAATTCCCGCGGGCTTTCCCCGCCCCGCCCTCACTTTTTTGCGGGGAGGGCTTAGGTTTTAGGCCCGCTTCCTCAACTTTGACCGCCCCGCCCCATTTTTTTGCTGGTTTTTGCGGGGCGGGCCTAAACGGGGTGGGCATGCCCGTTTGCCACCCCTAAATATAACCCAATCTCATCTAAAGTAGCAATCTTCTAAAAGATGAGTATTTTGTTGGGGTTGAAGCTGGGAAGTACAATATATATTAAAAGAAGATTTTTTTATTGCATCATATATGTTTTTTAAAGCATCCACACTCATTAGATATGGCAAGCGGAAGAAAAGAAAGAAAAAAGGAAAATTATTGTATTGTATTGGAAATAGTATTTCATTAAATGAAAAAAAAGGAAAATTATTGTATTGTATTGGAATCAGAAGAAGCACCTATTTATATATAAAAATATTAAAAAAATAGAAAGCAAAAAATTGGGAAGTAAAAAACTGGGAATCAAACCTAACTGATAGAACAAGTAAAAAAAAGGTTTAAGTAGGCTTAATACAATTGGACCTATTATTTTCAACAACCCCTCTCAAACTGGAACGTAAATATAACATTCCAGGTTGGAAAAAGGACCTAAGTGAAGTGGTTTGGTGAAAACATCAGCAACTTGATTGGTTGTGTTGATAGGCATAAGGTGAATGATTTTGGCTTGAAGTTTGTCGTGAACAAGGTGGCAGTCTATTTCAATGTGTTTTGTACGTTCGTGGAAAATGGGATTGGAGGATATATAAATGGCGCTTTGGTTATCGCAGTAGAGTGTGACGGGTTGAGGATGCGGAATATGAAAATTAGCTAATAGATAGAGGAGCCATTGTGCTTCACGGGCAATATTTGCGAGAGCCCTGTATTTGACTTCTGAAGACGAACGAGAAACAACTAATTATTTCTTTAATTTCCAACTGATTAAGTTGTTGCCGAGAAAGAAACAGAAACCAGTGATGGATCTGCGAGAGAGAGGACATGTCCCCCAGTCTGAATCAGCAAAGACTGTTAGTTTGAGAGAAGAATCACGTCTGAAGAAGAGGCCTAAAGCATGTGCGTTTTTGAGGTATCGAACAATCCGTTGAGCAACTGCTAGGTGAAGATGCGTAGGATGAGCAAGGTGTTGGCTCAGTCTGCATATGGAAAACATAATATCAGGTCGAGAATGAGTTAAATATAGCAAATTACCAATGATGCTTCTAAAGATGGAACAATATTGTAAGGGGGGATCATTATGTGTGTCAAGTTTATGCGTGGGGTCCATTAGCGTGGAGACCAGTTTTGCGCCAAGGAGGCCTGTATCCTACATCCAGTCAAGGCAATACTAACGCTGACATAAAGTGATACCTGCAGATGAACGAGCTATTTTGAAACCTAAAAAATATTTTAAGAACCCAAGGTCTTTGATACTAAATTAAGTATCCAATTTCTTTTTTATAAGATTAATCTCATGTAAGGATGTGCCTGCAAGGACTAAATCGTCAACGTAAACCAAAATGACAGTGAAAGCATTAATAGTATATTTAGTAAACAGAGAATAGTCTGATTTGGACTGAGAAAAACCCATGTCAAATAGTGAGAGAGTCAATTTTTGATTCCATTGGCGACTAGCCTGCTTGAGGCCATAAATATACTTATTGAGACGAAAAACCATGTTAGGTGGAACAGTTAGACCAGGTGGCGGTTTCATTTATACTTATTCATCAAGGTCTCCATGAACAAAGACAATATTGATGTCGAGTTGATGGAGATGCCAGTTAAAAGAGGCAACAAGGGATAATAATAAACGAATTATCATCATTTTAATGACCAGACTAAATGTTTCCAAATAGTTAAGTCATTCTTTTGATTAAACCCTTTAGCAATAAGTCGTGCCTTGTATCTCTCAATAGTCCCGTTGGAAAAAATTTAACTTAAAAATCTACTTACATCCAATAACACGTTTGTGTGGAGGTAAAATGGTGATAGTCCAAGTTTTGGTGCTATTGAGAGAGGGAAGTTCAGAATTGATGGCTTGTTTCCAGTTAGGATCCTTTATGGCAGAAGCATAACCATTGGGCTCTTTAACAGAAGAAATTTTTAAGTTAAATAATCTATGCATATGAGATAAGTTATGATAGCAAACGTAGTATGATATGGAATAAGGATGAGTACATGAGTTACATGATGAATCAATAGGAATATTACCTTGATTCAGGGAGCAATGGAAGTCTTGTAAGTATGAAGGTTGTTTGGAAACTCTAGTAGATTTTCTTATGATGGTGGTGGGTTAAGAATTAGGAACATGTAATGGATCAAAGGTAACAATAGGATCAGGAGGAGGCTAAGGTGTATGAGTAATGTTGTTAATATTTGTTTGGTTAATAGGTGTGGTGTCAGGAGGAACATGAGTGTTAGGTGAGTAATAAAAAAAGTCTTCAAAAGTGTGGTGATGGATGGGCTGTGTATGATGATAAGGAGCAGGTGTTGGCTTTGTATATGGAAAGATATGCTCATAAATAATTGTGTCCCTAGAGACAAAGATGTTGCGTGTAGTAATGTTGTACAAAATGTAACCTTTAACACCTTGTTTGATGTCAAGATAAATGCATTTATGGGATATTGTATCAAGTTCTCCTCTATTAGCATTTATACTACAAGAAAAAATAAACATCCAAAAGTTTTTATAATAGAGTAATCAGGAGTAATGTTATATAAAAGATGTAATGGACAATTATTGGACAATAATTTCGATGGCAGACGATTAATTATGTGAACATCATAAAACAAAGCATAAGATCAAACCAATTTAGGTAAATTTGCTTGAAATAAAACACCAAGCAACTATTGATGTTTCCGTTTGACAAGCCCATTTTGTTGTGGGGGTATAAACACATGTAGTTTGATGTTGGATTTCATGAGCAAAATAAAATGTTTTTAACAAGAACTCAGGTCCATTATCAGACCTGATGTTTTTAATAGTGGTTTGAAACCGAGTTTAGATCATTTTAACAAAAGATTGAATTAACTGTGAAGTTTCAGATTTGTTTTTCATTACAAAAATCCAGCAATATCTAGAGTAATCATCAACAACAATAAGAAAATATTTATAACCATGAATAAATGGGCATGATATGGGTCTCCAAATGTCCATATGTATTATATCAAAGCAATTTGAAGTAGCAGTAGAACTAGCATGAAAAGGAAGCCGTTTTTGTTTGGCTTTGAAGCAAGTATCATAAGGAACATTATTAGTTTGTAAATTTTCTAAAGGGAACACTTTATTAATTTGAATTAAAGTTTCAAAAGCAGGGTGGCCTAATCTATTATGCCACAAAGTACAAGTATTGATAGTGTGTTTGGGAATCATATTAACTGGTATGGATGGTGAAGTCAAAATGTATAGGCCTTGATGTGACCTAGCTGCACCAATCTTCACCAGGGTATGAATCCCCTGTATGAGATAGTGAGAGGCAGTGAAAATAAAGGTACGATTCAATGAGATAGATAACTTAGAAACATAAAAAAGATTAGTATGACAAGATGGGATATATATCACATCATGTAAGTAAAAAGAATAATTAAAATGTATAGATCCTAAGAAAGAAGTGGTAATGGAGGCTCCATTGGGAAGCCTCACAACTATGGGTTGAATAGGATGAAGATAAATGACTAAGTATTTGAGGTGGAAAACATGATACGTAGCCCCTATGTCTAATAACCATTCAACATTGAGAGAGGTATTGTGATTAGAGACAAAAGAGTAACCTGATTGTGAATTTGAGAGGGTACGAAGATGCTGAATATTTAGCTCGAGTGAGGCAGAGGTCTGCTGAAGAAGAGCAAGTAAGGTACGCTATTGATCTGCAGTGAAATAGAAAGTGTCTTGTGCCGGTTCATGTGAAGTAGTAGCAGCTGACTCACTGGGAGGATCTTTTAGCGTTGTATGAGCTAAAATTTTCTTCTTCAGATATGGTGGTAGACCGGGTTTTCAATCCACCGAGACACTCATTTTTGCCTAAGTCGCCCTTTTAGGTTTTCAACTAAACTAGTTGTTCTTTTATTCTTTTTGGCGAAGTATTTCTTGACTGCATCAACATTCACATGACGAGTGATATCATCACCATCCATAGTTGCAAGAATCAATGAACCGCCAGAGAAGGCTTTCTTAACAACATACGAGCCATCAAAATTAGGAGTCCATTTTCCCCGAGAATCATTAATGAAATATTGGATCTTTTTGAGCACAAGGTCTCCTTCTCTAAATACACGAGGTTTGACCTTCTTGTCAAAAGCTTTCTTCATTCTTTATTGGTACAACCGACCATGGCACAAAGCTGTTATCCTTTTTTCCTTAATCAAATTTAACTAATCAAATCTACTCTAACACCATTCAACCTCAATCAACTTGGCTTCCATCAGAACTCTCATAGATGGGATCTCAACCTCGATGGGGAGCACTGCTTCTGTACCATAAACAAGTGAGAAAGGGGTTGCCCCTGTTGAAGTGCGGACAAACGTGAGATACCCATGTATAGCAAAAGGGAGCAACTCATGCCAGTCCTTATATGTTACAACCATTTTCTGGATGATCTTCTGGATGTTCTTATTCGCAGCTTCAACAACCCCATTCATCTTTGGTCTATACACAACTCCATTAAAAACTATACCCCATCGAGATTCAGGCTCAGGTCTTTCCTCAATCAAAGGCTCATCACAATCTTTTGTTTTCAGATACATCACATCCTCATCAGGGAAATCAAACTTGATAGATTGGTAATCATCAATCGGTTGATGTGCCAAATGGTCAGCCAAAATATTTCCTTTAATAACTTTTTGAGATTGGTACTTGATATCATATCCAGACAACAACATTTGCCAACGAGCAATCCTCCCAGTTAAAGAAGGATTTTCAAAGATGTACTTGATTGGATCCATTTTGGATATCAACCAAGTTGTATGATTCAACATATACCGGAGAATACACTTTGCAGCCCAAGCTAGGGCATAACAAGTTTTCTCAAGCATGGAGTACCGAGACTCACAATCAGTGAATTTCTCACTGAAATAATAGATTGAATATTCTTTTCTACCATATTCATCTTGCTGACCAAGCACACAACCCATGGAATTTCCAACACAGTCAAGTACATAATCAACGATCTACCTTCCACTGGAAGAGATAAAATAGGAGGTTCAAGCAGATACTCTTTGATACTTTCAAAATGTTTTTGAAAATCATCTATCCAGACAAAACCTTGGTCTTTCCGAAGCAACTTGAAGATTGGAGAACATGTGGCAGTCATATGAGAGATAAATCTCGAAACATAATTCAAATGATCCAAGAATCCTCTTACTTGCTTTTCAGTTCTAGGTGCAAGCATTTCCCGAATAACTTTCACTTTATCAGGATCAACTTTAATGCCTCTTTGGCTGACAATGAAACCCAACAACTTTCCAGAATAAGTTCTGAAAGTGCACTTGTTCGGATTCAAACAAAGCTTAAACTTCCTTAACCTTTGAAATAACTTCAAATAATGTTCAACATGATCTTCCTCAGTCATCGACTTGGCAATCATATCATAAACATATACCTTAATTTCCTTGTGCATCATATCATGGAAAAGAGTAGTCATAGCTCTTTGGTATGTCGCACGAGCATTCTTCAATCCAAAAGGCATCACTTTGTAGTAGAATGTTCCCCATGGTGTAATAAATGTTGTCTTTTCCATGTCCTCATGTGCCATCTTTATCTGGTTGTAACCAGAAAATTCGTCTATAAAGGAGAACACATCAAACATAGCCATATTTTCTACCAACACATCAATGTTTGGTAATGGAAAATCATCTTTTGCAATGGCTTTATTCAAATCTATATAATCAACACACATTTGAACATTTCTATCTTTCGTTGGAATATGCACAATATTGGCCACCCATTGAAGAAAATCAGATGTAACAAGGAAAAATGCATCGATATGCTTTTGAAACTTTTGTTTAATCTTAACTACCATACCAGGATGAGTCCTTCTCAACGTTTGCTTCACAGGTGGGCATTTTAGCTTTAACGGTAATCTATGCTCCACAATATTAGTATTAAGACCTGACATGTCTTGATAAGACCAAGAAAACACATCCACATACTCTCTAAGAAGCTCTACCATCCTCTCCTTAACATCAGGACCAAGCAATGCCCCAATCTTGACTTCTTTCTTATCATCTTCAGAAACTCAAGTTGACCATCTCTAATAACTTTTCATGAGGTTGAATGACCTTTTCCTCGTGCTCAAGCAATCGAGAAATCTCATTAGGAATCTCTTCAACATCCTCTTCCTCAGCTTTAAACACATGGAATTTAAAGTTGGGAGTGGGCATAAGATCATTGTTTTCAATGGGTTTAACAATCAATTTGCACAATGATTTATTTTGATTTTAGAGTATGAATAAAAGTGCAAACATCATACAGATAAACAATGATTATTATTTTTTTCGGTTTTTTATGTTACCATTTTTCGAAATAAAGCAAAAAGGAAAAACATATATGGAATAAACAAAATAACATTTTATTGATGTTGATAAAAGTTTGAAACAAATCCCGACAAACATCACTTTCACCTTGGGTAGAGTGAAAGGATTTTTGAAAGAAAATAAAACAAATTACTTTGAAGCGTGAATAAGAGAAGGAACATCAACATAAAACCAATTCTGGAAAATCACTTTGTTCGTAACAAAGTTAGGCATTTATTCTTCTTCGTCATCTTTAATGATGGGAACAGTGGAATGATCTTTGATGTTGATAAACCCAACACTTCAAAATCTTTCTTGAATACCCTTTGGTTCATTGGCAATCAATCCTTGAGCAAAACCAAGACCGACTCCCTCTTTATTGTCAACAACATCAATAACTCGTCCCAAACCGTCATATTGACTAGTTTCAAGCACACACAGAGCATCCATGAGAGAATACATAGGTATGAAATTCTTTTTAGTAACATTATCAGCAATAAAAAGAGCTTGGAACGAAGTTCCGACGTCTTCATCAGCATCAATATAGGAAAAGGATGACAAATTGCTCAATAGCATCGCCTGCTCATGACCGACAATCACTAATTTCCCATGTATCACAAAATTTAGCTTTTGGTGAAGAGTAGAGGTCACAACCCTTGCCTCATGAATCCAGTATCTTCCAAGGAGACAACTATAAGTTGGATGTATATCCATTACTTAGAAAGTAATTTGGAATACAAACTGTCCAATCAAAATAGGAAGATCAACATCACAAATCACTGTTTTCTTCGAGCCATCGAAATATTTCACAACAATCCCACTATACCTCATGGGAGCACCTTGGTAGGCAAGCCTAGACAAAGTCAACTTCGGCATCACATTCAGGAATGATCCAGTATCGACCAGCACATTAGACATACCAACATCCTGAAAATTCACTGAAATATGCAGAGCCAAATTATGGTTCCTTCCTTCTTTGGGAAAGTCATTATCACATAAACTAAAATTGTTGCATGATGTGATATTATCCACAATACTATTGAATTGATTAACAGTCACATCATGGTCAACATAAGCTGCTTCAAGAATCTTCTACAAAGACCGTCTATGAGCCTCAGTTGCTCAGCAATATTGTACTCACTCTTCTTTATCAATATCAAAACCTCATCTTCACTAACTTTCTAATTAGAATCACTGAACTGGCTTGACCAAACAATAACATCCTCAATTTGTTTTCTCACACTTGTATCTTCTGTTCTCTTCAGAGGATCCGAAGCAAAGACTCTACCACTTCGAGTCACCTTTATCACATCAGCAATGCTAACCACAAACTTTGGAGAAGGAATAAGAACTTCCTTACCATTTTATATCATCATAGCATTATATCTATACATAATAGCTTTATCAGACTCATATAGAATTGAACTAGGTAGATTGATCACCAAAGGAGTAACAATAAACTTGTGGCTATCAAAAGAAATAACCACCCACTCAGGAATATTGAACTGAGGCTCAATTACATTCACTTCATTCTCATACTCATCTCTTTTTTCTATTACTTCAATAAACTTATCATCCATCATTTTTTAAAGATCTCTCTTAGTAATCACACAACTACGAGGATTCTCCGAACAAATTCAATAAGCAGCATAATCATGGTCAATGTCATGGTATTCACTTAAGAAAGCATGCATCTCAACAATAGACCTTTGTATCCAACAAACATCATAAATATTGAACAAACCAGGATAGCCATCAACCATGTTCACATATGCTTTACCATGATTAGACAACAAATTTGTCTTAACGTTTGGATTAACGTCATTGAAAGACAAAATGTTACTTCTTATCAATTTCTGCACTTCATTCTTCAATGGATAACAATTCTCAATATTGTACCCCGAGGAATATTGATGAAAAACACACTGAGCTTATGGCTTATACCACTATGGAATAACCTTTGGAACCAAAGGTGGATAACTTGTTTGAATAAGATTCTTCTCAATCAAGGATGGACACAAATTTGCATACAACATCAGAATGGGATCAAAATCTGGTTTTGCACAACCCTGTTGAGTACCATTTTGTTGAACATGAGACTGTTGATAATGAGGATGATACTTGTAAACACCCCTAATTTTCCCTCACTCATTTCACCATGGCTTGTGATTCTTTTCATTTGCATAAGTTCAATCATATCATCTCATATTGCATTTTTGCTTCATTGCATTGGTTTAAAGTCATCTGCATCTAGGGTTTGTGATCTGAGCAATCCATGAGCTATCTAAGCCACTCCAAGAGTCTTAAATCATCTCAAGGGGGTCCATGTATGTTCAAGCATCATATTATATCCTCCCAAGATCAAGATAGTCAGAAAATCACAAGAACTGAGGAGGCATAGAAGCAGAGCCAAGCTTAACTGCACAGATGACCTAAAATTAGGGTTTTGGTTTCAGAGGCCATAACTCCAAATTTTTTGGTCATTATTATTTCTATTGGTCTCTATATGATATGAGGATCATGCATACCAATTTTTATGAAGAAATTCAATGGGTAAGGCATCTGATCAATGGATGACTTCTTGAACAAGTCAGTGCAAAATCAGGGCATCTGAGGCCCCCAATCATCCAACCAAAGGGTCTTCTCCATCATTTTGGGTGTTTATGATCTTTATTTGGTCTTAGAAGAAGTTAGAAGTTCACAAAATTGAAGAATTTCAAGTCATTTGCAAAGTTGCCATTTTGGGAAAGTGACTTATAATGCAAACTTGCCATTTTGGGAAAGTTTTTCAACCTCCTCTTTTTGATTCAAAAATGCTTCAAATGAAAAATTCTTGGTCATGAAAGTTGTATATTGGATAATTCCCTTTTCAAAAAGTACAAGAACTTGATCTAATTCATCATAGAACTCAAGTTATGGCCTTGCAAAGTTGGGAAAAATCACTAAATTTCACTTATGCACCAAAGAGGGAAACTTGCAAAAACTCATACCATGGCAATTTGTGACCTCAAGATGACTTCTAACCATTACACAAACATCATACATGACCAATAATTCAGAATTGGCCCAAGAATTTCAAAGTTTCATGCCTTGCCCATGAAGAAATCCAAAAGGGGCCAAAACTTCATGAATTTGCAAAATGGTACAAAACCTCTCATCCACTTGCCACAGCTCATCAAATCTGATTCACAAACATTCCTTGATCTCAGCTGAACCAGGACATGCCCAAATCCCAGCCTGCCACTTGCCCATATCTCCAAGTAAAAAACTTTTGACTTTTTGGCAAGAAGCCCATACCAATCACCACAGTCCACCACCCACTCTCTACCCAATCCAGACCTTACAAGAATGCTCCAAGGATTCATTTCCATAACACACACAAGCCTAACACTCCAAGAACTCAGCATTTCACAAAACTCTCCAACTTGCAAAACCCTTCGAATCTCTCAGCTCACTCACTCAATCTTCAAACCAATTTCACCATTGATCTCAAAATCACTCACTGACCACAAAGCAACCATTAAAACAGCCTTAAAGCACCCATAGACAAAACACGATTCTTGACCAGTTGAGTTGTTACCACTCAAACCAGCCATTCTCAAAGCTTTTCAACCACTGGAGCTTCATTAGGAGGTCAAAGGGAGTGATTTTGCACAAGGAAGAGGTCCAGAAAGCTCAAAGTTGCAAGGTTCAAAGCTCAGGTAACCTCTTCAAACTTTTTTCCAGAAATGTGTTTTTAAGTTTCTAATTGATTCTCCATGATTCACTGATAATCCTGATGTGTTTATTTTCGAAAATGATCAAGTATTTAGCATGTATTGAATCTCTGAAATTTCTGCATATTTTTCCGTTTGCTTTCGATTCTTGACTTTGAGTGAAAATAAATGGATTTTGAGGGCTGAATCTTGTTTAGAATTGTTAGAGGAGTGTTTCTGGAGAGTTTGGTGAGTTTGCATTGCGTATTGAGAGAGATAGGGTGAGGAGGCTGCCGGAGAAGACGACCGGAGCTCTTCTCCGGTGGCCTGAAAGTGATTAGGGCAAAACCTCATTAATTAGGGTTAGTTTAAATTATGGCCGTAGGATTTGATTTCCCCGCGTGTTTAGATGGCTAGGATGCTGTCATTAAACCCTAATTGAATTAATTAATTTAATTAAATAAGATTAGCTGAGTTTGAATTAGAGCCCTAGGATCTGGCGCGTGGTCAACCTCAATATCCCCAGTTTCAATCTAAGCCTTTAGATCAGATTACTTCCATTTAATTCAGTTTTAATTTCATTTTTTATCATTTATTTTGCACAATTTATTTTAAATACCTAGAAAACCCTAAAAAAATCTTTTCTTCTGCATTTTGCATCCAAATAATTTTCTTCACCCAAAAATATTTTTATTTTTATTTTTTGCATCAAAAATTATTTTTAAATCATTTAAATGTTTATTTTTAATTAGTTAATGGAAATTAATTAATTAAAAATACATTTAGGTATTTAAAAATTCTAAAAAAATTCAGAGAGCATTTTAAAACATTTAGAAACATTTACAAACTCACAAGACAAATTTCGTTTTGGTTTTGATCATACTTTGACAATTTTCATTTGAATTAGGGTTCTTTAATTTGAATATTTTTAACCCTAACTTCAAAAATTCATAACTTTTGATCCAAGTTGAGTTTGTGAATGGTTATTTTTGCATTGTGTTCTGCATACTTTCAAGCTTCTAAAAACATTTTTGTTTCATTTTTATCTTGCATTTTCAATTTGTTTGGCATTTTCCCTTTAGGATCACCCTTAAAACCCTAGAAATTTAGGAAAATCATAAGTCCTTTAGGGTTTAGCTTCTGACCTTCCCCTTTGGGCAGTGAATTTGTATAGGTTTAGGGTACCTTTGATCCCATTTTCAATTTTTTATCTCATGTTTTGCTTCTGATTTTTAATTTTGCATTGTATCTTGTACATAAACCCTAATATTTGCCTTCATTCACATTCATCCTTCATAAGCTTGCATACATAAACTTGCCATGACATTTTGTGCATCCATATGACATATAAGACATCTTAGGACACATTGAAATCATGTTTGATCATTGCATCATCCATTTGCCATGTTATGCATCCATTGCATTTCATAAGTTTTCATGAACTTTCATGCTTACTTTCATGTCTCATTTGCATCTTCATTGCTTGTATGATCATCCACATCTCTTGGTTTGCTTTTGTATCATCCCATAACATCATTAGCATCATGAACATGCTTCTGATTTTGGTTTGCATCCTTGCATCTCATCTCATTTTCATTTCATTTCATTTCTTGTTGCTAACTTTTCAGGTGGTAAGTGTTTGAGAAGTGAATTTACCTTCACTTCTCATAATCTCTTCTCATCTCTTTTATACATCTATTGCTGCATTTTTACTTGTGAATTAGAATGAGCTTGCTCATTCATGCTCCTTCTACTCTTTCTTTCTTCAAGCAACTTATCTTCTTAAGTGAAGTAAGTTGTCTTGCTTCTTCTGCTTCTCCTCCTTTCATCTGCTTCTTCCTTGGTGGCCCTCTTGAAGACCTTCTTGCAAGCCTCATAAACCCTAGGAACACCCAAGCATGATCACAATTAGGGTTTGATTAGTCCCCCTTTAGTTTTACCTTTGTGTCTTCCTTGAGTCTTCTCTTCTCATCTCTTAATCAAGGAGTAAACCTTAAAGGTTTTAAGACTTTGTGATTAGGGTTATGCTTGTATCCTTCTATTAGGATGGAGTGTATAACTTTAATCCTAAGTGTTAAACCCTTAATGTGTTTAAATCATTTAATCAATTCACTTAATAATCACTAAGACATCAAGCTTGTAACTTGGGCCTTGCATTAGGGTTCTAATTCTTCCTTAACTGGTTAAGAAGGACTAACCCTAGTGTTAATGGACAAGTCCCCCTCAAGTTGTCTTACAAACCATAAAATTCACTTCTTAATCTTACCATTAACTAAAATCCATTTAATAAAGGCTTTGTTTTGTCATGAGGTTAATCCCTAATCATGGATTAAGTTGAGGAGCCTTCCTCAGCTTAAATGTTCTCATCTATTATCCTTCTATTAGGATGGTGTAATGGGTCCATTAAATCTTTGATTATGGCTTAAACTCATTACTTAACACTAAACAAAAACTCCAAAAACATCTGAATAAATGAAAGTAGGTTAATGATCTTAATCCTACATCATGGTGATTAAGTGTGAGGTGTTTACTTCATACTTAGGGTATTCTCATTACCCCTAATCAGAGGGAGGATGTGATGAGTTTACTAACCATTGGTTTAGGCTTAAGCTCATTTTCTTATGACAAACACAAAAGCAATAACAAAACTGAAAACACAAAAACAAACAATAATCGTCTCCTTCGGGATTCTTTTCTCATCATCTTCACTCACAAACGAGGACTTGCTTCTTCTGTCTAATGCAAGACAGTTTGCACCTGAGCCAGACAGGTCATACACTTGAGCATAGACAAGCAAGCAGTTCACAAGTCAATTTATCTTTCAGTCTCTTTGAGTCGAACTACGGTGTTCTGACCTCCTCATTGCACGAGAGGATACGTAGGCATAACTTAACAGTTATCGAACAAAAGTCTCTATATATTCCCCCCTCTTCCAGCATTATTCTTTAAGCCTCATAGTCTTGAGCTTCATATTCTTTCCCTGCACTGACACTCTGTCATTTCACTTCACATTTGCTTTTGCACTAACACTTGCATTCTTTTCCAGCTTTTGCACACAAAATAGCACTGACACTACCCCTTTAAAACACAAACCTTTCAAGCGTGGATCCCGTCGAGTACGACGGACAATCTGGGTGCTAATACCTTCCCAGGTTATAACCAACCCCCTTTCTCAGTTTCTCTGGTTCGCAACCGTCTTATCCATCTTTTCTTAGGTTTATGCAGCATTACCTTTCCTTCGGGATAAAAATGCCTAGCTGGCGACTCTTTTCTTTTCATTTCTTTTCTCCTTTCGCCGACCGTTCGCGCTTGTACCGGGATGCAAATATTTGGGAGCGACAGCTTGGCGACTCTGTTGGGGACCCTTATATTGCAACCATGGCTTCTGGTTCTTTTTGTGGGTTCCTGCTAGCGCTTGTTTGATTTGTGTTTACTGGGGTGTTATGTGCTATGTGTGTTTATTTTATTTTGCTTTATTAACTGCTTTATGTACAACTTTATTTATTGCTTTCTTTACAGTTTTGCATATTTCATACTGTCATTTGCTGGATCTGGTTTGCTGTTTTGGTGGGTGGGGTTCCATTGAGAGTTTAAAGTCCTATACCTGGGACCTGAGTGACACCTAGGCTAGAGTGGTTCATGTTCTTTCCCATTCCATTTCGGTCTGGTGCTGGAATATGAAACACGGTTCAGATGTGGGTTTCTTCTTGAGAACTCTGTGCTACAGATTTCCTGTAGTGCTAGGGCTATCTGGGAAGCCTGCTAAGTCTGGATGACCTTTATTATGACCTTCAGAAGCTGAGGTGAATTAGAGGAGGATCTTTTATGGTTATTGTAAACACTATACCTCCGGGTTAGAAGTGTTTACACTTCTCATAACTGATCCAAGTCTGAGGATCCTTGCTCTAGAACATTACCTGTGAGGGGGTTGGGCTGTTTACAGGTTTGCAGGAACCCTTGGCCACATCATACCCTGTTACTGTTTTGTTTAAGAATACCTCACTTTGGACAGTTCTTGTGACTAACCCTGGACATGTGACTCTTTATTTGAGTCCCCCACCCTGGTTACTGGATTTCTGAGCCTCCATCTGAACTTTTGAACATACATGGGCCTTATATCAAGATAGATAATCAGATCCAGCTTGATCACAAACCCTTGCATATCATTTGCATATATCATCATTGCATCATTTGACATTTGTTTATTTGCTTTTCAGGGTATCCATTTCATTGTATCTTGGTTTTGGTTTTGACCCCTTCTTCTGCATAGACCTTTGTGTCAGCTGTCTTCATCAGTTATCTGCTTCAGTTATCTCGTTCACCACCTGCATCGGTCTGTCAGTGGTCCACCTTCAGCTTCTCAGTTTGTGATCTCCATCAGCATCTGTCTACAACTTCTTCAGCAGCACTCATGACTACTCCCAGGAAGAGCAACATATCCTACCACTTCTTTGAGCCTGTGTTGACTGGTATCAGGCAGGTCCAGTCACTTATCACACTTGACCACATCCCACTGTTTAGAGAGCATTATGGAGGTATCCTGGATATGGTTATGGACCTTGATCCTTCTCAAAGGAGCATGATCCACACCTGCTTGCAGTTTTATGACCCTCCATTGAGATGCTTCACATTTCCAGACTTTCAGCTAGGGCCTCTGCTGGTAGAGTTTTATTTATTGATTGGAGTACCTATCAGAGGTGGAATCCCTTTCAATCCAGAGATGACTGCTCCCAGAAATGAAGAGATAGCAAGGGCACTGTACTTGGAGCCTGCCCTTATTGAGCAAAGTATGACAACAAAAGCTGGGATTCCTGGTTTGCACTTGGACTTCTTGATCTCTCAGGCCATCGTGAAGGCTTCATTGGGAGAGTGGATGGCAGTCTGTGCACTGTTAGCCCTCAGCATATATGGGGCTATACTGTTTGCAGATGAGCCCAATTTGTCAGCAAGAATGCCATCCATCTTTTTCTCCTGAAGAACACAGTACCCACACTGCTAGGAGATTTTTACTACTCCATTCATCAGAGGAATGAGAAACAAAGGGGGAAGTTGGTAAGATGTCGTGCTCCTTTGTTTTACACCTGGCTGCTCAGACACCTGCCTAAGTCAGATACCTTTTTGAATCCCCACCAGCAGAAGAATTGGGCCAAGAGGCTCATTGCCTTGACTTCAGATGATATCAGATGGTGCACCCAGAGCACCAAGGGCAAGGAAATTATCACCAGCTGTGGACATTACCCTAATGTGCCTCTGATAGGAATAAAGGGTTGCATCAACTACAATCCTTTACTGTTTAAGAGACAACTGGACTATGCCTTGGTTCACCCTCCTAGAGGACAGGATTTAGCTGAGACCCTATATTGTGAAATTCAACCTAATTCAGCTGTTGTTAGACAAGCATCCTGGGCTTGGGACAACATCCAAACAAAAGGGATAGCTATTCTTGGAAGATGTAACAATGTTGCTTCAGCTCAGTACTCAGACTGGCCCCGTACTAGAGCTCAGATTACCAGAATGCCTTTCACCTTGGAAGACACACCTGGACCATCCACAGTACAACCTACAACAACAGTTATCCTGGAGGAATTTGAAAAGTTGAAGGAAAGGAATGAGCAGCTATCTCAAGCCTTAAAGAAGACTCTTTGGGAAAGGAGTGATGGTCGCATGGACATTGAGAGATTGGAAAAGCTCAGGGTGGAGCATCTTGCCAAAATTGAGAGGACATAAGACTACATAAGGAAAGCAAGGGCTGGGGAGCAGATATTGAAGAATGCCTGCAATGAGGCCAAGATTCAGAAAGCTAGGGCTGAGCACTATCTGCAAGAGAGTCAGGCTAGGTGGGTCAGGATCACCGAAGCCCGTGCACAAGAAGACCAGAAGACTCAAGCCAAGATTGAACAGCTAGAGGCCAATGAGAAGAAGCAGCAGGAAGCTTTGTTGGCAGCTCAAAAGGAGATTTCAGAGTTAAAGCTCATGGCAGGATTGAAGAGATCAAAGGACCAGGACATGCATAAGAAGTTAACTACTGCTATTGCCACCAGGAACCTCCTCATTAGGACCATTACAAAGCACCCAGCTGGTCCAGTGACTGAGGCACTCCTGAAGGAGGTCAGAGAGGATGAGTTTGGACTGGATG
The DNA here is from genome assembly GCA_963966055.1 of Lathyrus aphaca. Classification (NCBI taxonomy): domain Eukaryota; kingdom Viridiplantae; phylum Streptophyta; class Magnoliopsida; order Fabales; family Fabaceae; genus Lathyrus; species Lathyrus aphaca. The sequence goes on from OZ014524.1 coordinate 37,326,771, forward strand.
TCTGATTCTTTGCTTGTTGTTTGTTTCTATTTGATGTACTTTTCCTTTTGTTGTATTTTGACCCTCCATGGGCATGTGTTGTAAAACAAACTATGTATTGTTCACCATTTGTAATATATTTTAGTTTTTTTTCATTTGGGCTTTTCTTTCAACATGATCAAGCATCTTCCTCGAGGTCTGGAAAAGTCAAAACCAAGAACCAAACCGGATACCTTGGAAAACAAATAGGCATACTGCATTTGCATACTAGCTTTGTTTTTGTTTTGTAGTTTTTGTTATTATTTTTGTTTATAACTTTGTTGTGATCTCAGGAAACATTGCTCGTCGCCGAGTGTTCCCTGTCAACCGCACGCACCGGTACCCAACTCATAACAATCTTCCCGACATTCAAATGGAACAAGTACAGCAGGATCTGACTGAGGTCAGAAATCAGATGGCCAATGAGAGAGTAGAGATGAGAAATCAGATGTCTCAGTTTATGGCAGTGATGACTGGCTTAGCCCAGAGTCAAGAAAGGTTAAGAGAGCTAGTGGAAAGACAAACTCCTGAGGAGCCTCATCTTGGAACAGGAGGAACTAGGAACAATGAACGGGGTCAGCCTCGTATTGACCCACAGGAGTATGGACCTCATCTGAATCCAGAAGTTAACATCCCGAGAAATGGTCAAGGTAATGCTACTGGGGGCCAAATCCTGCAGGAGGATCCCCAGGGAGAACATTTTACTATCATTGGGGCTTGAGATGAGATATATGACAGAAGATTGGACGAGATTGCTGAAAAGCTAAGATCTTTGGAATCTCAAAATTCTTTGGGCTTCGATGTGATGGATATGGGAATAGTGGATGGGGTGAGAATTCCCCACAAATTCAAACCCCCATGCTTTGAAAAATACAATGGTACCTCCTGTCCTCGCACTCATCGACAGTCTTTCTTGGGAAGGCTCAAAGCTTACACCATGGATGAAAAGTTATGGATGTTCTACTTTGAGGACAGTCTGACTGGTGCTTCGAGGGAATGGTATTCGCATTTGTCTAGGGCCACCATAAGATGTTGGAAGGATTTGGCCGAGGCTTTCATCCGTCAATATCAGTACAACCTGGACATGGCTCCCAATAGAACTCTTCTAATGGGCATGTCTCAGTCTTCTAGAGAGAGCTTCCGGGATTATGCTCAAAGATGGAGACAACTTGCTGCTGTTGTCCAACCACCCATGTCAGAAAGGGAAATGGCTGACATGTTCATGAACACATTGCAAGGGACCTATATTGATAGACTGGCTGCTTTCTCCTCTACCAGTTTTGCTGACGTGGTCATAGCTGGTGAGAGGATTGAAAGTCTCTTAAAGATGGGCAAAATCTCCGACAGTGGTGCAAGTTCCTCCAGCAATCCCAGAAAACCTTTTGCGGGACCCCGAAGGGCAGGCGAAACAAATTCCATTCATACAAGCAGGGGCAGGCCTCAGTATGCTCACCGGTCAGTAGCAACTGTTACCATCCCAGCTCCAATTCCACAACAATCATCATATCCTCAACAACAACAATCACAATATCAACAACAAGCTCATTACCCGCAACAAAGGTCGTACAACAATAGCAATAGCAACCAACAACAGCGTCCCTTCCAACAAAGGCCATCACAAGCAAACAGGGTAATTGACCCAATCCCAATGCCGTATGCTGCACTCTTGCCACAACTCCTAAAGCTCAACCTAGTTGAGTTAAGAATGTTGGCCCCTCCAGATCCTCTCAATATGCCAAAGAACTATGATGCAAATTCCAGGTGTGCATTCCACTCAAACGCACCGGGGCATAATACTGAAAAGTGCAGGGCCCTACAGATGAAAGTTCAGGACCTGGTGGACTCAAAAGCTCTCAATTTTGCGCCTCCTCCGAACGTTACAAGAAATCCAATGCCTAGTCACAACGGGCCTAGGATCAATGCTATTGAAGAGGGTAAACCATCCACATTAATTAAAAATGTTGCACAAATCCGAACACCCTTGGTTGAAATCAAAGCTCAGCTGTTAGAATGCCAAGTGTTCCCCGGATGTGAGGTCGGCTGTGGATATTGCAACATTGCCGTTAATGGATCCGAGAGACTGAGAAACGGCATAAATGGCCTGATTAGAGATGGAATTCTTCAAATTACGACAACAGCGACTACGACTCCAACAATTCCTTCATCGATAATCACAGATACTCCTACAACGTCAGCAACCATTGTTCCAACAGATTCCGCTACAACTCCAACAAATATTCAGTCAATCACTTCAACGGATACAGATTCAGTCACAGTTCCTGCTACAACTTCAACACCCGTCCAATCAATAGTACCATCTACAACATCAACAACAGTTAATGAAAGCGTCTCAACGGTTACGATATAGTACGATCCCGCAAATGTTCCTTCCAACAATTCACAACAAAATGCTACTCCTGTCAGAGCTCCAGTTACCATATACTATGATCCACACACCATTGTGGTCCCTCTGCAGCTGCTATCAGTCCAGTCACTATCACAGTGCCTGGGCCAGTTCCTTACGAAAGCAATAATGTCATCCCTTGGCACTATGGCTTAGATCTATACTGCGAGGGGAAGAAAATCACTTTAGAGTCATCAACTTCTTCACCTCAAATAGAAAATGTGGGGGGAGGCAGAGGCTTCACTAGAAGCGGACGTCTCTTTGCCTCGCAAATACCAAGACCTATTGCTGAAGCAGAAGCTGCTGCTAAGGCAAAAGGGAAGAGCGTGGTGCAAGAAGAACCAGCTGCTAAAGAAACTTTGAAGACTCCTTTTGATCAAGAGGTTGATGAATTCATGCGGATAATCAAAAAGAGTGATTATAAGGTGGTGGACCAGCTTCACCAAACACCTTCCAAAATCTCCATACTATCATTGCTAATGTGCTCCGAGGCTCATCGGAACGCACTATTAAAAGTCCTGCACGCAGCTTATGTGCCTGAGGAGATTACTGTCAATCAGTTAGAGGCTGTGGTTGGAAATGTCAACGCTAGTCATGGACTAGGATTTACCAACGCTGATCTGACAACGGAAGGTCACAATCACAACAAGGCTTTGCACATTACCTTGGAGTGTAAGGGTGCAGTTCTTTCTCACGTATTGGTGGACACAAGGTCATCACTCAATGTCCTACCCAAGAAAGCCCTTGTGAAGCTGGAGTATGATGGATTGGCACTACACCCAAGCAACTTGGTAGTGAGAGCCTTTGGCGGTTCTAAAAGATCAGTTCTGGGAGAGATAGAGTTGCCAATAATGATTGGCCCACAGGTTTTCAAAACGAACTTCTTTGTGATGGATATACAGCCTGCCTACAGCTGTCTATTGGGTAGACCATGGATACACGCCACTGGCGCCATGACGTCAACCCTTCACTAGAAGTTAAAATTTGAGTGGGAGGGCCAAGTCATTACCATTTGTGGGGAAGAGGATATCTTCGTTAGCCAGCTAGCTACTTTCAAATACATTGAAATGGATGGGGAGATCCATGAGACCATGAGCCAAGGGTTTGAAGCCCTTAATATCAATGAAGCATCTGCTGTGTCTGGGACTTCCATCACATCATATCAACAAGCCCAGAAGGTTGTTGAGGAAGGTACCGCTCAAGGCTGGGGCAACCTGCTGCTAGTTGAAAAGAAAGAAGGCCGATTCGGGTTGGGTTACAGACCAACTCGACAAGATCAACCAGAGGCTGCAACGAAGCCCAAGTTTGTCAATGGAGGGATGCTCACCCCGGATGCTGTGAACAGTTTGGAAGATGAGTCAGAAGACGAGCGCAACCTGGAAAGCTGGATACGTCCAAGGATCCCGGGGAACCATGTCTCAAACTGGTCTTCCCAGTAAATTATAAGAGTTACTCCTGCAGAGTAATTATTATTTCCTGTCTTTAAATCATGCATCAAGTCCTGCATCTTGCCTAAGATGTCAGGGCTCATATTGTAATCGGGTCGTCTTGTATTTTGTGCAAACGATCAATTAATGAATATCAGGACATCTTTTGCAAATGAGTCTTTTCTTTTCCGCTCACTATTTTTCATTTTTCATTTTTTGTACAAAAATAAAATGGCAATGTTTTTCAAAATAAATAACTTCATTTTCACTTTTTCTAAACAAGATAAAACTGATCACTAAAATGAACAAATCTAAACCCTTGCAGAGATTGCCCTCCAGACTGCACCGACAACAACACTGCTATGACTTCGTATGACTTTGACAATCCGATTAATCAAGCTGATGAAGGGGTTGAAGAAGATTATGAGCTACCTGAAGAATTAGCCAGGTTGTTGAGACAAGAGGAGAAGGTTATCACTCCTCATCAGGAGGAAGTTGAGACGGTTAATCTTGGTACAGAAGAAGACCTAAAAGAAGTGAAAATCGGGGCCTGCCTGCAAGATTCAGTAAAAGAGCATCTTATTGACATGCTTCGGGAGTATGTGGATGTTTTTGCTTGGTCTTATCAGGATATGCCAGGGTTGGACACCGACATTGTTATGCACAAACTGCCTCTGAAAGAAGACTGTCAGCTAGTAAAACAGAAGTTGCGCCGTACTCGTCCAGATATGGCCATGAAGATAAAAGAAGAGGTACAAAAACAGTGGGACGCCGGTTTCCTTGCTGTGACCAGTTACCCGCCGTGGGTTGCTAACATTGTACCTGTGCCTAAGAAGGATGGCAAGGTGAGGATGTGTGTGGATTACCGGGACCTGAATAGATCCAGTCCGAAAGATGACTTCCCATTACCTCACATTGATGTATTGGTCGACAATACGGCTCAGTTCTCGGTATTCTCCTTCATGGATGGATTTTCAGGATATAATCAGATCAAAATGTCACCTGAAGACATGGAGAAGACAACTTTCATCACACCTTAGGGCACGTTCTGTTATAAGGTAATTGTCGCTCCCACCAAATGACACCCAGGTCAGGAGGGGTACAGACGCGAACGGTCGGCGAAAGAGAGAGAACACACAAGGGTGAACTCAAATGAAAAGTGTCGCCAGCTAGGCATTTTTATCCCGAAGGAGAGGTGATGCTGCATAGACCTAAGAAAAGATGGATAAGACGGTTGCGAACCAGAGAAACTGAGAAAGGGGGTTGGTTACAACCTGGGAAGGTATTAGCACCCAGATTGTCCGTCGTACTCGACGGGATCCACGCTTAAAAGATTTGTGTTTTAAAGGGGTAGTGTCAGTGCTATTTGTGTATCAAAGCTGGAAAGAATGCAAGTGTCAGTGCTGGAAGAAAGTGAAGTGTAATATATGGAGTGTCAGTGTAAGAAAAGAATGTGAAGCTCAAGACTATGAGGCTTAAAGAATAATGTTGGAAAGAGGGGGAATATACAGAGACTTTTGTTCGATAACCGTTAAGTTATGCCTACGTATCCTCTCGTGCAATGAGGAAGTCAGAACACCGTAGTTCGACTAAAAGAGACTGAAAGATAAATTGACTTGTGAACTGCCTACTTGCCTATGCTCAAATGTATGACCTGTCTGGCTCAGGTGCAAACTGTCTTGCATTAGACGGAAGAAGCAAGTTCTCGTTTATGAGTGAATGAGGTGAGAAAAGAATCCCGAAGGAGACGATTATTGTTTGTTTTTGATGATTTCAATCTTTTATTGCTTTTGGAGTTTGTCATAAGAAAACGAGCTTAAGCCTAAACCAAGGGTTAGTAAACTCATCACATCTTCCCTCTGATTAGGGGTAACGAGAATACCTTAAGTATGAAGTAAACACCTCACACTTAATCACCATGATGTAGGATTAAGATCATTAACCTACTTGTGATTATTTAAATGTTTTTTGGAGTTTTTGTTTAGTGTTAAGTAATGAGTTTGAGCCATAATCAGGGATTTAATGGACTCATTACACCATCCTAATAGAAGTATAATAGATGAGAACACTTAAGCTGAGAAAGGCTCCTCAACTTAATCCATGATTAGGGATTAACCTCATGACAAAACAAAACTTTATTAGAATGGATTTTAGTTAATGGTAAGATTAAGAAATGGATTTTATGATTTGTAAGACAACTTGAGGATGACTTGTCCATTAACACTAGTGTTAGTCCTTCTTAACCAATTAAGGAAGAATTAGAACCCTAATGCAAGGCCCAAGTTACAAGCTATTGTCATAGTAATTATTAGATGGATTGATTAAAGGATTTAAACACATTAAGGGTTTAACACTTAGGATTAAAGTTATACACTCCATCCTAATAGAAAGATGCAAGCATAACCCTAATCACAAAGCCTTAAAACCTTTAAGGTTTAGTCCTTGATCATGAGATGAGAAGAGAAGACTCAAAGATGACACAAAGGTAAAACTAAATGGGGACTAATCAAACCCTAATTATTGTCATGCTTGGATGTTCCTAGGGTTTGTGAGGCTTAAGAAAGAAAGAGATCTTCAAAGGCCACCAAGGAAGAACAAGATGAAAGAAGGAGAAGAAAGGAGAAGAAACAAGTCAACTTGCTTCACTTAAGAAGACAAGTTGCTTGAAGAAAGAAAGTGGAGAAGGAGCATGAATGAGCAAGCTCACTCTAATACAAAAGTAGAATGCAGCAATGATGCATAAGAGAGATGAGAAAAGATTATGAGAAGTGAAGTTAAATTCACTTCTCAAACACTTACCACCTGAAAAGTTAGCAACAAGAAATGAGATGCAATGCAAATGGGATGAAACACAATGATGAAAGCCAAAGTCAGAAGCATAAACATGATGTTAATGATGCTAAGAGATAATGCAAACACAAGACAAGAGTTGCGTATGATCATACAAGGATGAGGATGCAAATGAAGCATGTTTTGAACCATGAATGTTCATGAAAGTTTATGAAATGGAATGAATGCACAACATGGCAAATGAATGAAGAAATGATCAAATATGATTCTAATGTGTCCTAAGATTTCTTAGATGTCATGTGGATGCACACAAAGTCATGGCAAGTTCATGTGTGCAAGCAAATGAAAGATGGATGCAAATGGAGATGCAAATTAGGGTTTAAGTACAAGATGCAATGCAAAAAATCAAAATCAGAAGCAAATGACAAGATAAAAAATTGAAAATGGGATTAAAGGAGCCCTAATCCTACATAAGTTCACTTCCCAAAGGAGGGGACCTAACTCTTAACCTAATGGGGGTTATGATTTTCTCAAGTTAGCTAGGGTTTTAAGGCACTTCAAAAGGAAAAATGCATGTCAAATTGAAAATGAAAGATCAATTCAAACCAATTTTACCCTAGAAACTACATGATATGAAGAATGCAATTCAAAAAGAACCAACATCAAACTCTTCATGGTTAGGCAAAAAGAATTTTCCCAAGTTAGAACCAAAATATTGCCTTTTAAGAACTTTAATTCCAAAGAAAAATGTCAAAATAGGTCAAGAACCAAAAATAAATTTGTTTGAAGAGTTTGATAATGTTTCTAAATGTATCAAAATGCAATGTGAATTTTTTGGGATTTTTAAATACCTAAATGTATTTTTAATTAATTAATCATCATTAACTAATTAAAAATAATCATTTAAATGATTTAAAAATAATTTTTAATGCAAAAAATAAAAATAAAAATACTTTTGGGTTCTGAAAATTATTAAAAGATTTGATAAAAAATTTCAGAATTTTTTGATGTATTTTACTATTTTTAAAAATTCGTAGAAATTAAATACAAAACAAATGAAATAAAAATGAATTTAATGAGAAAATGAGAAAGTCAGCTGATCTAAAGGCCCAGATTTAAACCTAAGGGGGCGGGAGTTGACTACGCGCGCTAATGGACGGCTGAAATTCAAATCTCACTAATTATGATTAAACCCTAATCCTGAACCCTAATTACTTTCAGATGACCGGAACAGTGTTCCGGTCATCTTCTCCGGCCAGCCAATCCTTCAATCTCACTCAAAACGCAATCTTAAGCTCTCTAACTCTCCAGAATCAAACATCTAACAACCCTAAACATGAATCCAGCCCTAAAACTCATTTATTTTCACTCAAGAACAAAGATCAAAGCAAAACGGAAAAAACGCAGAAAATTTCAGAGGTTCAATACATGCTTAATACTTGGCCATTTTTAAAACTAAACACATCAGAATCATCAGTGAATCATGGAGAACCAATTAGTAACTTAAAAACGCGTTTCTGGAAAAATTATACCTGAACTGAAGCTTTCGAAAATGGTGCTTTCTGGCCAGTTCTTTGCTTCAAACAAGCTCCAATGATCCTCCCCAAATGTTTGTGATGCTTAGTTGGAGTTTATATGGCCTCAAAATGAAAATGGCAGAGGTTCAGTTTGTGAAATGTGGAAATCCTGTTTTTGATTCTGGGCTTTTTAGGGCAAGGTGATGGTTGGGAAATGATCAGTGGATCATGGTGAATGGTTCTGTGAAGTTTTCTTTGAGGTTTGGGGCTTGTGTGATGAGATTCGAATGAAAATGCAAAAAGGGAGGTTTTTGTGAACTATGGTGATGCTCTGGTTTCAGGCTCCAAGATTGTATGAAATGTGATCCTTGAGGCATGTATGTGAAGCTGTGATTGGTCAGAGTAGTTGGTGTGGCTCAGTTTGATTGGTATGGTTCAAGTTGCATAAAGTCAACATTTGTGTAAGTGAAGGTATGGGCTGGTTCAGTCATGGTACAAGGGTATGGTTCGAATCAGCTTGCTTCAAGGAGGTCCATGGAAGTCATTTTTGGCAGCTGGCACAAGTGGATGAGAAGCTTTGGGTCATTTTGCAAATTCATGGAGTTTTGGCCCCTTTTGGATTTCTTAATGATCAAGGCATGAAAATGAGTGATTCTTTGGGCCATTCTGATTTTTAGGTCATGTGTTGTGTTTATGTAATGCTTAGAAGTCATAGAAATGCTTGGCATGTGAATTTGCAAAGTTCCCTCTTTGGTGCAAAAGTGAAAATTATGTGATTTTTCCCAACTTTGACAAGCCATAACTTTTGATCTAAAATGAATTAGAATGAGTTCTTGTACTTTTTGAAAATGGGAGGATCCAATATACAACTTTCATGACCAAAGATTTGTCATTTGAAGCATTTTTGAATCAAAAAGAGGAGGTTGAAAAACTTTCCCAAAATGGCAATTTTGCATTACAAGTCACTTTCCCAAAAAGGCAAATTTGCAAATGGCTTGAAATTCTTCAATTTTGTGAACTTATAACTTCTTCTAAGATCAAATAAAGATCATATACATTCAAAATGATGGAGAAACCCCTTTGGTTGGGTGATTGGGGGCCTCAGATGCCCTGATTTTGCACTGACTTGCCCAAGAAGTCATCTTCTGATCAGATGCCTTCCCCATTGAATTTCTTCATGAAAATTGGTATGTATGATCCTTATAACATTTAGAGACCAATAGAAACAAAAATGACCAAAAAAATTGGAGTTATGTCCTCTGAAACCAAAACCCTAATTTCAGGTCATCTGTGTAGTTAAGCTTGGCTTTGCTTCCATGCCTTTCTCAGTTCTTGTGATTCTTTGAATTCCTTGACATTGGGAGGATATAATATGATGCTTGAACATATATGGACCCTCTTGAGATGATTGAAGACCTTTGGGGTGGCTCAGATAGCTTATGGATTGCTCAGATCACAAACCCTAGATGTAGATGACTTTGAACCAATGCAGTGAAGCAAAGATGCAATATGAGATGATATGATTGAAATTATGCAACTATGAAAGATCACAAGCCATGGTGAAATGAGTGAGGGCAAATTTGGGGTGTTTACAGTAATGCCATTCGGACTGAAGAATGCTGGTGCCACTTATCAACGGGCTATGGTAACATTATTCCATGACATGATCCACAAAGAAATCGAATGTTATGTGGATGACATGATTGCCAAGTCCCTCACAGAAGAAGACCACCTGGCGAATCTGTTGAAGCTATTCAAGCGTCTGAGGAAGTACCAATTGAAGTTAAACCCCAACAAATGCACATTCGGGGTGCGATCCGGTAAGCTGCTGGGATTTATTGTAAGTGAGAAAGGGATTGAAGTTGACCCTGATAAAGTTAAAGCCATTCAAGAAATGCCTGCACCGAAGACTGAAAAAGAAGTTCGGGGGTTCTTAGCTAGATTGAACTACATCTCAAGGTTCATATCTCATCTTACTGCAACCTGTGAGCCTTTGTTCAAGTTGTTAAGAAAAGAACAAACGGTCAGGTGGAATGAAGACTGCCAGAGGGCTTTTGACAAAATCAAGGAATACTTACAAGAGCCTCTGATCCTTATGCCTCCAGTTGAAGGAAGACCTCTAATAATGTACTTGACAGTATTAGAAGAGTCAATGGGGTGTGTGCTGGGCCAGCATGACGAGTCTGGTCGAAAAGAGTATGCAATATACTACCTAAGCAAAAAGTTTACCGACTGTGAACAACGTTATTCACTGCTCGAGAAAACTTGGTGTGCTTTAGCGTGGGCTGCTCGCCGACTAAGGCAGTATATATTGACCCACACTACCTTATTGATCTCAAAAATGGACCCAGTCAAGTATATATTTGAGAAGCCAGCACTTACCGGACGGGTTGCAAGATGGCAAATGATTCTCACAGAATATGACATTCAATACACATCTCAGAAAGCCATCAAAGGCAGTGTGCTGTCTGATTATCTCGCTGAGCAACCCATTGATGATTACCAGCCAATGAGATTTGACTTCCCTGATGAAGACATCATGTTCATAAAAGCAAAAGATCATGAAGAGCCTATTCACACTGAAGGGCCTGACCCAGAAGAAGAATGGACTATGATGTTTGATGGGGCTGTTAATATGAATGGTCGTGGTATTGGTGCAATACTCATTACACCTAAGGGAGTTCATATGCCTTTCTCGGGAAAACTCACCTTTAACTGCACTAACAACGAATCTGAATACGAAGCTTGTATCATGGGTCTTGAGGAAGCCATTGACCTCAGGATCAAGACTTTAACTGTGTTCGGAGATTCAGCTCTGGTAATTAATCAAACCAACGGCAAATGGTATACTCACCAGGAGCATCTAATACCTTACCGGGATTATACAAGGAGGTTACTCACGTTCTTTACAACAGTCAAGCTTGAGTATATCCCTCGAGATAAAAATCAGTTTGCAGATGCTCTGGCTACCATTTCATCCATGATCAAAGTTCAAGCTGCCAACTTTGTGCCTCGGATTTCAGTATCCAGACTTGATAGACCAACATACATATTCTCTGCAGACCTTGCTAAAGATGATAAGCCTTGGTTCCATGACATCAAGTGCTTCTTGGAGGATAAAACATACCCACCTGGGGCATCTTCCAATGATAAGAAGACATTAAGAAGGCTAGCTGGTAGTTTCTTCCTGAATGCTAATGGTTCCTTGTACAAGAGAAACTTTGATATGGTACTTCTCAGATGTGTTGATAAGGCAGAAGCAGACTTGCTGATGCACGAGGTGCACGAAGGATCTTTTGGTACCCATGCTGGAGGACATGCTATGGGTAAAAAGTTGCTAAGATCAGGCTATTATTGGATCACAATGGATGCAGACTGTTGTGCGTATGCCAGAAAGTGTCATAAATGCCAGATTTATGCAGATAAAGTGCATGTTCCTCCGAATCCTCTGAATCTGATGTCTTCACCCTGGTCTTTTGCCATGTGGGGCATTGATATGATTGGCAAGATTGAACCGACAACTTCAAATGGCCACAGATTCATCCTAGTAGCCATTGACTATTTTACCAAGTGGGTTGAAGCAGCCTCGTATGCCAATGTCACCAGACAAGTGGTAGCCCGGTTTCTGAAGAGAGACATCATCTGTCGGTATGGAGTGCCCGAGCGAATCATTACTGATAATGGTTCCAACTTGAACAACAAAATGATGGCAGAATTATGCCAGGACTTCAAGATCCAACACCACAATTCTTCTCCTTACAGGCCAAAGATGAATGGCGCTGTAGAGGCAGCTAACAAGAATATCAAGAAGATTGTGCAAAAGATGGTGGTCACCTACAAAGACTGGCATGAAATGCTACCATTTGCCTTGCATGGGTACCGTACGTCAATCAGAACATCCACTGGGGCAACACCGTTGTCGCTCCCACCAAAATGACACAGGGCCACGAGGGGTACAGACGCGAACGGTCGGCGAAAGAGGAAGAAAAGAATAGAGTCGCCAGCTAGGCATTTTTATCCCGAAGGAGAGGTAATGCTGCATAAACCTAAGAAAAGATGGATAAGACGGTTGCGAACCAGAGAGACTGAGAAAGGGGGTTGGTTACAACCTGGGAAGGTATTAGCACCCAGATTGTCCGTCGTACTAGACGGGATCCACGCTTGAAAGATTTGTGTTTAAAAGGGGTAGTGTCAGTGCAATTTGTGTATCAAAGTTGGAAAGAATGCAAGTGTCAGTGCTGGAAGAAAGTGTGAAGTGTATAAGAGAATTGTCAGTGTAAGAACATGAGTGAAATGCTCAAGATAATGAGGCTTAAATAATAATGCTGGAAGAGGGGGAATATACAGAGACTTTTGTTCGATGACTGTTAAGTTATGCCTACGTATCCTCTCGTGCAATGAGGAAGTCAGAACACCGTAGTTCGACTCAAAGAGACTGAAAGAATAAATTGACTTGTGAACTGCTTACCTGTCTATGCTCAAGTGTATGACCTGTCTGGCTCAGGTGCAAACTGTCTTGCATTAGACGGAAGAAGCAAGTTCTCGTTTGTGAGTGGATGAGATGAGAAAAGAATCCCGGAGGAGACGATTATTGTTTGTTTTTGGTGTTTTCAATCTTTTATTGCTTTTGGTGGTTTGTCATAAGAAAATGAGCTTAAGCCTAAACCAAGGGTTAGTAAACTCATCACATCTTCCCTCTGATTAGGGGTAATGAGAATACCTTAAGTATGAAGTAAACACCTCACACTTAATCACCATGATGTAGGATTAAGATCATTAACCTACTTGCAATTATTTACATGTTTTTGGAGTTTTTGTTTAGTGTTAAGTAATGAGTTTAAGCCATAATCAGGGATTTAATGGACTCATTACACCATCCTAATAGAAGGATAATAGATAAGAACATTTAAGCTGAGAAAGGCTCCTCAACTTAATCCATGATTAGGGATTAACCTCATGACAAAACAAAGCCTTTATTAAAGTGGATTTTAATTAATGATGGGATTAAGAAGTGGATTTTATGGTTTGTAAGACAACTTGAAGGGGACTTGTCCATTAACACTAGGGTTAGTCCTTCTTAACAAATTAAGGAAGAATTAGAACCCTAATGCAAGGCCCAAGTTACAAGCTTGATGTCTTGATGATTATTAAGTGAATTGATTAAAGGATTTAAATAACATTAAGGGTTTGACACTTAGGATTGAAGTTATACACTCCATCCTAATAGAAGGATGCAGGCATAACCCTAATCACAAAGCCTTAAAACCTTTAGGGTTTAGTCCTTGATTATGAGGTGAGGAGAGAAGACTCAAAGATGACACAAAGGCAAAACTAAGTGGGGAACTAATCAAGCCCTAATTGTTATCATACTTGGAGATCCTAGGGTTTGTGAGGCTTAAGAGAGAAAGAATCTTCAAAGAGCCACCAAGGAGAGAAACAGATGAAAGGAGAAAGAAGCAGAGAGAAGCAAGACAACTTGCTTCACTTAAGAAGACAAGTTGCTTGAAGGAAAAAAAGTAGGAGAGAGCATGAATGAGCAAGCTCACTTTAGTACACAAGACAGAATGCAGCAATGATGCAAGAGAGATGAAAAGAGATTGTGAGAAGTGAAGGCAAATTCACTTCTCAAAACAACTTACCACCTGAAAAGTTAGCAAAGGAAATAAAATGCAATGCAAATGAGATGAAATGTCATGATGCAAACCAAAGTCAAAAACATAAACATGATGTTAATGATGCTAAGAGATGATGCAAACATATGTCAAGAGTTGTGGGTGATCATACAAGCATAAGGATGCAAATGAGGCATGCTTTGAACCATAGAAGTTCATGAAAGTTTATGAAATGGAATGGACATACAACATGGAAAATGAAAGATGCAATGATCAAACATGATTCTAATATGTCCTAAGATGTATCATGAATCATGAGAATGCACAAAATGTCATGGCAAATTCTTAAATGCAAACAAATGGGAGATGGATGCAAAGGAAGGCACACATTAGGGTTTGCATACAACATACAATGCAAAAATTCAAAACCAGAAGCAAATGATGTGATAAAAAATTGAAAATGGAAACAAGGGAACTCTAACCCTACACAAGATCACTGCCCAAAGGAGGAGACCTAAATCTAAACCTAATGGAAGTTATGGTTTTTCTAAGTCAACTAGGGTTTCAAGGTACCTTACAATGAAAAATGCAAAACAAATTGAAAATGAAAGATGAATTCAAACCAATTTTAACCTATAAACTACATGCTATAAAGGATGCAATGCAAGAAGAACCATCATCAAACTCTCAATGATTAGGCAGAATGGATTTTTCCAAGTTTGAACAAAAATATTGCCTTTAAATGAATTTAATTCCAATGAAAATTGTCAAAATGCATCAAGGACCAAAAAGAAATTTGTTTTGAGGGTTTGATAATGTCTCTAAATGTTTTGAAATGCAATGTGAATTTTTTTTGTGATTTTTAAATACCTAAATTCATTTTTAATTAATTAATTTTCATTAACTAATTAAAAATAACCATTTAAATGATTTAACAATAATTTTTAATGCAAAAAATAAAAATAAAAATATTTTTGGGTTCTGAAAATTTATGAAATATTTGACAAAAATTTTCAGAATTTTTAAATATGATTTGCTATTTTTAATAATTCGTAAAAGATAAAACAAATAAAATGAAATAAAAATTGAATTAAAGAGAAAGTCAACAGATCTTGAGGCTGAGGTTTAAATGGTTTTGGAGGGAATTGACTGGCGCCAGATCCATTGGCCCAGATTCAAACTGGCTGAAATTAAAATTAAACCTAATTAATTATGTTAATGACGTGGATTAGGGCTTAATGGGGTGATCTGAGCCACACAAACGCGCGGGAGTCAACACAAGTCAAACAGATCCATGGTCAAAATTCAAACTGAGTCCTAATCATCATTAATGCGCTAATGACTTTCAGGTGGCCGGAAATGACCTCCGGTCATCTTCTCCGGCACACCTCTCCCTGAAGATTGCTATCTTCTTCCCTAGGCTTCTAAAATCCAATCTCTACCCAGAAATGATCCCCATACACCATACATTAAGAATCACCAAACAAACAACATTTAAAACACATCCAAAGTGAGAATCGAATCAAAACAGTTTTAGGTCAAAAAATTCAGAACACGAATACATACTCATTTCTCAACCATTTTCAAAACAAAACACATCAGCATGATCAGTGAAGCATAAAGAATCATTTAGTAACTTAAAAATAAGTTTCTGGAAAAATTGTTCTTGAGCTCACCTGAGATGGAGCTTTCAAACCAGGAGCTTTTTGACTGCTTCTTTGCTTCAAAATGGCTCCAATGATCTTCTTGAGGAAGCTTTGAGGTTTGGTTGGAGTTTAATGTGGCTGGTTTAAGAGTTTGATAAAGTTCTGTTCAAGGGAAGTGAAAAATCGTGTTTCTGCTTGGGGTGATTTCAGGGCAAATTGATGGTTGGGAAATGATCAGAGGGTCATGGTGAATGGTTTTGTGAAGTTTGTTTTGATGTTTGAAGCTTGTATGGAGAGATTCGAAACAAAATGCATAAGAGGTGAGTTTTGAGGATGCTGGCTTGTGGGAGAGATTAGGCTGTGTTGTGTTATGTGTTGAGTCCCATTTTGTCCATGTATCAAGGTTGGATAGGTCAGAGAGTTGTTGCTGGCCTAGCTTGATTGGTATGGGCCATTTTGCATAAAGTCAACTTTTTGTGTAAGAGAAGGTATGGGCTATTTCAGTCAAGGTACAAGGGCATGTCTGCTGCAGCTTGAATCAAGGCTGTCCATGGAAATGAATTTGAGGCAATGCAGCAAGTGGATTAGGGTTTATGTGAGTTTTTGCAATTTCACAAAGTTTTGGCCCTTTTGAAGTTTCTTAAAGATCAAGGCATGAAAATGAACAATTCTTTGGTGCATTCTGATTTTTAGGTCATGGTTCATGTTTGTGTAATGCATAGAAGTCCATTTGAAGTCACATTTTGCCTTGGCATGAGGTTTTGCAACTTTGCCTCTTTGGTGTAAAACTTGAAATTATGTGATTTTATCCAATTTTGTCAAGCCATAACTTTTGATCCAAAATGAATTAGAAGGATTTCTTGTACTTTTTAAAAATGGGAGGATCCATTCTACAACTTTCATGACCAAGGTTTTCTCATTTGAAGCATTTTTGAATCAATTTGAGGAGGTTGAAAAACTTTCCCAAAATAGCAAGTTTACATTACAAGTCACTTTCCCAAAAAGGCAACTTTGCAAATGGCTTGGAATTCTTCAATTTTGTGGACTTCTAACATCTTCTATGATCAAATAAAGATCATACACATTCAAAATGATGGAGAATACCCTTTGGTTGGGTCACTGGGGGCCTCAGATGCCCTGATTTTGCACTGACTTGTTCAAGAAGTCAACTCTTGATTAGATGCCTTCCCCATGGAATTTCTTCATGAAAATTGATATGCATGATCCTCATAACATATAGAGACCAATAGAAACAAGAATGACCAAAAAATTTGGAGTTATGGCCTCTGAAACCAAAACCCTAATTTTAGGTCATCTGTGCAGTTAAACCTGGCTCTGCTTCCATGCCTTTCTCAGTTCTTGTGATTCTTTGACTTCTTTGACCTTATGAAGATATAATATGATGCTTGAACATACATGGACCCCTTTGAAGTGATTAATGACCTTTGGAGTGGCTCAAATAGCTCTTGGATTGCTCAGATCACAAACCCTAGATGCAGATGACTTTGAATCAATGCAGTGAATCAAAAATGTGGTATGAGATGCTATGATTGAATCTATGCAAATGAAAAGAGTCACAAGCCATGGTATAAAGGGGTGAGGGAAAATTTGGGGTGTTTACAGCTGCCCCTATTCAAGCAGGAGTTAGTTGTGTAGGATGTAAGCAACAACTTAACAGGCGAACAAGATAACTTGTGGTTGAATACCAAAGACAGTCCAAAATTTGCACTCACAGAATGAAGAAGAAAAGGGATATAGATTGTAAAAGAAAATAAAGTATGATTATAAAGTGCGGGCGACGGAGGACGACCGTCGAGCAGAGGACGAATGCTGGGGATAAAGCGATGACGGGGACGACCGACATGCTGGGGAAAATGCGGGAAATAAAGCAATGACGGGAACGGCCGACAAGCTGGGGATATAAGAGGTCATGATGGGGACGACCATCAAATAAAGCTATAAGACTCTATGGGGATTATAGGCAAATGATGGGGACAACCTCAAGCTCGAGGCATAAACGAAATAAATGATGAGGTACGGTCATCAAAGGTGAAGGACGATCTCTTGGCAGGGGACGGCTGCTCTGTTGGGGATATGATGAGGGACGGTCATCTAATGGTGAAGGACGATGACCGGGCAAGGTACGGTTGCCAACAGTATCGCGACATAGGACGAATGCCGGATAGAAAAAAAGTCGACGATGGGGACGGCCATCGGATAAGCATGATGAAGGACGATCATCAAGAGGTGAAGGACGATCACCTAGCAGGGTACGGCTGCTCAAAATATCACGACATAGGACGAATGTTGGATAGGAAGGGGTTCTAGTGAATAGAGACTCCACTGGGGGTGATGAAGGACGATCATCAAAAAGGTGAAGGACGATCACCTGGCAGGGTACGGCTGCCGAAAGGTATCATAACATAGGACGAATGTCAGGTAGAAAGGAAATAAATCACTGGGATTTGCTGGGATTCTTCTGGGGAATAGTAGACACAGACGAGTGTCTAAATTCAAGAAAGTAAGTGTTTGACGTGGTATATAGATTAAAGATGCGGACGAGTATCCTTAAGACTATGATACGGACGAGTATCAGTAGAAACAAGCGCTTGACGCATGTTCGGAGATGATGATACAGACGAGTACCAACTAGTTAACAGAGAACACGGATGAGTGTCGATTTTGAGGGGATTTAGGTAGTATATACAAGATACGGACGAGTACCTGTATGAGTAAACATGAGTGAGACACGAACGAGTGTCCAACTTGTTAGGGAGAGCATGACACAGACGGGTGTCGGAAAAAGTGTATTATAAACAAGTATTTGGTTTACAGAGTATTTAGGCACTATGTTGGGGGGGGGGGGGCGACATGGACGAGTGTCAAGGAAGTTTGTGAATCCGTGGGTGCAAAGGGGACGCTTTGGCTTTTTGCTGGGGATATGACACAGACGAGTGTCGAGAAGCATCTGTAATATATAAGTGTCTATTTGTAAAGAAAACTCGGGCGACTTTACTGGGGAGTGATGCAACGGACGAGTGCCAAAAGGAGTGTGTTCCTGTATTTGTGAGTGTAATGCTTTGGCTTTCTGGTGGGGAATTTGGGAAATATTCTGTATATTGTTGATGGATTGTCAGTATTTACAAGTGTTCAATCCGACTCATGGCTTGTGATTATGCAATATGTTTGATTTTTTTGCCGTAATGCTCCATATTAGACGGAATGCTACGCTCTGTGGGGAAAATATGATGCGAATGCTATGATTATGCAAAGATATCGATCCGGGATTCGGATCCCGTTGCTGTGGAGGTTTCTGGTTGATCTGCTTGAAGTGGATATCCCGGCTGGGGGGTGAGATCATTGGTAGATCTGACATACAAGACTCTGCATGGGAAGTAGGTCATTGATAAACCTATCTTGATAATGAGGGACCCAGCTGGGGTTTGTAGAAGCCTTCGTCACTCTGTTGTGAGATCTTCAGGCATTGCTCTTCTGGATAGAGATTGAGACTTTGTGGGGAGATGGTTCCCTGTCTAACACTTGGCCGGGAAAGAAAAAAGATCACCGAAAGATCTTCCTAGAGATTTTTGCGGGGATCCTGCTGAGGATGACACTTGACAACTCAGCTGGGGATATGGGCACCTTCTGGTACTGCTCTAGAGGAGATGCCTAGTAACTCTGATGGGGAGAACGCATCTCGGGTGCTGTTTGGAATATGTGTTGAGGAAACAAAGATTTGGCAGCCTACTGAGGATAAGCTTTCATGCCCCATGTTGTGCTTTGAGCACCTGCAATCCTGCATGACAAAGAGACGTACATGTTTCCCGAGGTATCCCTTACTGAATTCCGTCATAGGAGTTTAGGCACTCCCGGGAGCAAATATATTTCCTGTAAGCACGTATTTTTAGAAGGAAAACATCTGTATTTATGCAATCAATATCTTAAGGACATCGGACATTTTGCAAATGAAAGATAAAATGTACGAGACAAGACATGACTGAAAATCTGATTTTATTAATTCATGCGCCCTGAATTGGTGAGATACAGTCAAAGAAACAGATCCCCTGAAATGAGGAGATCGTTACAAATTGAGAAACACAAAGACAGTGGCAATGTTGATGACGCTTCAAGGAACTTCCCTTTCGCTATGACTCGTATGACTTTTGACGTTCTTCTCGTCTTGCTTTTGAAGGAGGCTGATTCTGACCGACGCTCGAACCTTTCGGAGCTTGCCATGTTGTAAGTGACGCAGACGAATTCAGAATGCAGTTGTTCGCTTATTCCCTTATTTTTGCGTGGATCGCCCTTTCGGGTTTTCAATCCACCGGGATACCCATTTTTTCCTGAGCTGTCCATTGTGGCTTTTCAACTCAGCGGGTGTACATTTTTTATTTATTTTCCCTTATTTTTTCCCGAGTCTTTTATTCTGTTTTTGACTCACCGGGATGCCCTATTTTTCGTGGACTTACATTCTGTTTTTATGTCCAGCGGGTCATTTTATGCGAAGTATTTTTTAACTGCATCTGAATTCACAGGGGACAGGAAGTCTTCACCATCCATAGTACTGAGCATCAGTGCTCCACCAGAGAAAACTTTCTTTACTATGAATGGACCATCGTAATTCGGAGTCCACTTGCCCCTGTGGTCCGTATGAGGAGGGATGAGTCTTTTCAGCACAAGATCTCCTACTTGGTACTCTCGGAGCCTGACTTTCTGATCGAAGGCTTTCTTCATTATTTTCTGATACAGTTGCCCATGACAGATTGCAGCTAGTCTCTTTTCTTCGATCAAACTCAGTTGTTCGTATCGGGATCGGACCCATTCTGCTTCATTTAGTTTAACATCCATCAGTACCCGTAGAGAGGGTAATTCAACTTCAACCGGCAGGAATACCATACACAAGCTGATACGGTGTTGCCCCAGTGGATGTTCTGATTGACGTACGATACCCATGCAAGGCAAACGGTAGCATTTCATGCCAGTCCTTGTAGGTGACTACCATCTTCTGCACAATCTTCTTGATATTCTTATTAGCTGCCTCGACAACGCCATTCATCTTTGGCCTGTAAGGAGAAGAGTTGTGGTGTTGGATCTTGAAGTCCCGACATAGTTCTGCCATCATTTTGTTGTTCAAGTTGGAACCATTATCAGTTATGATTCGCTCGGGCACTCCATACCGACAGATGATGTCTCTCTTCAGAAATCGGGCTACCACTTGTCTTGTAACATTTGCATAAGAAGCTGCTTCAACCCACTTGGTAAAATAGTCAATAGCAACCAAGATGAATTTGTGGCCATTTGAAGCAGTCAGTTCAATCTTGCCAATCATATCAATGCCCCACATGGCAAAGGGCCAGGGTGAAGACATCACATTCAAAGGATTCAGAGGCACATGCACTTTATCTGCATAAATCTGCCATTTATGACATTTTCTGGCATAAGCACAACAGTCTGCATCCATTGTGATCCAGTAGTAGCCTGATCTCAACAATTTCTTGGCCATTGCATGCCCCCCTGCATGGGTACCAAAGGATCCTTCGTGCACCTCGTGCATTAACAAATCTGCTTCTGTCCTATCAACGCACCTGAGGAGTACCATATCAAAATTTCTCTTGTACAAGGAACCGTCAGTGTTCAGGAAGAAACTACCAGCTAGCCTTCTTAATGTCTTCTTATCATTGGAAGATGCCCCAGGTGGGTATGTTTGATCCTCCAAGAAGCATTTGATGTCATGGAACCAAGGCTTATCATCTTTGACAATGTCTGCTGAGAATACATATGCTGGTCTGTCAAGTCTGGACACTGGAATCTGAGGCACAAAGTTGGCGACTTGAACTTTGATCATGGATGAGATGGTAGCCAGAGCGTCTGCAAACTAATTTTCGTCTCGAGGGATATACTCAAGTTTGACTGTTGTGAAGAAAGTCAATAACCTCCTTGTATAATCCCGGTAAGGTATCAGATGATCTTGGTGGGTGTACCATTTGCCATTGGTCTGATTGATTACCAGAGCTAAATCTCCGAATACAGTCAAAGTTTTGATCCTGAGGTCAATGGCTTCCTCCAGACCCATAATACAAGCTTCGTATTCAGCTTCGTTGTTAGTGCAGTTAAAGATGAGTTTCGCCGAGAAAGGCATGTGAACTCCTTTAGGTGTAATGAGTACTGCACCAACACCACGACCGTTCATATTAACAGCCCCGTCAAACATCATCGTCCATTCTTCTTCTGGGTCAGGCCCTTCAGTGTGAATAGGCTCTTCATGATCTTTCGCTTTTACGAACATGATGTCTTCATTAGGGAAGTCAAATCTCATAGGCTGGTAATCATCAATAGGTTGCTCAGCAAGATAATCAGACAATACACTGCCCTTGACGGCTTTTTGAGATGTGTACTGAATATCATATTCTGTGAGGATCATTTTCCATCTTGCAACCCGTCCGGTAAGAGCTGGCTTCTCAAAAATGTACTTAACTGGATCCATCTTTGAGATCAATAAGGTAGTGTGAGTCAACATATACTGCCTTAGTCGGCGAGCAGCCCACGCTAAAGCACAACAAGTTTTCTCGAGCAGTGAATAACGTTGTTCACAGTCGGTAAACATTTTGCTTAGGTAGTATATTGCATACTCTTTTCGACCAGACTCGTCATGCTGGCCCAACACACACCCCATTGACTTTTCTAATATTGTCAAGTACATGATTAGAGGTCTTCCCTCAACTGGAGGCATAAGGACCGGGGGCTCTTGTAAATATTCCTTGATTTTGTCAAAAGCCCTTTGGCATTCTTCATTCCACCTGACCGTTTGTTCTTTTCTTAACAGCTTGAACAAAGGCTCACAGGTTGCTATAAGGTGAGATATGAACCTTGAAATGTAGTTCAATCTACCTAGAAACCCCCGAACTTCTTTTTCAGTTTTCGGTGCAGGCATTTCTTGAATGGCTTTAACTTTGTCAGGGTCAACTTCAATCCCTTTTTCACTTACAATATATCCCAGCAGCTTACTGGATCGCACCCCGAATGTGCATTTGTTGGGGTTCAGCTTCAATTGGTACTTCCTCAGACGCTTGAATAACTTTAACAGATTCACCAGGTGGTCTTGTTCTGTGAGGGACTTGGCAATCATGTCATCCATATAACATTCAATTTCTTTGTGGATCATGTGGAATAATGTTACCATAGCTCGTTGATAAGTGGCACCCGCATTCTTAAGTCCGAATGGCATCACCTTATAACAGAATGTGCCCCAGGGTGTGATGAAAGTTGTCTTCTCCATGTCTTCAGGTGACATCTTGATCTGATTGTATCCTGAAAATCCATCCATGAAGGAGAACACCGAGAACTGAGCCGTATTATCAACTAATACATCAATGTGAGGTAATGGGAAATCATCTTTCGGGCTGGCTCTGTTCAGGTCCCGGTAATCCACACACATTCTCACCTTGCCGTCCTTCTTAGGCACAGGTACAATATTAGCGACCCACGGCGGGTAACTAGTTACAGCAAGGAAACCGGCGTCCCACTGCTTTTGCACCTCTTCCTTTATCTTCATTGCCATATCTGGGCGAATACGGCGCAACTTCTGTTTTATTGGCGGGCAGTCTTCTTATAGAGGCAGCTTGTGCATGACAATATCAGTGTCCAACCCTGGCATATCTTGATAAGACCAAGCAAAAACATCCACGTACTCCCGAAGCATGTCAATTAGTTGCTCTTTCACTAAATCTTGCAGGCAGGCCCCGATTTTAATTTCCTTTACGTCTTCTTCCGTACCAAGATTAACCGTTTCAATCTCCTCCTGATGAGGAGTGATAACCTTCTCCTCTTGCCTTAACAACCTGGCTAGCTCTTCAGGTAGCTCATAATCTTCTTCAACCCCTTCATCGGCTTGATTGATTAGATTGTCAAAGTCATATGAAGTCATAGCAGTGTTGTTATCGGTGCAATCTGAAAGGCACTCTTCTGCAGGAGTAACCCTTATAATTTCCTGGGAAGACCAGTTTGAGACATGGCTCCCCGGAGTCCTTGGACGTATCCAGCTCTCCAGGTTGCGCTCATCTTCCGACTCATCTTCCAAGTTGTTCACAGCATCCGGGGTGAGCATCCCCCCGCTGACAAAATTGGGCTCCTTAGCAGCCTCTGATTGATCCTGTTGAGTTGGTTTGTAACCCAAACCAAATCTGTCTTCTTTCTTTTCTACAGGCAGCAACTTGCCCCAGCCTTGGGCAGTACCCTCTTCAACAACCTTCCGGGCTTGTTGATATGACGTTATGGAGGTTCCTAGTACAGCAGATGCTTCATTGATATTCAGGGCCTCAAACCCCTGGCTCATGGTTTCATGGATTTCTCCATCCATTTCTATGTACTTATACGTAGCCAGATGGCTAACAAAGATGTCTTCTTCCCCACAGATGGTGATGATCTGGCCTTCCCACTCGAATTTCAGCTTCTGGTGAAGGGTAGACGTAACGGCGCCAGCGGCATGGATCCAGGGTCTACCCAACAAACAGCTGTAGGCTGGCTGAATGTCCATCACATAGAAGGTAATTTTAAAAGTCTGCGGGCCAATCATCACAGGCAGATCAATCTCCCCAAGCACTGATCTTTTAGAGCCATCAAAAGCTCTCACCACCAAATTACTCGGACGCAATGCCAAGCCATCATACTCCAGCTTCACTAAGGCTTTCTTTGGTAGAACATTGAGTGACGACCCAGTGTCCACCAGTACATGAGATAGAACAGCACCCTTGCACTCTAGGGTGATGTGTAAAGCCTTGTTGTGGTTACGTCCCTCAGTTGTTAAGTCAGCATTGGTAAAGCCCAGTCTATGACTGGTGTTGACATTCGCCACCACAATTTCTAGCTGATTAACGGTAATCTCCTCTGGCACGTATGCTGCGTGCAGGACTTTCAGTAATGCATTCCTGTGAGCTTCAGAACACATCAACAGTGATAATATGGAGATCTTTGAGGGAGTTTGGTGAAGCTGATCCACCACCTTGTAATCACTTCTCTTTATGATTCTCATAAACTCGTCCACATCTTGTTCAAAATATGTCTTCTGAGTTTCTTTGACAGTCGGCTCTTCGGGTACCACACTCTTTCCCTTTGCTTTGGCAGCAGCTTCTGCTTCGACATTAGGTCTTTGCACTTGTGAGGCAAAAAGGCGTCCGCTTCTGGTGAAGCCTCCGCCTCCTCCAACATTATCAATCTGTGGAGAAGAGGTTGATGAATCTAGAGTGATTTTCTCCCCGTTGCAGTAGAGATCAGAACCATAATGCCAAGGTATGGCATTACTGCTTTCATAAGGAACCGGTCCAGGCACCGTAATGGTAACTGGATTGACTGCTGCAGAGGAGGGTACTGTAATGGTGTGCGGATCATAGTAAATTGTGACTGGTGATCTGGTAGGAGGTGCCACGATTTGTTGTTGCAAATTGCTGCTGGGAGGAACATTTGATGGATCATAGTAAATGGTGACTGCTGAGACATCTTCATTAATCTTTGTTGGCGTTGTAGAAGATTCTGTTGACAAAATGGATGCTGATGTTGTAGAAGGAATGTTTGTTGAAATCTGACTTGTTGAAGTGATGGACGAAGCCATTGCTGATGATATTGATGAATCGGTAGGAATGATTGTTGCTGCTGTTGTAGAAGAATCGGGAATTGTTGTCAAAGGAATTGCTGGATTCGTAGGCGCCGTTGTTGAGATCTGAAGGATACCATCCTTGATAAGGCCATCTATGCCGCTTCTCAAATTATCACACCCATTGACTGCAATGTTGCAATACCCACAACCGAGCTCACACCCGGGGAACACTTGGCACTCTAGAAGCTGAGCTTTAATTTCGACCAAAGGTGTTCGAATTTGTGTAACACTGGTGATCAAGACAGATGGCTTGTCTTCCTCAATGGCATTAATCCTTGGCCCTCCATGATTGGGCATAGGATTTTTGTTGACATTTGGAGGAGGTGCAAAGTTGAGGGCTTTAGAATCCACCAGATCTTGGACTTTCATTTGTAAGGCCCTGCATTTTTCTGTATGGTGGCCAGGTGCATTGGAGTGGAAAGCACATCTGGCATTGACATCATAATTCCTTGGGAGATTGGAGGGATCTGGTGGTGCCAATGTCCTTAACTCAACCAAGTTAAGCTTCAGGAGTTGTGGCAATAAGGCAGCATAAGGCATAGGGATAGGGTCAATCACCCTATTTGACTGTGATGGTCTTTGTTGGAAGGGTCGTTGTTGTTGATTTCTATTGATATTGTTGTTGTAGGTTCTCTGTGGCGGATACTGAACTTGCTGTTGATATTGTGGTTGTTGTTGTTGTTGATATGTTGAGGAATCGGAGCTGGAATTGTGACAGCTGCTACTGATCTGTGGACATATTGAGGTCTGCCCCTGCTGGCATGAATGGCATTTGTCTCACCGGTCCTTTGGGGTCCCACGAAAGGCTTCCTGGGATTACTGGATGAGCTTGCGCCATTATCAGAAATCTTGCCCATTTTTAATAGACTCTCAATCCTTTCACCAGCTATAACCACATCTGCAAAGCTGGTAGAAGAAAAGGCAGCCAACCTATCAATATATGTTCCTTGCAAAGTATTCATGAACATGTCGGCCATTTCTCTTTCCGACATGGGTGGTTGGACAGCAGCAGCAAGCTGTCTCCATCTTTGGGCATATTCCCTAAAGCTTTCTCTGGAGGATTGAGACATTCCCATTAGGAGGGTCCTGTTAGGAGCCATGTCCAGATTGTATTGATACTGCCTGATGAAGGCTTCAGCTAAGTCCTTCCAGCATCTAATGGTGGCACTGGTCAGGTGTGAATACCACTCTCTTGAAGCCCCAGTCAAACTGTCTTCAAAGTAGAACATCCACAGCTTCTCATCCATAGTATAAGCTTTCAATCTTCCCAGAAAAGACTGCAGGTGAGTTCGTGGACAAGAGGTTCCATTGTATTTCTCAAAGCACGGGGGCTTGAACTTGTGGGGAATTCTCACCCCGTCTACTAATCCCATATCCATTACATCAAAACCCAAGGAGTTTTGAGACTCCAAAGATCTCAATTTCTCAGCAATTTCATCAAACCTCCTATCATAGACTTCATCCCCAGCTCCCATTACAGTAAACTGCTCTTCTTGAGGATCTTCTTGCAAGATCCTGCCTGCAGCAGTGTTGCCCTGTACATTCCTTGGGATGTTGACTTCCGGATCTAGATGGGGTCCAAATACTGGTGGGTTAACGTGAGGCTGGCCTCCCTCATTATTACTTGTTCCTCCAGTCCCAGGATGAGGTTCCTCGGGAGTTTGTCTTTCCACCAATGCCCTTAACCTTTCTTGACTCTGGGCCAAGCCAGTCATCACAGTCATGAATTGAGCCATTTGGTTCCTCATCTCCACTCTTTCATTAGCCATCTGAGTTCTGACCTCAGTCAGGTCCTGCTGTACTTGATCCATTTGAATACTAGGAAGGTTGTTGCGAGTAGGGTACCAGTGCGTACGGTTGACAGGGAACACTCTTCTGCGAGCAATATTTCCTGAAACACAACAGAGATAGAAACAACAAAATAATGACAAAACCTACAAAACAAAGCAAGGTTAGTATGCAATGCAGTATGCTTATTTGTCTTCCAAGGTATCCGGCTTGGTTCTTGGTTTTGACCTTTCCAGCCCCTGAGGAAGATGCTTTTGACTTTGATGAGAAAAGAAACCCCAAAATGGAGACAAACTAAAATATATTACAAAATGGTGAACAATACATAGTTTGTTTTTACATCACATGCCCCTGAAGGGTAAAAATACAACACAAAAGAAAAGTACATCAAATGAACACAACAACAATCAAAAAGTCAGACATCTAGTCCAAACTCATCCTCCTTAACCTCCTTCAAAAGTGCCTCAGTCACTGGGCCAGCTGGATGCTCTGTAATAGTCCTGATGAGGAGGTTTCTGGTGGCAATGGCAGCGGTCAGCTTCTTGTGCCTATCCTGATCCTTGGATCTCTTCACTCCAGCCCTAAGCTTAAACTATGAAATCTCTTTCTGGGCTGCCAGCAAAGCCTCCTGTTGCTTCTTTTCATTGGCCTCCAACTGTTCAATCCTGGCCTGGGTTTTCTGTTTTTCTTGTGTCCGGGCTTCAGTGATCCTGACCCACCTAGCCTGACTCTCTTGCAGATATAGCTCAGTCCTAGCCTGCTGAAACTTGGCTTCTTTATAGGCATTCTTCAATATTTGCTCCCCAGCCCTTGCTTTCTTGATGTAGTCCTCTGTCTTCTCAATTTTAGCCAGATGCTCCACCCTAAGATTCTCCAACCTCTCAATGTCTAGACGACCGTCACTCCTTTCCTAAAGGGTCTTCTTCAGAGCCTGAGACAGATTCTCATTTCTTTCCTTCAGCTTCTCAAATTCTTCCAGGCTGACAGTGGTTGCTGGCTGTACTGTTGATGGTCCAGGTATGTCCTCAATGGTGAAAGGCATTCCAGTGGTTTGAGCTCTAGTACGGGACCAATCATAGTACTGAGCTGAAGCAACAATATTACACCTCCCTAGAATAGCCATCCCTTTTGTCTGGATGTTGTCCCAAGCCCAGGATGCTTGTCTGACAGCAGCTAGATTAGGTTTTATCTCACAATACAAGGTCTCAGCTAAATCTTGCACTCTTGGAGGGTGAACCAAAGCATAGCCCAGTTGTCTCTTAAACAACAAAGGATTGTAGTTGATGCAACCCTTTACTCCTATCAGAGGCACATTTGGGTATTGCCCGCAGCTGGTGATTATGTCTTTGCCCATGGTGCTCTGGGTGCACCACCTTATATAATCTGAAGTCAAAGCAATGAGCCTCTTGGCCCAATTCTTCTGCTGGTGAGGATTCAAGAAGGCATCTGTCTTGGGTAGGTGTCTGAGCAACCAGGTATGAAACAAAGGAGCACAACATCTCACCAACTTCCCCCTTTGTTTCTCATTCCTCTGATGGATGGAATAATAAAAGTCTCCCAGCAATGTGGGTACTGGGTTCTTTAGAAGGAAAAGATGAATGGCATTCTTGCTGATAAATTTGGGCTCATCTGCAAACAGTATAATCCCATATATGCTGAGGGCCAACAGTGCACAAACTGCCCTCCATTCTCCCAAGGAGGCCTTCAGTATGGCCTGAGAAATCAAGAAATCTAAGTGTAAACCAGGGATCCCAAATTTTGTTGTCATACTTTGTTCAATCAAGGCATTCTCCAGGTACAGTGCTTTTGCCACTTCTCCATTGCTGGGAGCAGGCATCTCTGGGTTGAAGGGGATTCCACCCCTGACAGGTATTCCAATCAATGATGAAAATTCTTCCAGCAAAGGCCCTAGCTGAAAGTCTGGGAAGGTGAAGCATCTCAAAGGCGGGTCATAAAACTGTAGGCAGGTGTGGATCATGCTTCTCTGAGAAAGGTCAAGGTCCATAACCATATCCAGGATACCTCCATAGTGTCCTCTAAACAATGGGATGTGGTCAGGGGTGATAAGTGACTGGACCTGCCTGATACCAGTCAACACAGGCTCAAAGAAATGGTAAGATATATTGCTCTTCCTGGGAGTAGCCATGAATGCTGCTGAAGATGATGAAGATAGCTGCTGATGAAGATCAAAACTGACAGTGGAGATGAGCCACTGACAGGCTGATGCTAGATGATGATGAAGATGGCTGAAGCAGGTAACTGGTGAAACAGAGGTCTATGCAGATGAAGGGGTCAAAACCAAGCCAGATGTAATGTGGATACCCTGAAAAACAAATAAACAAATGTTAAATGATACAAATGATGAGGTATGCAAATGATATGCAAGGGTTTGTGATCAAGCTGGATCTGATTGTCTGTCTTGATATAAGGCCCATGTATGTTCAAAGAAGGTCCAGATGAAGGTTCAGAAATCCAGTAACCAAGGTGGGGGACTCAAATAAAGAGTCACATGTCCAGGGTTAATCACAAGAACTGTCCAAAATGAGGTACTCTTATATCAAACAAAACAAGGTATGATGTGGCCAAGGGTACCTGCAAACCTGTAAACAGCCCAACCCCCTCACAGGTGGTGTTCTAGAACAAGGATCCTCAGACTTGGATCAGTTATGAGAAGTGTAAACACTTCTAACCCGGAGGTACAGTGTTTACAATAACCATAAAAGATCATCCTCTAATTCACCTCAGTTTCTGAAGGTCATAATAAAGGTCATCCAGACTTAGCAGGCTTCCCAGATAGCCCTAGCACTACAGGAAATCTGTAGCACAGAGTTCTCAAGAAGAAACCCACATCTGAACCGTGTTTCATATTCCCGCACCAGACCGAAATGGAATGGGAAAGAATATGAACCACTCTAGCCTAGGTGTCACTCAGGTCCCAGGTATAGGACCTTAACTCACAATAGAACCCCACCCATCAAAACAGAGCACCAGATCCAGCAAAATGGCAGTATGACAGTATGATGTATAAAACTTGTAAAGAAAGCAATAAATAAGACTGTACATAAAGCAATAAAATAAATACATAAACACATATAGCACATAACACCCCAGTAAACACAAATCAAACAAGCGCTAGGAGGAACCCACAAAAAGAACCAGAAGCCCTGGTTACAGTATAAGGTTCCCCAGCAGAGTCGCCAAGCTATCACTCCCACCAAAATGACACAGGGCCACGAGGGGTACAGACGCGAATGGTCGGCGAAAGAGGAAGAAAAGAATAGAGTCGCCAGCTAGGCATTTTTATCCCGAAGGAGAGGTAATGCTGCATAAACCTAAGAAAAGATGGATAAGACGGTTGCGAACCAGAGAGACTGAGAAAGGGGGTTGGTTACAACCTGGGAAGGTATTAGCACCCAGATTGTCCGTCGTACTCGACGGGATCCACGCTTGAAAGATTTGTGTTTAAAAGGGGTAGTGTCAGTGCAATTTGTGTATCAAAGTTGGAAAGAATGCAAGTGTCAGTGCTGGAAGAAAGTGTGAAGTGTATAAGAGAAGTGTCAGTGTAAGAACAGGAGTGAAATGCTCAAGATAATGAGGCTTAAATAATAATGCTGGAAGAGGGGGAATATACAGAGACTTTTGTTCGATAACTGTTAAGTTATGACTACGTATCCTCTCGTGCAATGAAGAAGTCAGAACACCGTAGTTCGACTCAAAGAGACTGAAAGAATAAATTTACTTGTGAACTGCTTACCTGTCTATGCTCAAGTGTATGACCTGTCTGGCTCAGGTGCAAACTGTCTTGCATTAGACGGAAGAAGCAAGTTCTCGTTTGTGAGTGGATGAGATGAGAAAAGAATCCCGGAGGAGACGATTATTGTTTGTTTTTGGTGTTTTCAATCTTTTATTGCTTTTGGTGGTTTGTCATAAGAAAATGAGCTTAAGCCTAAACCAAGGGTTAGTAAACTCATCACATCTTCCTTCTGATTAGGGGTAATGAGAATACCTTAAGTATGAAGTAAACACCTCACACTTAATCACCATGATGTAGGATTAAGATCATTAACCTACTTGCAATTATTTATATGTTTTTGGAGTTTTTGTTTAGTGTTAAGTAATGAGTTTAAGCCATAATCAGGGATTTAATGGACTCATTACACCATCCTAATAGAAGGATAATAGATAAGAACATTTAAGCTGAGAAAGGCTCCTTAACTTAATCCATGATTAGGGATTAACCTCATGACAAAACAAAGCCTTTATTAAAGTGGATTTTAATTAATGATGGGATTAAGAAGTGGATTTTATGGTTTGTAAGACAACTTGAAGGGGACTTGTCCATTAACACTAGGGTTAGTCCTTCTTAACCAATTAAGGAAGAATTAGAACCCTAATGCAAGGCCCAAGTTACAAGCTTGATGTCTTGATGATTATTAAGTGAATTGATTAAAGGATTTAAACAACATTAAGGGTTTGACACTTAGGACTAAAGTTATACACTCCATCCTAATAGAAGGATGCAGGCATAACCCTAATCACAAAGCCTTAAAACCTTTAGGGTTTAGTCCTTGATTATGAGGTGAGGAGAGAAGACTCAAAGATGACACAAAGGCAAAACTAAGTGGGGAACTAATCAAGCCCTAATTGTTATCATACTTGGAGATCCTAGGGTTTGTGAGGCTTAAGAGAGAAAGAATCTTCAAAGAGCCACCAAGGAGAGAAACAGATGAAAGGAGAAAGAAGCAGAGAGAAGCAAGACAACTTGCTTCACTTAAGAAGACAAGTTGCTTGAAGGAAAAAAAGTAGGAGGGAGCATGAATGAGCAAGCTCACTCTAGTACACAAGACAGAATGCAGCAATGATGCAAGAGAGATGAAAAGAGATTGTGAGAAGTGAAGGAAAATTCACTTCTCAAAACAACTTACCACCTGAAAAGTTAGCAAAGGAAATAAAATGCAATGCAAATGAGATGAAATGTCATGATGCAAACCAAAGTCAGAAACATAAACATGATGTTAATGATGCTAAGAGATGATGCAAACATATGTCAAGAGTTGTGGGTGATCATACAAGCATAAGGATGCAAATGAGGCATGCTTTGAACCATAGAAGTTCATGAAAGTTTATGAAATGGAATGGACATACAACATGGCAAATGAAAGATGCAATGATCAAACATGATTCTAATATGTCCTAAGATGTATCATGAATCATGAGAATGCACAAAATGTCATGGAAAATTCTTAAATGCAAACAAATGGGAGATGGATGCAAAGGAAGGCACAAATTAGGGTTTACACACAACATACAATGCAAAAATTCAAAACCAGAAGCAAATGATGTGATAAAAAATTTAAAATGGAAACAAGGGAACCCTAACCCTACACAAGATCACTGCCCAAAGGAGGAGACCTAAATCTAAACCTAATGGAAGTTATGGTTTTTCTAAGTCAACTAGGGTTTCAAGGTACCTTACAATGAAAAATGCAAAACAAATTGAAAATGAAAGATGAATTCAAACCAATTTTAACCTATAAACTACATGCTATAAAGGATGCAATGCAAGAAGAACCATTATCAAACTCTCAATGATTAGGCAGAATGGATTTTTCCAAGTTTGAACAAAAATTTTGCCTTTAAATGAATTTAATTCCAATGAAAATTGTCAAAATGCATCAAGGACCAAAAAGAAATTTGTTTTGAGGGTTTGATAATGTCTCTAAATGTTTTGAAATGCAATGTGAATTTTTTTTGTGATTTTTAAATACCTAAATGCATTTTTAATTAATTAATTTTCATTAACTAATTAAAAATAACCATTTAAATGATTTAAAAATAATTTTTAATGCAAAAAATAAAAATAAAAATATTTTTGGGTTCTGATAATTTATGAAATATTTGACAAAAATTTTCAGAATTTTTAAATATGATTTGCTATTTTTAATAATTCGTAAAAGATAAAACAAATAAAATGAAATAAAAATTGAATTAAAGAGAAAGTCAACAGATCCTGAGGCTGAGGTTTAAATGGTTTTGGAGGGAATTGACTGGCGCCAGATCCATTGGCCCAGATTCAAACTGGCTGAAATTAAAATTAAACCTAATTAATTATGTTAATGACGTGGATTAGGGCTTAATGGGGTGATCTGAGCCACACAAACGCGCGGGAGTCAACACAAGTCAAACAGATCCATGGTCAAAATTCAAACTGAGCCCTAATCATCATTAATGCGCTAATGACTTTCAGGTGGCCGGAAATGACCTCCGGTCATCTTCTCCGGCCACACCTCTCCCTGAAAATTGCTATCTTCTTCCCTAGGCTTCTAAAATCCAATCTCTCTGCCCAGAAATGATCCCCATACACCATACATTAAGAATCACCAAACAAACAACATTTAAAACACATCCAAAGTGAGAATCGAATCAAAACAGTTTTAGGTCAAAAGTTTCAGAACACAAATACATACTCATTTCTCAACCATTTTCAAAACAAAACACATCAGCATGATCAGTGAAGCATAAAGAATCATTTAGTAACTTAAAAACAAGTTTCTGGAAAAATTGTTCTTGAGCTCACCTGAGATGGAGCTTTCAAACCAGGAGTTTTTTGACTGCTTCTTTGCTTCAAAATGGCTCCAATGATCTTCTTGAGGAAGCTTTGAGGCTTGGTTGGAGTTTAATGTGGCTGGTTTAAGAGTTTGATGAAGTTCTGTTCAAGGCAAGTGAAAAATCGTGTTTCTGCTTGGGGTGATTTCAGGGCAAATTGATGGTTGGGAAATGATCAGAGGGTCTTGGTGAATGGTTTTGTGAAGTTTGTTTTGATGTTTGAAGCTTGTATGGAGAGATTCGAAACAAAATGCATAAGAGGTGAGTTTTGAGGATGCTGGCTTGTGGGAGAGATTAGGCTGTGTTGTGTTATGTGTTGAGTCCCATTTTGTCCATGTATCAAGGTTGGATAGGTCAGAGAGTTGTTCCTGGCCTAACTTGATTGGTATGCGCCATTTTGCATAAAGTCAACTTTTTGTGTAAGAGAAGGTATGGGCTATTTCAGTTAAGGTATAAGGGCATGTCTGATGCAGCTTGAATCAAGGCTGTCCATGGAAATGAATTTGAGGCAATGCAGCAAGTGGATTAGGGTTTATGTGAGTTCTTGCAATTTCACAAAGTTTTGGCCCTTTTGAAGTTTCTTAAAGATCAAGGCATGAAAATGAACAATTCTTTGGTGCATTCTGATTTTTAGGTCATGGTTCATGTTTGTGTAATGCATAGAAGTCCATTTGAAGTCACATTTTGCCTTGGCATGAGGTTTTGCAACTTTGCCTCTTTGGTGTAAAACTTGAAATTATGTGATTTTATCCAATTTTGTCAAGCCATAACTTTTGATCCAAAATGAATTAAAAGGAGTTCTTGTACTTTTTGAAAATGGGAGGATCCATTCTACAACTTTCA
This sequence comes from Lathyrus aphaca, assembly GCA_963966055.1. Taxonomy (NCBI): domain Eukaryota; kingdom Viridiplantae; phylum Streptophyta; class Magnoliopsida; order Fabales; family Fabaceae; genus Lathyrus; species Lathyrus aphaca. The sequence continues at coordinate 37,361,071 of OZ014524.1, forward strand.
TGACCAAGGTTTTCTCATTTGAAGCATTTTTGAATCAATTTGAGGAGGTTGAAAAACTTTCCCAAAATAGCAAGTTTACATTACAAGTCACTTTCGCAAAAAGGCAATTTTGCAAATGGCTTGGAATTCTTCAATTTTGTGGACTTCTAACATCTTCTATGATCAAATAAAGATCATACACATTCAAAATGATGGAGAATACCCTTTGGTTGGGTCACTGGGGGCCTCAGATGCCCTGATTTTGCACTGACTTGTTCAAGAAGTCAACTCTTGATTAGATGCCTTCCCCATGGAATTTCTTCATGAAAATTTATATGCATGATCCTCATAACATATAGAGACCAATAGAAACAAGAATGACCAAAAAATTTGGAGTTATGGCCTCTGAAACCAAAACCCTAATTTTAGGTCATATGTGCAGTTAAACCTGGCTCTGCTTCCATGCCTTTCTCAGTTCTTGTGATTCTTTGACTTCTTTGACCTTATGAAGATATAATATGATGCTTGAACATACAGGGACCCCTTTGAAGTGATTAATGACCTTTGGAGTGGCTCAAATAGCTCTTGGATTGCTCAGATCACAAACCCTAGATGCAGATGACTTTGAATCAATGCAGTGAATCAAAAATGTGGTATGAGATGCTATGATTGAATCTATGCAAATGAAAAGAGTCACAAGCCATGGTATAAAGGGGTGAGGGCAAATTTGGGGTGTTTACAACCGTATTAGCTTGTGTATAGTATGGAGGCAGTCCTACCTGTTGAAGTTGAATTACCCTCCTTGCGGGTACTAATGGATGTCAAACTGAATGAAGCAGAATGGGTCCGATCCCGATACGAACAACTGAGTCTGATCGAAGAAAAGAGATTAGCTGCAATATGTCATGGGCAGTTATATCAGAAGAGAATGAAGAAAGCCTTCGATCAGAAGGTCAGGCTTCGGGAATACCAAGTAGGAGATCTTGTGCTGAAAAGACTCCTTCCTCCTCATACTGACCATAGGGGGAAGTGGACTCCGAATTACGATGGTACTTTCATAGTAAAGAAAGTCTTCTCTAGTGGAGCACTGATGCTCAGTACTATGGATGGTGAAGACTTCCTGTCCCCTGTGAATTTAGATGCAGTTAAAAAAATACTTCGCATAAAAATGACCCGCTGGACATAAAAACAAAATGTAAGTCCAAGAAAAAATAGGGCATCCCGGCGAGTCAAAAACAGAATAAAAGACTCGGGCAAAAATAAGGGAAACAAAATGTACACCCGCTGTCGCTCCCACCAAATGACACCCAGGTCAGAAGGGGTACAGACGCGGACGGTCGGTGAAAGAGAGAAGGAAATGAATAGAGTCTCCAGCTAGGCATTTTTATCCCGGAGGAAAGGTAATGCTGCATAAACCTAAGAAAAGATGGATAAGACGGTTGCGAACCAGAGAGACTGAGAAAGGGGGTTGGTTACAACCTGGGAAGGTATTAGCACCCAGATTGTCCGTCGTACTCGACGGGATCCACACTTAAAAGATTTGTGTTTTAAAGGGGTAAGTGTCAGTGCTATTCTGTGTATCAAAGCTGGAAAGAATGCAAGTGTCAGTGTAAAAGAAGTGTGAAGTGTATAAGAGAAGTGTCAGTGTAAGAACCAGAATGGAATGCTCAAGATTATGAGGCTGAAAGGATAATGCTGGAAGGAAGGGGAATATACAGAGACTTTTGTTCGATAACTGTTAAGTTATGCCTACGTATCCTCTTGTGCAATGAGGAAGTCAGAACACCGTAGTTCGACCCAAAGAGACTGAAAGATAAATTGACTTGTGAACTGCTTACTTGTCTATGCTCAAGTGTATGACCTGTCTGGCTCAGGTGCTAACTGTCTTGCATTAGACGGAAGAAGCGAGTTCTCGTTTGTGAGTGAATGAGATGAGAAAAGAATCCCGATGGAGACGATTATTGTTTGTTTTTGTGTTTTCAATCTTTTATTGCTTTTTGAAGTTTGTCATAAGAAAATGAGCTTAAGCCTAAACCAAGTGTTAGTAAACTCATCACATCCTCCCTCTGATTAGGGGTAATGAGAATACCTTAAGTATGAAGTAAACACCTCACACTTAATCACCATGATGTAGGATTAAGATCATTAACCTACCTGCATTTATTTAGATGTTTTTGGAGTTTTTGTTTAGTGTTAAGTAATGAGTTTAAGCCATAATCAAGGATTTAATGGACCCATTACACCATCCTAATAGAAGGATAATAGATGAGAACATTTAAGCTGAGAAAGGCTCCTCAACTTAATCCATGATTAGGATTAACCTCATGACCAAACAAAGCCTTTATTAAATGGATTTTAGTTAATGATAAGATGAAGAAGTGAGTTTTATGGTTGGTAAGACAACTTGAGGGGGACTTGTCCATTAACACTAGGGTTAGTCCTTCTTAACCAATTAAGGAAGAATTAGAACCCTAATGCAAGGCCCAAGTTACAAGCTTGATGTCTTAGTGTTTATTAGATGGATTGATTAAAGGATTTAAACACATTAAGGGTTTAACACTTAGGATTAAAGGTATACACTCCATCCTAATAGAAGGATGCAGGCATAAACTTAATCACAAAGCCTTAAAACCTTTAAGGTTTAGTCCTTAATTATGAGATGAGAAGAGAAGACTCAAGGAAAACTCAAAGGAAAGAGTCTAAGGGGGGATTAATCAATCCTAAAATGTTATCATGCTTGGAATTCCTAGGGTTTGTGAGGCTTAAGAGAGAAAGAATCTTCAAAGAGCCACCAAGGAGAGAAACAGATGAAAGGAGAAAGAAGCAGAGAGAAGCAAGACAACTTGCTTCACTTAAGAAGACAAGTTGCTTGAAGGAAGAAAGTGGGAGAGAACATGAATGAGCAAGCTCACTCTAATACAAAGATAAAATGCAGAAATAATGCATAATAGAGATGAAAAGAGATTGTGAGAAGTGAAGGCAAATTCACTTCTCAAAACAACTTACCACCTGAAAAGTTAGCAAAAGAAATGCAATGCAATGAGAATGAGATGAAATGCCATGATGCAAGACAAAACCAGAAGCATGAACATGATGTTAATGATTCTAAGAGATGATGCAAACACATGTCAAGAGTTGTGGATGATCATACAAGCATGAAGATGCAAATGAGGCATGCTTTGGACCATAAGGATTCAGGAATGTTTATGAAATGAAATGAACATATAACATGGAAAAGGAATGATGCAATAACCCGACATGGTTCTTATATGTCCTAAGATGTCTTATGAATCATGTGGATGCACAAAATGTCATGGCAAACTCTTAAATGCAAGCAAATGAGAGGTGAATGCAAAGGAAGGCAAGAATTAGGGTTTATACACAACATGTAACAACAAAATCAAAACCAGAAGCAAATGGCATGATAAAAAATTGCAAATGGGATCAAAGGAACACTAACCCTACACAAGTTCACTGCCCAAAGGAGGAGACCTAGATCTAAACCTAATGGAAGTTATGGTTTTTCTAAGTCAACTAGGGTTTCAAGGTACCTCACAATGAAAAATGCAAAACAAATTGAAAATGGAAGATAAATTCAAACCAATTTTATCATATAAACTAAATGCTATGAAGGATGCAATGCAAGAAGAACCATCATCAAACTCTCAATGGTTAGGCAGAATGGATTTTTCCAAGTTTGAACAAAAATATTGCCTTTAAAAGAACTTAATTCCAATGAAAATTGTCAAAATGCATCAAGAACCAAAAAGAAATTTGTTTTGAGAGTTTGATAATGTTTCTAAATGTTTTAAAATGCAATGTGAATTTTTTGGTGATTTTTAAATACCTAAATGCATTTTTAATTAATTAATTTCCATTAAATAATTAAAAATAAACATTTAAATGATTTAAAAATGAATTTTTATGCAAAAAATAAAAATTAAAATATTTTTGGGTTCTGAAAATTAATGAAATGTTTGACAAAAATTTTCAGAATTTTTAAATATGTTTTACTATTTTTAATAATTCGTATAAATAAATGCAATGAAAATGAAAATTAAATTAAATAAAATGGGAGGTATGCAAAATGGAAGGACCAGATTGAGTCTGGGCTAGGGGGTGTTGACTTGGCGCCACATCCAATGGCCCAAGTTCAAACCTGACTAAACCCTATTTAATAATTAATTAATCCTAGGTTTAATTAATAAATGACTGATTAGGGCTTAATGAGCCATATGAACCATCCAAGTGCGCGCGGGAAGCCTGATCCTAGGGTTGGAATTCAAAGTTGCTAATTAAACACAATTAGGGCAAATGACTTTCAGATGACCGGAACAGTGGTTCCGGTCATCTTCTCCGGCGAGCATAAACCCTAGATTCTTCTACAGGTTACCAAACATGAAATTTCTTCCACCAAAATGATCCTCTCATCAATCTAAACCTAAACCCTCATTTCAAATTCATTTATTTTCTCTCACAAGCCTGAATCGAAGCAAAATATGAAACACGGGAAAATGTTCAGAGATGTCATACATGCTGGTTTCTTCACCATTTCAAAAAATAAATACATATTCATGATCAGGAGAACACATAGCATCATAAAAGAACTTAAAAATTAACTTATGGGAAAAATGTTCTTCATGTTACCTGAGATGGAGCTTTCCTGATTTTGAGCTTTCTGGCCTCAAACTTTGTGCAATCCTTCTCCTTTAAGCACCCTGATGATGAAATGAAGCTTGGGGAGCTTTGAGAGTGGCTGGTTGTGGCTGTTTTGTTCTGGTGTAGCATAAATGGAGGTCTTTGTGTGTGATGATTCAAGCTGTTTCAGGGGGTGGATTTTGTTCTATGAGTGATTTGTGACTTGTTGGTGAAAGAAAAATGAAGGTTTGATGATTGAGGAAGGAGTTTCGAAGAGGAGAAGGTTCAGGCCAATTTTTGTGAATCTGCTTGTGTGTGTGTTCTTGGCTCATGTCCAGCTTGCTTTATGTTCCATAACACATCCCTAGACTTTTGGAAGAGGTCTGAGGAAGTGACATGTACTGTGGGAATGGTATAGGGTGATTGTCCAAAAAGTCAAGAATTTTGTACTATAGGTATGGGCTGTGGCAGAGGAAATCTAAAGGGTGTATCTGCCTCAGCTGAGTTTGAGGATGACCCTAGGATCAAAAGAAGGCAGCTGGGTGCATTGGATAGCAAGATGGCATAGTTTTTGCATTTTGACCTCTTTGAAGTTTCTTGTGACTCAAGGCATGAAACCTCATGATTTCTTGGGAAATTTGTGACAAAAATGAGTTATGTGATGCTGTTATGGTGTTTTGATACCAACTAGAAGTCAAACCAATCTTTGGACATCATTCTTGCAAGAGTTCTTTTTTGGAGAATCTCATGAAAAATGGCTTATGAAAGTTTGTGATTTAGGGCATGAACCTTGAAAATTATTGGGCAATTATGATTTTTCTAAGTTGTAACATGTTATAATGATGCAAAGAAGTCATTTAGAGGTCTTGGAAGTGCTTGGAATTTGAATTTGCAAAATCCCTCTTTGGTGCCAAAAGTGGAAATTTCATGATTTTTCCCAACTTTGCAAAGCCATAACTTTTGATCCAAAATGAATTAGAAAAAGTTCTTGTACTTTTTGAAAAGGGAATGATCCAATCTACAACTTTCATGACCAAAGTTTTCTCATTTGAGGCATTTTTGAATCAAAAAGAGGAGGTTGAAAAACTTTCCCAAAATGGCAAGTTTTCAATACAAGTCACTTTCCCAAAATGGCAACTTTGCAAATGGCTTGAAATTCTTCAACTTTGTGAACTTCTAACATCTTCTATGATCAAATAAAGATCATACACATTCAAAATGATGGAGAACACCCTATGGTTGGGTCATTGGGGGCCTCAGATACCCTGATTTTGCACTGACTTGCTCAAGAAGACACCTCTTGATCAGAGGCCTTCCCCATTGAATTTCTTCATGAAAATTGATATGCATGATCCTCATAACATATAGAGACCAATAGAAATAAGAATGACCAAAAAATTTGGAATTATGGCCTCTGAAACCAAAACCCTAATTCTAGGTCATCTGTGCAGTTAAGCCTGGCTCTACTTCCATGCCTTTCTCAGTTCTTGTGATTCTTTGACTTCTTTGATCTTGTGAGGATATAATATGATGTTTGAAAATACATGGACCCTCTTGAGATGATTGAAGACCTGGGAAGTGGCTCAAATGGCTCATGGATTGCTCAGATCATAAACCCTAGATGCAGATGACTTTGAATCAATGCAGTGAATCAAAAATGTGGTATGAGATGCTATGATTGAATTTATGCTATATGAAAGATCACAAGCCATGGTGAAATGAGCGAGGGAAAATTTGGGGTGTTTACACCCGCTGAGTTGAAAAGCCGCATTGGACAGCTCAGGCAAAAATGGGTATCCCGGTGGATTGAAAACCCGAAAGGGCGATCCACGCAAAATAAGGGAATAAGCGAACAACTGCATTCTGAATTCGTTTGTATCACCTACAACATGGCAAGCTTCGAAAGATTCGAGCATCGGTCAGAATCATCCTTCTTCAAAAAGCAGGATGAGAAGAACGTCAATGTTATACGAGTCATAGAAAAAGGGAAGCTCACTGAAGCGTCATCAACATTGCCAGCACCTTTTTGTTTCTCAATTTTGTAACAATCTCCTCATTTCAAGGGATCTGTTTCTTTGACTGTACTTGCCAATTCAGGGCACACAAATTAATAAAATCAGATTTGCAGTCACCTTTCGTCTTGTACATTTTATTTTCATTTGCAAAATGTCCGATGTCCTTGAGATATTGATTGCATAAATACATATGCGTCTTTTCTAAATTACATGCTTACAGGAAATATATTTGCTCCCGGGAGCGTCTAAACTCCTATGATGGAATCCGGTAAGGGATACCTCGGGATACTTGTGCGTTTCTTTGTCATAACAGGATTGCAGGTGGTTAAAGCGCAGCACAGGGCATGAAAGCTTCTCCCAGCAAGCTGCCAAATCTTTATTCACTTAGCACATCTTCCAAGCAGCATTAGAAGGGGCCCATTTCCCCAGCTAAATTCATCATCCTCAGCAGGATCCCCACAACAATCTCTAGGAAGATCGTTCAGTGATCATTCCTCCCCAGCCAAGTGTCAAGCAGGGAATCATCTCCCCGCAGAGTTTCAGCCTCTATCTAGAAGAGCAATGCCAGAAGATCTCACAACAAAGTGACGAAAGCTTCCACAGACCCTAGCTGGACTCCTCCTCATCTTATCAGATCTACCAATGATCTTTTTCCCCCAGTTGGGATATTCTTTCAAAGCAGATCAGCCAGAGATCTTCACCGCAACGGGATCCGAATCCCGGATCGGTATCTTTTGCATAATCATAGCATTCACATCATATTTTCCCCCAGAGCGTAGCATTCCGTCTAATACGGAGCATTACGGCAAAAATCAAACATATTGCATAATCATAAGTCATGTTCTGAATCAAACACTTGTATATACCAATATTCCATCAGCAATATATACAAAGACTCACAGTAACAGCAGAAAGCCAAAGCAACCCCTTTGCACTCATACACATATATACTTTTTCCGATACTCGTCCATGTCATATCACTCCCCTGCAGATATAAACCACAAACAAATATTTATACACTCTTTGGATACTCGTCCGTATCATACTCTCCCCAGCATGGTTGCCTAAACACTCATTGTAGACTCAAACACTTGTTTATAGTACTCTCTTCCGACACCCGTCCGTGCCATCCTATCCCCATAGATCTTCAGAATGTCTTTTACACTCATAAGTTCGTAACTTATACACTTCCTCTTATGATACTCATCTGTATCATACTCTCCCCAACATATTGAACACTCGTCTGTGTCTCGCTCATACTTTTTACTCATACAGATACTCGTCTGTATCTTGTATATACCACTTATCTTCCTCAAATTTGACTCGTCCATCTTCTTTATTAACCAGTTGGTACTTGTCCGTACCATCATCTCTAAACATGCGTCAGCGTTTGTTTCTACCGATACTCGTCCGTATCATAGTCTTAAGGATACTCGTCCGCATCTTTAATCTATACACAATGTCAAACACTTATACCTTTCTCTAGAATTTGGACACACGTCTGTGTCAACCCCCTTCCCCAGAAGAGTCCCCAGCGAATCCCAATAAATTATTTCATTCCTATCTGACATTCTTCCTATGTCATGATACTTTCGGAAGCCGTACCCTGCCAGGTGATCGTCCTTCACCTTTTGATGATCGTTCTTCATCATCCCCCAGCGAAGTCTCCATTATTGGAACCCTTCCCTATCCGACATTCGCCCTATGTCGTGATATTTTTAGCAGCCGTACCCTGCTAGGTGACCGTCCTTCACCTGTAGATGACCGTCCTTCATCATTTTATCCGATGGCCGCCCCATCGTTGATCTTGTTATCTGACATTCGTCCTATGTCCTAGTAAACCCCGAGAGCAGCCGTACCCTGCTAGGTGATCATCCTTCACCTTTTGATGATCGTCCTTCATCATGCTTATCCGATGGCCGTCCCCATCGTCGACCTTTTCTACCCGGCATTCGTCCTATGTCATGGTACTTTCGGCAGCCGTGCCCTGCCAGGTGATCGTCCTTCACCTTAGATGACCGTCCCTCATCCTTATCCCCAACAGAGCAGTCGTCCCCTACTAGGTGATCGTCCTTCACCTCTTGATGACTGTCCCTCATCATTTATTTCAATTAACCTGATGGCTGTCCCCATCATTGCCTTTACCTTTAATCCCCAGAGAGTTTTGTTCCTTTACCTGATGGCCGTCCACATCATGATCCCTCTATTTCCCCAGCATGTCGGCCGTCCCCGTCATTGCTTTATCCCCAGCAGTCGTCCTCTGCTCGATGGTCGTCCTCCGTCGCCCACACTTTATAATCATACTTTACTTCCTTTTACAATCCCTTTTCTTCTTCATGACCAGTGAGAGCAAATTTTGGACTGTCTTTGGTATTCAACCACAAGTTATCTAGTTTGTATGATAAGCCCGTCGCTTACATCCTGCATAGCTAACTCATGTTTGAATATGGGCAGCTGTAAACACCCCAAATTTTCCCTCACTCATTTCACTATGGCTTGTGATTCTTTTCATTTGCATAAGTTCAATCATATCATCTCATATTGCATTTTTGCTTCATTGCATTGGTTCAAAGTCATCTGCATCTAGGGTTTGTGATCTGAGCAATCCCTGAGCTATCTAAGCCACTCCAAGAGTCTTCAATCATCTCAAGGGGGTCCATGTATGTTCAAGCATCATATTATATCCTCTCAAGATCAAGATAGTCAGATAATCACAAGAACTTAGGAGGCATAGAAGCAGAGCCAAGCTTAACTGCACAGATGACCTAAAATTAGGGTTTTGGTTTCAGAGGCCATAACTCCAAATTTTTTGGTCATTCTTATTTCTATTGGTCTCTATATGATATGAGGATCATGCATACCAATTTTTATGAAGAAATTCAATGGGGAAGGCATCTGATCAATGGATGACTTCTTGAACAAGTCAGTGCAAAATCAGGGCATCTGAGGCCCCCAATCATCCAACCAAAGGGTTTTCTCCATCATTTTGGGTGTTTATGATCTTTATTTGGTCTTAGAAGAATTTAGAAGTTCACAAAATTGAAGAATTTCAAGTCATTTGCAAAGTTGCCATTTTGGGAAAGTGACTTATAATGCAAACTTGCCATTTTGGGAAAGTTTTTCAACCTCCTCTTTTTGATTCAAAATGCTTCAAATGAAAAATTTTCGGTCATGAAAGCTGTAGATTGGATCATTCCCTTTTCAAAAATTACAAGAACTTGATCTAATTCATCATAGAACTCAAGTTATGGCCTTGCAAAGTTGGGGAAAATCACTAAATTTCACTTATGCACCAAAGAGGGAAACTTGCAAAAACTCGTACCAAGGCAATTTGTGACCTCAAGATGACTTCTAACCATTACACAAACATCATACATGACCTATAATTCAGAATTGGCCCAAGAATTTCAAAGTTTCATGCCTTGCCCAAGAAGAAATCCAAAAGGGGCCAAAACTTCATGAATTTGCAAAATGGTACAAAACCTCTCATCCACTTGCCACAACTCATCAAATCTGATTCACAAACATTCCTTGATCTCAGCTGAACCAGGACATGCCCAAATCCTAGCCTGCCACTTGCCCATACCTCCAAGTACAAAACTTTTGACTTTTTGGCAAGAAGCCCATACCAATCACCACAGTCCACCACCCACTCTCTGCCCAATCCAGACCTTACAAGCATGCTCCAAGGATTCATTTCCATAACACACACAAGCCTAACACTCCAAGAACTCAGCATTTCACAAAACTCTCCAACTTGCAATACCCTTCGAATCTCTCAGCTCACTCACTCAATCTTCAAACCAATTTCACCATTGATCTCAAAATCACTCACTGACCACAAAGCAACCATTAAAACAGCCTCAAAGCACCCATAGACAAAACACGATTCTTGACCAGTTGAGTTGCTACCACTCAAACCAGCCATTCTCAAAGCTTTTCAAGCACTGCAGCTTCATTAGGAGGTCAAAGGGAGTGAGTTTGCACAAGGAAGAGGTCCAGAAAGCTCAAAGTTGCAAGGTTCAAAGCTCAGGTAACCTCTTCAAACTTTTTTCCAGAAATGTGTTTTTAAGTTTCTAATTGATTCTCCATGATTCACTGATAATCCTGATGTGTTTATTTTCGAAAATGATCAAGTATTGAGCATGTATTGAATCTCTGAAATTTCTGCATATTTTTCCATTTGCTTTCGATTCTTGACTTTGAGTGAAAATAAATGGATTTTGAGGGCTGAATCTTGTTTAGAATTGTTAGAGGAGTGTTTCTGGAGAGTTTGGTGAGTTTGCATTGCGTATTGAGAGAGATAGGGTGAGGAGGCTGCCGGAGAAGACAACCGGAGCTCTTCTCCGGTGGCCTGAAAGTGATTAGGGCAAAACCTCATTAATTATGGTTAGTTTAAATTATGGCCGTAGGATTTGATTTCCCCGCGTGTTTAGATGGCTAGGATGTTGTCATTAAACCCTAATTGAATTAATTAATTTAATTAAATAAGATTAGCTGAGTTTGAATTAGAGCCCTAGGATCTGGCGCGTGGTCAACCTCAATATCCCCAGTTTCAATCTAAGCCTTTAGATCAGATTACTTCCATTTAATTCAATTTTAATTTCATTTTTTATCATTTATTTTGCACAATTTATTTTAAATACCTAGAAAACCCTAAAAAAATCTTTTCTTCTGCATTTTGCATCCAAATAATTTTCTTCACCCAAAAATATTTTTATTTTTATTTTTTGCATCAAAAATTATTTTTAAATCATTTAAATGTTTATTTTTAATTAGTTAATGGAAATTAATTAATTAAAAATACATTTAGGTATTTAAAAATTCTAAAAAAATTCAGATAGCATTTTAAAACATTTAGAAACATTTACAAACTCACAAGACAAATTTCTTTTTGGTTTTGATCATACTTTGACAATTTTAATTTGATTTAGGGTTCTTTAATTTGAATATTTTTAACCCTAACTTCAAAAATTCATAACTTTTGGTCCAAGTTGAGTTTGTGAATGGTTCTTTTTGCATTGTGTTCTACATACTTTCAAGCTTCTAAAAACATTTTTGTTTCATTTTTATCTTGCATTTTAAATTTGTTTGGCATTTTCCCTTTAGGATCACCCTTAAAACCCTAGAAATTTAGGAAAATCATAAGTCCTTTAGGGTTTAGCTTCTGACCTTCCCCTTTGGGCAGTGAACTTGTATAGGTTTAGGGTACCTTTGATACCATTTTCAATTTTTTAACTCATGTTTTGCTTCTGATTTTGAATTTTGCATTGTATCTTGTACATAAACCCTAATCTTTGCCTTCATTTGCATTCATCCTTCATAAGCTTGCATATATAAACTTGCCATGACATTTTGTGCATCCACATGACATATAAGACATCTTAGGACACATTGAAATCATGTTTGATCATTGCATCATCCATTTGACATGTTATGCATCCATTGCATTTCATAAGTTTTCATGAACTTTCATGCTTACTTTCATGTCTCATTTGCATCTTCATTGCTTGTATGATCATCCACATCTCTTGGTTTGCTTTTGTATCATCCCATAGAATCATTAGCATCATGAACATGCTTCTGATTTTGGTATGCATCCTTGCATCTCATCTCATTTTCATTTCATTTCATTTCTTGTTGCTAACTTTTCAGGTGGTAAGTGTTTGAGAAATGAATTTGCCTTCATTTCTCATAATCTCTTCTCATCTCTTTTATACATCTATTGCTGAATTTTTACTTGTGAATTAGAATGAGCTTGCTCATTCATGCTCCTTATACTCTTTCTTTCTTCAAGCAACTTATCTTCTTAAGTGAAGTAAGTTGTCTTGCTTCTTCTGCTTCTCCTCCTTTCATCTGCTTCTTCCTTGGTGGCCCTCTTGAAGACCTTCTTGCAAGCCTCACAAACCCTAGGAACACCCAAGCATGATCACAATTAGGGTTTGATTAGTCCCCCTTTAGTTTTACCTTTGTGTCTTCCTTGAGTCTTCTCTTCTCATCTCTTAATCAAGGAGTAAACCTTAAAGGTTTTAAGACTTTGTGATTAGGGTTATGCCTGTATCCTTCTATTAGGATGGAGTGTATAACTTTAATCCTAAGTGTTAAATCCTTAATGTGTTTAAATCCTTTAATCAATTCACTTAATAATCACTAAGACATCAAGCTTGTAACTTGGGCCTTGCATTAGGGTTCTAATTCTTCCTTAACTGGTTAAGAAGGACTAACCCTAGTGTTAATGGACAAGTCCCCCTCAAGTTGTCTTACAAACCATAAAATTCACTTCTTAATCTTACCATTAACTAAAATCCATTTAATAAAGGCTTTGTTTTGTCATGAGGTTAATCCCTAATCATGGATTAAGTTGAGGAGCCTTCTTCAGCTTAAATGTTCTCATCTATTATCCTTCTATTAGGATGGTGTAATGGGTCCATTAAATCTCTGATTATGGCTTAAACTCATTACTTAACACTAAACAAAAACTCCAAAAACATCTGAATAAATGCAAGTAGGTTAATGATCTTAATCTTACATCATGGTGATTAAGTGTGAGGTGTTTACTTCATACTTAGGGTATTCTCATTACCCCTAATCAGAGGGAGGATGTGATGAGTTTACTAACCCTTGGTTTAGGCTTAAGCTCATTTTCTTATGACAAACACAAAAAAGCAATAACAAAACTGAAAACACAAAAACAAACAATAATCGTCTCCTTCGGGATTCTTTTCTCATCATCTTCACTCACAAACGAGGACTTGCTTCTTCCGTCTAATGCAAGACAGTTTGCACCTGAGCCAGACAGGTCATACACTTGAGCATAGACAAGCAAGCAGTTCACAAGTCAATTTATCTTCCAGTCTCTTTGAGTCGAACTACGGTGTTCTGACTTCCTCATTGCACGAGAGGATACGTAGGCATAACTTAACAGTTATCGAACAAAAGTCTCTGTATATTCCCCCCTCTTCCAGCATTATTCTTTAAGCCTCATAGTCTTGAGCTTCATATTCTTTCCCTGCACTGACACTCTGTCATTTCACTTCACATTTTCTTTTGCACTAACACTTGCATTCTTTTCCAGCTTTTGCACACAAAATAGCACTGACACTACCCCTTTAAAACACAAACCTTTCAAGCGTGGATCCCGTCGAGTACGATGGACAATCTGGGTGCTAATACCTTCCCAGGTTGTAACCAACCCCCTTTCTCAGTTTCTCTTGTTCACAACCGTCTTATCCATCTTTTCTTAGGTTTATGCAGCATTACCTTTCCTTCGGGATAAAAATGCCTAGCTGGCGACTCTTTTCTTTTCATTTCTTTTCTCCTTTCACCGACCGTTCGCACTTGTACCGGGATGCAAATCTTTGGGAGCGACAATACTTCAGAGCCACTGGCACAGTTGGAGCCACATTAATCACTGGAGTTACAGAAGCTACATGTTGCTAATGAAGACTTTATCGACCGCGAGATCTTCAATATCCTTCACGAGACACAACATTAGTCTCACCTTCTTTCTTCTTACAAAAGCCAAACCTCTTAAAAATTGAACCAAAATTACATTCTTTACTCAATCATCCCTCACAAACACCTTCTTCTAGCCGCATCCCCATATTCTCCATTTCAATGAAATCAGATGGGGCGCTTGCAATCATCTTCTCATAGTTGAAAAAACCTAAAGTCTTCAAAAATATCTTCATCATTTCTTTCCCTTCCAATGGAGGAACAATCTGAGCTATAAGCTCGCGCCATCTCTACACGTAATCTTTTAAAATTTCTTTGTCTTTCTGAGACATAGCACGAAGTTGATATCTGTCCTGTGTCATATCAAAATTATAATTGTATTGTCTCACAAAAGCCTCTCCCAAATCATTGAAAGACTTGATTTGGTTGTTGTCCAAACCCATATACCATTTCAATTCTGCACCAGTCAAGTTGTCTTAAAAGTAATGAATCAAGAGTTGATTATTGTCTGTCTGAGTATATATCTTCCTTGCATATCAAGTGACTCATAGGATAATAATTTCCCTTGTACTTATTAAACTCAGGAAATTTGAACTTGTAAGGAACCTTAACATTAGGAACCAAACAAAGATCATAAGCATCTTTACCAAATAACTCCTTACGTCTCAAAGCCTTAACTTCTTTCTACATTTCATCAAAACGGTCTTGAAAATCATCAAGCCTTTCATTCACACCAGCACCTTCACTAAGATTAGCATGGTAAATCACTTCATATAGGTGTTGAGTCGTATGAATAACTGGCGGTGCCATAGTCATCACAAGCTAAAGAGGAGAAAAAGCAGGAATCTCAGGAGGAGGAGGATGATAACCGTCAGGAATGAAATTAAGAGGTATACCCCACGGTGTACTAGCAGGCATACAATAACAAAGTGAAATGATAGTTTCCACCAGAATCGACACTGTCGCTCCCACCAAATGACACCCAGGTCCCATTGTAACACGGTGGGAGAACTGACTTTAGTTAAATGTTGCGGATAGCAAGAGTCGCCACCGAATTTATTTTTATCCAAAAGGAAAGGACATAAAAGAACAGGAAAGACCTTAAAAATATTTTGGGTTTGGGGGGTAGGTTATACAAAGGGAAGGTGTTAGCACCCTTTATATCCATGGTTATCCATGGGCTCTTAGTTACTTAGCTCACTTTAAATTGTTTTGAGAAAGGTGTAGTGTGTGATTAGAAATTTTCTAAGTACTTTATAATGATCCTCGTATGGATGTATATAAAGACTTTGTTTTGAAAATTTGTTTGAAATGTGAAGTGTAAAATGTATTTTGAAATATGTGAGCAAGTAATTAAGAGGAACCTACCCTATATTAAGTCTTTACTGTTCTTATGTTCTTTCAATGGTAAGACTATCCCTATTATTAAGGAATAGGTAGTCATTACCTTGAATGTATTAAGGGACATGTGTAGGGACATCTGGATATAGGCAACTGTAGGATGTCTTTAGCAATTCGTAGGGACTATCATCATTTATTCAAAGGGACAAGATTATTATTCCGTAGGAAACCTCGAATGGACTTGATCTTATAAACTGAAGGGACTTGATGATATTTATGAATGGACTTGCTTAAGACACCCTACTTGACCTTTTGAAATAGGCAACTGAGAGGCAACCCTAGAAAGTGCAAGATGGCGATCAAAGATCGACTTACATGTGTGAGTGTTCATGTTCAAATATTTATCTTTTTACATTAATTATTCTAAGTCAATTTTAATCACAAATATGTTATGCACACCCTAGAATTACTAACCATACAATAAACATATTCATATAGAAAATAAAGCAAAAAATATAAGCTAACCTATTACAAAGCTTCGGGACAATTACAATATAATAATAACGATAAATAGAAAATAAATAAGCAATAATTTAAAAGGTTAGTAATAATGAAATACTAATAATAATAAAAGGGTTAGTAAAAATATAAAGAAAATAAAAAATTAAGAAAGAATATTGTTTTTAAGTTAAATAAACATTTAAATTTTTTTTAAAAAAGAAAATAGAATAATTATGATAATAATAAACAAATAATAATTATTTACATAAAAAAATGATTAATTATTTAATTATAGTTTATAACAAAATTAAGTTAAATATTAAAGTTAATAAAAATTAGGGTTTTAGAAACTAGGGTTTTACTTATTAATTTATAAAATAAATCAATTTATTTACAAAATATATATATATATATATATATATATATATATATATATATATATATATATTTAATAATATGGACATATAATATAATAAATATAATAATTAAAAAAAAATTTGGAGAAAATAATTTGAATTAAAAAAAAAAGTTTTTATATAAAAGAAAATAATATATACATTTATTTTATAAATTATTATTTAAGGAATTAATTGAATTAAACAAATAAAACAAAAAAAAATAGTGAAAATAATGAAAAAAAACATACCTGGGGCTGGGATTCGAGCCCAGGCCCTTGGCTTTCCATCCACAAGACCAACAGCATCACCACCAGGCCAAGCATGCGCTGGTGTTAGTATCAGGAGTTCAATTTGTTTTATTGTTAACCTGCAAAAATCCAGAAAAATAAAACAAAACAAAATGGCCTGGGGGGATTCGAACCCAGGACCATCAACATTACATACACGCACACTAACCAACTGAGCCAACGCACACTTGTTGAAGTAAAATATAAACAATTTAATAAAATATTTCATCAATATTTGAATTCCAAACTGGAGCCAGAACTTCATCTTCTTCCTCTGAAATTCGTAGGTTTACCTACAAATTTTGTTATGAAATTTCCTGCGAGTTTTCTTGCAACCGAAACCTACAAAATGCATACTCTCACAAAAACGTACAATTTCCACAAATTGATCATGCCAACATGATCTATACAGTTCATTGGATTCAATTATGGTCTCAAACATCATTTATATGATCTATTTCATGAAACCCTAAAAGTTTGGCCGAAACCCTAGCAATGGCCATTTACGATTCAGGTCATTAATCTTCAATCTAATTATCCAGAAAGCTTGAAAACTTCATTCTAAACACAAATCAACAACCAAAATCAGTAAATGATGCATAAACAATGAAAATCAAAAATCAAAAGTTCAAGAACAATCTTGATTCGGTTACGACTTATGATCATACTTTTGATGTATATGATGATTGAAATATGTTCAGTGAGTCTCAAAGAAGCTAAAGCAACCTTCAAAAGTTATTGAAATTGCTCAAAAGTATGAAACCGAATTTTAATTTTCTTGAATATTTTTTACTCTTGCTCTTGTTCTTGGAGGCTGGATTTTTCGTCCCCTAGCATTGTGATGTATTCATGTATATGTAGTGAGTGTAATTAGGTCAAAACTTTGTGGATTTGTGGGCTTTGTCTTGATTGCTTGGTCATGAAGTTTCCTCCTTTAAAATATTGAAAAATATCTTATCTAACCTTTCCAAATCAATCTAGCACAAAATTGGATCAGATCAATCATCTCTAAATGGTGTTTATAATTTTCTAGAATCAAAATCTCATCCAAATATTTGATTTATATATTTGATTTTGATTTAATTTGCATTTTAATGAATAAAATTCAAATAAATACTAAATAAAAAATAAAAAATCAGAAAATGCTTGAATTGGATCGTGCTTGATGATATTATGAAGATTGGGCGGCAATTTGGTAGGCCCATTTGGCAAAAATTGGTTTTGAGACTTCATTTGCTTCACAAACCTCCCAAAAATTTCCCAACTTTGCAAAGGCACAAATCCCTCAATTTTAAGGATATTAAGGTGTTCTTGGACATTTTGGAAAGCTTAGAGAGTCCTATAACCAACCTCTTTGGTATCATGTCCATATCCTTTACCATTCTCAAGTTATGCTCTTTTGAAGATGTTGACTTTTTGTTGACTTTTAAAATGACCTATAATGTCTTAGCTCATACCTTCCAAATGAAGCATTTTTGGGCTTGGCTTGTGAGACACAAAGTTGTAGAGAATTCAATTTCCCTCAAAATGAGCTTTGGATGGAAAATATTTGATGAAGCATGTCAAAGTTATGGCTGGTCAAAGTTCAGTTGACTTTTCCTGTGAAAACCCTAATTTAGAAACTCCTGATTTTTGATGATCTGAAATCTCCTTGATGAATCATGATCAACCCTTGATCAAATGATGCATTTTAATTCATATACTTGATGTTGGCAAAAAAATCATGAAATTTGACTTTGGTTTGACCACAGTTGACCTCAGTTTGACGTTTTAACTGCTTTGATTGATTTTTGCATATCTGATCATCTGACTGAGCAAACTTTTTGGGAAAGCCTTGAAACTTGACATAGGGATTCTTAAAGACATATAAGATGCTATGAAGCTCACTTGAAGCCTTGGAAATCCATTTAGCCTGATGAAATCCAAAACCCTAGTTTAAGATGCATTGCTTAGGAGGATGCATTGTCTGAGGGGATTGTCAAACTTCCTGACTAATTGTGAACCTTGTGAACCTCTTGAGATAACTTGTGAATCTTTTGAACCTTGTGAACCTCTTTGGACACCTTAGTACACAATGTCTTGTCTAGGTGAGGGAAAATTTTGGGGTTCAACAGCTGCCCCTGTTCAATTTTCTGAAACCTGAGGGGTTAGATTGGCATATGTGCCATTCGTGACCTGGAAGGTTGAAGGGGATTGAACATAAAAGCCCAAAAATTTGCACTCGCCGGTGCGTAAAGTAACATTGATGATAAGTTGTATATGCTTAAGTGGGCTTGAAGATGCCACTTGGAAGAACTGGAGATGGGCTTATAGATGCCATCCATAATATCAGGAGGTGATAATATCTTTATGTTGATACTGGATATCAGTACTAGGTCTTCGTATAGGCCGTCTCTGAATCATTTATGTAACATGGTTTGAGTTGAATGCTAGCACTAGATCTTCGTATAGATCGTCTCTGCATTATCTCTGGGGAAAAATAATATCCTTCATTAAGTGTCAGGGCTTAGATCTTCGTATAGATCGTCTCTGAACCATATCTAAGAACATTAATTTAAGTATCAGAACCAAATCTTCGTGGCGATATTTTTCTGAATTAAGTATCAGCACTAGACCTTCGTATAGATCGTCTCTGAACTGTTTTAAGTTGTTGAATAGACCAGTAGAAATAAATCTTCGTAACGATTATCTCTTTTGGAAATATCCTGGATTAGGTAATAGATCTTCGTATAGACCATTTACCCCTCCAAGGATAACTTGAGTATTGATCATCAGAAATGAATCTTCGTAGCGATTATCCCTGAATTAAGTATCAGCACTAGATCTTCGTATAGATCGTCTCTGAACTGTTGTGAATTGTTGATAGTGTTTTATCTGCATATAACTATCCTGCAAAGAAAAGGTTAGTTCATGCAATATGTATGCATGTATGGCATGATGTATCTAAGTAAATATTATATGTATTGTGTATGCTGTGATATGATGTAAGTGATGTATGTATGAATCATGCATCCTAAAGTGTCTGGGTATCTCTGCATAACAACTGCTGGCTAGGGAAAATAAATCCCGATTCGTTGCTGAAGAATATGAGGACCTCGTTCCCGTTTTGTTTGATAGTATAGTATTTATAACCTCCCGTCTTCGTTCGTCGTACTTTTATTGAAGGAATAAGTTCCTGAGTATCCTGACTGAGGATAAAAGAGACGGACATAAATTCAAGGGGGGATGTAACTCGAAGTATCTATATAGATAGATTTGCTCTGCTGGGGATTTGTAGTTGTCTTGTGGGGATGAACCGGCGAAGCTTTGTTGAACTCCTACCCTCGTTCGTCCTTAGTAAATACTATTACTGCATTTTATGCATTTCTGGTAAACATCAATCATATTCAAAAGCATAAATACATTCAAACACAACCAATGGACGTTTTCGTTTAGGTAAACAGGGTAAAAGTAAATCTGGATTCAAAGACGAGATTTTATTTATATTATAAAGTGACCTATACACAGGCAAGTTTGTACAAGGAGACAGAAATCCTAGCAAGAGGAATTCGTCGTAAAAGTTTTACAAAACAAAGAAAACAGCTATGTGAGAAATAATCCTATTGAGTTTCAATTCTACTATTGCCATTATCTTCAAGTATCTCATCTTCTGCTGTTGAGACGAAAACGATTGGATTGAACTTTATCTGTTTGAACTTGAGTTAGGTAGTACTGACAGTTGGAGTTATATGGGTGTTCCAACGAGACATAGTCATACGCTTTAATCCCTAACTTTTTCCTGGACTGCCTTTTCAGGTTTTCAATCCATCGGGATACCCCTTTTTGCCCAAGCCGCCCTTTCAGGTTTTCGACTTGCCGGGTGTACATTTTTTTATATATATATATCCCTAGTTTTTACCCGAACCCTTTTGGTTCGCCGGGATGCCCTTATTTTGCCTAGGCCAGTCAACCTAGCGGGTCTCTTTTTATGCGTAGTATTTTTTAGCTATGTCTGCGTTTACAGGTTGTGGGAAGTCTTCACCATCCATAGTAGTAAGTATCATGGCACCTCCTGAGAACACCCTCTTGACTACAAATGGTCCTTCATTTGTAGGAGTCCACTTGCCCCTAGGATCACCCTGTGGTAGTATGATACGCTTGATTACTAAGTCACCAGCCTGATATACCTTTTGCTTAACCTTCTTATTAAAAGCTTTGATCATCCGTTTCTGGTACATCTGACCGTGACAAACAGCTGCCAACCTTTTCTCATCAATCAAATTTATCTGGTCAAGTTGAGTCTGAATCCACTCATCTTCATCCAAGCCTGCATCTTTCATGATTCTTAAGGAAGGGATCTGAACTTCAATGGGAAGAACTACTTCCATACCATAGACTAAGGAGAATGGGGTTGCCCCTGTTGAAGTACGTATTGTAGCACGATAACCATGAAGAGCAAATGGTAACATCTCGTGCCAATCTTTGTAAGTAACAATCATCTTTTGTAGAATCTTCTTAATGTTCTTATTAGCAGCTTCTACTGCCCCATTCATCTTTGGACGATATGGAGAAGAGTTGTGATGCTTAATCTTGAACTGCGTGCAAAGATCAGTAATCATGGTGTTGTTCAGATTAGAGCCATTGTCTGTGATAATCCTTTCAGGGATGCCATACCTACATATGAGATTATTCTTAATGAATTGAGCCACCACATTCTTAATAACAGATGCAAATGAAGCTGCTTCCACCCACTTTGTAAAGTAATCAATAGCAACTAGGATGAAACGATTCCCATTAGAAGCAGTAGGCTTGATCTCACCAATCATATCTATGCCCCACATAGCAAGAGGCCAAGGAGCAGTCAACACATTCAATGGAGCTGGAGGTATGTGCACTTTATCAGCATAGATTTGACACTTGTGACATGTTCTGGAATGTTGATAGCAGTCAGCTTCCATAGTAGACCAATAGTAACCCGCTCTCAATATCTTCTTTGCCATGGTATGACCACTATAATGAGTGCCAAAGGTCCCATCATGCATGTCTTCCATAATCTCTGCTGCTTCTTTCTTATCCATACAATGAAGCAAAGTTGAATCATGATTGCGCTTGTACAAAATTCCATTACTCAAAAGGAACTTAGCAGAAAACCTCCTCAGAAACTTCTTATCTTTGACAGATGCCCCTTCAGGGAACTCCAGAGTTTCAAGATATCTTTTCACCTCATAGAACCAAGGCTTTTCCTCTCCTCCTCTAGTATCAATCTCATTACAGTATGCAGGCTTCTCAAATCTGTCAATCATAATCTTGGGAGCTTCATCATCCCAGCTAATCTCAAACATAGATGCCATGGTGGCTAATGCATCTACCAACTGATTCTCTCCTCGTGGAATATGTCCAAAGGTAATCTCTTCAAAATATGGGATCAAAGACAACACATGCTCTCTGTAAGGAATAAGATTTTCATGCTTGGTATCCCAATCTCCTTTAATCTGACTCACTACCAGGGCTGAGTCTCCATATACGTCTAGGAACTGAATCTTCATCTCAATGGCAGCTTTGATACCCATGATACATGCCTCATAATCATCCATGTTATTGGTACAATAGAAACAAAGTCTTGCAGTAATTGGGGTATGAAAACCTTCAGGGGAAGTGATCACAACACCAACACCATTACCAAGCGCATTAGAAGCTCCATCAAAAACCATAGTCCATCGGGATCCTTGTTCAGGTCCGTCATATTGTCTAGGTTCTTTAGTAACAATCATAATGTCTTCATCAGGGAACTCAAAACTCATTGATTGATAATCATCCACTGCTTGATGAGCCAAATGATCAGCTACAATACTTCCTTTAATGGCCTTCTGAGTAGTGTACTGTATATCATATTCTGTTAAGATCATTTGCCATCTTGCTATTCATCCGGAGAGAGCAGGTTTCTCGAATATGTACTTAATTGGATCCATCTTTGAGATCAACAAGGTAGTATGAGTCAACATATACTGTCTTAGTCGGCGAGCAGCCCATGCCAAAGCGCAGCAAGTTTTCTCGAGCAATGAGTATCTTGTTTCACAGTCGGTAAAATTAATGCTAAGGTAGTATATTGCCTGCTCTTTTCGACCAGACTCGTCATGTTGCCCCAACACACACCCCATTGAGTTGTCTAATACTATTAAGTACATAATCAAGGGTCTTCCATCAACTGATGGCATCAAAATTGGAGGTTCCAACAGATATCTCTTGATTTCATCAAAGGCTGTCTGGCACTCATCATTCCATTCCATCACCTGATCTTTCTTCAACAACTTGAAGATTGGCTCACAGGTAGCAGTTAGCTGGGAAATAAACCTTGCAATATAATTCAGGCGTCCCAAGAAACCTCTAACTTCCTTTTCGGTACGGGGAGCTGGCATCTCTTGTATGGCTTTCACTTTTGCAGGATCTACTGCAATACCTTTTCCACTGACGATGAAACCCAGGAGTTTACCAGATCTAACTCCAAAAGTACACTTATTTGGGTTCAATCTGAGCTTGTATTTCTTCAACCTTTCAAACAGCTTATGCAGATGATCAAGGTGTTGTTCTTCATTCTGGGACCTGGCTATCATATCATCCACATATACCTCTATCTCATATTGAATCATATCGTGAAACAAAGCCACCATAGCACGCTGATATGTTTCCCCGACATTCTTCAAACCAAATGGCATCACTTTATAGCAAAAGGTGCCCCACTGTGTAACAAATGTAGTCTTCTCCATATCTTCAGGTGCCATCTTGATTTGATTGTAACCATAGAAACCATCCATGAAAGAGAATACTTTATGCTGAGCAGTGTTGTCTACCAGAACATCAATATGAGGAAGTGGAAAGTCATCTTTAGGGCTGGCCTTATTCAAATCTCTGTAATCCACACACATGCATACCTTACCATCCTTCTTAGGTACTGGTACCACATTTGCAACCCATTGGGGATAAGAAGTCACAGCTAAGAACCCTGCATCAAACTGTTTCATTACCTCTGCTTTAATCTTTTCTGATATTTCAGGACGCATGCAACGAACCTTCTGCTTCTTTGGACGACATTCTTCTTTTACCGATAAAAGGTGAACCACAATGTCTGTATCCAGCCCTGGCATATCTTCATAGGACCAAGCAAAGATCTCCACATAATCACGTAACATCTGAATTAATCTACTCTTAACACCATCCTCTAGTTCAGCCCCTATCTTGACCTCTTTCCTGTTTTCTTCAGTTCCCAGATTCACAACTTCAATTGGCTCTTCATGTGGCTGTATAGCTTTCTCTTCTTGTTGTAACAACCTGGCAAGCTCTACAGGTACTTCACAATCTTCCTCCTTTCCATCTTCAGCTTGATAGATCGGATTCTCAAAATTATAATTGGCAATAGTAGGACTGTTATCAACAGGATCCAGAGTGGATGAGGATCTGCATTTAGTGATGTGGGTGTGTATAAGAACACATAGCTGATAAAACAGAAATAAAAAAATAAAAAAATAAAAGAAAGACAAGGAGCACAATATTTACGAAAACGAAACATCCATTGATTTTTATTGAATGAAGTATGCAAATGAAATGACATCCCGAAACAAGCACACCATTGTGCCCCGGGTAAGACACAAGGCTTGAAAGTTTAATTGTTTAAAATTACAAACTTAAAAATAAAAACATAGTAATAGTATTTACTCCTGACTAAAGGAGATAGGAATAACGTCTTCGGTCTTCCAGTTGTTGAGCCTATCACCCACAGTAGGAAATATCCAATCATCCAGGTTGTAGTCTTCATGACAGTCACCCACATCATTAATTTGATCTCTCATGATCCCTTGATTGGTGATACGAACAGCACGAGCACGACGAACAACCTTCTGGGATTCTGCAGTGAAACCCAAACCAAACTTGTCAGACTTATAAGGGATGTCAGTAAGCTGACCCCAAATAGTACAACCACCTTCTTCAACCACAGCTCTAGCATCTTTGAGGGAGGCCATTGTAGGGGGTACTCTGGTAACCACATGAACTCTTTTAACAACAGGGGGAGCTTCAGTAGCAGGAACGACCCAAGGAACTACCTCAAATGTCTGGCAAGGAGTCTCAACAAATTCACCCTCCATCTCAACATATTTAAAAGTATTCACATGACTGACCATGTATTCTTCCTCATCATAAACAGTGACAATCTTTCCTTTCACTGGATATTTCAACTTCTGATGTAAAGTGGAAGTCACAGCACCTGCCCCATGGATCCAGGGGCGCCTAAGCAAACAGGAGTACGTAGGACGAATATCCATTACAAAGAAAGTAGAGTCGAAGACTTGAGAGCCTACTTTGATCGGGAGATCTACTTCTCCATGTACCACTCTTCTTGAGCCATCAAAGGCCCTCACCACCACATCACTTGGCCTTAGCACAACCTCTTCAGGACTGAGCTTGTCCAGAACCTCTTTGGGGAGCACATTAATGAAGAACCATTGTCCACCAACACATGAGACAAGGTAGTGCCCCTACATTCAATGGAGATATGCAAAGCTCTGTTATGGTTTCTCTTGGAAGGAGTCAAGTCAGCATCAGAAAAGCCTAACCCATTATCATAAGTCAGATGTGCAACACAATTCTCAAATTGATCCACAAAAATTTCATTTGGTACGTGAGCAGTCTTTAGGAACTTAATTAAGGCTTTAGCATGAGCCTCAGAACACAGTAACAAAGATAACATGGAGATTTTGGAGGGAGTATGCCCCAATTGGTCAACAATATCGTAATCACTCTTGTGAATGATTTTCAGCACTTCTTCCATCTGTTTAGAGAGATTTTCAGCAGTCGGTGCCTCAGCTTGCACAAGTTCAACCACAGGACCTTTGCCCCGAGCATCAGTACTTGGCACAGAATTGGAGGTAGTAGTTGGAGTAACTGCACTTTTGGAAGTAGCCTGAGGAGAGAAAATTCTTCCACTTATGGTAATCTTACTAGATCCAACAATATTATCAACATCAAGATTAGTATCAGAAATAGGTGCATCAGTCACAGGTTCTTGTTTAACACCATGGATATAAACATCAGAACCGTAATTCCAGGGTATAGCTTTATCAGAAGTATAAGGAACAGGACCGGGAGTGGTAATGATCATGGGAGCCATTCTAACTTCAGCAACAATCTTCAGAAGGCCTTCAGCAGTAATCCTGACAGGACCCTTAGAGGTGATCCTGACAGGGCCTTTGGAGGTAACCTTCACTAGCACTTTATCAACCAGCTACATCTTCAAGCTTCGTACTTAGAGTTAGATGTTCACACATACTTTCCACAGAAGGTGTCCTCTCAAACAATATAGTGTAATTGTCCATGAGGCGTTGAATACCATCTTTCAACTTCCAGCAACTATCAGGTTTGTATGCACAATAAAAACAGTCTTCATTACAACCTGGAAAGAAACCAGCCTGCACCAACTTCTTCTTGATAATGGATAAGGGAGTAGTCACATCTGCTACTGAGGAAACATATGAAACTTCATCAACAACATTAACAGTCTTCTCATGGTTGGGCATAGGAGCAGTGATAACATTTGGAGTCCCGGGAGGGTCAAATTCAATCTCCCCAGATTCAATCATATATTGAATCTTGTTTTTCAACACCCATTAGTTGTTGGTGTCATGCCCCGGACTATTAGAATGATAGGCACATCTTACATTAGGATTGTATCGAGGAGAGGAAGTATTAGGATTCTGAGGAGGGTCCTTCAAAGTAATGAGTTCCCCTTTCAACATGTGTTGCAAGGCTTGGGCCAGTGACATGTTGATCTTGGTGAATTGTCTTCTAGGCTTCTGTTGAATGTTTTGTGGTAGCTCTGGTGCTGCAGGAGTAGGATTGGAAATGTGAACTGCTCCCACAGATTGGTGACTCCTGTTACGACTATGTTAACCATACACAACATTAGACTCCTTCTTTCCACTGGGGGGTTTCTTAGCAGTTCTTGATTAAGAGACACCCACCTGTATCTTACCACTTCTTATACCACTCTCCACACGTTCTCCAGTTATTATCAGCTCGGTGAATTCAGATAATGAGCTTCCAATGAGGTGGCTATAGAAAGGACCATTCAGTGTACTCATAAACATATACACAAGCTCCCTGTCAGTCAGAGGAGGTTGAACTCTGCCAGCCAGGTCTCTCCATTTCTGGGCATACTCCTTGAAACTCTCCTTAGCACCCATTGACATTCTTTGGAGCTGCATGCGAGTAGGTTCTAAATCAGCATTATATTGGTATTGCCTATAGAAGGCCTCAACAAGATCATTCCAATCACGAATATTGACACTTTCCAGTTGGTAGTACCATTCCAATTGAGCTCCAGACAAGCTCTCTTGGAAGGAGTGAATCCATAACTTCTTATCAGCAGTATGTGGTTGAATCCCCCGGACATAAGATCTTAAGTGCAGCTTGGGACATGAAACCCAATCATATACCACAAAAATAGGAACCTTGAAACCAATAGGTATAACCACTCCAGAAACTAAACTCAGATCTTCAAAATCAAGCCCATAAGATTTTGTAGTTCCATAGCATTCATTCTGTCTACCAGCATCTTGTACTTCTCTTCACTAGCAGGATCATGATAACAATTCGCTTCAGAATCAGAATCTCCCACAGTATCATGGAGACTACCTCCTTCTTTCTCAGAATTTTCAGACTCAGAATCCTCAATTTGTTCCTTTGTCTTGATAGGGCCTCTGAATCTTCTTCCCAGATTGATAAGGCCTCCTGATCTTCTAGTCTTCTTCTTCTTCTTAGCCAGTAGTGTCTTCAGCTCATCTTGTCCCTTGGACAAATTCAGAATCAATTCTTGGAATTGTGCATTCTGAGCCTGGAGATCTTTGACAGTCTGTTCAAAAGCCATTTCTGCTGAAATAAACAGCGATAAGATAAGATACCTGTTCATAAAAAACCTGTGATGCAATGATATTGTATGTAAATGCATATGCAATGTTTTCAAGGACCGCAAGATTTAAATTTGTTTAAACAACCAGAAAGTAAACTTTTATTAGTAATCAATAAACTTGTTTGCCTCTTGGGCTTACAACAAAAATGAAATGAATACAAATACGGGGTTTTAAGTCTCCCATGGACGTTTCCTCTTTGTGTTGAGGTATGAGTTGAGATTCCGCTCCTCGTGAAGTTGTTTTGTTAGCTCCAGGATTCTTTCTTGACTTGCTTTGTAATGAGTCTCAAAAGTATCTCTTTTCTCCTTCAACTGGATCCAGGACCTTTGTAACTCTTCCATGTCAGGGGGCATGTCTGGATGAAGAATGATATAATAAGTATCTCCTTCAGCAACAGGCTCCATGGTAACTGGCAGGATGGCAGGATATGGCATCATAAGAGTCTGAGCACGAGATCGCACCCATCTGAGATAAGGTTCCATAGGAATAATGTACTTGGGTTCCAGAGTCTTGCTGTCAACCTTGTTCACTTTGCCCCATGCTCGTATGAACCTTTGACGGTAACCTTGTAGATCGTTGTCGTAGTCGAACACGATACCCTAAATAAGCATGTCATGAGGACCATCACTCCGAGCATAACCAAACTGACGTAGAGCTAAGGAAGGATTGTAGGTAATGCCCCCTCTTATGCCAAGGAGTGGCACATTAGGGAATTCCCCATAACGGTCAATGATAGTAACATTCTCCATAGATCTAGAGCACCAATGAATATCTGAATGAGAAAGTGACATAATCCTCTTGGACCAACTGAACCCTTGTTCATTCTTCATCACTGATCGAGGAAGGTGAGAAATAAACCACCTAGACAATAGAGGTATACAACACATCATAGTTCCTCGTGCCTTCGTAGTACGGGTATGAAGAGAGTGTAAGATGTCTCCAAGCAATGTAGGCACTGGGTTATGAGTCAGAAATATGTTGATGGCGTGTACGTCTATGAACTGGTCTGGATTAGGGAACAACACTAAACCATAGATCAATAGGGCTAAGATTTCCTCAAAAGCATCAAAACTCATAGCCTTCAGGAACACTTGAGCTTTCTCCATCAATACCTTGGCAAGAATACCTTTAACTCCACTTCTTGTTTCTAAGACAATGTCTGATTTCTTTAAATGTAGGGCTGCAGCAATGACTTCAGGTTTAGGCTCCTTTTCCAAGCCTGTGAAAGGTCTCTGATCAAGGATAGGTATACCCAGTAGTTTGGAGAACTCCTCCATTGTAGGAACCAGCTGGTAATCGGGGAATGTGAAACAATGATGTTTAGGATCAAAGAACTGAAACAGAACACTCATCATGTCTTCATTGAACCCTGAAGTGACTAGATCCAGTAGGTGACCATGCCTCTTGATGAATTGGGAGTTTTCAGAAACTTGAGAGACTAATTCCTTAAGCTTGGAAGGTATTTCTACAAAGTTGATCCAGATAGTATTCCTACGAGCAGAAGCCATGACCTGCAACAAAGAACAAAGATAAATCCTTTGGTCCTTGAAATGGTTAGTGAAAATGCTATGCTTATGATGCATGATGATGTCATAATGTTATGCTCAATCACAAACATGTGGCACACACAAAAAAGTCACACAATAGCCCTAGGTTTGAAGGCTTCCATGAGGTTTAAAGGTAGATACCCTCCCATGAAGTTTAGATGGTTCATCCTGTCCTATAAAGTAACCAGGTTCTAAGGGATCTCAATATCATTGATCCTTCACAAGGGTGGTTGTTTAGTAGGCAACTTACTTGCCAACCAAAACCCTTCAAGTTTAGAATCTCAACGAGTGTAGCATCGAGTATCAACCAACTTCAGTCTTCACCAAAGTCGGCTATCTCACTACTATCTAAAGGCCAAGATGGGATGACTAAGGTTCTAAAAGTTAGTTAGTGTATTGACAACATATGGCAACCTCATATTATCCTCAACTTACTTAAGGAACATAAGCACCAACCAAGAAGTCACACTAACTATGGCTACCAGATCAACTATATCGGTATACGTCGTACAGTTTCCTTGGTCTATTGCCATTTACCTAAGGTACACTAGATCCGGGTTAGGATCTTTCACACATAAAGCCCAACAAGTAATATAAAACAAACAAGGCAAACAATTTAAGTGATCTAATTCCTAAGGGTACCCCTCTTTTATTAAATCCCCAGCAGAGTCGCCAGTTCTGTAACACGATGGGAGAACTGACTTTAGTTAAATGTTGCGGATAGCAAGAGTCGCCACCGACTTTTATTTTATCCAAAAGGAAAGGACATAAAAGAACAGGAAAGACCTTAAAAAGATTTTGGGTTCGGGGGGTAGGTTATACAAAGGGAAGGTGTTAGCACCCTTTATATCCATGGTTATCCATGGGCTCTTAGTTACTTAGCTCACTTTAAATTGTTTTGAGAAAGGTGTAGTATGTGATTAGAAATTTTCTAAGTACTTTATAATGATCCTTGTATGGATGTATATAAAGACTTTGTTTTGAAAATTTGTTTGAAATGTGAAGTGTAAAATGTATTTTGAAATATGTGAGCAAGTAATTAAGAGGAACCTACCCTATATTAAGTCTTTACTGTTCTTATATTCTTTCAATGGTAAGACTATCCCTATTATTAAGGAATAGGTAGTCATTACCTTGGATGTATTAAGGGACATGTGTAGGGACATCTGGATATAGGCAACTGTAGGATGTCTTTAGCAATTCGTAGGGACTATCATCATTTATTCGAAGGAACAAGATTATTATTCCGTAGGCAACCTCGAAGGGACTTGATCTTATAAACTGAAGGGACTTGATGATATTTATGAAGGGACTTGCTTAAGACACCCTACTTGACCTTTTGAAATAGGCAACTGAGAGGCAACCCTAGAAAGTGCAAGATGGCGATCAAAGATCGACTTACGTGTGTGAGTGTTCATGTTCAAATATTTATCTTTTTACATTAATTATTCTAAGTCAATTTTAATCACAAACATGTTATGCACACCCTAGAATTACTAACCATACAATAAACATATTCATACAGAAAATAAAGCAAAAAATATAAGCTAACCTATTACAAAGCTTCGGGACAATTACAATATAATAATAACGATAAATAGAAAATAAATAAGCAATAATTTAAAAGGTTAGTAATAATGAAATACTAATAATAATAATAAAAGAGTTAGTAAAAATATAAAGAAAATAAAAAATTAAGAAAGAATATTGTTTTTAAGTTAAATAAACATTTAAATTTTTTTAAAAAAGAAAATAGAATAATTATGATAATAATAAACAAATAATAATTATTTACATAAAAAAATGATTAATTATTTAATTATAGTTTATAACAAAATTAAGTTAAATATTAAAGTTAATAAAAATTAGGGTTAATAAAATTAGGGTTTTAGAAACTAGGGTTTTACTTATTAATTTATAAAATAAATCAATTTACTTACAAAATATATATATATTTAATAATATGGACATATAATATAATAAATATAATAATTAAAATTTTTTTTTATGGAGAAAATAATTTGAATTAATAAAAAATAAGTTTTTATATAAAAGAAAATAATATATACATTTATTTTATAAATTATTATTTAAAGAATTAATTGAATTAAACAAAAAAAACAAAAAAAATAGTGAAAATAATGAAAAAAAACATACCTGGGGCTGGGATTCGAACCCAGGCCCTAGGCTTTCCATCCACAAGACCAACAGCATCACCACCAGGCCAAGCATGTGCTGGTGTTAGCATCTGGAGTTCAATTTGTTTTATTGTTAACCTGCAAAAATCCAGAAAAATAAAACAAAACAAAATGGCCTGGGGGGGATTCGAACCCAGGACCATCAACATTACATACACGCACACTAACCAACTGAGCCAACACACACTTGTTGAAATAAAATATAAACAATTTAATAAAATATTTCATCAATATTTGAATTCCAAACTGGCGCCAGAACTTCATCTTCTTCCTCTGAAATTCGTAGGTTTACCTGCGAATTTTGTTATGAAATTTCCTGCGAGTTTTCCTGCAACCGAAACCTACAAAATGCATACTCTCACAAAAACGTACAATTTCCACAAATTGATCATGCCAACATGATCTATACAGTTCATTGGATTCAATTATGGTCTCAAACATCATTTATATGATCTATTTCATGAAACCCTAAAAGCTTGGCCGAAACCCTAGCAATGGCCATTTACGATTCAAGTCATTAATCTTCAATCTAATTATCCAGAAAGCTTGCAAACTTCATTCTAAACACAAATCAACAACCAAAATCAGTAAATGATGCATAGACAATGAAAATCGAAAATCAAAAGTTCAAGAACAATCTTGATTCGGTTACGGCTTATGATCATACTTTTGATGTATATGATGATTGAAATATGTTCAGTGAGTCTCAAGGAAGCTAAAGCAACCTTCAAAAGTTATTGAAATTGCTCAAAAGTATGAAAACGAATTTGGAATTTTCTTGAATATTTTTTACTCTTGCTCTTGTTCTTGGAGGCTGGATTTTTCGTCCCCTAGCATTGTGATGCATTCATGTATATGTAGTGAGTGTAATTAGGTCAAAACTTTGTGGATTTGTGGGCTTTGTCTTGATTGCTTGGTCATGAAGTTTCCTTCTTTCAAATATTGAAAAATATCTTATCTAACCTTTGAAAATTAAGCTAGCACGAAATTGGATCAGATCAATCATCTCTAAATGGTGTTTATGATTTTCTAGAATCACAATCTCATCCAAATATTTGATTTATATATTTTATTTTGATTTAATTTGCATTTTAATGAATAAAATTCAAATAAATACTAAATAAAAAATAAAAAATCATAAAATGCTTGGATTGGATCGTGCTTGATGATATTATGAAGATTGGGTGGCAATTTGGTAGGCCCATTTGGCAAAAATTGGTTTTGAGACTTCATTTGCTTCACAAACCTCCCAAAAATTTCCCAACTTTGCAAAGGCACAAATCCCTCAATTTTAAGGCTATGAAGGTGTTCTTGGACATTTTGGAAATCTTAGGGAGTCCTCTAACCAACCTCTTTGGTCTCATGTCCATATCCTTTACCATTCTCAAGTTATGCTCTTTGGAAGATGTTGACTTTTTGTTGACTTTTAAAATGACCTATAATGTCTTAGCTCATACCTTCCAAATGAAGCATTTTTGGGCTTGGCTTGTGAGACACAAAGTTGTAGAGAATTCAATTTCCCTCAAAATGAGCTTTGGATGGAAATTTTTTGATGAAGCACGTGAAAGTTATGGCTGGTCAAAGTTCAAATGACTTTTCCTGTAAAATTCCTAATTTAGAAACTCCTGATTTTTGATGATCTGAAATCTCCTTGATGAATCATGATAAACCCTTGATAAAATGATGTATTTTACTTCATATACTTGATGTTGGCAAAAAATCATGAAATTTGACTTTGGTTTGACCATAGTTGACCTCAGTTTGACTTTTTAACTACTTTGACTGATTTTTGCATATCTGATCATCTGACTGAGCAAACTTTTTGGGAAAGCCTTGAAACTTGACATAGGGATTCTTAAATACATATAGGATTCTATGAAGCTCACTTGAAGCCTTGGAAATCCATTTATCCTGATGAAATCCAAAACCCTAGTTTAAGATGCATTGCTTAGGAGGATGCATTGTCTGAGGGGATTGTCAAACTTCCCGACTAATTGTGAACCTTGTGAACCTCTTGAGATACCTTGTGAATGTTATGAACCTTGTGAACCTCTTTAGACACCTTAGTACACAATGTCTTGTGTAGGTGAGGGCAAATTTTCGGGTGCAACACCCATAGGGTACAAACGCGAACGGTCGGCGAAAGAGGAAATGAAGATGAAGATGAATAGAGTCGTCAGCTAGGCATTTTTATCCCGAAGGAAAGGTAATGCTGCATAAACCTAGAAAGAAATGGATAAGACGGTCGCGAACCATAGAAACTAAGAAAGGGGGTTGGTTACAACCTGGGAAGGTATTAGCACCCAGATTTTCCGTCATACTCGACGGGATCCACACTTGAAAGTTTGTGTTTAAAGGGGTAGTGTCAGTGTTATTCTGTGTATAAAAAAACTGGAAAAGAATACAAGTGTCAGTGCTAAAGAAGTGTGAAGTGAATAAAAGGAGTGTCAGTGCAAGAAAAGAATGCAATGCTCAAGACAATGAGGCTTAAAAGAATAATGCTGGAAGATGGGAAATATACAAAGACTTTTGTTCGATAACATTTAAGTTATGCCTACGTATCCTCTCGTGCAATGAGGAAGTCAGAACATCGTAGTTCGACTCAAAGGGACTAGAAAATAAATTGACTGATGAACTACTTACTTGTCTATGCTCAAGTGTATGACCTGTCTGGCTCAGGTGCAAACTGTCTTGCATTAGACAGAAGAATCAAGTTCTCGTTTATGAGTGAATGAGGTGAGAAAAGAATCCCGGAGGAGACGATTATTGTTTGTTTTTTTGGTATTTTCAATCTTTTATTGATTTTGGAGTTTGTCATAAGAAAATGAACTTAAGCCTAAACCAAGGGTTAATAAACTCATCACCTCCTCCCTCTGATTAGGGGTAATGAGAATACCTTAAGTATGAAGTAAGCACCTCACACTTAATCACCATGATGTAGGATTAAGATCATTAACCTACTTGCAATTATTTAGATGTTTTTTGGAGTTTTTGTTTAGTGTTAAGTAATGAGTTTAAGCCATAATCAAGGATTTAATGGACTCATTACACCATCCTAATAAAAGGATAATAGATGAGAACACTTAAGCTGAGGAAGATACCGTAACTTAATCCATGATTAGGGATTAACCTCATGACAAAACAAACCTTTATTAAAGTGGATTTTAGTTAATGGTAAGATTAAGAAATGAATTTTATGGTTGGTAAGACAACTTGAGGAGGACTTGTCCATTAACACTAGGGTTAGTCCTTCTTAACCAATTAAGGAAGAATTAGAACCCTAATGCAAGGCCCAAGTTACAAGCTTATTGTCTTAGTGATTATTAGATGGATTGATTAAGAGATTTAAACACATTAAGGGTTTAACACTTAGGATTAAAGTTATACACTCTATCCTAAGAGAAGGATGCAGGCATAATCTTAACCACAAAGCCTTAAAACCTTGAAGGTTTAGTCCCTGATTATGAGATGAGAAGAGAGACAAAAGATGACACAAAGGTAAAACTAATGGGGGGACTAATCAAACCCTAATTGTTAACATGCTTGGGTTTTCCTAAGGTTTATGAGGCTTGCAAGAGATCTTCAAGAAAAGCCACCAAGGAAGAAGCATATGAAAGGAGGAGAAGCAGAAGGAACAAGCTAACTTACTTCACTTAAGAAGGTAAGTTACATGAAGAAAGAAAGTGAAGAAGGAACATGAATGAGAAAGCTCACTCTAAAGCAAAGATAAAATGCAGCAATGAATGCATAAAAGATAATGAGAAGAGAAATGAGAAGTGAAGGCAAATTCACTTCTCAAAGCACTTACCACCTGAAAAGTTAGCATAAAGGAATGAAATGAAATGAGAATGGAATTTATGCAAGGATGCAAACCAAAACCAGAAGCATGTTTGTGATGTAAATGATGCTAAGAGATGATGCAAATGTATGTCAAGAGTTGTGAATGATCATACAAGTGATGAGGATGCAAATGAAGCATAGAAGAAGCATGAAAGTTCATGAATGCTCATGGAATGTAATGAATGCATAACATGGAAAATGGACGAGGCAATGATCAAGCATGAGTCTAATGTGTCCTATGATGTCTTATAAGTCATGTGAATGCATAAAATGTCATGGCAAGCTCATGAATGCAAGCATATGAAAGATGTATGCAAAGGAATATGAGAAATTAGGGTTTTCATACAACATGAGATGCAAAACTCAAAACCAGAAGCAACTGACAAGATAAAAAATTGAAAATGCAATCAAACGAACCCTAACCCCATATGATATCACACCCCAAAGGAGAAGACCTAACTCTTAACCTAATGAAAGTTATGATTTTTCTAAGTTATCTAAGGTTTTAAGGTACCTAAAGGGAAAAAATGCAAATCAAATAAAAAATGCAGAAGAAATTTATGAAAAAATTATGTTAGAAACTACATGTCAAATGAAGATCAATGCAAAAAGAACCATTGTCATACCATTCTTAGTTAGGCAGAAAATAATTCTTGAAGTTAGGGTTCTAAAATAGGAATTTTATAAGCCCTAAATTCAAGAAAATTATCAAATATGGTTCAAAACTAAAAAGAAATTTGTGTGGATGGTATGACAATATCTCTAAATGTTTAAAGATGCAATATGAATTTTCTGGATTTTTTAGAAACCTAAATGATATTTTAATTTATTAATTTTCATTAATTAGTTAAAATAAACATTTAAATGTTAAAAAAATGATTTTTTAATGTGAAAAATAAAAATAAAAATATTTTTGGGTTAAGAAAATTATTTTAAGTAAAAATGGAGAATAAAAATATTTTTGGAATTTTCTAACTATTTTAAATAAAAGGAACAAAATAAATAAGAAAAATTTGAATTAAAACTGAATTAAATGGGAGTATGTTGATCCAAGGGATGAGGTTGATTCTGGGGAAATCCAGGGTTGACTTGGCGCGTGATCCTACGGCCTAAATTCAAATCCAGCTAATTTCAGTTAATTAAATTAATTAATTCAATTGGGGTTTAATGACAACATCTGGGCCACTCGTCTCACGCGGGAAACTCAAATCCTACGGCCACAATTCAAATGAAACCCTAAACCTAATTAAAACAATTAATGACTTTCAGGTCACCGGAGAAGAGCTCTGGTCGTCTTCTCCGGTGACCCCCTCACCTGAAAATTCCTAACTTTTTCCCTAGGTAATTTCTGGAGCTCTAAAACTCCAGATCAACTCCCCTCACTCCCCTAAACTCAAATCCACCCTCAAATCACATTTATTTCTGCTCAAACTCAAGATTCGAAAGAAAGAACAAAAATGGCAGAAATTTCAGAATAATCATACAAACTCATTTCTACACCATTTTTGAAAATTCAAAGTTCAGTGTGATCAGTGAAGTTGCTTTATCATATTGTAACATAAAAAGAGAGTTCTGGAAAAATGAATTCAGATGGCTACCTGAGATGAAGCTTTTCACCCTTGAGCTTTCTGGCCACTTCCTTGGTGCAAAAAGACTCCTTTGAACCTCCTGAGGCAGTTGCAATGCTTGGAAAGCTTTGAGGATGGCCGGTTTGAGTGGTAGCAATCCAACTGGTCAGAAATCGTGTTTGGTATATGGGGTGTTTTTGGCTGTTTCAATGGTTGGTTTGAGATCAGTGAGTGATTTAAAGATGAATGGTGGAATTGGTTTTGAGTTTGAGTAAGTGAGCTGGGAGATTCGAAGGAAAATGAAAAAGGGAGAGATTTTGGGAACTTGAGGATTCTTAGGTTTCAGCTTGTGTTCTTGTGTGTTATGATCTGCCTTTGGTCCACATATCAAGTTGTGATAGGTCAGAGAAGTGGTTGTGCCCTATGGTGATTGGTATGGCCTTCTTGTAAAAAGTCACCAACTTGTGTACTTGAGGTATGGGCAAGGATGTGTAAACACCCCAAATTTTCCCTCACTAAGTTCACACCATGGCTTGTGATCTTTTCATTTGCATAAGTTCAAATTATATCATCTCATATTGCATTTTTACTTCACTGCATTGGTTCAATTCATCTGCATCTAGGGTTTGTGATCTGAGCAAACCAAGGGTCATCTGAGCCACTCCAAAGGTCTTCAATCATCTCAAGAGGGTCCATGTATGTTCAAGCATCATTTTATATCCCTCAAATATCAAGGAAGTCAAAGAACCACAAGAACTTGCAAAGCATGGAAGTAGAGCCAGGGTTTAATTGCACAAATGACCTGAAATTAGGGTTTTGGTTTCAGAGGCCTTAACTCCAATTTTTTGGTCATTCTTGTTTCTATTGGTCTCTATATGTTATAAGGATCCTACACACCAATTTTCATGAAGAAATTCAATGGGGAAGGCATCTGATCACTAGATGACTTCTTGAGCAAGTCAGTGCAAAATCAGGGCATCTGAGGCCCCCAATCATCCAACCAAAGGGTCTTCTCCATCATTTTGGGTGTATATGATCTTTATTTTATCTTAGAAGAGGTTAGAAGTTCAAAAAATTGAAGAATTTCAAGCCATTTGCAAAGTTGCCATTTTGGGAAAGTGACTTGTAATGATAAATTACTATTTTGGGAAAGTTTTTTAACCTCCTCTTTTGGTTCAAAAATGCTTCAAATGAAAAATTCTTGGTCATGAAAGTTGTAGATTGGATCATTCCCTTTTCAAAAAGTACAAGAACTTGATCTAATTCATCCTAGAACTAAAGTTATGGCCTTGCAAAGTTGGGAAAAATCACTAAATTTTCACTTATGCACCAAAGAGGGAAACTTGCAAGAACCCATACCAAGGCAAAATGTGACCTCTAATTGACTTCTAAGCATTACACAAACATGATACATGACCTAAAACTCAGAATTGCCCAAGGAATCACTCATTTTCATGCCTTGATCATCAAGTAATTCAAGAGGGGCCAAAACTTCATGAATTTGCAAAATGGCACAAATCTTGATATCCACTTGTGCCAGCTCCTCAAATCAGTTTCCATGGACCTCCCTAAAGCCAGCTGACTCGAGCCATGCCTCTAAGCCAGCCTGCCATGAGCCCATACCTTAAAGGACAACCTTTTTAACTTTATGCAAAAGGGACCATACCAATCAGCATAGGCTACACCAACTACACATGCCTATCACAATTTGATAAGTGGACCAAAATCAAGTCAACACACACAAGAACCAGGCCTGAAACCTCAGCATTTCCATAGTTCAAAGAAACTCTCCCTCTTGCATTTTCTATCGAAACTCATAGCTCAGCCATCAAAACTTAAAACTTTTTCCACCATTCATCTCCACATTCATTACTGATCATTTCCCACCCTTCATTTTTCCTTGAAAGCCACTATACAAAAAACACGATTTTCACCTCCCTTGACCTGAGCTTCACTGACTTTCAAATAGAGGCCATATAAACTCCAACCAAGCTTTGCAAACTCTTCAGGGGGACCGTTGGGGGTGATTTGAAGCAAAGAACTGTCCAGAAAGCTGCAAACTGAAGAAGCTCAAGCTCAGGTACTGTCGCTCCCACTAAATGAAGCCGGGTCAAATAGGGTACAAACGCGAACGGTCGGCGAGAGGAGGGTGTGAGAACACACAGGAGTGAACTCACAGGGAATGAAAAGAGTCGCCAGCTAGGCATTTTTATCCCGGAGGAAAGGCAATGCTGCATAGACCTAGAAGGATATGGATAAGACGGTTGCGAACCAGAGAGACTGAGAAAGGGGGTTGGTTACAACCTGGGAAGGTATTAGCACCCAGATTGTCCGACGTACTCGACGGGATCCACGCTTAAAAGATTTGTGTTTTAAAGGGGTAGTATCAGTGCAATTTGTGTATAAAATAGCTGGAAAAGGATGTACAGGTGTCAGTGTAAAAGAAAGGTGAAGTGTATAAATGTACAGTGTCAGTGCAAGAACTGGAATAAGATGCTCAAGATCATGAGGCTTAGAGAATGATACTGGAAAGAGGGGGAATATACAAAGACTTTTGTTCGATAACTGTTAAGTAATGCCTACGTATCCTCTCGTGCAATGAGGAAGTCAGGACACCGTAGTTTGACCCAAAGAGACTGAAAGATGAATTGATTTGTGAACTGCTTGCTTGTCTATGCTCAAGTGTATGACCTATCTGGCTCAGGTGCAAACTGTCTTGCATTAGACGGAAGAAACAAGTTCTCGTTTGTGAGTGAATGAGATGAGAAAAAGAATCCCGAAGGAGCCGATTATTGTTTGTTTTTGAGTTTTCAGTCTTTTATTGCTTTTGAAAGTTTGTCATAGGTTAATGAGCTTAAGCCTAAACCAATGGGTTAGTAAACTCATCACATCCTCCCTCTGATTAGGGGTAATGAGAATACCTTAAGTGTGAAGTCAGATTCTCACACTTAATTACCTTTGATGCAGGATTAAGATCATTAACCTACTTGTGATTATTTAGATGTTTTTGTGGTTTTTGTTTAGTGTTGAGTAATGAGGTTAAGCCATAATCAAAGATTAAACAGACTCATTACACCATCCTAATAGAAGGATAATAGATGAGAATGTTTAAGTTGAGGAAAGCTCCTCAACTTAATCCATGACTAGGGATTAAACTCATGACAAAACAAACCTTTGATTAAGTGGATTTTATTTAATGATATGGTGATGAAGTGAATTTTAGGGTTTGTAAGACAACTTGAGGGGGACTTGTCCATTAATACTAGGGTTAGTCCTTCTTAACCAATTAAGGAAGAATTAGAACCCTAATACAAGGCCCAAGTTACAAGTTTGATGTCTTGATGATTATTAAGTGGATTGATTAAAGGATTTTAAACACATTAAGGGTTTAACACTTAGGATTAAAGTTATACACTCCATCCTAATAGAAGGATGCAGGCATAAGCTTAATCACAAAGCCTTAAAGCCTTTAGGGTTTAGTCCTTGATTATGAGATGAGAAGAGAAGACTCAATGAGACACAAAGGTAAAATCTAAATGGGGGACTAATCAAAACCCTAATTATTGTCATGCTTGGTTGTTCCTAAAGTTTGTGAGGTTCAAGAAATAAATCTTCAATGGAACCACCAGGAAGCAGATGAAAGGAGCAAGGAGAAGCAAAGCAACTTGCTTCATTCAAGAAGACAAGTCACTTGAGAAAAGAAAGTAAGAAGAAGAAGAAAGAGCAAGCTCAATCTCAAACACATAACAAAATGCAACAAGGATGCATAAGAGAGATGAAAAGAAGTTATGAGAAGTGAAGGCAAATTCACTTCTCAAAGTGACTTACCACCTGAAAAGTTAGTGAAAGAAATGCAATGCAATACAAAATGAGATGAAATGGGATGATGTAAATCAAAACCAGAAGCACATACATGATGTTAATGATGCTATGAGATGATGCAAACATGAAACAAAGCATGGGGATGATCATGCAAACTTATGGATGCAAATGGAACAAGTTAAGAACCATGATCATACATGAAATGTTATGGAATGCAAATGGCATATCACATGGCAAATGCAAGATGCAATGATCAAACATGCTTCTAATATGTCTTAAGATGTCAAATGAATCAAATGGATGCACAAAATGCTATGGCAAGTCAAGGTATGCAAGCAAATGCAAGATGGATGCACAAGGAAGCCCAAATTAGGGTTTATGATCAATGCCTCAAACAAAAACCAAAATCAGAAGCAAACATCAAGATAAAAATTTGAAAATGCATTCAAGGGATCCCTAAACCTATATTAACTCACTGCCCAAAGGAGAGGTTCCAACTCTTAACCTAATAAAAGTTATGAATTTCCTAAAATTTCTAGGGTTTTAGGGTACCTTAACAAGAAAAATGCCAAACAAATGAAAAATGAAAGATCAAATCATGCCAATTTAATCTCACAAACTACATGCTAAACAAAATGCAATGCAAGAAGAATCAAAGTCCAACTCTCAATGGTTAGGCAGAAATGATTTTTTGAAGTTTGGATCAAAATAATGCCTTGAAATGATTTTAATTCCATGAAAAATTCTCAAAATGCATCAAGATCAAAAAAGAAATTTGGTTTGAGGGTTGGACAATGTCTCTAAATGATTATGAAGGTTTCATGAATTTTTTGGTGATTTTTAAATACCTAAAAGTATTTTTAATTAATTAATTCTCATTAATTAATTAAAAATAAACTTTTAAATGATTTAAAAATATTTTTTAATGCAAAAAATAAAAATAAAAATATTTTTGGTTTCTGAAAATTAATAAAAGTGTGTATAAAAATTTTCAGAATTTTTGAATTATTTTTGCTATTTTAAAATAAATGGACAAAAGAAATACAAAATAAATGAATTAAAATTAGAATAAAAGAAAGTAAACGCAATGAACGGATCAGATGGAAACTGGGGAAGAGGCTGTTGACTTGGTGCGTAATCCAGTGGTCTATATTCAAACTGAGTTAAATCCTATTTATGAATTAATTAATCAAGATTAATAAAGTCAACTATGATTAGGGCAAAATAGAGTGATCCTGGGCGTCCAAATGCGCGCGAGTCAACACATCCAAGGGGCAATATTCAAACTTCATTAAACACAGGGATTAGCCCTAATTGTTTTCAGGTGGCCGGAGAAGACCTCCGGTCGTCTTCTCCGGTGGGAACCCCACCTGAAAATCTCCCAAATCCTCAAAACTTCACTAAAACGAAAACTAAAAGCCCAGAAATCATTCCCACATCCCACTGAATCAAAACCCCCACTCAAATCTCATTTATTCTTCATCAATCAAACGAATCGAAGCCAAACAGTTTTTAGGGCAAAAGTTTCAGACATTGCATACATCCTCATTTTTCACTCATTTTCAATTCCAAACACATCATCATGATCAGCACAGCATGCACTTTCATTTTATAACAAGAAAAGCAAGTTCTGGAAAATTTGTTCTTGAGCTATACCTGAGATGGAGCTTTCTGATCCTGTGCTTTCTGGGCTGTTTCTTGGTGCAAACCCACTCCTTTGATCCCTCTGATGATGAAATGAAGCTCAGGA
This sequence comes from Lathyrus aphaca, assembly GCA_963966055.1. Taxonomy (NCBI): domain Eukaryota; kingdom Viridiplantae; phylum Streptophyta; class Magnoliopsida; order Fabales; family Fabaceae; genus Lathyrus; species Lathyrus aphaca. The sequence goes on from OZ014524.1 coordinate 37,403,347, forward strand.
AGCTTTGAAAATGGCTAGTTTTTGAAATGGCAGAAGTTCTGCTCAAGGGAAGGTGGTAATCGTGTTTTGGATTCTTTGAGTTTCAGGCTATGGTGAAGGGTGCTTTGTGATCAGGAAGGTGTGTTGAGTTGATCTGTGAAGTTAGTTTGTGTGTTTGTGACTTGTGCAAGCAGTTTCGAAAGCTTTTGCAAATGAAGGTGAAAATGAGAATGATGTGCTATGGAGTGTTTCAGGCTTGCTTCTTGTTATGTTTGGCTTGCATTTGATTAGTATAAACAATTGCCATTGGTCAGATGACATGATGTGTGCTTTATTGATTGGTATGGGTCCTTTTGCCAAAATGTCAAAGTTGTGTAAGAAGGGCATGGGCTACTTGCTAGCTAAGTACAAAAGGCATGTCCTGCGCAGCATGATGTGAGGAAAGGCCTAGGATTGATCAGCAAGCTAGCCAGCAAGTGGATGAGAAGCTATGATGAGTTTTGCAACTTGCCTTGCCTTTGGTTCTTTATGAAATATCTTGATCCATAAGTCATAAAACATGTGATTCTTTGGGTGCAATCTGACTTTTAGGACTTGTGTGATCATGTGGTGAAGTTTAGAAATGCATTTGATGACTTAATTTGCCTTGAGAAGTGAATTTGCAACTTTGCCTCTTTGGTGGAAACTTTGAAATTTTGTGATTTTTGCCAACTTTGACAAGCCATAACTTTTGATCCAAAATGAATTAGGTCATGTTCTTGTACTTTTTGAAAAGGGAATGATCCATTCTACGACTTTCATGACCAAAGTTTTTCCATTTGAAGCCTTTTTGAATCAAAAAGTAAAGGTTGAAAAAGTTGCCTAAAATGACATTTTCATTGAAAGTCAAACTTGCCCAAAAAGTCAACTTTGCAAAAGACTTGAAATTCTTCAATTTTGTGAACTTCCAACATCTTCCATGATCAAATAAAGATCATATACAATCAAAATGATGAAGAACACCCTTTGGTTGGGTCATTGAGGGCCTCAGATGCCCTGATTTTGCACTGACTTGCTTGAAAAGTCAACTCTTGATCAGATGACTTCCCCATGGAATTTCTTCATGAAAATTGATATGCATACTCCCTATACCATATAGAGACCAATAGAAACAAGAATGACCAAAAAATTTGGAGTTATGGCCTCTGAAACCAAAACCCTAATTTTAGGTCATCTGTGCGGTCAAGCCTGGCTCTGCTTCCATACCAATCCCAGTTCTTATGATTCTTTGGCATTCTTGACTTTGAGAGGGTATAATATGATACTTGAACACACATGTACCCCTTTGAAGTGATTGATGACCTTTGGAGTGGCTCAAGAAGCTCTTGGATTGCTCAGATCACAAACCCTAGATGCAGATGACTTTGAATCTATGCAGTGAATCAAAAATGTGGTATGAGATGCTATGATTGAGCTTATGCATATGAAATGATCACAAGCCATGGTGTGAATGGGTGAGGGAAAATTTGGGGTGTTTACAGCTGCCCCTATTCAAACATGAGTTAGCTGTGCAGGATGTAAGCGACGGCTTAACAGGCAAACAAGATAACTTGTGGTTGAATACCAAAGACAGTCCAAAATTTGCACTCACAGGATGAAGAAGAAAAGGGATATAGATTGTAAAAGAAAATAAAGTATATTGTAAAGTATGGGTGACGGAGGACGACCGTCGAGCAGAGGACGACTGCTGGGAAAGAGCAATGACGGGGACGGCCGACATGCTGAAAAGTGCGAAAAATAAAGCAATGACGGGGACGGCCGACATACTGGGGGTAAAAGGGGTTACGATGGGGACGGCCATCAAGATAAAGTTGTAAGATTTTCTGGGGATTAAATGAAACATGACGGGGACGGCCATCAAGTTCATAAAGTGAAGTAACCAACGATGGGGACGGCCATCGGGCTAAAAAGAAAAGGGACCACGACGGGGACGGCCATCGGGTTAAAGAATAAATAAAATAAACAGATGATGAGGTACGGTCATCAAAGGTGAAGGATGATCACCTAGCAGGGGACGGCTGCTCTGTTGGGGTTAAGATGAGGGACGGTCATCTAAGGTGGAGGACGACCACCTGGCAGGGTACGGCTGCCGAAAATATCGCGACATAGGACGAATGCCGGATAAAAGGTCAACGATGGGGACGGCCATCGGATGAGCATGATGGAGGACGACCATCAAGAGGTGGAGGACGACCACCTAGCAGGGGACGGCTGCTCTCAAGGTTTATCATGACATAGGACGAATATCAGATAACCAAAATCGACAATGGGGACGGCCATTGGATAAAATGATGAAGGACGATCATCAAAAGGTGGAGGACGACCACCTAGCAGGGGACGGCTGCTAAATATCACGACACAGGACGAGTGTCGGATAGAAAAGTCAACGATGGGGACGGCCATCGGACGAGCATGATGAAGGACGATCATCAAGAGGCGGAGGACGACCACCTAGCAGGGTACGGCTGCTCTCAAAGTTTATCATGACATAGGACGAATGTCAGATAAAAAGAAATTCGCTTTACTGGGGAGTAGTAAACACGGACGAGTGCTTACATCCAAGAAATAAAAGGTATAAGTGTTTGGATGTGTATAGATTAAAGATGCGGACGAGCATCCTTAAGACTATGATACGGACGAGTATCAGGTAGAAACAAATACTGACACGTGTTCAGAGATGATGATACGGACGAGTATCAACTGGTTAACAAAGAACACGGACGAGTGTTGAATCTGAAGGGATTCTTCTGGGGAATAGTAGACACAGACGAGTATCTATATTCAAGAAGACAAAAGTGTTTGACACGGTGTATGGATTAAAGATGCGGACGAGCATCCTTAAGACTACGATACGGACGAGTATCGGGTAGAAACAAACGCTTGACACATGTTCTGAGATGATGATACGGACGAGTACCAACTGGTTAACAAAGAATACGGACTAGTGTTGAATCTGCGGGGATATAAATGGTGTATACAAGATACGGACGAGTATCCGTATAAGTATGTGTGGTGTATACTTAAGTATGCAAACTGCTGGGGAGGGCGACACGGACGAGGGTCGAAAGGAGAAGAGTATAATATAAACAAGTATCTGATATACAAAGTGTTTACATTACTGTACTGGGGACAATGTCATGGACGGATGTCAAGGAACTTATATAAATATCTGTGAGTGCAAAGGGGATGCTTTGGCTTTCTGCTGGGGACATGACACGGACGGGTGTCGGGAAGTGTCTGTAACATACAAGTGTGTGTTTGTTTGTAAAGAGAAACTCGGGCGACTTTACTGGGAAATCATGACACGGACGGGTGCCAGGAAGTATGTATTCGTATTGGTGAATGTGAGGCAACTGCTTTTGCTGAGGAATCTGGGGGTATTTTGTATATTGTTGATGGGTTGATAATATTCACAAGTGCTTGATTCAAAACATGGCTTATGATTATGCAATATGTTTGATTTTTGCCGTAATGCTCCGTATTAAGACGGAATGCTACGCTTTGTTTAGTGAATATGATGCGAATGCTATGATTATGTGAAAGAAAACAAATCCGGGATTCGGATCCCGTTGCTATGAAGATCTCTGGTCGATCTGTTTGAAGTGAACATCCCAGCTGGGGATGAGATCATTGATAGATCTGATGAAATGATTCTGCTTGGAGAAATGGGTCAATGATAGACCTATTCCAGTAAATGGGGGACCCAGCTGGGGTCTGCGGAAGCTTTCTCCACTCTGTTGTGATCCCTTCGTGCGTTGCTCTTCTGGTTAGAGGCTGAAACTCTGTGGGGAGATGGTTCCCAGGCTTTTTGTATTTGGATGAGGAGGAGTAACGGATGGCAACTCAGCTGGGGAGAAACAACAAGTGGCAACCCAGCTGGGGAGAAAGCACTTTGGGTGCTAAAACTGAGTGTTGATTTGCCAACTTGCTGGGATGAAGCTTTCGTCCCCCATGTTGCGCTTTTGAATACCTGCAATCTTGCAAAGACAGAGAAATGCACAAGTAATCCCGAGGTATCCTTTACTGGATTCCATCATAGGAGTTAGACACTTCTGAGAGTAAGTATATTCCCTGCAAGTACGTATTTTCAGGAGAAAAACATCTGTATTTATGCAATCAGTATTTTAAAGACATCAGACATTCTTTGCAAATAAAAATGTACGAGACATCGTGTGACTGAAAAATCTGTTTTTATTGATTCATGTGCCCTGAATTGGCAAGATACATCAAAGAAACATATCCCCTGAAATGAGGAGATTGTTACAAATTGAGAAACAAAATGCTGGCAATGTTGACGACGCTTTAAGGAGCTTCCCTTTGCTATGACTCGTATGACATTTGACATTCTTCTCGTCTTGCTTTCTGAAGAAGGCTGATTCTGACAGAAGCTTGATCCTTTCGAGGTTTACCATGTCGTAGGTGATACAGACGAATTCAGAGTGCAGTTGTTCGCTTATTCCCTTATTTTGCATGGATCGCCCTTTCGGGTTTTCAATCCATCGGGATACCCATTTTTGCCTGAGTTGTCCGATGCGGCTTTTCAACTCAGCGGGTGTACACATTTTTTATTTATTTCCCTTATTTTTGCCCAAGTCTTTTTATGCTGTTTTTGACTTGCCGGGATGCCCTATTTTTGCCTGGACTTACATTCTGTTTTTATGTCCAGCGGGTCATTTTTATGCGAAGTATTTTTTAACTGCATCTGAATTCACAGGGGACGGGAAATCTTCACCATCCATGGTGCTGAGCATCAGTGCTCCACCAGAGAAAACTTTCTTTACTACAAATGGTCCTTCATAGTTTGGAGTCCATTTGCCCCTGTGGTCTGTATGAGGAGGGAGGATTCTCTTCAGCACAAGATCTCCTACTTGGTACTCTCGGTGCCTGACTTTCTGATCGAAGGCTTTCTTCATTCTTTTCTGATACAACTGCCCATGACAGATTGCAGCCAATCTTTTCTCTTCAATCAGACTCAGTTGTTCGTATCGGGACCGGACCCACTCTGCTTCGTTCAGCTTAACATCCATCAGTACTCGCAAGGAGGGTAATTCAACTTCAACAGGTAGGACTGCCTCCATACCATACACAAGCTGATACGGTGTTGCCCCAGTGGATGTTCTGATTGACGTGCGGTACCCATGCAAGGCAAATGGTAGCATTTCATGCCAGCCTTTGTAGGTAACTACCATCTTCTGCACAATCTTCTTGATATTCTTGTTAGCTGCCTCAACAACGCCGTTCATTTTTGGCCTGTAAGGAGAAGAATTGTGGTGTTGGATCTTGAAGTCCTGGCATAGCTCAGCCATCATTTTGTTGTTTAAGTTAGAACCATTATCAATAATGATTCGCTCGGGCACTCCATATCGACAAATGATATCTCTCTTCAGGAATCGGGCTACCACTTGCCTTGTAACATTTGCATATGAGGTTGCTTCAACCCACTTGGTGAAATAGTCAATGGCGACCAGGATGAATCTGTGGCCGTTTGAAGCAGTCGGTTCAATCTTGCCAATCATGTCAATGCCCCACATAGCAAAGGGCCAGGGTGAAGACATTATATTCAAAGGATTGGGAGGCACATGCACTTTATCCGCATAAATCTGGCATTTATGGCATTTTCTGGCGTAGGCACAACAGTCGGCATCCATTGTGATCCAGTAATAACCTGATCTTAGCAACTTCTTGGCCATGGCATGCCCTCCCGCATGGGTACCAAAGGATCCTTCGTGCACTTCGTGCATCAACAAGTCTGCTTCTGTTCTATCAACGCATCTGAGGAGTACCATATCAAAGTTTCTCTTGTACAGGGAACCATCAGTGTTCAGAAAGAAACTGCCAGCAAGCCTTCTTAAAGTCTTCTTATCATTGGAAGATGCCCCAGATGGGTATGTTTGATCCTCCAAGAAGCACTTAATGTCATGGAACCAAGGCTTATCATCTTTGACAATATCTGCTGCAAATACATATGCCGGTCTGTCAAGTCTGGACACTGAAATCTGAGGCACAAAGTTGGCAGCTTGAACTTTGATCATGGATGAAATGGTAGCCAGGGCATCTGCAAACTGATTCTCGTCCCGAGGGATATACTCAAGCTTGACTGTTGTGAAGAAAGTCAATAACCTTCTTGTATAATCCCTGTAAGGTATCAGATGATCCTGGTGTGTGTACCATTTGCCGTTGGTTTGATTAACTACCAGAGCTGAATCTCCGAATACAGTCAATGTCTTGATCCTGAGGTCAATGGCTTCCTCAAGACCCATAATGCAAGCTTCGTATTCAGCTTCGTTGTTAGTGCAGTTGAAGGTGAGTTTTGACGAGAAAGGCATGTGAACTCCCTTAGGTGTAATGAGTACTGCACCAACACCACGACCATTCATATTAACAGCCCCATCAAACATCATAGTCCATTCTTCTTCCGGGTCAGGCCCTTCAGTGTGAATAGGCTCTTCATGATCTTTCGCTTTTATGAACATGATGTCTTCATCAGGGAAGTCAAATCTCATAGGCTGGTAGTCATCAATAGGTTGCTCAGCAAGATATTCAGACAATACACTGCCCTTGATGGCTTTTTGCGATGTGTACTGAATGTCATATTCTGTGAGGATCATTTGCCATCTTGCAACCCGTCCGGTAAGAGCTGGCTTCTCGAAAATGTACTTGACTGGGTCCATCTTTGAGATTAACAAGGTAGTGTGGGTCAACATATACTGTCTCAGTCGGCGAGCAGCCCACGCTAAAGCACAGCAAGTTTTCTCGAGCAGTGAATAACGTTGTTCACAGTCGGTAAACTTTTTGCTCAGGTAGTATATTGCATACTCTTTTCGACCAGACTCGTCATGCTGGCCCAGCACGCACCCCATTGACTCTTCTAATACTGTCAAGTACATGATCAGAGGTCTTCCTTCAACTGGAGGCATAAGGATTGGAGGTTCTTGCAAGTATTCCTTGATCTTGTCAAAAGCCTTCTGGCAGTCTTCGTTCCACCTGACTATCTGTTCTTTTCTTAACAGCTTGAACAAGGGTTCACAGGTTGCTGTAAGGTGAGATATGAACCGTGAAATGTATTTCAATCTACCTAGAAAACCTCGAACTTCTTTTTCAGACTTTGGTGCAGGCATTTCTTGAATGGCTTTGACTTTATCAGGGTCAACTTCAATCCCTTTCTCGCTTACAATAAAGCCCAGCAGCTTACCAGATCGTACCCCGAATGTGCACTTGTTGGGGTTCAACTTCAATTGGTACTTCCTCAGACGCTTGAATAGCTTCAACAGATTCACCAGGTGGTCTTCTTCGGTGAGGGACTTGGCAATCATGTCATCCACATAACACTCGATTTCCTTATGGATCATATCGTGGAATAATGTCACCATAGCCCGTTGATATGTTGCACCAGCGTTCTTCAATCCGAATGGCATCACCTTGTAACAGAACGTGCCCCAGGGTGTGATGAAAGTTGTCTTCTCCATGTCTTCAGGTGACATTTTGATCTGATTGTATCCTGAAAATCCGTCCATGAAGGAGAATACCGAGAACTGAGCCGTATTATCAACCAATACATCAATGTGAGGTAATGGGAAATCATCTTTCAGGCTGGCTCTGTTCAGATCCCGGTAGTCAACACACATCCTTACCTTTCCATCTTTCTTTGGAACAGGCACAATGTTAGCAACCCACGGCGGATAGCTAGTTACAGCAAGGAATTCGGCGTCCCACTGCTTTTGTACCTCTTCTTTGATCTTCATTGCCATGTCTGGGCGAGTACGGCGCAATTTCTGTTTAACCGGCGGGCAGTCTTCTCTTAAAGGCAGCTTGTGCATAACAATATCGGTGTCCAACCCTGGCATATCTTGATAAGACCAAGCAAACACATCCACATATTCCTGAAGCAGGTCAATCAGTTGTTTCTTCACTGAGTCTTGTAAGCAGGCCCCGATTTTAACCTCTTTCACATCTTCATCTGTACCAAGATTAATTGTTTCGACCTCCTCCTGATGAGGAGTGATAACCTTCTCCTCTTGTCTCAACAATCTGGCTATCTCTTCAGGAAGCTCGTAATCTTCTTCAACCCCTTCATCAGCTTGATTGATTGGATTGTCAAATTCATACGAAGTCATAGTCGTGCTGTTGTCGGTGCGGTCTGGAAGGCACTCTCTGCAAGGGTTCAGTTTGTTCATTTTAGTGATTGATTTTAATCTTGTTTAGAAAAGTGAAATAAAGTTGTCATTTTGAAAACATTGCCATTTATTTTTTGTACAAAAAGAAAAATGGAAAAACAGTGAGCGGAAAAGAAAAAGACTCGTTTGCAAAAGATGTCTGATATTTCATTGATTAATCTTGTTGCACAAAAATTACAGATGGCCCGATTACAAAATGAGTCTTGTCATCTTGGGCAAGATGCAAGACTTGATGCATGCTTAAAATATACAAGAAATAATAATTACTCTGCAGGAGTAACCCTTATAATTTCCTGGGAAGACCAGTTTGAGATACGGCTCCCCGGGATTCTTGGACGAATCCAGCTTTCCAGGTTGCGTTCATCTTCCGACTCATCTTCCAAGTTGTTGACAGCATCAGGGGTGAGCATCCCCCCACTAACAAAGTTGGGCTTCTCAGCAGCCTCTGCTTGATCTTGTTGAGTTGGTTTGTAACCCAACCCAAATCTATCTTCTTTCTTCTCCACAGGCAACAGTTTGCCCCAGCCTTGAGCATTCCCTTCTTCCACAACCCTCCGGGCTTGCTGGTAGGATGTCATGGAAGTCCCAAGTACAGCAGATGTTTCATTAATATTCAGGGCCTCGAACCCTTGACTCATTGTTTCGTGGATCTCCCCATCCATCTCAATGTATTTGTATGTAGCCAGATGGCTAACAAAAATATCCTCCTCTCCACAAATAGTAACGACTTGGCCCTCCCACTCGAATTTTAACTTCTGGTGAAGGGTAGACGTAACTGCGCCAGCGGCATGAATCTATGGTCTACCCAACAAACAGCTATAGGCAGGCTGAATGTCCATCACGTAGAAGGTCGTTTTGAAAGTTTGTGGGCCAATCGTTATAGGCAACTCAATTTCTCCCAGAACTGATCTCTTAGAACCATCAAAGGCTCTCACCACTAAGTTGCTGGGACGCAATGCCAATCCTTCATATTCCAGCTTCACGAGGGCTTTTTTAGGTAAGACATTGAAGAATGACCCTGTATCTACCAGTACATGTGAAAGAACTGCACCCTTACACTCCATGGTAATGTGCAAAGCCTTGTTGTGATTGCGGCCTTCCGTGGTCAAATCAGTGTTGGTAAATCCTAGTCCATTACTAGCATTAACATTTCCAACCACAGCTTCCAACTGATTGACCGTGATCTCTTCTGGCACATAAGCTGCGTGCAAGACTTTTAGTAGTGCGTTCCGATGAGCCTCGGAGCACATAAGCAATGATAGAATAGAGATCTTGGAAGGCGTCTGGTGAAGCTGGTCCACTATCTTGTAATCACTTTTCTTGATGATTCTCATGAATTCATCAACTTCTTGATCAAAAGGTGTTTTCAAAGCTTCTTTAACAATTTGCTCTTCCTGCACCATGCTCTTCCCTTTCGCCTTGGCAGCAGCTTCTGCTTCAGCAGTGGGTCTTTGAATTTGCGGGGCAAAGAGACGTCCGCTTCGAGTGAAGCCTCCGCCTCCCCCCACATTGTCTATTTGTGGTGAAGATGTTGATGATTCGAGAGTGATTTTCTGTCCTTCGCAGTATAGATCGGAGCCGTAATGCCAAGGAATGGCATTATTGCTTTCATAAGGTACTGGTTCAGGCACTGTGATAGTGACTGGACTGATGGCAGCTGCAGAAGGGACCATGATAGTCTGTGGATCATAGTATATTGTGACTGGTGCTCTGATAGGAGTGGCATTTTGTGAGTTGTAGGCAGAATCATTTGCAGGATCATAATAAATTGTAACTGTTGAGACACTTTCATTGCTTGCTGCTGATGTTGTAGGAGACATTGTTGGAAGGATGGGTGTTGTTGTTGTAGGAGATTCTGAATGAAGGGGTGCTGAAGTTGTAGAAGGGATGTTTGCTGATATTTGGTCCGTTGAAGTAACAGATGAAGCATTTGTTGATGAGATTGAAGAATTGCTTGGAACAATGGTTGTTGCAGTTGTAGGAGATTCTGGAACTGTTGTTAAGGAGATTGCTGGATTGGTAGGTATTGATGTTGTGATTTGAAGCAGGCCACTCTGGATGAGACCATCTATGCCATCCCTCAAGTTATCACACCCATTCACTGAAATGTTGCAATAAGCACATCCTAGCTCACATCCCGGGAACATTTGACATTCAAGGAGTTGAGCTTTAATCTCTACCAAGGGTGTCCGAATCTGACCCACACTGGTTATTAAGTAAGACGGCTTGTCTTCCTCAATAGCATTGATTCTGGGTCCTCTGTGGTGTGGCATAGGGTTCTTGTTAACATTTGGTGGTGGTGCAAAGTTTAGAGCTTTGGAATCCACTAGATCCTGCACTTTCATGTGCAAAGCTCTGCACTTCTCTGTACTGTGGCCAGGTGCATTTGAGTGAAAAGCACATCTGGCGCTGGCGTCATAATTTCTGGGCAGACTGGCAGGATCTGGAGGTGCCAATGTCCTTAGCTCAACTAGGTTGAGTTTCAGGAGTTGTGGCAATAATGTGGCATAGGGCATAGGGATCGGATCGATCACTCTATTGGCCTGAGAAGGTCTCTGTTGAAATGGTCTTTGCTGATTGTTGTTGTTGTTGTTGTTATAATTCCTCTGAGGAGGATAAGGAGTTTGTTGCTGGTAATTTTGTTGATGTGGTTGATAAGCTGGTTGAGGATGAATTGGAGTGGGAATGGTGACTGCTGCCACAGACCTATGAACATATTGGGGTCTGCCCCTGCTGGTATGGATAGCATTGGTCTCACCAGTTCTTCTTGGGCCTACAAAAGGCTTTCTTGGGTTGCTGGACGAGCTTGCACCGTTGTCAGAAATTTTGCCCATTTTTAACAGGCTCTCAATTCTTTCCCCGACTATGACTACATCAGCAAAGCTAGTGGAAGAAAAGGCAGCTAGCCTGTCAATGTATGTCCCTTGGAGGGTGTTCATAAACATATCAGCCATCTCCCTCTCTGACATGGGTGGCTGGACAGCAGCAGCAAGCTGTCGCCACCTCTGAGCGTACTCCCGGAAGCTTTCCCTGGATGATTGAGACATCCCCATCAGGAGGGTCCTGTTGGGAGCCATATCCAAATTATACTGGTATTGTCTAATGAAGGCCTCTGCCAAGTCCTTCCAACATCTGATGGTTGCTCTAGTCAGATGAGAGTACCATTCCCTTGAAGCTCCTGTTAAGCTATCCTCAAAATAAAACATCCATAGCTTTTCGTCCATGGTATATGCCTTTAGCCTCCCCAGAAAGGATTGTAAATGGGTCCGAGGACAGGAAGTCCCGTTATACTTCTCAAAGCACGGTGGTTTAAATTTGTGGGGAATCCTGACCCCGTCCACTAAGCCCATGTCCATAACGTCAAAACCCAAGGAGTTTTGAGACTCCAGGGACCTCAGTTTCTCAGCAATCTCATCTAGCCTTCTATCATAGACTTCCTCCCCAGCTCCCATCACTGTGAACTGATCTTCCTGGGGGTCTTCTTGCAGCACTCTACCTGCAGTGGCAGTCCCTTGCACATTAACAGGGATGTTGATCTCTGGATGAAGGTGGGGTCCATAGACGGGAGGATTAACATGAGGTTGAACTCTCTCATTGTTGCTTGTCCCAGCAGTCCCTGGATGGGGGTCTTCCTGATTCCTCCCCTCTACCAGTGCTCTTAATCTTTCTTGGCTTTGAGCCATATTATTCATCACCTCCATAAATTGTGTCATCTGATTCCTCATTTCCAATCTCTCATTGGCCATTTGAGTCCTGACCTCTGTAAGGTCCTGCTGTACTTGGTCCATTTGTATACCCGGAAGGTTGTTGCGGGTTGGATATCTGTGTGGACGGTTGAGTGGGAACACCCGACGTCGAGCAATAGTTCCTGAGATCACAACAGAGTTAGAAACAATAAAACAAAAACCTACAAAACAAAACAAAAGGTTAGTATGCAATGCAGTATGCTTATTTGTTTCCAAGGTATCCGGCTTGGCACTTGGTTTTGACCTTTCCAGACCCCTGAGGAAGATGCTTGTGATGTTGCTTGAAGAATTCAGATAAAACAAACCAACACATATATATTACAAAAAGTAAATGATACATAGTTTTGCTTCTTTTTACAATACATGCCCTCTGAGGGGTCAAAATACAATAAAAAGGGAAAAGTACAATGAAATGAAAGCAACAACAAGCAAAAGTCAGACACTAAGACCAAACTCGTCCTCCTGAAATTCCTTGAGAAGTGCTTCAGTCACTGGATCAGCTGGACGCTCTGTGAGATTTCTGATAAGGAGATTCCTGGTAGTAACAGCTGCAGTTAGCCTCTTGCGTTGACTCTGGTCCTTAGACCTCTTCACACCAGCTTTAATCTTCAACTCTGAGATCTCTCTCTGGGCTGCTGCCAGGGCTTCCTGTTGCTCTTTTGCACTAGCTTCCAGCTGCTCAATCTTGTCATGAGTCCTCTTATCCTCCTGAGTACGGGCTTCGGTGATCCTGACCCACCTAGCCTGACTCTCCTTTAGATACAAATCAGTCCTAGCTCTCTGGAATTGGGCCTCTTTGCAGGCATTTTTCAAGATCTACTCTCCAGCCCTTGACTTCTTGATATAGTCCTCTGACTTTTCAATCCTGGCTAGATGCTCCACCTTTAGCTTTTCTAACCTTTCAATGTCCAGCCGACCATCGCTCCTCTCCTAGAGGGTCTTCTGTAGAGCCTGAGTCAGATTCTCATTTCTCTCTTTCAACTTCTCAAACTCCTCTAAGCTGACAGTGGCAGGAGGTGGTGCTGTGGAAGGTCCAGGCACATCTTCAAGGGTGAAAGGCATCCCAGTAATTTGAGCTCTGGCATGAGACCACTCATAGTACTGAGCTGAGGCTACATTATTGCATTTCCCAAGGATGGTTACCCCCTTAGTCTGTACATTGTCCCAAGCCAAGGATGCTTGCCTGACAATATCCAGATTAGGCTTAATTTCACAATAAAGAGTCTCAGTCAGATCCTGTGCTCTAGGAGGGTGGACTAATGCATAGCCCAGTTGTCTTTTGAACAGAAGAGGGTTGTAGTTGATGCAACCCTTCACTCCTATCAAAGGTACATTGGGAAACTGCCCACAACTAGTAATGATGTCTCTGCCCTTGGTGCTCTGAGTGCACCACCTGATATCATCTGAGGTTAGAGCAACAAGCCTCCTAGCCCAGTTCTTCTGCTGGTGAGGGTTCAAGAATGCATCAGTCTTTGGCAAATGTTTGAGCAGCCAAGTGTGGAACAAAGGAGCACAGCATCTCACTAATCTTCCCCTTTGCTTTTCATTCCTTTGGTGAACAGAGTAGTAGAGATCTCCCAGTAAGGTGGGCACTGGGTTCCTCAGGATGAAAAGATGGATTGCATTCTTGCTAATGAACTTAGGCTCATCTGCAAAAAGTATGACCCCATATATGCTAAGGGCTAACAAAGCACAGACTGCCTTCCACTCTCCCAAAGAAGCTTTCAGGGTGGCCTGAGAGATCAAGAAATCCAGATGTAGACCAGAGATTCCTGCCTTGGTAGTCATATTCTGCCCAATCAGAACTGGTTCCAGATACAAAGCCTTTGCCACTTCTTCATTACTAGGGAAAGCCATCTCAGGGTTGAAGGGGACTCCACCCCTGATAGGTACACCAATCAGTGATGAATACTCTTCCAACAAGGGTCCTAACTGAAAATTCTGAAAGGTGAAACACCTCAGAGGGGGATCATAGAACTGCAAGCAAGTATGAATCAAGCTCCTCTGTGAAGGGTCCAAATCCATAACCACATCAAGGATTCCTCCATAATGTTCTCTAAATAGTGGTATATGGTCTGGAGTAATCAGGGTTTGAATCTTCCTGATGCTAGCCAACTCAGGCTCAAAGAAATGATAGGAGATGTTGCTCTTCTTGGGTGCCATGTTGCTGAAGAAGAGCTTAGACAGATGCTGATGATGGAGACTAACACTGGAGATGGGCCACTGACAAGCTAAGACTGGTGATGCAGGTGACTGAAGCAGGTAGCTGATAGCTGGAGTAAGTACTGATGAAGATAGGTCTATGCTGAAGAAGGGGTCAAAACCAAGCCAAAATGTATGGTGGATACCCTGAAAAACAAATAAACAAATGTTAAAATGATGCAATGAGGATGTATGCAAATGATATGCAAAAGGGTTTGTGAATGAGCTGGATCTGATCAAGTGCTCTGATATAAATCCATGTTTGTTCAAGAAATCCAGATGGAGGTTCAAAAGTCCAGTAACCAAGGTGGGGGACTCAAATAAAGAGTCACATGTCCAGGGTTAAAAATCACAAGAACTATTCCAAAATGGAGTACTCTTAATCAAAACAAAGTAACAGGGTATGTTGAGGTCAAGGGTACCTACAAACCTGTAAACAGCCCAACCCCCTCACAGGTGATGTTCTAAAACAAGGATCCTCAGACTTGGATCAGTTATGAGAAGTGTAAACACTTCTAACCCGGAGGTACAGTGTTTACAATAACCATAAAAGATCCTCCTCTAATTCACCTCAGTTTCTGAAGGTCAATACTAAAGGTCATTCAGACTTAGCAGGCTTCCCAGATAGCCCTAGCACTACAGGAAATCTGTAGCACAGAGTTCTCAAGAAGAAACCCATATCTGAACCGTGTTTCATATTCCCGCACCAGACCGAAATGGAATGGGAAAGAACATGAACCACTCTAGCCTAGGTGTCACTCAGGTCCCAGGTATAGGACCTCAACTCTCAATAGAACACCCACCCAGCAAAGCAACAAAACAGATCCAGCCAGCACAGTATGACAGTATGATATATGTAAAGCTATAAAGAAAGCAATAAAACAACTGTACATAAAGCAAGAATAAATACAAATACAAGCACAAATAGCACATAACACCCCAGTAAACACAAATCAAACAAGCGCTAGGAGGAACCCACAAAAAGAACCAGAAGCCCTGGTTGCAGTATAAGGGTCCCCAGCAGAGTCGCCAAGCTGTCGCTCCCACTAAATGAAGCCGGGTCAAATAGGGTACAAACGCGAACGGTCGGCGAGAGGAGGGTGTGAGAACACACAGGAGTGAACTCACAGGGAATGAAAAGAGTCTCCAGCTAGGCATTTTTATCCCGGAGGAAAGGCAATGCTGCATAGACCTAGAAGGATATGGATAAGACGGTTGCGAACCAGAGAGACTGAGAAAGGGGGTTGGTTACAACCTGGGAAGGTATTAGCACCCAGATTGTCCGTCGTACTCGACGGGATCCACGCTTAAAAGATTTGTGTTTTAAAGGGGTAGTATCAGTGCAATTTGTGTATAAAATAGTTGGAAAAGGATGTACAGGTGTCAGTGTAAAAGAAAGGTGAAGTGTATAAATGTACAGTGTCAGTGCAAGAACTGGAATAAGATGCTCAAGATCATGAGGCTTAGAGAATGATACTGGAAAGAGGGGGAATATACAAAGACTTTTGTTCGATAACTGTTAAGTTATGCCTACGTATCCTCTCGTGCAATGAGGAAGTCAGAACACCGTAGTTCGACCCAAAGAGACTGAAAGATGAATTGATTTGTGAACTGCTTGCTTGTCTATGCTCAAGTGTATGACCTGTCTGGCTCAGGTGCGAACTGTCTTGCATTAGACGGAAGAAGCAAGTTCTCGTTTGTGAGTGAAGATGATGAGAAAAAAATCCCGAAGGAGACGATTATTGTTTGTTTTTTTGAGTTTTCAATCTTTTATTGCTTTTGAAGTTTGTCATAAGTTAATGAGCTTAAGCCTAAACCAATGGATTTAGTAAACTCATCACATCTTCCCTCTGATCAGGGGTAATGAGAATACCTTAAGTGTGAAGTCAGATCCTCACACTTAATCATCTTTGGAGTAGGGTTAAGATCATTAACCTACTTGTGATTATTTAGATGTTTTGGTGTTTTTGTTTAGTGTTAAGTAATGAGGTTAATCCATAATCAAGGATTAAACAGACCCATTACACCATCCTAATAGAAGGATAATAGATGAGAATGTTTAAGTTGAGGAAAACTCCTCAACTTAATCCATGACTAGGGATTAAACTCATGACAAAACAAGCCTTTGATTAAGTGGATTTTATTTAATGATATGATGATGAAGTGTTTTTTAGGGTTTGTAAGACAACTTGAGGGGGACTTGTCCATTAACACTAGGGTTAGTCCTTCTTAACCAATTAAGGAAGAATTAGAACCCTAATACAAGGCCCAAGTTACAAGTTTGATGTCTTGATGATTATTAAGTGGATTAATTAAAGGATTTTAAACACATTAAGGGTTTAACACTTAGGATTAAAGTTATACACTCCATCCTAATAGAAGGATGCAGGCATAAGCTTAATCACAAAGCCTTAAAGCCTTTAGGGTTTAGTCCTTGATTATGAGATGAGAAGAGAAGACTCAATGAGACACAAAGGTAAAATCTAAATGGGGGACTAATCAAAACCCTAATTATTGTCATGCTTGGTTGTTCCTAAAGTTTGTGAGGTTCAAGAAAGAAATCTTCAATGGAACCACCAGGAAGCAGATGAAAGGAGCAAGGAGAAGCAAAGCAACTTGCTTCATTCAAGAAGACAAGTCACTTGAGAAAAGAAAGTAAGAAGAAGAAGAAAGAGCAAGCTCAATCTCAAACACATAACAAAATGCAACAAGGATGCGTAAGAGAGATGAAAAGAAGTTATGAGAAGTGAAGGCAAATTCACTTCTCAAAGTGACTTACCACCTGAAAAGTTAGTGAAAGAAATGCAATGCAATACAAAATGAGATGAAATGGGATGATGTAAATCAAAACCAGAAGCACATACATGATGTTAATGATGCTATGAGATGATGCAAACATGAAACAAATCATGGGGATGATCATGCAAACTTATGGATGCAAATGGAACAAGTTAAGAACCATGATCATACATGAAATGTTATGGAATGCAAATGGCATATCACATGGCAAATGCAAGATGCAATGATCAAACATGCTTCTAATATGTCTTAAGATGTCAAATGAATCAAATGTATGCACAAAATGCTATGGCAAGTCAAGGTATGCAAGCAAATGCAAGATGGATGCACAAGGAAGCCCAAATTAGGGTTTATGATCAATGCCTCAAACAAAAACCAAAATCAGAAGCAAACATCAAGATAAAAATTTGAAAATGCATTCAAGGGATCCCTAAACCTATGTTAACTCACTGCCCAAAGGATAGGTTCCAACTCTTAACCTAATAAAAGTTATGAATTTCCTAAAATTTCTAGGGTTTTAGGGTACCTTAACAAGAAAAATGCCAAACAAATGAAAAATGAAAGATCAAATCATGCCAATTTAATCTCACAAACTACATGCTAAACAAAATGCAATGCAAGAAGAATCAAAGTCCAACTCTCAATGGTTAGGCAGAAATGATTTTTTGAAGTTTGGATCAAAATAATGCCTTGAAATGATTTTAATTCCATGAAAAATTCTCAAAATGCACCAAGATCAAAAAAGAAATTTGGTTTGAGGGTTGGACAATGTCTCTAAATGATTATGAAGGTTTCATGAATTTTTTGGTGATTTTTAAATACCTAAAAGTATTTTTAATTAATTAATTCTCATTAATTAATTAAAAATAAACTTTTAAATGATTTAAATATATTTTTTAATGCAAAAAATAAAAATAAAAATATTTTTGGTTTCTGAAAATTAATAAAAGTTTGTATAAAAATTTTCAGAATTTTTGAATTATTTTTGCTATTTTAAAATAAATGGACAAAAGAAATATAAAATAAATGAATTAAAATTAGAATAAAAGAAAGTAAACGCAATGAACGGATCAGATGGAAACTGGGGAAGAGGCTGTTGACTTGGCGCGTAATCCAGTGGTCTATATTCAAACTGAGTTAAATCCTATTTATGAATTAATTAATCAAGATTAATAAAGTCAACTATGATTAGGGCAAAATAGAGTGATCCTGGGCGTCCAAATGCGCGCGAGTCAACACATCCAAGGGGCAATATTCAAACTTCATTAAACACAGGGATTAGCCCTAATTGTTTTCAGGTGGCCGGAGAAGACCTCCGGTCGTCTTCTCCGGTGGGAACCCCACCTGAAAATCTCCCAAATCCTCAAAACTTCACTAAAACGAAAACTAAAAGCCCAGAAATCATTCCCACATCCCACTGAATCAAAACCCCCACTCAAATCTCATTTATTCTTCATCAATCAAACGAATCGAAGCCAAACAGTTTTTAGGGCAAAAGTTTCAGACATTGCATACATCCTCATTTTTCACTCATTTTCAATTCCAAACACATCATCATGATCAGCACAGCATGCACTTTCATTTTATAACAAGAAAAGCAAGTTCTGGAAAATTTGTTCTTGAGCTATACCTGAGATGGAGCTTTCTGATCCTGTGCTTTCTGGGCTGTTTCTTGGTGCAAACCCACTCCTTTGATCCCTCTGATGATGAAATGAAGCTCAGGAAGCTTTGAAAATGGCTAGTTTTTGAAATGGCAGAAGTTCTGCTCAAGGGAAGGTGGTAATCGTGTTTTGGATTCTTTGAGTTTCAGGCTATGGTGAAGGGTGCTTTGTGATCAGGAAGGTGTGTTGAGTTGATCTGTGAAGTTAGTTTGTGTGTTTGTGACTTGTGCAAGCAGTTTCGAAAGCTTTTGCAAATGAAGGTGAAAATGAGAATGCTGTGCTATGGAGTGTTTCAGGCTTGCTTCTTGTTATGTTTGGCTTGCATTTGATTAGTATAAACAATTGCCATTGGTCAGATGACATGATGTGTGCTTTATTGATTGGTATGGGTCCTTTTGCCAAAATGTCAAAGTTGTGTAAGAAGGGCATGGGCTACTTGCTAGCTAAGTACAAAAGGCATGTCCTGCGCAGCATGATGTGAGGAAAGGCCTAGGATTGATCAGCAAGCTAGCCAGCAAGTGGATGAGAAGCTATGATGAGTTTTGCAACTTGCCTTGCCTTTGGTTCTTTATGAAATATCTTGATCCATAAGTCATAAAACATGTGATTCTTTGGGTGCAATCTGACTTTTAGGACTTGTGTGATCATGTGGTGAAGTTTAGAAATGCATTTGATGACTTAATTTGCCTTGAGAAGTGAATTTGCAACTTTGCCTCTTTGGTGGAAACTTTGAAATTTTGTGATTTTTGCCAACTTTGACAAGCCATAACTTTTGATCCAAAATGAATTAGGTCATGTTCTTGTACTTTTTGAAAAGGGAATGATCCATTCTACAACTTTCATGACCAAAGTTTTTCCATTTGAAGCCTTTTTGAATCAAAAAGTAAAGGTTGAAAAAGTTGCCTAAAATGACATTTTCATTGAAAGTCAAACTTGCCCAAAAAGTCAACTTTGCAAAAGACTTGAAATTCTTCAATTTTGTGAACTTCCAACATCTTCAATGATCAAATAAAGATCATATACAATCAAAATGATGAAGAACACCCTTTGGTTGGGTCATTGAGGGCCTCAGATGCCCTGATTTTGCACTGACTTGCTTGAAAAGTCAACTCTTGATCAGATGACTTCCCCATGGAATTTCTTCATGAAAATTGATATGCATACTCCCTATACCATATAGAGACCAATAGAAACAAGAATGACCAAAAAATTTGGAGTTATGGCCTCTAAAACCAAAACCCTAATTTTAGGTCATCTGTGCGGTCAAGCCTGGCTCTGCTTCCATACCAATCCCAGTTCTTGTGATTCTTTGGCATTCTTGACTTTGAGAGGGTATAATATGATACTTGAACACACATGGACCCCTTTGAAGTGATTTATGACCTTTGGAGTGGCTCAAGAAGCTCTTGGATTGCTCAGATCACAAACCCTAGATGCAGATGACTTTGAATCTATGCAGTGAATCAAAAATGTGGTATGAGATGCTATGATTGAGCTTATGCATATGAAATGATCACAAGCCATGGTGTGAATGGGTGAGGGCAAATTTGGTGTGTTTACAGGTACCTCAAGAACTTTTTTTCCAGAAATGAGTTTTTAAGTTCCTAGATTGTTCCTTATGTTTTGCTGATCACTCTGATGCTTTTACTTTTTGAAATGGTTGAGAAATAAGCATGTATCGAAGCTCTGAAAATTTTCCAGATTTTATGTTTTGATCCATATCTTGAGTTGTAGGTTATAGAAATTTGTTTTGATGCTTGATTCGTGTTCAGGGTGATTAGGAGATGTGATCTGGAGCTTTAGAGCTCTTGATTTTGCCTAGAGAAGAAGATTAGGTTTTGTGCTCGCCGGAGAAGATGACCGGAACCACTGTTCCGGTCATCTGAAAGTGATTAAATTAGGGTTAGGGTTTAGGTGAGTTTGAACGTAGGCCTTTGGGTTCAGTTTCCCGCGCGCCATGAACGGTCCAGATCATGTGTTTATGCCCTAATCTCAATTAATTAGATTTAATTAGGATTAAGAAAATTCAAATTGCCAGATTTGATCCCAGCCCTCCAAACACGCGCCAGTCAATTCCCACGCTTTTTGATTGAATCTAGGCCATTAGATCTGCATACTTCTCATTTTAATTCATTTTATTTTCATTTTAATCATATTTTCTTTCACAATTTATTAAAAATAGTTAGAAAAATACTAAAAATATTTTCTTTTGCATGCTGACTTCAAATATTTTTCACAATCCAAAAATATTTTTTATTTTATTTTTTGCATTTTTTTAACTATTTTAAAAATATTTAAATGTTTATTTTAATTGATTAATGAATATTAATTAATTAAAATAGCATTTAGGTTTCCAAAAATCACCAAAATATTCAGAGAACATTTCCAAACATTTAGAAACATTTACAAACTCACAACACAAATTTCTTTTTGGTTTTGATCATACTTTGGCAATTTTCATTTGAATTAGGGTTCTTTAATTTGAATATTTTTAACCCTAACTTCAAAAATTCATAACTTTTGATCCAAGTTGAGTTTGTGAATGGTTCTTTTTGCATTGTGTTATGCATCCTTTCAAGCATCTAAAAACATTTTTGTTTCATTTTTATAATGCATTTTCAATTTGTTTGGTATTTTACCCTTAGGATCACCCTTAAAGCCTTAGGAACTTAGAAAAATCATAAGTCCTTCTAGGTTAAGCTTCTGACCTTCCCCTTTGGGCAGTGAACTTGTATAGGTTTAGGGTCCCTTTGATTCCATTTTCAATTTTTTATCTACCCATTTGCTTCTGATTTTGAATTTTGCATCTCATGTTGTGCATAAACCCTAATTTGCATCTTCATTTGCATCCATCTTACATAAGCTTGCATACATGAACTTGCCATGACATTTTGTGCATCCACATGATATATAAGACATCTTAGGACATATTGAAATCATGTTTGATCATTGCATCATCAATTTGCCATGTTTTTGCTTTCATGTGATGTCATATGCATTCATGAACTTTCATGCCTCTTATTTGTCTCATTTGCATTCTCATCTCTTGTATGATCATCCCCATCTCTTGACATGCTTTCATACCATCTCATAGCATCATTTGCATCATGATTGTGCTTCTGACTTTGGTTTTCATCTTTGCGTTTCATCTCATTTTTATTTCATTTCATTTCCTTGTGCTAATTTTTCAGGTGGTAAGTCATTGAGAAGTGAATTTGCCTTCACTTCTCACAATCTCTTCTCACCTCTCTTATGCATTCATTGCTGCATTTTACTTTTGTATTAGAGTGAGCTTGCTCATTCATGTTCTCTCCTCACTTTCTTTCTTCAAGCAACTTATCTTCTTAAGTGAAGTAAGTTTTCTTACTCCTTGCTGCTTCTTTTCCTTCCATCCCTCCTCTTCCTTGGTGGTCTTTCCTTGAAGATCTTTCTTGAAAGCTTCATAAACCCTAGGAACACCCAAAAATGATCACAATTAGGGTTTGATTAGTCCCCCAACTAGTTTTACCTTCGAGTCATCTTTGTGTCTCCTCTTCTCATCTCTTAATCAAGGACTAAACCCTAAAGGTTTTAAGGCTTTGTGATTAAGCTTATGCATGCATCCTTCTATTAGGATGGAGTGTATAACTTTGATCCTAAGTGTTAAATCCTTAATGTGTTTAAATCCTTTAATCAACTCATCTAATAATCACTAAGACATCAAGCTTGTAACATTAGGGTTCTAATTCTTCCTTAAATGGTTAAGAAGGACCAACCCTAGTGTTAATGGACAAGTCCCCCTCAAGTTGTCTTACAAACCATAAAATCCATTTCTTAACCTTACCATTAATTAAAATCCACTTTAATAAAGGTTTTGTTTTGTCATGAGGTTAATCCCTAATCATGGATTAAGTTGAGGAGTCTTTCTCAGCTTAAATGTTCTCATCTATTATCCTTCTATTAGGATGGTGTAATGGGTTCATTAAATATTTGATTATGGCTTAAACTCATTACTTAACACCAAACAAAAATACCAAAAACATCTAAATAAATGCAAGTAGGTTAATGATCTTAATCCCACATCATGGTGATTAAGTGTGAGGTGTTTACTTCACACTTAAGGTATTCACATTACCCCTAATCAAAAGGGAAGATGTGATGAGTTTACTAACCCTTGGTTTAGGCTTAAGATCATTTTCTTATGACAAACTCCAAAAGCAATAAAAGATTGAAAACTCAAAAACAAACAATAATCGTCTCCTTCGAGATTCTTTTCTCACCTCATTCACTCATAAACGAGAACTTGCTTCTTCCTTCTAATGCAAGACGGTTTGCACCTGAGCCCGACAGGTCTTACACTTGAGCATAGACAAGTAAGCAGTTCATCAGTCAATTTATCTTTCAGTCTCTTTGAGTCGAACTACGGTGTTCTGACTTCCTCATTGCATGAGAGGATACGTAGGTATAACTTAACAGTTATCGAACAAAAGTCTTTGTATATTCCCCCCTCTTCCAGCATTATTCTTTAAGCCTCATAGTCTTGAGCTCTACACTCTGTTCTTGCACTGACACTCTTTTATCTCACTTCACATTTCTTTTGCACTGACACTTGCATTCTTTTCCAGCTTTTGCACACAGAATAGCACTGACATTACCCCTTTACACACAAATCTTTCAAGCGTGGATCCCGTCGAGTACGACGGATAATCTGGGTGCTAATACCTTCCCAGGTTGTAACCAACCCCCTTTCTCAGTTTCTCTGGTTCGCGACCGTCTTATCCATATCTTTCCTAGGTCTATGCAGCATTACCTTTCCTTCGGGATAAAAATGCCTAGCTGGCGACTCTTTTCAATTCACCCTTTTCTTTTCCTCTTTCTCCGACCGTTCACGCTTGTACCAGGATGCAAATCTTTGGGAGCTACAGGATGCAGTTTGCCTTTAGGCATGTCCATGCGCAGCTGACTTCAAGGATTTCCATAGAATCAATCTTGAGGCAATTCAGCAAGTTGAAGCAAAGTTATGGGGTGTTTTGCAAATATGTGATCTTGCAATTTTTTGGGCAATTCCGATCTAGAGGCAATGCACTATGATGTTATGACACATTGAAGTGTGTTTGAAGTCACAAAAAGCCTTGACAAGTGGTTTTGCAAAGAATCCCTTTTGGTGCATTCTTGAAAATTATGGGATTTTTGCCAACTTTGACAAGCCATATCTTGAGTTCCAAAATGAATTAGATCTTGTTCTTGTACTTTTTGAAAAGGGAATGATCCAATCTACAACTTTCACGACCAACAATTTTTCATTTGAAGCATTTTTGGTTGAGAAAGAGGAGGTTGAAATACTTTCCCAAAATGGAAAGTTTACATTACAAGTCATTTCCATTTTTGGCAACTTTTGGTTTAGCTCACTTTTCTTCAATTTTGTGAACTTCTAAGAACTTAAATGATCAAATAAATATCATATAACCTCATTTGATGAAAAATCCACTTTGGTTCCATGTTGGGGGGCCTCAGATGCCCTGATTTTGCTCTGATTTGCTCAAGAAGTTATCTAGTGATCAGATGACTTCCACAATGAATTTCTTCATAAAACTTGGTACACATGATCCTTATAACATATTGAGACCATTAGAAACAAAAATGACCAAAAAATTTGGAGTTATGGCCTCTGAAACCAAAACCCTAATTTTAGGTCATCTGTGCAGTTAAACCCTAGCTCTGCTTCCATGCTTTGCCAGTTCTTGTGATTCTTTGACTTCCTTGATCTTTGAAGGATACAATATGATGATTGAACATACATGGACCCTCTTGGAATGATTGGATACCTTTGGAGTGGCTCAGATGGATCTTGGATGACTCAAGTCACAAACCCTAGATGTAGATGAACTTGAGCTAATGTAGTGAAGCAAAAATGCCACATGAAATGGTATGATTAAACTTATGTAAATATGAAAGATCACAAGCCATGGTGTGAACTTAGTGAGGGAAAATTTGGGGGTTTACAGCTTCCCCTATTCAAACATGAGTTAGCTATGCAGGATGTAAGCGCCTGGCTTAACAGACAAATAGGATAACTTGTGGTTGAATACCAAAGACAGTCCAAAATTTGCACTCACTGGGGAGAAAAAGAAAAGGGATATAGATTGTAAAAGAAAGTAAAGTATGATTATAAAGTGCGGGCGATGGAGGATGACCATCGAGCAGAGGATGACTGCTGGGGGTAAAGCAATGACGGGGACGACCGACATGCTGGGGAAATAAAGAGATCATGATGGGGACGACCATCAAGTAAAGTAACAAGATTCTATGGGGATTAAAGGTAAAGGAAATGATGGGGAAGACCATCAGGTTCAGAGAATAAATGAAATAATGATGAGGGACGATCATCAATGGTGAAGGACGATCACCTAGCAGGGGACAACTGCTCTTTACCACGACATAGGACGAATGTCGGATAGAAAAAAGTCAACGATGGGGACGACCATCGGATAAGCATGATGAAGGACGATCATCAAAAGGCGAAGGACGGTCACCTAGCAGGGGACGTCTGCTAAATATCACGACATAGGACGAATGTCAGATAGAAAAGGGTTCCAATAGTGGAGACTCCGCTGGGAAAAAGATGAGGGACGATCATCCAAAGGTGAAGGACGATCACCTGGCAGGGTACGACTGCCTAAATTATCATGACATAGGACTAATTTCAGATAACAAAAAGATTACCTTACTGGGGAAAGGTAGACACAGACGAGTGCTTAAGCTTTTAAGAAGCAAAGGTATAAGTGTTTGACACTGTGTATAGATTAAAAATGCAGACGAGCATCCTTAAGACTACGATACGGACGATTATCGATAGAAACAACGCTGACACATGTTCAGAGATGATGATACAGACGAGTGTTAACTGGTTAACAAAGAACACGGACGAGTGTCGACTCTGAGGGGAAATAAGTGTGTATACAAGATACAGACGAGTGTCTGTATAGGTATGAGTAAGTATGAGTGAGACACAGACGAGTGTTCAACTTGCTGGGGAGAGTATGACACGGACGGGTGTCATAAGAGGAAATGTATAAGTTATGAACTTATAAGTGTAAAAGGTATTCAGGCAATTTTTGGGGATAGGATGACACATACGGGTGTCAATGAGAGTGTATTATAATAAGTGTTTGGGTAACCATGCTGGGAATAGGTGACACGGACGAGTGTCAAGAGAACGTACAAGCACTGGTATGGTTTTATATCTGCAGGGGATGATATGACACGGACGAGTGTAGAATGAGTATATATAAACAAGTGTTTGTGTTGGAGAGTGCAAAGGGGATGCTTTGGCTTTCTGTTGGGGAAATTGAGAGGTATTTTGTATACTGCTGATGAAGTGCTGTTGGTATTTACAGGCGACGGGTTCGAACCTGACTTGTGATTATGCAATATGTTTGATTTTTACCGTTGTAACACCCCAAAATTTTCCCTCATAATTAATATATATTCATTTGCAGTTCCATCAGGTCACAATGTTCATAATCACATATTTTCGTGGAGTTCCTGAGACATGGAAGTGATTGGATTCATCTACAAATAGGAGCAGTTATTCTAGGAGTACATGGAGAATGTGATTTAAGTTAAGCATGGAGAATTCATGGTTTTGGCATCATCCAAGTTTATTCAAAATTTCACTATCTAAGGACCATTAGATTAAGGTTTATCTGAGGATCTCCATATTTCGGGTCTTACCTTCATCTTCAAGTGTTCCTCATTGGCCATTAAGATCTATTGGGATTAGAATCGCAAGAGGTGAAGTTATAGTTCTTTATGGGAATTAATTTAGTCACATATTCAGATTGTTTTACTTCAACCACAAATTAATTCGGGTTTTGCAGATTAAGGTTCATCATTATTATTCATCTTTCCTAATCCAATCCGTGCCCAATTCATTTCCATAACCTATATTTTAAATCCAAATTCTAAAACCATTCAATAATTTCTACCATTAAATCCATTTTTTTATCCAAAAATATATAGAACCACTAGAAATTCTAAGTTCGAAAGTGCTACGGATGTGAAAGAGGCTTGGCAGCTATTAAATAAGACACACTAGAAATTCTGCCCTTAAGAAACTTATTGCGGTTTGGTGGTGGATGTAGTTGATGCTACTATTTTTGTGAATTGTATAGAATACAATTTTAATTAAAGCATTAAGTGTTAAAATATAATGCGTAGGATGGATTTAATGAGATCAAGAATGGTGATCTCGTGGTCATTCATTCTAGTAGCCCGTACAATATTTAATTTTTAGTCAAGGGTGATGACTGTAATGAATCACTTCAAAAATTATGTGGTATAAGGAGTTGCTAATAATAGCTACAGTACTTGCAAAATATGTAACAGAATAACGGAACTTGAAGAAAAAACGAGAGCCAAAAGCTTCAGTTACAAACCACATTTGGGGATAGAGTTATATATCAGGAAAGGAGATATTATACCATAAATATTTATCAGAGTTTTTGTCTTCAATGGCAAGTTTTAGGGAAATTAAGTAAATTTTCATAACTAGTCTATATAACAAATTTTGAAGAAATTTTGAAAAACAGAATTTCAGGAATAATGAGTTATTAAATCAGTCCAAAAGGAATCCAAATAGAAAATTGCAAAATAAGATAATTGATGAGGAATTCGGTTATGTAATGGAGTTTACAAGAGAAAATCCAAGGGAAAATCAGTTCAAGTTACAATGTTTCTCAATAATAAAAGAGCTAATTCAACTGAATAACAAAATTCAGTTAGAAAATTCCTCAATTAATAACAGGTTACAGAGGGGGAGGAATCGCAAGAAGAAGGGGGAGGGAGATTCAGAACAAAACCTCCAAGAAACTCTCAAAAAAGAAAAAGAATTCTTGACCCTCAAAAATCACTTTCATCTATCTCCAATTTCTTGACCAATCTCATCAACTTCAAAGCATTATTCCAAATCCTTCTTCTATCTTCCACAATCTCATTCGAACATCCTCACAACCCGCGCCTTCAACCTTCAATCCCAATGGCCGAAACTGCCAATCACATACCAACCGTTAACCTACATCAATAAAATTCAGAAATAAAGGAAGTTATCCAAACAAAAACTCAGAGAACCACAATTTAGAAAGCTTCAATTGAAACTCATATTTTTACAATAGGAGTTCAATACAAAAAGACAGTTGCAAATCATTAGGTAACTCTAACAGAAATCCGAAAATCCCAAACAGAAAATCAATAACAGATTTCCTAACCAATTATCTAACAAACTTATCCGAATCAGTTATGATTCAAAACTGTTTATCACCTGGAAAAGTGCAAGAGGAGCCGACAATCTCTCTTCTATAAAACCAGGAAGTGGCTGCAGTTGGACTCTCTGAGTTTTTTCGATTCTTCTTCCCCCATTTTCAGACTCATCTCTCAACCTCATTCCTAAACCTTCACTCTCCCTTCATCAACCTTCAACATTCTACATCAAGCACCTTCAATACTCACACCTGCAATCAATAAAAAACCTCATCAATTTACAACCTGCAACATCCCAAGATAAGCATTTGATAACAGAACGCAACAAAAAATTAGAGACGCAAGAAGAAAAAACGCGTTCAAAGATCCATCAATTCAGCAAAATATATCCAGAAATAATTATCACCTTCATCGAGTCGAGCTTCATTGCATCATCCTTTATCTTCTTCAATCATCCTATCAACCTACAAGAAGCAGCTCATACATTCAGAATTCCCAAATCATCAACAACGAGAAAACGGAAGTCAAAGAAGGGAAAGGGGATCAAATCGTACACTTACACAGGAAACGCGCCGAAATCACCTTCGTTTTACAGGTATGTCAATCCCGCCTTATTCGTCACTATTTTTTAGGCTTTGATTTGGTGAACCTTCTGAATCTAAACACGAATTAGCGAGCTCGAAGGTTTGAGTTGAGGAAGGTTCGTGACTAGGTTTTTGTGAGGTTTGAAGTTGTGAGAGTTAGGTTTCGGATGTGGAGTAAAGGTGAGGTTTAGGGGGAGATGGAGATATGGAGGATCGTCTTCTTCGCCCAATTCGCAGCGGCGGCGCCGTTTGGAGAAGAGGAGAGAACTATTAGGGTTGTAGAGGATGAATATAGGAATTGAGAGAAAGGTTTTTTTAAAGTCAGTTCGTTACCACGTTTTGGTCTTAAATTATAATGTTAATCTGAATTAATCTAATTTGGAAATAAAATGTGCAATAATCCCTAATTAAGGCCATTAAATCTTGATTAAAGCCACCGAAAAAGTCATAAAATTCTTTTAAATTTCCCCACCGCCCATTGTCTTTTAGGAGATAAGATCCTTTTACTCTGGTCCAATTCGGCGGTGACAAGTGTCACCGTCCGGTAGGACCGCTGGACACTAATCACATGTGTGCAAGCCTATGATATCAATGATGCATACCTCCATCGCAACCGTTCAATCCTTTATCACTACAAACAGCATGATCAAATGGCTTACACTGAGTCAACTAAAGTTGACTGAGTGCCCATGCATTGCACTTCAGCTCCTCTGCCAATTGGACCCTGAGAACTGCTTTTCCCACCCCCATTTGGGGCCCAGTTGTCATTATAACCTAAAAATATTACTTTTCTCACCCCCCCCTCTTCTATTTCATTTCTTTTAATACTCTATTTTATATAGCTTTCAAATTAATTCATAAAAATTATTAAAATGCTTAAGAAAAATCCCCAAAAATTATATTAGGATATTAATTCAATTTAAAACTTTTCCCAATTTTTACTTTCTGAATTTTTGCATTTTTCAATTTAATTTCGATTTTTCATTTTAATTGATTTATATTAAATTCCTTCATAAACACACAAACTTGTACAATTTATTTTTGCCACTTCCCATAACATTTTTGATCCGTTCTTTTTGCTATGATTAGAGGACAAATTAAAGTACCTAGAATAGTTTTTGCATATTTTTTAGGGCATTTTATCTACTGTTTTGGTAGTGGGATTTGTATAAATTTGTGATTGAATCTTAGATAGATTTAAAGGGCCATTTGACATAGTTAGACTTTGAATTTTTAGGAGATTTTTTAACTCAATGTTATAATCAGGTTAGAGACCCTAGGGAATTAATTTCATATTTTTTTCAGAAATTGCTCTTCCGGGAGAGGCTGGAGCTCTGTGGGGAGATGGTTCCCTGTCTTTGTTGGAGATGAGAGATTTGGCACTTTGTTGGAAGGGAAAATCATTGAACGATCTTCCTAGAGGTTTCTGTGGGGGTCCTGCTGAGGATGCGGAGATTTGACAACTCAGCTGGGGAAATGAGCATTTTTTGATGCTGCTTGAAGATGTGCTGGAGGAGTGGTGCTTTCAACTTTGTTGGGGAAAACATTCCAGATACTGCAATCCTGTTAAGACAAAGAAGCGCACCAGTATCCCGAGGTATCCCTTACCAGATTCCGTCATAGGAGTTAGATATTCTTGGAAGTAAAAATATATTTCCTGCAAGCATGTGATTAGAAAGGCACATTTGTTTTTATGCAAACGTTATATCAAGGATATTGGACATTTTTTTTGCAAATGAATCGATAGAAAACAAAATCTCAAAAATGAAATAAATAAGATACTCGATCCAACGTCGAGTAAATTTTCAAATAAGTAAATAAAGTTGCATGTGACTTTAGGATCCCTCGATTACCATCGTTCCACTCCATTACAACCAAAAGCAAGCCTTATATATTTCACACCATAAGTCGTGCGTCTCAGCACCACGCAATCGACCCACCCGATCCATCGTTTCATCCCGTTTATGTTTCATACACGTTTTTACCCACCATGACTTAGGAGGACCATATTGTTCACTATTAACTTTTTGTACTTGCACTTCTAGTTTAATATCTCTTAGGTAGATTTAATCTTTCAAACCTCACTAACCATAGGTCATCCATGAATTCAACTAACTTAGGGTAAGTCTAGTTTCCCTTAGAATTTTTCCTTTAATAACTTGAGTCTCACTTCTCATCTTTAAAAGAAAATCAAAAACACTTAACAAAGGAAAATGTGTACAATGTGCCACGAGCCTTAAGCTATACAGGAAATGATTAGTGGAGGTCTCCTTCACTCTTCTAGGATGCTTTACAAACGTTCCATTGGGGGCGATCTTGGAAAGTATTTTCTCCTGTGTCATAGTCTTTAGTGTTGTACATACGAAAAATATAAATTCAAAACACTTCTTATAAAAGACAACAAACCAAGAAGTCACGTCTTCTCATCTCATCTCACACTCTTTGCGGACGAACATGACTTGTCTCGATAGTTCAAACAGCGATACGGTAAACACCCTCGAGTCAGAGCCGGTAACACCTGAGCTAGAGCTATGGCAACGTCATCCTAAAAATCACAAATAAGTTCCCGCCTTAGTTAGACGAACTACGACGTCTCTGATCCTCATTTATCCCGATGAGGTACGTAGGCAGTGGGGTAGGGCCCATTCGAGCACAATCTTTATTTTCCCTACATTTTCCCCTTTTATTTCCATTTTTCAATTCCATTTCTTTTCTCATTTCATTTCCATTCCAGATATCCATTCTTTGATTCAAACAACATATTATTTCTCACCCTTTGAAAACAGACTTATAAGCATGGATCCCGTCGGGTACGACGGATGGATTGGGGTGCTAATACCTTCCCAATTCGTAACCGACTTCCGGACTCAGATCTTTGGTTCGCAAGGCCTCGTCCTTTTCCTTCTTCCTTAGGTTTGTGCAACATTACCTTTCCCATTCTTTCGGGATAAAAATGTCTGGCTGGCGACTCTACCTTTTCCGCGCCACTTTCTCGTTTGTACTAGGATGAAAATCCCGGGAGCGACAGCCGTAATGCTCCGTATTAGACGGAATGCTACGCTCTGGGGAAAATGATGTGAATGCTATGATTATGCAAAAGATACCAATCGGGGATTCGGATCCCGCTGTTGTGAAGATCTCTGGCTTATATGCTTGGAAGGATATCCCAGCTGGGAATGAGATCATTGATAGATCTGATAAGATGTATGGCTCAGCTTGGGGAACTAGATCACTGATAGACCTGTCCGGTAATGAGATAACCCAGCTGGGGATGAGAAAGCTTCCATCACTTTGTTGTGTGAGAACTTCAGACATTGCTCTTCCGGGAGAGGCTGGAGCTATGTGGGGAGATGGTTCCCTATCTTTGTTGGAAATGAGAGATTTGGCACTTTGTTGGAAGGGAAAATCACTGAACGATCTTCCTAGAGGTTTCTGTGGGGGTCCTGCTGAGGATGCGGAGATTTGACAACTCAGCTGGGGAAATGAGCATTTTCTGATGCTGCTTGAAGATGTGTTGGAGGAGTGGTGCTTTCAACTTTGCTGGGGAAAACATTCCAGATACTGCAATCCTGTTAAGACAAAGAAGCGCACCAGTATCCCGAGGTATCCCTTACCAGATTCCGTCACAGGAGTTAGATATTCCTGGAAGTAAAAATATATTTCCTGCAAGCATGTGATTAGAAAGGCACATCTGTTTTTATGTAAACGTTATATCAAGGATATTGGACATTTTTTTTGCAAATGAAATAAAATGTACAAGACGAAGTGTGACTGAAAATTCTGGTTTTATTAATTTGTGTGCCCTGAATTGGCAAGTACAGTCAAAGAAATAAATCCCCTGAAATGAGGAGATTGTTACAAATTAAGAAAAATGAAGGTGCTGGCAATGTTGATGACGCTTCAGTGAGCTTCCCTTTGCTATGACCCGTATGACCTTGACGTTCTTCTCGTCTTGCTTTCTGAAGAAAGTTGATTCTGACCGATGCTTTAACCTTTCAAAGTTTGCCATGTTGTGAGTGATACAGACGAATTTAGAATGCAGTTGTTCACTTATTCCCTGATTTTGCATGGATCGCCCTTTCGGGTTTTCAATCCACCAGGATACCCATTTTTGCCTGAGCTGTCTATTATGGCTTTTCAACTCAGCGGGTGTACATTTTTTTTCCTTATTTTTGCCCGAGTCTTTTATTCTGTTTTTGACTCGCCGAGATGCCCTGTTTTTGCCTGGACTTACATTCTGTTTTTATGTCCAGTGGGTCATTTGTTATGCGAAGTATTTTTTAACTGCATCTGAATTCACAGGGGACAGGAAATCTTCACCATCCATAGTAGTGAGCATCAGTGCTCCACCAGAGACAACTTTCTTTACTATGAACGGACCATCGTAATTCGGAGTCCACTTGCCCCTGTGGTCTGTATGAGGAGGAAGGAGTCTTTTCAGCACAAGATCTCCTACTTGGTATTCTCGAAGCCTGACTTTCTGATCGAAGGCTTTCTTCATTCTCTTCTGATATAACTGCCCATGACATATTGCAGCTAATCTCTTCTCTTTGATCAGATTTAGTTGATTGTACCGAGAACGGACCCATTCTGCTTCATTCAGCTTGACATTCATCAATACCCGTAAAGAGGGTAATTCAACTTCAACAGGTAGGACTGCCTCCATACCATACACAAGCTGATACGGTGTTGCCCCAGTGGATGTTCTGATTGAGGTACGGTACCCATGCAAGGAAAATGGTAGCATCTCATGCCAGTCTTTGTAAGTAACCACCATCTTTTGCACAATCTTCTTGATATTCTTGTTAGCTGCCTCAACAGCGCCATTCATCTTTGACTTGTAAGGAGAAGAGTTGTGATGTTGAATCTTGAAGTCCCAACACAGTTCTGCCATCATTTTATTGTTCAAGTTGGAACCATTATTAGTAATGATTCGCTCGGGTACTCCATACCGACAAATGATGTCTCTCTTCAGGAATCTGGCTACCACTTGTCTGGTGACATTTGCATACGAAGCTACTTCAACCCATTTGGTGAAGTAATCAATGGCTACCAGGATGAATCTGTGGCCATTTGAAGCAGTCGGCTCGATCTTTCCAATCATGTCAATGCCCCACATGGCAAAGGGCCAAGGTGAAGACATTACGTTCAAAGGATTCGGAGGTACATGCACATTGTCTGCATAAATCTGGCATTTGTGGCACTTTCTGGCATAAGCACAACAGTCTGCATTCATTGTGATCCAGTAGTAACCTGATCTTAACAACTTTTTAGCCATTGCATGTCCTCACGCATGGGTACCAAAGGATCCTTCATGCACCTCATGCATCAGCAAGTCTGCTTCTGTCTTATCAACACATCTGAGAAGTACCATGTCAAAGTTTCTCTTGTACAAGGAACCATCAGTATTCAGGAAGAAACTACCTGCTAGCCTTCTTAATTATCATTGGATGATGCCCCAGGTGGGTATGTTTGATCCTCTAAGAAGCATTTGATTTCATGGAACCAAGGCTTGTCATCTTTAGCAATGTCCATAGAGAATACGTATGTTGGTCTATCAAGTCTGGACACTGAAATCCGAGGCACAAAGTTGGCAGCTTGAACTTTGATCATAGAGGAAATGGTAGCTAGAGCATCTGCAAACTGATTTTCGTCTCGAGGGATATACTCAAGTTTGACTGTAGTGAAGAAAGTCAGTAATCTCCTTGTGTAGTCTCGGTATGGAATCAAATGCTCTTGGTAGGTGTATCATTTGCCGTTGGTTTGATTGATTACCAGAGCTGAATCTCCGAACACAATTAAAGTCTTGATCCTGAGGTCAATGGCTTCCTTAAGACCCATGATACAGGATTCATATTCAGCTTCGTTGTTCGTGCAGTTAAAGGTGAGTTTTGCCGAGAAAGGCATGTGAACTCCCTTAGGTGTGATGAGCACTGCACCAACTCCACGACCATTCATATTAACAGCCCCATCAAACATCATTGTCCATTCTTCTTCTGGGTCAGGCCCTTCAGTGTGAACAGGCTCTTCCTGGCCTTTTGCTTTTAGGAACATGATGTCTTCATCAGGGAAGTCAAATCTCATAGGCTGGTAATCATCAATGGGTTGCTCAGCAAGATAGTCAGACAGTACACTGCCTTTGATGAATTTTTGAGATGTGTACTTAATGTCATATTCTGTCAGAATCATTTGCCATCTTGCAACCCTTCTGGTAAGTGCTGGCTTCTCAAATATGTACTTGACTGGATCCATCTTTGAGATCAATAAGGTAGTGTGGGTCAACATATACTGCCTTAGTCGGCGAGCAGCCCACGCTAAAGCACAACAAGTTTTCTCGAGCAGTGAATAATGTTGTTCACAGTCGGTAAACGTTTTTCTTAGGTAGTATATTGCATACTCTTTTCAACCAGACTCGTCATGATGGCCCAACACACACCCCATTGATCCTTCTAATACTGTCAGGTACATTATTAGAGGTCTTCCTTTAACTGGAAGCATAAGTATTGGAGGTTCTTGTAAGTACTCCTTGATTTTGTCAAAAGCCTTCTGGCAATCTTCATTCCACCCGACCGCTTATTCTTTCCTTAACAATTTGAACAGGGGCTCACAGGTTGCAGTAAGGTGAGATATGAACCGTGAAATGTAGTTCAATCTACCTAAGAACCCCTGAACTTCTTTTTCTGTCTTTGGTACAGGCATCTCTTGAATGGCTTTGACTTTGTCAGGGTCAACTTTAATTCCTTTTTCACTTACAATGAACCCCAGCAGTTTACCGGAACGTACCTCGAATGTGCATTTGTTGGGGTTTAGCTTCAGCTGATACTTTCTCAGACGCTTGAACAGCTTCAACAGATTTACCAGATGGTCTTCTTTTGTGAGGGACTTGGCAATCATGTCATCCACATAACATTCAATTTCTTTGTGGATCATGTCGTGGAATAATGTTACCATAGCCCGTTGATAAGTGGCACCAGCATTCTTTAGTCCAAATGGCATTACCTTATAACAGAATGTGCCCCAGGGTGTGATGAAATTTGTCTTCTCCATGTCTTCAGGTGACATCTTGATCTGATTATATCCTGAAAATCCATCCATGAAGGAGAATACCGAGAACTGAGCTGTATTGTCGACCAATACATCAATGTGAGGTAAAGGGAAATCATCTTTCGGGCTAGCTCTGTTCAGATCCCGGTAATCCACACACATCCGTACTTTTCCATCCTTCTTAGGCACTGGTACAATGTTAGTAACCCACGGCGGGTAACTAGTTACAGCAAGGAAACTGGCGTCCCACTGTTTTTGCACCTCTTCTTTTATCTTCATGGCCATATCCGGATGAGTACGATGCAACTTCTGCTTTACTGGAGGACAATCTTCTTTCAAAGGCAGCTTGTGCATAACAATGTGAGTGTCCAGACCTGGCATGTCTTGATAGGACCAAGCAAAGACATCAACGTACTCTTGCAACATGTCAATAAGTTGTTCCTTCCCTGAATCTTGCAGACGGGCCCCGATCTTCACTTCTTTCAAGTCTTCTTCGGTACCAAGATTAACTGTCTCAACTTCCTCCTGATGAGGAGTGATAACCTTCTCCTCTTACCTCAACAACCTGGCTAACTCTTCTGGTAACTCATAGTCTTCTTCAACCCCTTCATCGGCTTGATTAATCGGATTGTCGAAGTCATACGATGTCATAGCAGTGTCGTTGTCGGTGCAGTCTGGAGGGAACTCTCTGCAAGGGTTTAGATTTGTTCATTTTAGTGATCAGTTTTATCTTGTTTAAAAAAGTGAAAATTTATTATTTTGAAAACATTGCCATTTTATTGTTTTGTACAAAAAATGAAAAATGAAAAACAGTGAGCGAAAAAGAGACTTTTTTGCAAAAGATGTCCTGATATTCATTAATTGATCGTTTGCACAAAATACAAGATGGCCCGATTACAAAATGAGTCCTGACATCTTGGGCAAGATGCAAGACTTGATGCATGCTTAAAAGACAGG
Organism: Lathyrus aphaca; assembly: GCA_963966055.1. NCBI lineage: Eukaryota > Viridiplantae > Streptophyta > Magnoliopsida > Fabales > Fabaceae > Lathyrus > Lathyrus aphaca. Next base: position 37,439,769 of record OZ014524.1, read on the forward strand.
AAATAATAATTACTCTGCAGGAGTAACTCTTATAATTTCCTAGGAAGACCAGTTAGAGACTTGGTTCCTCGGGATCCTTGGACGTATCCAGCTTTCCAGGTTGCATTCGTCTTCTTCCTCGTCTTCTAGACTGTTCACAGTATCCGGGGTAAGCATTCCCCCTCTGACAAATTTGGGCTCCGTTGCAGCCTCCGGTTGATCTTGTCGAGTTGGTCTGTAACCCAACCTGAATTTGTCTTCTTTCTTTTCTACTGGATGCAGCTTGCCCCAGCCTTGAGTGGTACCCTCCTCAACAACCTTCCAGGCTTGTTGATATGAAGTGATGGAAGTTCCAGACACAACAGTTGATTCATTGATGTTAAGGGCCTCAAACCCCTGACTCATAGTTTCATGGATCTCCCCATCCATCTCTATATACTTGTAAGTAGCCAGCTGGCTAACGAAAATGTATTCCTCCCCACAAATTGTGATGATCTGGCCTTCCCACTCAAATTTTATTTTCTGGTGAAGGGTAGATGTAACAGCGCCAGCGGCATGAATCTAGGGTCTACCCAACAAACAGCTGTAGGCCGGCTGTATGTCCATCACGAAGAAAGTAGTTTTAAAGGTTTGTTGGCCAATCATCACAGGTAGATCAATCTCTCCAAGCACTGATCTCTTAGAGCCATCAAATGCTCTCACCACCAAGTTACTTGGACGTAATGTCAAACCATCATACTCCAGCTTCACCAAGGCTTTCTTTGGGAGGACATTGAGTGAAGACCCAGTGTCTACCAGTACATGAGAAAGAACATCACCTTTGCATTCTAAGGTGATGTGTAAAGCCTTGTTATGATTGCGTCCCTCCGTCGTTAAATCAACATTTGTGAAGCCCAGTCCATGACTGGTGTTAACATTTGCAACCACTGTTTCCAGCTGATTAACCGTAATCTCTTCCGGCACGTAGGCTGCGTGCAGGACTCTCAACAGTGCATTCCTATGGGCTTCAGAACACATTAACAATGATAATATAGAGATTTTGGAGGGTGTCTGATGAAGCTGGTCCACCACTTTGTAATCACTCTTTTTGATTATTCTCATGAACTCGTCCACCTCTTGCTCAAAAGACGTCTTTGGAGTTTCCTTAACAGTTGGCTCTTCAAGTACCACATTCTTCCCTTTTGCTTTTGCAGCAGCTTCTGCTTCAACATTGGGTCTTGGTGTTTGTGAGGCAAAAAGGAGTCCGCTTCTGGTGAACCCTCCGCCTCCCCCAACATTGTCAACTTGTGGTGAAGAGGTTGCTGAATCTAGAGTGATCTTCTTTCCGTCGCAGTAGAGATCAGAGTCGTAGTGCCAAGGTATGACATTACTGCTTTCATAAGGAACAGGTCCAGGCACCGTAATGGTGACCGGACTGATTGTTGCAGCGGAAGGAACGATGATGGTATGCGGGTCGTAATAGATTGTGACTGGAGATCTGACATGAGGTGTTGAAGTTTGTTGTTGGAAATTGTTGTTGGGATGAACATTGCTGGGTCATAATAGATCGTGACCGTTGACACATCTTCATTAGTGTTTGCTGGTGTTGTAGGCGTTTCCGTTGATAAGATGGGTGCTGATGTTGTAGAAGTAAATGTTGCTGAACTCTGATCTGTTGAAATAACGGATGGAGTGATTGCTGGAGTTGTGGATGAATCAGTGGGAATGATAGTTGTTGCAGTTGTAGGAGGATCTGATATCTCTGAAGAAAGAATTGTTGATGTTGTAGGAGAATCCATTGTGGTAATTTGCAAAATTCCATCTATAATAAGGTCATCTATGCCAAGCCTTAACCTCTCACAACCATTAATAGCAGTTTTACACGATTCACAGCAGGTCTCACAGCCTGGGAACACCTGGAATTTTAAGAGTTGAGCCTTGACTTCTGCTAGCGGTGTTCGAATTTGTGCAACATTATCAATCAGTGCAGATAGTTGATCTTCCTCTATGGCATTAATCATGGGCCCACCATGATTAGGCATAGGATTTCTGTTAACATTTGGAGGAGGTGCGAAATTGAGAGCTTTGGAATCAACCAAATCCTGAACCTTCATTTGCAAGGCTCTACATTTCTCAGTATTGTGACCAGGTGCGTTGGAATGAAAGGCACACCTGGCACTAGCATCATAATTCTTCGGGAGGTTAAGAGGATCCGGTGGAGCCAACATCCTTAACTCAACCAGGTTGAGCTTCAGGAGTTGTGGCAGTAGAGCAGCATAAGGCATAGGGATCGGATCAATCACCCTATTTGCCTGAGATGGCCTCTGTTGAAAGGGGCGCTGTTGTTGGTTGTTGTTGTTATTGTTGTACGTTCTTTGTTGCGGAAAATGAGATTGTTGCTGATAGTGATGTTGTTGTTGTTGTTGTTGAGGAAAAAGTGGTTGCTGTGGAGTTGGAGCCGGGATGGTAACAGCTGCTATTGATCTGTGAGAATACTGGGGTCTTCCCCTGCCAGTATGGATAGCATTTGTTTCACCTGCCCTTCGGGGTCCTGAAAAAGGTTTTCTGGGGTTGTTGGAAGAGCTTGCACCATTGTCAGAGATTTTTCCCATCTTCAAAAGACTCTCAATTCTCTCACCAGCTATAACTACATCGACAAAACTGGTGGAAGAGAAAGCAGCAAGTCTATCAATATAAGTTCCCTGCAAGGTGTTCATAAACATGTCATCCATTTCTCTTTAAGACATGGGTGGCTAGACAGCAGCAACAAGTTATCTCCACCTCTGAGCATAATCCCGAAAGCTTTCCCTTGAAGACTGAGACATGCCCATTAGAAGAGTTCTATTGGGAGCCATGTCTAGGTTGTACTGGTATTGCCGGATAAAGGCTTTGGCCAAGTCTTTCCAACATCTTATAGTGGCCCTCGTCAGATGCGAATACCATTCTCTTGATGCTCCAGTCAGGCTGTCCTCAAAATAGAACATCCATAACTTCTCGTCCATGGTATAAGCCTTGAGTATCCCTAAGAAGGATTGCAAGTGAGTACGCGGGCAGGAGGTACCATTATATTTTTCAAAGCATGGGGGTTTGAATTTGTAGGGAATCCTCACCCCATCTACCAGCCCCATATCCATTACGTCAAAGCCTAAAGAATTCTAGGATTCCAAGGACCTCAGCTTTTCAGCAATCTCATCCAGCCTTCGGTCATACACCTCATCCCCAACCCCAATAGCTGTGAACTGCTCCTCCTGAGGATCTTCTTGCAAGATCCTGCCTGCAGCAGTGTTTCCTTGAATATTCCTGGGACATTAACATTTGGGTACAAATGGGGCCCGAACTCTGGTGGGTCGATGTGAGGCTGCCCGCGTTCATTATTGTTGGTTCCTCCTGTTCCAGGGTGGGGCTCCTCAGGAGTCTGCCTTTCCACCAGCTCTCTTAGCCTCTCTTGGCTCTGAGCTAAGCCAGTCATCACAGCCATAAACTGGGTTATTTGGTTTCTCATCTCAACCCTTTCGCTTGCCATTTGATTTCTTACTTCATTCAGGTCCTGTTGTACCTGATCCATTTGAATGCCTGGAAGGTTGTTTCGCGTTGGGTACCGGTGTGTGCGGTTGATAGGGAACACTCTGCGACGAGCAATGTTTCCTGAAACCACAACAAAGTGAGAACCAAAATAACAAACAAAAACCTACAAAACAAAGAAAATGTTAGTATGCAATACAATATGCTTATTTGTCTTCCAAGGTATCCGATTTGGTTTTTGGTTTTGACCTTTCCAGACCTCGAGGAAATGATGATGATGATGTTGAGAGAAAGCCCACCAAAATGAAACAAACTGATATATTACAAATGATGGAAATACATAGTCTATTTACAATACATGCCCATGATGGGTCAAAAATACAACAACAAAAAGAAAAAGTACATCAAAACGGAAAGTAATACAAGAAAAAGGAATCAGACATCCAATCCAAAGACATCTTCCCTGACTTCATTCAGGAGGGCCTCCATCACTGGACCAGCTGGGTGCTCTGTAATAGTCCTAATGAGGAGGTTCCTGGTAGCAATGGCATTAGTCAGCTTCTTATGCTTGTCCTGATCCTTTGATCTCTTTAACCCCGCCCGGAGTTTCAATTCTGATATCTCCTTCTGAGCTGCCAACAAAGCTTCCTGTTGCTTCTTCTCATTGGCCTCCAACTGCTCAATCTTGGCCTGGGTCCTCTGGTCTTCTTGTGCACGGGCTTCGGTGATCCTGATCCACCTAGCCTGGCTTTCCTCCAGATAATGCTCATCCCTAGCTTTCTGAATTTGGCCTCCTTGTAGGCATTCTTCAAAACCAGCTCTCATGCTCTTTCTTTCCTTATGTAGTCATCTGTCCTTTCAATCTTGGTCAGATGCTTAGTCTTGAGTCTTTCCAATCTCTCAATGTCCAGACGACTGTCATTTCTCTCCCAAAGAGTCTTCTTCAGGGCTTTAGACAGCTGATTATTCCTCTCTTTCAGCTTTTCAAATTCCTCCAGGCTAACAGTTGCTACAGGCTGTACTGCATAAGGTCCAAGTGTTTCTTCCAAGGTAAAAGGCATCTTGGTGATCTGAGCTCTACTATGAGACCAGTCAGAATACTGGGATGAAGCAATATTGTTACACCTTCCAAGGATGGTTGTCCCTTTGGTATGAATGTTGTCCCAAGCCCAGGCAGCTTGCCTGATAACATCAAAACCAAATTGGATTTCACAGTAAAGGGTCTCAGCTAAATCCTGTCCCCTGAGAGGATGAACCAAGGCATATCCCAATTGTCTCTTAAACAATAAAGGGTTGTAATTGATGCAACCTTTTACTCATATTAGAGGCACATTAGGGTACTGCCCACAGCTGGTAATAATATCCTTGCCTTTGGTGCTCTGGGTGCACCATCTTATATCATCTGATGTTAAGGCAATGAACCTCTTGGCCCAATTCCTCTGCTGATGTGGGTTCAAGAAGGCATCTGATTTGAGCAAGTGCCTGAGCAACAAAGAGTAGAACAGAGGAGCACAACATCTGACTAGCTTCCCCCTTTGCTTTTCATTTCTCTGATGGATGGAGTAGTAGAAGTCCCCTAGCAATGTAGGCACTGGGTTCCTCAGCAGGAACAAGTGGATGGCATTCTTACTCACGAATTTGGGCTCATCTGCAAACAATATAACCCCATATATGCTGAGGGCTAAAAGTGCACAGACTGCCTTCCATTCTCCCACTGCAGCCTTCAGGGTGGCCTGAGAAATCAAGAAGTCCAGATATAGGCCAGGAATCTCAGCTTTTGTTGTCATGTTTTGCTCAATGAGGGCAGGCTCCAAATGCAATGCCCTTGCTATCTTTTCACTTCTGGGAGTAGTCATCTCTTGGTTGAAGGGGATCCCTCCTCTAATAGGCACTCCAATCAACAAGGAAAACTCTTCCAACAAAGGCCCCATCTGGAAATCTGGAAAGGTGAAGCATCTGAGTGGAGGGTCATAAAACTGCAAGCATGTGTGGATCATGCTCCTCTGAGATGAATCAAGGTCCTTGACCATGTCTAAAATACCCCCATAGTGTTCTCTAAATAGTGGGATGTGGTCAGGTGTGATAAGTGACTGGACCTGCCTGATACCAGTCAATATGGGCTCAAAGAAGTGGTAAGATATGTTGCTTTTCCTTGGATCATCCATGAGTGTTGATGAAGAAGCTGAAGTCAAATGCTGATGAAGATCACAGACTGAAAAGCTGGAGGTAAGTCTCTGATAGACTGATGCAGGTGCTGAAGGAGATAGCTGAAGCTAATGCTGAAGAAGATAACTGAAGCAGAGGTCTAAGCAGTAGAAGGGGTCAAATCCAAACCAAATATGAAATGATGGATACCCTAAAAAACAAATAAACAAATGTCAAATGATGCAATGATTATATATGCAAATGATATGCAAGGGTTTGTGATTAAGAGCTGGATCTGATTATTTGTCTTGATATAAGGTCCATGTATGTTCAAAAGTCCGGATGGAGGCTCAGAAATCCAGTAACCAGGGTGGGGGACTCAAATAAAGAGTCACATGTCCAGGGTTAATCACAAGAACTGTCCAAAGTGAAGTATTCTTAAACAATACAGTAACAGGGTATGATGTGGCCAAGGGTTCCTGCAAACCTGTAAACAACCCAACCCCCTCACATATAATGTTCAAGAACAAGGATCCTCAAACTCGGATCAGTTATGAGAAGTTTAAACACTTCTAACCCGGAGGTACAGTGTTTACAATAACCATAAAGGATCCTCCTCTAATTCACCCCAGATTCTGAAGGTCATAATAAAGGTCATCCAGACTTAGCAGGCTTCCCAGATAGCCCTAGCACTACAGGAAATTTGTAGCACAGAGTTCTCGAGAAGAAACCCACATCTGAACCGCGTTTCATATTCCCGCACCAGACCGAAATGGAATGGGAAAGAACATGAACCACTCTAGCCTAGGTGTCACTCAGGTCCCAGGTATAGGACCTTAATCACTCAATGAAACCCCACCCACCAAAACAGAAGCCAGATCCAACAATGATAATGACAGTATGATGTATAAAAAACTGTATAGAAAGCAGTAAATAAAACTGTACATAAAGCAATAAATAAAGCAAATAAATAAACACAATTAGCACATAACACCCCAGTAAACACAAATCAAACAACCGCTAGGAGGAACCCACAAAAAGAACCAGAAGCCCTGGTTGCAGTATAAGGGTCCCCAGCAGAGTCGCCAAGCTGTCGCTCCCACCAAATGACACCTAGGTCCCATAGGGTACAGACGCAAACGGTCGGCGAAAGAGGAAATGAAGATGAAGATGAATAGAGTCGCCAACTAGGCATTTTTATCCCGAAGGAAAGGTAATGCTGCATAATCCTAGAAAGAAATGGATAAGACGGTCGCGAACCAGAGAAACTGAGAAAGGGGGTTGGTTACAACCTGGGAAGGTATTAGCACCCAGATTATCCGTCGTACTCGACGGGATCCACGCTTGAAAGTTTGTGTTTAAAGGGGTAGTGTCAGTGTTATTCTGTGTGCAAAACCACTGGAAAAGAATACAAGTGTCAGTGCTAAAGAAGTGTGAAGTGAATAAAAGGAGTGTCAGTGCAAGAAAAGAATGCAATGCTCAAGACAACGAGGCTTAAAAGTATAATGCTGGAAGAGGGGAAATATACAGAGACTTTTGTTCGATAACAGTTAAGTTATGCCTACGTATCCTCTCGTGCAATGAGGAAGTCAGAACATCGTAGTTCGACTCAAAGGGACTGGAAAATAAATTGACTGATGAACTGCTTACTTGTCTATGCTCAAGTGTATGACCTGTCTGGCTCAGGTGCAAACTGTCTTGCATTAGACGGAAGAAGCAAGTTCTCGTTTATGAGTGAATGAGGTGAGAAAAGAATCCCAGAGGAGACGATTATTGTTTGTTTTTTGGTATTTTCAATCTTTTATTGCTTTTGGAGTTTGTCATAAGAAAATAAGCTTAAGCCTAAACCAAGGGTTAGTAAACTCATCACATCCTCCCTCTGATTAGGGGTAATGAGAATACCTTAAGTATGAAGTAAGCACCTCACACTTAATCACCATGATGTAGGATTAAGATCATTAACCTACTTGCAATTATTTAGATATTTTTTGGAGTTTTTGTTTAGTGTTAAGTAATGAGTTTAAGCCATAATCAAGGATTTAATGGACTCATTACACCATCCTAATAGAAGGATAATAGATGAGAACACTTAAGTTGAGGAAGATACCTCAACTTAATCCATGATTAGGGATTAACCTCATGACAAAACAAACCTTTATTAAAGTGGATTTTAGTTAATGGTAAGATTAAGAAATGAATTTTATGGTTGGTAAGACAACTTGAGGAGGACTTGTCCATTAACACTACGGTTAGTCCTTCTTAACCAATTAAGGAAGAATTAGAACCCTAATGCAAGGCCCAAGTTACAAGCTTATTGTCTTAGTGATTATTAGATGGATTTATTAAGAGATTTAAACACATTAAGGGTTTAACACTTAGGATTAAAGTTATACACTCCATCCTAAGAGAAGGATGCAGGCATAATCTTAATCACAAAGCCTTAAAACCTTGAAGGTTTAGTCCCTGATTATGAGAAGAGAAGAGAGACACAAAAGATGACACAAAGGTAAAACTAATAGGGGGACTAATCAAACCCTAATTGTTAACATGCTTGGGTGTTTCTAGGGTTTATGAGGCTTGCAAGAGATCTTCAAGAAAAGCCACCAAGGAAGAAGCAGATGAAAGGAGGAGAAGCAGAAGGAACAAGCTAAATTACTTCACTTAAGAAGGTAAGTTACTTAAAGAAAGAAAGTGAAGAAGGAACATGAATGAGCAAGCTCACTCTAAAGCAAAGATAAAATGCACCAATGAATGCATAAAAGAGAATGAGAAGAGAAATGAGAAGTGAAGGCAAATTCACTTCTCAAAGCACTTACCACCTGAAAAGTTAGCATAAAGGAATGAAATGAAATGAGAATGGAATGTATGCAAGGATGCAAACCAAAACCAGAAGCATGTTTGTGATATAAATAATTCTAAGAGATGATGCAAATGTATGTCAAGAGTTGTGAATGATCATACAAGTGATGAGGATGCAAATGAAGCATAGAAGAAGCATGAAAGTTTATGAATGCTCATGGAATGTAATGAATGCATAACATGGAAAATGGATGAGGCAATGATCAAGAATGAGTCTAATGTGTCCTATGATGTCTTAGAAGTCATGTGAATGCATAAAATGTCATGGCAAGCACATGAATGCAAGCATATGAAAGATGTATGCAAAGGAATATGAGAAATTAGGGTTTTCATACAACATGAGATGCAAAACTCAAAAACAGAAGCAAATGACAAGATAAAAAATTGAAAATTCAATCAAAAGAACCCTAACCCCATATGATATCACACCCCAAAGGAGAAGACCTAACTCTTAACCTAATGAAAGTTATGATTTTTCTAAGTTATCTAAGGTTTTAAGGTACTGTAAACACCCCAAATTTGCCCTCACTAAGTTCACACCATGGCTTGTGATCTTTTCATTTGCATAAGTTCAATCATATCATATCATGTTGCATTCTTGCTTCACTACATTGGTTCAAAGTCATCTGCATCTAGGGTTAGTGATCTGAGCAATCCATGAGCTATCTGAGCCACTCCAAAGGCCACCAATCATCTCAAGAGGGTCCATGTATGTTCAATCATCATATTATATCCTCCCAAGACCAAGGAAGTCAGAGAATCACAAGAACTGGCAAGGCATGGAAGCAGAGCCATGTTTAACTGCACAGATGACCTAAAATTAGGGTTTTGGTTTCAGAGGCCATAACTCCAATTTTTATGGTCATTCTTGTTTCTATTGGTCTCAATATGATATAAGGATCATACATACCAAGTTTGATAGAAAAATTCATTGTGGAAATCATCTGATCACTGGGTAACTTCTTGAGCAAGTCAGAGCAAAATCAGGGCATCTGAGGCCCCCCAACATGGAACCAAAATGGATTTTTCATCAAAATGAAGTTATATGGTCTTTATTTGATCATTTAAGTGCTTAGAAGTTCACAAATTTGAAGAAAAGTGGGCAAAACCAAAAGTTGCCAAATATGTAAATGACTTGTAATGTAAACTTTCCATTTTGGGAAAGTTTTTCAACCTCCTCTTTCTTAACCAAAAATGCTTCAAATAAAAAATTCTTGGTCATGAAAGTTGTAGATTGGATCATTCCCTTTTCAAAAAGTACAAGAACAAGATCTAATTCATTTTGGAACTCAAGTTATGGATTTCCAAAGTTGGCAAAAATCACATAATTTCAAGTTTCATACCAAAGAGGGATTTTTGCAAAACCTCATGCCAAGCAAATTTGTGACTTCAAATTGACTTCTAATCACCATACAAACTTTGTGCAATTCCTAAAAGTCAGAATTGGCCCAAGAGTTTCCAAGTTTCATGGCTTGCACATGAAGAAATCAAGAAAGGGCCAAACTTTGCCAAAATTGCAAAACCCCCCCACAACTTCCCACAAACTTGTCAAATTGCCTCAAACTGATTTCCATGGTTGTCCATGAATCATGCTATGCAGGACATGCTCTTGTCCTTGGCCTGAACTTGCACATACCCCAAAGGACACCTAACCTTTACTTTGTGCATTTTCATCCATACCAATCACACTATGCCACAACCACTTTCTGAACCAATCACATTTGTTTATACAAAGCAAAAGCAAGCCAAACATAACAAGAGGCAAGCCAGAATCATCAGCATCACCATAGTTCACAAAAACCTCCCTCTTTGCATTTTCTTTCGAAACACACAACTCAACCATTCATTCTCAAAACTTCTTCCACCATTCATCTCCAAATTCATCATTGATCATTTCCCACCCCTTAAAACAGCCTAAAAGCCACCATACCAAAAACACGATTTTGGCCCCCTTTGAACTGAACTCCATCAAACTTCGAGAGGAGTTCACAAACACTTCAGCCAAGCATTCCAGAATCAAGAAGGAGTCAAGAGGAGTGGGAAAACACCAAAAGAAAGCCCATATAGTGCCATTTTCAAAAGCTCCATTTCAGGTAACTTCAAGAACAAATTTTCCAGAAATGATTTTTTAAGTTCTTAGACTGTTCTCCTTGCTTCACTGATCACACTGCACCTTTTGGTTTTGAAAATGATTGAGTATTAAGCATGTATGAAGCTTCTGAAATTTCTGAATAATTTTCCATTTTGCTTCGAATCTTGTTGTTCATGTGAAATAAATGATTTTTGATGGCTAATTCTTGTTTAGAATGAGTTAGGGATCATTTCTGGAGAGTTTAGTGAGTTGATTTTACGAATTGAGTGAGTTTGCAAAAGTGGATGGCCGGAGAAGATGATCGGAACACTGTTCCGGTCACCTAAAAGCAATTAGGGCATAATCAGTGTAATTAGGGTTAGTTTGAATTGAGGTCGTAGGATCCAGTTTACCTGCGCGTGTGAATGGTCTGGATTGAGTGATCAAAACCCTAATCTGAATTAATTAATGAATTAATTAGGTTTAGTAAGTTTGAACCTGGGTCGTCCAGATGCGCGCCCAGTCAACCTTTTAGAAGCCCAAATTTCATCTCCACCACCCATTCAACATACTTCTGTTTTATTAATTTTTATTTCATTTTATTTATTTAATCTTGCACATTTTATTAAAAATAGTAAAAAAGGTCTAAAAATTCTGAAATTTTTTATCCAAGCTTTAATTAATTTTCAGAACCCAAAAATATTTTTATTTTTATTTTTTGCATTAAAAAATATTTTTAAATCATTTAAATGATTATTTTTAATTAGTTAATGAAAATTAATTAATTAAAAATACATTTAGGTATTTAAAAATCCCAAAAAAATTCAGAGAACATTTTCAAACATTTAGAAGCATTTACAAACTCACAAAACAAATTTCTTTTTGGTTTTGATCACACTTTGACAATTTTCAAATGAATTAGAGTTCTTAAGTTTGAATATTTTTCACCCTAACTTCAAAAATTCATAACTTTTGAACCAAAGTGAGTTTGTGAATGATTCTTTTTGCATTGTGTTATGCATGACTTCAAGTTCCTAAAAACATTTTTGTTTCATTTTTATAATGCATTTTCAATTTATTTGGCATTTTACCTTTAGGATCACTCTTAAAACCCTAGAAACTTAGGAAATTCATAAGTCCCTTAGGGTTTAGCTTCTGACCTTCCCCTTTGGACATTGAACTTGTATAGGTTTATTTTCCCTTTGAGTCCATTTTCAATTTTTTATCTTACCATTTGCTTCTGATTTTGAATTTTGCATCTCATGTTGTGCATAAACCCTAATTTGCATCTTCATTTACATCCATCTTGTATAAGCTTGCATACATGAACTTGCCATGACATTTTGTGCATCCACATGACATATAAGACACCTTAGGACACCTTAGAATCATGCTTGACCATTGCATCATCCATTTGCCATGTTTTTCTTTCATGCCATTCCATTTGCATTCATGAACTTTCATGCCTCTTATATGCTTCATTTGCATTCCCATCCTTGATATGATCATCTCCATCTCATGAAATACATTTGTGTCATCTCTTTGCATCATTAGCATCATTAACATACTTCTGGTTTTGGTTTTCATCTTGGCATTTCATCCCATTTTCATTTCATTTCACTTTCTTTTGCTAACTTTTCAGGTGGTAAGTGTTTGAGAAGTGAATTTGCCTTCATTTCTCACAAACTCTTCTCATCTCTCTTATGCATTCATTGATGCATTCTACTTTTGTATTAGAGTGAGTTTGCTCATTCATGTTCTCTCCTCACTTTCTTTCTTCAAGCAACTTATCTTCTTAAGTGAAGTAAGTTGTCTTGCTTCTTTCTGCTTCTCCTCCTTCCATCCTGCTTCTTCCTTGGTGGCTTTTCCTTGAAGATCTCCTGCAAGCCTCATAAACCCTAGGAATACCCAAGCATGATAACAATTAGGGTTTGATTAGTCCCCCATTAGTTTTACCTTTGTGTCATCTTTGTGTCTTCTCTTCTCATCTCATAATCAAGGACTAAACCCTGTCGCTCCCACCAAATGACACCCGGGCCAAGAGGGGTACAGACACGAACGGTCGGCGAAAGAGAAGAGAACATACAAGGGTGAACTCAAAAGAAAAGAGTCTCCAGCTAGGCATTTTTATCCCGAAGGAGAGGTAATGCTGCATAGACCTAAGAAAAGATGGATAAGACGGTTGCGGACCAGAGAAACTAAGAAAGGGGGTTGGTTACAACCTGGGAAGGTATTAGCACCCAGATTGTCCGTCGTACTCGACGGGATCCACGCTTAAAAGATTTTTGTTTTAAAGGGGTAGTGTCAGTTCTATTTGTGTATCAAAGCGGGAAAGAATGCAAGTGTCAGTGCTGGAAGAAAGTGAAGTGTGATATATGGAGTGTCAGTGTAAGAAAAGAATGTGATGCTCAAGACTATGAGGCTTAAAGAATAATGCTGGAAAAAGGGGGAATATACAGAGACTTTTGTTCGATAACTGTTAAGTTATGCCTACGTATCCTCTCGTGCAATGAGGAAGTCAGAACACCGTAGTTCGACTCAAAGAGACTGAAAGATAAATTGACTGATGAATTGCTTACTTGCCTATGCTCAAGTGTATGACCTGTCTGGCTCAGGTGCTAACTGTCTCGCATTAGACGGAAGAAGCAAGTTCTCGTTTGTGAGTGAATGAGATGAGAAAAGAATCCCGGAGGAGACGATTATTGTTTGTTTTTGGAGTTTTCAATCTTTTATTGCTTTTGGAGTTTGTCATAAGAAAATGAGCTTAAGCCTAAACCAAGGGTTTAGTAAACTCATCACATCCTCCCTCTGATTAGGGGTAATGAGAATACTTTAAGTATGAAGTAAGCACCTCACACTTAATCACCATGATGTAGGGTTAAGATAATTAACCTACTTGTGATTATTTAGATGTTTTTGGAGTTTCTGTTTAGTGTCAGGTAATGAGTTTAAGCCATAATTAAGGATTTAATGGGCTCATTACACCATCCTAATAGAAGGATAATAGATGAAAACATTTAAGCTGAGGAAGGCTCCTCAACTTAATCCATGATTAGGGATTAACCTCATGACAAAACAATGCCTTTATTAAAGTGGGTTTTAGTTAATGGTAAGATTAAGAAGTGAATTTTATGGTTTATAAGACAACTTGAGGGGGACTTGTCCATTAACACTAAGGTTAGTCCTTCTTAACCAATTAAGGAAGAATTAGAACCCTAATGCAAGGCCCAAGTTACAAGTTTGATGTCTTAGTGATTATTAAATGAATTGATTAAAGGGTTTAAACACATTAAGGGTTTAACACTTAGGATTAAAGTTATACACTCCATCCTAATAGAAGGATACAGGTACAAGCTTAATCACAAAGCCTTAAAACCTTTAAGGTTTAGTCCTTGATTGTGAGGTGAGAAGAGAAGACTCAAAGAGATGAAACAACGGTAAAAACTAATTGGGGACTAAACAAACCCTAATTGTTATCATGCTTAGGTATCCCTAGGGTTTATGAGGCTTGCAAAATATCTTCAGGATCGAAGCCACCAGGAAAGAAACAAATGAAAGGAGGAAGAAGCAGAGAGAAGCAAAACAACTTGCTTCACTTAAGAAGGCAAGTTGCTTGAAGAAAGAAAGTGAGAAGGAGGCATGAATGAGCAAGCTCACTCAAATACACATACAAAATGCAGCAAAGAAGGCATAAAAGAGATGAGAAAAGATTGTGGGCAGTGAAGGCAAATTCACTTCTCAAAACAACTTACCACCTGAAAAGTTAGCAAAAGAAATGAAAAATGAAATGAGAATGGGATAAGATGCAGGATGAACACCAAAGTCAGAAACATATCAAGATGTCAATGATGCTAAGAGATGATACAAATGGTTGTCATGAGATGTGGATAATCATACAAGGGATGAGAATGCAAATGAGACAAGTAAGAAGGCATGAAAGTTCATAACACTTATGAGATGCAATGAAAGCAAAAGCATGGCAAATGGATGATGCAAAGATCAAACATGATTCTAATGTGTCCCTAGATGTCTTATATGTCATGTGGATGTACAAAATGTCATGGCAAGTTCATGTATGCAAGCATATGAAGAAGGAATGCAAATGAAGGCAAAAAATTAGGGTTTACAAACAATATGCAATGCAAAATTCAAAATCAGAAGCAAATGACAAGATAAAAAATTGAAAATGGGATCAAAGGTACCCTAACCCTACACAAGTTCACTGCCCAAAGGAGGGGACCTAAGCCTTAACCTAATGGAAGTTATGATTTTTCTTAAGCTAACTAGGGTTTTAAGGAACTTCAAAAGGAAAAATGCACATCAATTTGAAAATGAAAGATAAATTCAAATCAATTTTTCCCTAGAAACTACATAATATGAAGAAAGCAATGCAAGAAGAACCATCATCAAACTCTTCATGGTTAGGCAGAATGAATTTTTCTAAGTTAGGACCAAAATATTGCCTTTTAATAACTTTTATTCCAATGAAAAATGTCAAAGTAGGTCAAGAACCAAAAATAAATTTATTTGAAGAGTTGGATAATATTTCTAAATGTATCAAAATGCAATGTGAATTTTTTTTTGTGATTTTTAAATACCTAAATGCATTTTTAATTAATTAATCTTCAATAACTAATTAAAAATAAACATTTAAATGATTTAAAAATAATTTTGGATGCAAAAAATAAAAATAAAAATATTTTTGGGTTCTGAAAATTAATAAAAGATTTGATAAAAAATTTCAGAATTTTTTAATGTATTTTACTATTTTTAAAAATTTGTAGAAATTAAATACAAAACAAATGAAATAAAAATGAAATTAAAGGGAAAATGAGAAAGTCAGCTGATCTAAAGGCCCAGATTCAAACCTAAGGGGGCGGGAGTTGACTACGCGCGCTAATGGACGGCTGAAATTCAAATCTCACTAATTATGATTAAACCCTAATCCTGAACCCTAATTACTTTCAGATGACCGGAACAGTGTTCCGGTCATCTTCTCCGGCCAGCCAATCCTTCAATCTCACTCAAAACGCAATCTTAAGCTCTCTAACTCTCTAGAATCAAACATCTAACAACCCTAAACATGAATCCAGCCCTAAAACTCATTTATTTTCACTCAAGAACAAAGATTAAAGCAAAACGGGAAAAACGCAGAAAATTTCAGAGGTTCAATACATGCTTAATACTTGGCCATTTTCAAAACTAAACACATCAGAATCATCAGTGAATCATGGATAACCAATTAGTAACTTAAAAACACGTTTCTGGAAAAATTGTTCTTGATGATACCTGAACTGAAGCTTTCGAAAATGGTGCTTTCTGGCCAGTTCTTTGCTTCAAACAAGCTCCAATGATCCTCCCCAAATGTTTGTGATGCTTAGCTGGAGTTTATATGGCCTCAAAATGAAAATGGCAGAGGTTCAGTTTGTGAAATGTGGAAATCGTGTTTTTGATTCTGGGATTTTTAGGGCAAGGTGATGGTTGGGAAATGATCAGTGGATCATGGTGAATGGTTCTGTGAAGTTTTCTTTGAGATTTGAGGCTTGTGTGATGAGATTCGAATGAAAATGCAAAGAGGGAGGTTTTTGTGAACTATGGTGATGCTCTGGTTTCAGGCTCCAAGATTGTGTGAAATGTGATCCTTGAGGCATGTATGTGAAGCTGTGATTGGTCAGAGTAGTTGGTGTGGCTCAGTTTGATTGGTATGGCTCAAGTTGCATAAAGTCAACATTTGTGTAAGTGAAGGTCTGGGCTGGTTCAGTCATGGTACAAGGGTATGGTTCGAATCAGCTTGCTTCAAGGAGGTCCATGGAAGTCATTTTTGGCAGCTGGCACAAGTGGATGAGAAGCTTTGGGTCATTTTGCAAATCATGGAGTTTTGGCCCCTTTTGGATTTCTTAATGATAAAGGCATGAAAATGAGTGATTCTTTGGGCCATTCTAATTTTTAGGTCATGTGTTGTGTTTATGTAATGCTTAGAAGTCATTTTGAAGTCATAGAAATGCTTGGCATGTGAATTTGCAAGGTTCCCTCTTTGGTGCAAAAGTGAAAATTATGTGATTTTTCCCAACTTTGACAAGCCATAACTTTTGATCTAAAATGAATTAGAATGAGTTCTTGTACTTTTTGAAAATGGGAGGATCCAATCTACAACTTTCATGACCAAAGATTTGTCATTTGAAGCATTTTTGAATCAAAAAGAGGAGGTTAAAAAACTTTCCCAAAATGGCAATTTTGCATTACAAGTCACTTTCCCAAAAAGGCAAATTTGCAAATGGCTTGAAATTCTTCAATTTTGTGAAATTTCAACTTCTTCTAAGATCAAATAAAGATCATATACATTCAAAATGATGGAGAAACCCCTTTGGTTGGGTGATTGGGGGCCTCAGATGCCCTGATTTTGCACTGACTTGCCCAAGAAGTCATCTTCTGATCAGATGCCTTCCCCATTGAATTTCTTCATGAAAATTGGTATGTATGATCCTTATAACACTTAGATACCAATAGAAACAAAAATGACCAAAAAATTTGGAGTTATGTCCTCTGAAACATAAAACCCTAATTTCAGGTCATCTGTGCAGTTAAGCTTGGCTCTGCTTCCATGCCTTTCTCAGTTCTTGTGATTCTTTGACTTCCTTGACATTGGGAGGGTATAATATGATGCTTGAACATACATGGACCCTCTTGAGATGATTTAAGACCTTTGGAGAGGCTCAGAAGGCTCATGGATTGCTCAGATCACAAACCCTAGATGCAGATGAGTTAGAACCAATGCAGTGAAGCAAAATGCATTATGAGATGATATGATTGAACTTATAAAAATGAAAAGAACCACAAGCCATGGTGAAATGAGTGAGGGAAAATTTGGGGTGTTTACAGCTGCCCCTATTCAAACATGAGTTAGCTGTGCAGGATGTAAGCAACGGCTTAACAGACAAACAAGATAACTTGTGGTTGAATACCAAAGACAGTCCAAAATTTGCACTCACTGAATGAAGAAGAAAAGGGATATAGATTGTAAAAGAAAGTATAGTATGATTATAAAGTGCGGGTGACGGAGGACGACCGTCGAGCAGAGGACGACTGCTGGGGATAAAGCCATGACGGGGACGACCGACATGCTGGGGAAATGATGAGATTATGACGGGGACGACCATCAAATATAGAAACAAGATTCTCTGGGGATTAAAGGTAAAGTCAATGATGGGGAAGAACATCGGGTTTGCAAAGTAATGGTAAACAGCGATGGGGACGGCCATCAGGTTCATGAAATAAATGATGAGGGACGATCATCAAAGGTGAAGGACGATCACCTAGCAGGGGACGACTGCTCTGTTGGGGATAAGATGAGGGACGGTCATCCAAGGTGAAGGACGATCACCTGGCAGGGTACGGCTGCCGAAAGTATCTCGACATAGGACGAATGCCGGATAGAAAAGGTCGACGATGGGGACGGCCATCGGATAAGCATGATGAAGGAAGATCATCAAGGGGTGAAGGGCGATCACCTAGCAGGGTACGGCTGCTCTCGGGGTTTATCGTGACATAGGACGAATGTAAAATAGCTGGATCAACGATGGGGACGACCATCGGATAAAATGATGAAGGACGATCATCAAAAGGTGAAGGACGATCACCTAGCAGGGGACAGCTGCTCAAGTATCACGACATAGGACGAATGTCGGATAGAAAGGGGTTCTGATGAATAGAGACTCCGTTGGGGATGATGAAGGACGATCATCAAAAAGGTGAAGGACGATCACCTGGCAGGGTACGGCTGCCGGAAATATCATGACATAGGACGAATGTCAAATAGAAAAGAAATAGTTTATCAAGATTTGCCGGGAATTTTTTTGGGGAATGGTAGACACAGACGAGTGTCTGATTTCAAGAAAGCAAAGGCACAAGTGTCTGACACGGTGTATAGATTAAAGATGCGGACGAGCATCCTTAGGACTATGATACAGATGAGTATCAGTAGAAACAAACGCTTGACGCATGTTCGAAGATGATGATACGGACGAGTACCAACTAGTTAACAAAGAACACGGACGAGTGTCGATTCTAAGGGGATTTAAGTGGAGTATGCAAGATACGGACGAGTACCTGCATGGATAAAAGTGATGAATGAGACATAGATGAGTGTCCGACTTGCTGTAGGGAGCACGACATGGACGGGTGTCGGAAAAAGTGTATTATGAACAAGTGTTTGGTTTACAAAGTGTTTAGGCAACTATGCTGGGGAAGGTGACATGGACGGGTGTCAGGGAAGTGCACATGTATGTGTCTGTATAGAAGGCTCGGGCGACTTTACTGGGGAATGATGTCACAGACGAGTGCCAAAAGGAGCATGCATCTGTACTTTTGTGTGCGAAGAGGACGTTTTGGCTTTCCGCTGGGGAATTTGAGGGGTATTTGTATATTGTTGATGGAATGGTGGTATATACAGATGTCTGATTCAGAACATGGCTTATGATTTATGCAGTATGTTTGATTTTTTTGCCGTAATGCTCCGTATTAGACGGAATGCTACGCTCTAGGGGGAAAGTATGATGCGAATGCTATGATTATGCAAAGATACCGATCTGGGATTCGGATCCCGTTGCGGTGAAGACCTCCGGTCGATTTGCTTTGAAAGAATATCCCAGCTGGGGATGAGATCTTTGGTAGATCTGATATATATGACTCTGCTTGAGAAAATAGATCACTGATAGACCTATCTTGGTAATGGGGGACCCAGTTGGGGTCTGTGAAAGCTTCCGTCACTTTGTTGTGAGATCTTCAGACATTGCTCTTCTGGATAGAGGCTGGAGTTTTGCGGGGAGATGGTTCCCTGCTTGACACTTGGCTAGGATGGAATGATCACTGAACGATCTTCCTAGAGATTTTTGTGATTCTGCTGAAGATGACTGAAGTCGGGCCACTCAGCTGGGGGATAAAGAATCTCTAGTGCTATTTGGAAGACGTGCTGAGTAAAATAATGATTTGGCAGCTTGCTGGGGAGAAACTTTCATGCCCCGTGTTGCGCTTTGACTGCCTGCAATCCTGTCATGACAAAGAAACGTACAAGTATCCCGAGGTGTCCCTTACTGGGTTCCATCATAGGAGTTTAGACACTCCCGGGAGCAAAATATATTTCCTATAAGCATGTAATTTAGAAAAGACGCATCTGTACTTATGCAATCATCATCTTAAGGACATCAGACATTTTGCAAATGAAAATAAAATGTAATAGACGGAATATGACTGAAAATCTGATTTTATTAATTTGTGTGCCCTGAATTGGCAAGTACAATTAAGGAAAAAGAACCCCTGAAATGAGGAGATTGTTACAAAATTGAGAAACAAAAAGGTGCTGGCAATGTTGATGACGCTTCAAGGAGCTTCCCTTTTGCCATGACTCGTATGACATTGACGTTCTTTTCATCTTGCTTTTGAAGAAAGCTGATTCTGATCGATGCTTTTAACCTTTCGAAGCTTACCACGTTGTAAGTGATACAGACGAATTCAGAATGCAGTTGTTCGCTTATTCCCTTATTTTGCGTAGATCGCCCTTTCGGGTTTTCAATCCACCGGGATACCCATTTTTGCCTGAGTTGTCCAATGCGGCTTTTCAACTCAGCGGGTGTACATTCTTTCATTTATTTTCCCTTATTTTTGCCCGAGTCTTTTATTCTGTTTTTTTGACTCGCCGGGATGCCCCATTTTTGCCTGGACTTACATTCTGTTTTTATGTCCAGCGGGTCATTTTTATGCGAAGTATTTTCTAACTGCATCTGAATTCACAGGGGACAGGAAGTCTTCACCATCCATAGTACTGAGCATCAGTGCTCCACCAGAGAAAACTTTCTTTACTATGAATGGACCATCATAATTCGGAGTCCACTTGCCCCTATGGTCTGTATGAGGAGGGAGGAGTCTTTTCAGCACAAGATCTCCTACTTGGTATTCTCGAAGCCTAACTTTCTGATCGAAGGCTTTCTTCATTCTTTTCTAATACAGCTGCCCATGGCAGATTGCAGCTAATCTCTTTTCTTCAATCAGACTCAATTGTTCGTATCGGGATCGGACCCATTCTGCCTCGTTCAGCTTGACATCCATTAGTACCCGTAAAGAGGGCAATTCAACTTCAACAGGTAGGACTGCCTCCATACCATAAACAAACTGATATGGTGTTGCCCCAGTGGATGTTCTGATTGACGTACGGTACCCATGGTAACATTTCATGCCAGTCTTTGTAGGTGACCACCATCTTCTGTACAATCTTCTTGATATTCTTGTTAGCTGCCTCTACAGCGCCATTCATCTTTGGCCTGTAAGGAGAAGAATTATGGTGTTGGATCTTGAAATCCCGACACAGTTCTGCCATCATTTTGTTGTTCAAGTTGGAACCATTATCAGTAATGATTCTTTCGGGCACTCCATACCGACAGATGATGTCTCTCTTCAGGAATCGGGCCACCACTTGCCTGGTGACATTTGCATAAGAAGCTGCCTCAACCCACTTGGTGAAATAATCAATGGCTACCAGGATGAATCTGTGGACATTCTAAGCGGTCGGTTCAATCTTGCCAATCATATCAATGCCCCACATGGCAAAGGGCCAAGGTGAAGACATCACATTCAGAGGATTTGGAGGCACATGCACTTTATCCGCATAAATCTGGCATTTATGGCATTTCCTGGCGTAAGCACAACAGTCTGCGTCCATTGTGATCCAGTAATAGCCTGATCTTAGCAACTTTTTGGCCATAGCATGTCCTCCAGCATGGGTACCAAAAGATCCTTCATGCACCTCGTGCATCAACAAGTTTGCTTCTGCCTTATCAACACATCTGAGAAGTACCATATCAAAGTTTCTCTTATACAGGGAACCATCAGTGTTCAGGAAGAAACTACCAGCTAGCCTTCTTAATGTCTTTTTATCATTGGATGATGCCCCAGGTGGGTATGTTTGATCCTCCAAGAAGCACTTAATGTCATTGAACCAAGGCTTATCATCTTTGACAATATCTGCTGAAAATACATATGCTGGTCTGTCAAGTCTGGATACTGAAATTTGAGGCACAAAGTTGGCAGCTTGAACCTTGATCATGGATGAAATGGTAGCCAGGGTATATGCAAACTGATTTTCATCTCGAGGGATATACTCAAGCTTGACTGTTGTGAAGAAAGTCAATAACCTCCTCGTATAATCCCGATAGGGTATCAGATGATCTTGGTGGGTGTACCATTTGCCGTTGGTTTGATTAATTACCAGAGCCGAGTCTCCGAACACAGTCAAAGTCTTGATCCTGAGGTCAATGGCTTCCTCAAGACCCATAATACAAGCCTCGTACTCAGCTTTGTTGTTAGTGCAGTTAAAGGTGAGTTTTGCCGAGAAAGGCATGTGAACTCCCTTAGGTGTGATGAGTACTGCACCAACACCACGACCATTCATATTAACAGCCCCATCAAACATCATAGTCCATTCTTCTTCTGGGTCAGGCCCTTCAGTGTGAATAGGCTCTTCGTGATCTTTGGCTTTTATGAACATGATGTCTTCATCGGGGAAGTCAAATCTCATAGGCTGGTAATCATCAATGGGTTGCTCAGCGAGATAATCAGACAATACACTGCCTTTGATGGCCTTTTGAGATGTGTACTGAATGTCATATTCTGTGAGGATCATTTGCCATCTTGCAACCCGTCCGGTAAGTGCTGGCTTCTCAAAAATGTACTTAACTGGGTCCATCTTGGAGATCAACAAAGTGGTGTGGGTCAACATATACTGCCTTAGTCGGCGAGCAGCCCACGCTAAAGCACAGCAAGTTTTCTCGAGCAGTGAATAACGTTGTTCACAGTCGGTAAACTTTTTGCTTAGGTAGTATATTACATACTCTTTTCGACCAGACTCGTCATGTTGGCCCAGCACATACCCCATTGACTCTTCTAATACTGTCAAGTACATGATTAGAGGTCTTCCTTCAACTGGAGGCATAAGGATCGAAGGCTCTTGTAAGTATTCCTTGATTTTGTCAAAATCCCTCTGGCAGTCTTCGTTCCACCTGACCGTTTGTTCTTTTCTTAACAGCTTGAACAAGGGCTCACAGGTTGCCGTAAGGTGAGATATGAACTGTGAGATGTAGTTCAATCTACCTAGAAACCCCCGAACTTCTTTTTCAGTCTTCGGCGCAGGCATTTCTTGAATGGCTTTTACTTTATCAAGGTCAACTTCAATCCCTTTCTCACTTACAATAAATCCCAGCAGCTTAACGGATCGCACCCCGAATGTGCATTTGTTGGGGTTTAACTTCAACTGGTACTTCCTCAGACGCTTGAATAACTTCAATAGATTCACCAGGTGGTCTTCTTCTATGAGGGACTTGGCAATCATGTCATCACAATAACATTCAATTTCTTTGTGGATCATGTCGTGGAACAATGTTACCATAGCCCGTTGATAAGTGGCACCCGCATTCTTCAGTCCGAATGGCATCACCTTATAGCAGAATGTGCCCCAGGGTGTGATGAAAGTTGTCTTCTCCATGTCTTCAGGTGACATTTTGATCTGATTGTATCTTGAAAATCCATCCATGAAGGAGAACACCGAGAACTGAGCTGTATTGTCGACCAATACATCAATGTGAGGTAATGGGAAGTCATCTTTCGGGCTGGCCCTGTTCAGATCCCGGTAATCCACACACATTCTCACCTTGTCGTCTTTCTTAGGCACAGGTACAATATTAGCAACCCACGGCGGGTAACTGGTTACAGCAAGGAAACCGGCGTCCCACTGCTTTTGTACCTCTTCTTTTATCTTCATTGCCATATCTGGGCGAGTACGGCGCAACTTCTGTTTTACTGGTGGGCAGCCTTCTTTTAGAGGCAGCTTATGCATAACAATGTCGGTGTCCAACCCTGGCATATCCTGATAAGACCAAGCAAAAACATCCACGTACTCCCAAAGCATGTCAATCAGTTTCTCTTTTACTGAATCTTGCAGGCAGGCCCCGATCTTAACTTCTTTCAAATCTTCTTCTGTACCCAGATTAACCGTCTCAACCTCTTCCTGATGAGGAGTGATAACCTTCTTCTCTTGTCTCAACAACCTGGCTAGCTCTTCAGGTAGCTCATAATCTTCATCAACCCCTTCATCAGCTTGATTGATTGGATTGTCAAAGTCATACGAAGTCATAGCAGTGTTGTTGTCGGTGCAGTCTGGAGGGCACTTTCTGCAAGGGTTTAGATTTGTTCATTTTAGTGATCAGTTTTATCTTATTTAGAAAAAGTGAAAATGAAGTTATTTATTTTTTTAAAAACATTGTCATTTTATTTTTGTACAAAAAGTGAAAAATGAAAAACAGTGAGCGGAAAAGAAAAGACTCATTTGCAAAAGATGTCCTGATATTCATTAATTGATCTTTGCACAAAATACAAGATGGCCCGATTACAAAATGAGTCCTGACATCTTGGGCAAGATGCAGGACTTGATGCATGCTTTAAAAATACAGGAAATAATAATTACTCTGGAAGAGTAACCCTTATAATTTCCTGGGAAGACCAGTTTGAGACATGGCTCCCCGGGATCCTTGAACGTATCCAGCTTTCCAGGTTGCGTTCGTCTTCTGACTCATCTTCCAAGCTATTCACAGCGTCCGGGGTGAGCATCCCCCCACTAATAAACTTAGGCTCCGTTGCAGCCTCTGATTGATCTTGTCGAGTTGGTTTGTAACCCAACCCGAATCGGTCTTCTTTCTTCTCCACGGGCAGCAGCTTGCCCCAGCCTTGGGCGGTACCTTCCTCAACAACCTTCCGGGCTTGCTGATATGATGTGATGGAGGTCCCAAGTACAACAGATGTTTCATTAATATTAAGGGCCTCAAACCCTTGGCTCATGGTTTCATGGATCTCCCTATCCATTTTAATGTATTTGAAGGTAGCCAGCTGGCTAACAAAAATATCCTCCTCCCCACAAATAGTAATGACTTGGCCTTCCCACTCGAATTTTAACTTCTGGTGAAGGGTTGATGTCACGGCGCCAGCGGCGTGTATCCATGGTCTACCCAATAGACAGCTGTAGGCAGGCTGTATATCCATCACAAAGAAGGTCGTTTTGAAAACCTGTGGGCCAATCATTATAGGCAACTCTATCTCTCCCAGAACTGATCTTTTAGAACCGTCAAAGGCTCTTACTACCAAGTTACTCGGGCGTAGTGCCAATCCGTCGTATTCCAACTTCACAAGGGCTTTCTTGGGTAGGACATTGAGTGACGACCATGTGTCCACCAGTACGTGAGAAAGAACTGCACCCTTACACTCCAAGGTAATGTGCAAAGCCTTGTTGTGATTGCGACCTTCCGTTGTCAAATCAGTGTTGGTAAATCCTAGTCCATTACTAGCATTGACATTTCCAACCACATCCTCTAACTGACTAATGGTAATATCCTCCGGCACATAAGCTGCGTGCAGGACTTTTAATAGCGTGTTCCGATGAGCCTCGGAGCACATTAGCAACGATAGTATGGAGATTTTGGAAGGTGTTTGGTGAAGCTGGTCCACCACCTTGTAATCACTTTTCTTTATGATTCTCATGAATTCATAAATCTCTTGATCAAAAGGAGTCTTCAAAACTTCTTTAGCAACTTGTTCTTCTTGCACCATGCTCTTCCCTTTTGCCTTAGCAGTAGCTTCGGCTTCAGCAATGGGTCTCGGAATTTGTGAGGCAAAGAGACGTCCGCTCCTAGTGAAGCCTCCGCCCCCCCACATTGTCTATCTGAGGTGAAGAAGTTGATGATTCTAAAGTGATTTTCTGCCCCTCGCAGTATATATCTGAGCCATAATGCCAAGGGATGGCATTATTGCTTTCGTAAGGAACTGGCCCAGGCACCGTGATAGTGACTGGACTGATAGCAGCTGCAGAAGGGACCACAATGGTGTGTGGATCATAGTATATGGTAACTGGTGCTCTAACAGGAGTAACATTTTGTTATGAATTGTTGGCAGGAACATTTGCAGGGTCGTAGTATATGGTAACCGTTGAGACGCTTTCATCAATTATCGCTGATGTTGTAGAAGACATTACTGACTGGATGGGTGTTGAAATTGTAGCAGGAATGGTGATTGAACTTACATCCGTTGAAGTGATTGATTGAGCGGTTGTTGGAGTTGTAGTAGAATCCGTTGGAACAATGGTTGCTGACGTTGTAGGAGTATCTGTGATTGCTGGTGATAGAGTTGATGGATTTGTAGGCGCCGTTGTCGTAATCTGAAGGATACCATCCTTAATAAGTCTGTCTATGCCGTCTCTCAGCCTTTCACACCCATTGACTGCAATATTGCAATACCCACAGCCGAGCTCACACCCGGGGAACACTTGGCATTCTAAAAGTTGAGCTTTGATTTCAACCAAAGGTGTTCGAATCTGTGTAACACTGGTGATTAAGGTGGATGGTTTGCCTTCCTCAATAGCATTAATCCTAGGCCCGTTGTGACTAGGCATTGTATTTTTTGTGACATTCGGAGGAGGTGCAAAGTTGAGAGCTCTTGAGTCCACCAGATCCTGGACTTTCATCTATAAAGCCCTGTATTTCTCAGTATTATGCCCCGGTGCATTTGAATGAAATGCACGCCTGGCATTGGCATCATAGTTCTTTGGCAAATTGGTGGGATCTGGAGGTGCCAATGTCCTTAACTCAACCAAGTTGAGCTTCAGGAGTTGTGGAAAAAGTGCAGCATATGGCAGGGGAATTGGGTCAATTACCCTGTTTGCTTGTGATGGTCTTTGTTGGAAAGGACGCTGTTGTTGATTGTTGTTGTTGTAGGTACTCTGTTGCGGATACTGAACTTGTTGTTGATATTGTGGTTGTTGTTGTTGAGGGTATGCTGATTGTTGAGGAATCGGAGCTGGAATGGTAACAGCTGCTACTGACCGGTGAACATACCGAGGCCTGCCCCTGCTTGCATGAATGGAATTTGTCTCACCAACCCTCTGGGGTCCCATAAAGGGCTTTCTGGGATTGTTGGATGAACTTGCACCACTGTCGGAAATTTTGCCCATCTTTAAAAGGCTTTCAATCCTTTCACCAGCTATGACCACATCAGCAAAACTGGTAGAGGAGAAGGTGGCCAATCTATCAATATAGGTCCCTTGCAAAGTATTCATGAACATGTCAGCCATTTCCCTCTCTGACATGGGTGGTTGGACAACAGCAGCAAGCTGTCTCCACCTTTGGGCATATTCCCTGAAGCTTTCTCTAGAAGATTGAGACATTCCCATCAGAAGGGTCCTGTTAGGAGCCATATCTAGGTTGTATTGGTATTGTCGGATGAAAGCCTCAGCTAAGTCTTTCCAGCATCTGATGGTAGCTCTGGTCAAGTGTGAATACCATTCCCTTGAAGCCCCAGTGAGACTGTCTTCAAAGTAGAACATCCACAGCTTCTCATCCATAGTATAAGCTTTAAGTCTCCCCAGGAAAGACTGCAAATGAGTGCGAGGACAGGAGGTACCATTGTACTTCTCAAAGCATGGGGGTTTAAATTTGTGGGGAATTCTCACCCCCATCCACCAGCCCCATGTCCATCACATCGAAGCCTAGAGAGTTTTGTGACTCCAAAGATCTTAATTTCTCAGCAATTTCGTCCAATCTCCGGTCATATACTTCATCTCCAACTCCCATAACAGTAAATTGCTCTTCTTGGGGATCCTCCTACAAGATTCTCCCTCCAGCAGTATTACCTTGCACATTTCTCGGGATGTTAGCTTCTGGATCCAGATGAGGTCCAAATATTGGTGGATCAATACGAGGCTGGCCCCGTTCATTGTTACTAGTTCCTCCTGTTCCAAGATGAGGCTCTTCAGGAGTTTGTCTTTCCACCAACTCCCTTAATCTTTCCTGACTCTGTGCTAAGCCAGTCATTACAGCCATGAATTGAGACATCTGATTTCTCATCTCTACTCTCTCATTAGCCATCTGATTTCTGACCTCAGTCAGGTCCTGCTGTACTTGTTCCATTTGAATACTGGGAAGGTTGTTGCGAGTCGGGTACCAGTGCGTGCGGTTGACAGGGAACACTCGGCGACGAGCAATGTTTCCTGAAGTCACAACAAAGTTAGAAACAATAATAATAAAACCTACAAAACAAAACAAAAGTTAGCATGCAATGCATTATGCTTATTTGTTTTCCAAGGCATCCGGTTTGGTTCTTGGTTTTGACCTTTCCAGACCTCGAGGAAGATGTTTGATGTTGTTGAGAGAAAACCCAAATGAGAACAAACTGAAATATATTACAAATGGTGAACAATACATAGTCTGTTTTACAACATATGCCCATGGAGGGTCAAAATACATGAAGAAAATAAAAAGTACATCAAATGAAAACAACAACAAACAAAAAGTCAGACATCCAGTCCAAACTCATCCTCCTTGACCTCCTTCAGGAGTGCCACAGTCACTGGACCAGCTGGGTGCTCTGTAATGGTCCTAATGAGGAGCTTCCTGGTAGCAATGGCAGTGGTCAGCTTCTTGTGTCTGTCCTGGTCCTTTGATCTCTTCAATCCTGCTCTGAGCTTCAATTCTGAAATCTCCTTCTGGGCTGCCAACAAAGCTTCCTGCTGCTTCTTCTCATTGGCCTCTGGCTGTTCAATCTTGGCTTGAGTCCTCTGGTCTTCCTGTGTACGTGCTTCAGTGATCCTGACCCACCTAGCCTGACTCTCTTGCAGATAAAGCTCAGTCCTAGCCTTCTGAAACTTGGCTTCTTTACAGGCATTCTTCAATATTTGTTCCCCAGCTCTTGCTTTCCTTATGTAATCCTTTGTCTTCTCAATTTTGGCAAGATGCTCCACCCTGAGTTTTTCCAATCTCTCAATGTCCAGACGACCATCACTCCTTTCCCAAAGATTCTTCTTCAAAGCTTGAGATAGGTTCTCATTCCTTTCCTTCAGCTTCTCAAATTCTTCTAGGCTGACAGTTGCTGCTGGCTGTACTGTAGATGGTCCATGTATGTCTTCCAAGGTGAAAGGCATTCCAGTAATCTGAGCTCTAGTACGGGACCATTCATAGTATTGGGCTGAAGCAACATTATTGCACCTTCCAAGAATAGCCATCCCTTTTGTCTGAATGTTGTCCCAAGCCCATGATGCTTGTCTGACAACAGCTGAATTAGGCTTCACTTCACAATACAGGGTCTCAGCTAAATCTTGCACTCTGGGAGGGTGAACCAAAGCATAGCCCAGTTGTCTCTTAAACAGCAAAGGATTGTAGTTGATGCAACCCTTCACCCCTATCAGAGGTACATTTGGGTATTGTCCACAACTGGTGATGATGTCCTTGCCCTTGGTGCTCTGGGTGAACTATCTAATATTATCTGAAGTCAAAGCAATGAGCCTCTTGGCCCAATTCTTCTGTTGGTGAGGATTCAGGAAGGCATCTGACTTAGGTAGGTGTTTGAGCAGCCAGGTGTAGAACAAAGGAGCACAACATCTTACCAACTTCCCCCTTTGTTTCTCATTCCTCTGATGAATGGAGTAATAAAAGTCCCCCATCAATGTGGGTACTGGGTTCTTCAGAAGGAACAGATGGATGGCATTCTTGCTGACAAATTTGGGCTCATCTGCAAACAGTATAGCCCCATATATACTGAGGGCTAACAGTGCACAGACTGCCCTCCATTCTCCCGATGAGGCCTTCAGGATGGCCTGAGAAATCAAGAAGTCCAAGTGCAAACCAGGGATTCCAGCTTTTGTTGTCATACTTTGTTCAATCAAGGCAGGTTCCAAGTACAGTGCTTTTGCCACTTCTCCATTGCTGGGAGCAGGCATCTCTGGGTTGAAGGGGATTCCACCTCTGATAGGTACTCCAGTCAACAAAGAAAACTCTTCCAACAGAGGCCCTAGCTGGAAGTCTGGGAAGGTGAAGCATCTCAAAGGAGGGTCATAAAACTGCAAGCATGTGTGGATCATGCTCCTCTGAGAAGGGTCAAGGTCCATAACCATATCCAGGATACCTCCATGGTGCTCTCTAAACAATGGGATGTGGTCAGGTATGATAAGTGACTGGACCTGCCTGATGCCAGTCAACACAGGCTCAAAAAAGTGGTAGGATATGTTGCTCTTCCTGGGAGTAGTCATGAGTGTTGCTGAAGAAACTGAAGATAAGTGCTGGTGAAGATTCACATACTGATGCTGGAAATGAGCCACTGACAGGCTGATGTTGGTGATGATGAAGACAGCTGAAGCAGATAACTGATGAAGCAGAGGTCTATGCAGAAGAAGGGGTCAAAACCAAACCAGATATAAAATGGATACCCTAAAAAACAAATAAACAAATGTTAAATGATGCAATGATGATATATGCAAATGATATGCAAGGGTTTGTGATCAAGCTGGGTCTAATTATCTGTCTTGATATAAGTCCATGTATGTTCAAAGAAGGTCCAGATGGAGGTTCAGAAATCCAGTAACCAAGGTGGGGGACTCAAATAAAGAGTCACATATCCAGGGTTAAATCACAAGAACTGTCCAAAGTGGAGTACTCTTAAACAAAACAAAAACAGGGTATGATGTGGCCAAGGGTACCTGCAAACCTGTAAACAGCCCAACCCCCTCACAGGTAATGTTCTAAAACAAAGATCCTCAGACTTGGATCAGTTATGAGAAGTGTAAACACTTCTAACCCGGAGGTACAATGTTTACAATAACCATAAAAGATCCTCCTCTAATTCTCCTCAGTTTCTGAAGGTCATAATAAAGGTCATCTAGACTTAGCAGGCTTCCCAGATAGTCCTAGCACTATAGGAAATCTGTAGCACAGAGTTCTCAAGAAGAAACCCACATCTGAACCGTGTTTCATATTCCCGCACCAGACCGAAATGGAATGGGAAAGAACATGAACCACTCTAGCCTAGGTGTCACTCAAGTCCTAGGTATAGGACCTCAAACTCTCAATGGAACCCCACCCACCACAACAGAAGCCAGATCCAGCAATGATAATGACAATATGAAATATGAAAAACTGTAAAGAAAGCAATAAATAAAGCTGTACATAACGCAGTAAATAAAGAAAATAAACAAACACAATTAGCAAATTACACCCCCAGGAAACACAAATCAAACAAGCGCTAGGAGGAACCCACAAAAAGAACCAGAAGCCCTGGTTACAGTATAAGGTTCCCCAACAGAGTCGCCAAGCTGTCGCTCCCACCAAATGACACCCGGGCCAAGAGGGGTACAGACGCGAACGGTCGGCGAAAGAGAAGAGAACACACAAGGGTGAACTCAAAAGAAAAGAGTCGTCAGCTAGGCATTTTTATCCCGAAGGAGAGGTAATGCTGCATAGACCTAAGAAAAGATGGATAAGACAGTTGCGGACCAGAGAAACTGAGAAAGGGGGTTGGTTACAACCTGGGAAGGTATTAGCACCCAGATTATCCGTCGTACTCGACGGGATCCACGCTTAAAAGATTTGTGTTTTAAAGGGGTAGTGTCAGTGCTATTTGTGTATCAAAGTGGGAAAGAATGCAAGTGTCAGTGCTGGAAGAAAGTGAAGTGTGATATATGGAGTGTCAGTGTAAGAAACGAATGTGATGCTCAAGACTATGAGGCTTAAAGAATAATGCTGGAAAGAGGGGGAATATACAGAGACTTTTGTTCGATAACTGTTAAGTTATGCCTACGTATCCTCTCGTGCAATGAGGAAGTCAGAACACCGTAGTTCAACTCAAAGAGACTGAAAGATAAATTGACTGATGAACTGCTTACTTGCCAATGCTCAAGTGTATGACCTGTCTGGCTCAGGTGCTAACTGTCTCGCATTAGACGGAAGAAGCAAGTTCTCGTTTGTGAGTGAATGAGATGAGAAAAGAATCCCGGAGGAGACGATTATTGTTTGTTTTTGGAGTTTTCAATCTTTTATTGCTTTTGGAGTTTGTCATAAGAAAATGAGCTTAAGCCTAAACCAAGGGTTTAGTAAACTCATCACATCCTCCCTCTGATTAGGGGTAATGAGAATACTTTAAGTATGAAGTAAGCACCTCACACTTAATCACCATGATGTAGGGTTAAGATCATTAACCTACTTGTGATTATTTAGATGTTTTTGGAGTTTCTGTTTAGTGTCAGGTAATGAGTTTAAGCCATAATTAAGGATTTAATGGGCTCATTACACCATACTAATAGAAGGATAATAGATGAAAACATTTAAGCTGAGGAAGGCTCCTCAACTTAATCCATGATTAGGGATTAACCTCATGACAAAACAATTCCTTTATTAAAGTGGATTTTAGTTAATGGTAAGATTAAGAAGTGAATTTTATGGTTTATAAGACAACTTGAGGGGGACTTGTCCATTAACACTAGGGTTAGTCCTTCTTAACCAATTAAGGAAGAATTAGAACCCTAATGCAAGGCCCAAGTTACAAGTTTGATGTCTTAGTGATTATTAGATGAATTGATTAAAGGGTTTAAACACATTGAGGGTTTAACACTTAGGATTAAAGTTATACACTCCATCCTAATAGAAGGATACAGGTACAAGCTTAATCACAAAGCCTTAAAACCTTTAAGGTTTAGTCCTTGATTGTGAGGTGAGAAGAGAAGACTCAAAGAGATGACACAAAGGTAAAAACTAATGGGGGACTAAACAAACCCTAATTGTTATCATGCTTAGGTATCCCTAGGGTTTTTGAGGCTTGCAAAAGATCTTCAGGAGAGAAGCCACCAGGAAAGAAACAAATGAAAGGAGGAAGAAGCAGAGAGAAGCAAAACAACTTGCTTCACTTAAGAAGGCAAGTTGCTTGAAGAAAGAAAGTGAGAAAGAGGCATGAATGAGCAAGCTCACTCCAATACACATACAAAATGTAGCAAAGAAGGCATAAAAGAGATGAGAGGAGATTGTGAGAAGTGAAGGCAAATTCACTTCTCAAAACAACTTACCACCTGAAAAGTTAGCAAAAGAAATGAAAAATGAAATGAGAATGGGATAAGATGCAAGGATGAACACCAAAGTCAGAAACATCTCAAGATGTTAATGATGCTAAGAGATGATACAAATGGTTGTCATGAGATGTGGATGATCATACAAGGGATGAGAATGCAAATGAGACAAGTAAGAAGGCATGAAAGTTCATAACACTTATGAGATGCAATGAAAGCAAAAGCATGGCAAATGGATGATGCAAAGATCAAACATGATTCTAATGTGTCCCTAGATGTCTTATATGTCATGTGGATGTACAAAATGTCATGGCAAGTTCATGTATGCAAGCACATGAAGAAGGAATGCAAATGAAGGCAAAAAATTAGGGTTTACAAATAATATGCAATGCAAAATTCAAAATCAGAAGCAAATGACAAGATAAAAAATTGAAAATGGGATCAAAGGTACCCTAACCCTACACAAGTTCACTGCCCAAAGGAGGGGACCTAAGCCTTAACCTAATGGAAGTTATGATTTTTCTTAAGCTAACTAGGGTTTTAAGTCACTTCAAAAGGAAAAATGCACATCAATTTGAAAATGAAAGATAAATTCAAATAAAGTTTTCCCTAGAAACTACATGATATGAAGAAAGCAATGCAAGAAGAACCATCATCAAACTCTTCATGGTTAGGCAGAATGAATTTTTCTAAGTTAGGACCAAAATATTGCCTTTTAATAACTTTTATTCCAATGAAAAATGTCAAAGTAGGTCAAGAACCAAAAATAAATTTGTTTGAAGAGTTAGATAATGTTTCTAAATGTATCAAAATGCAATGTGAATTTTTTTTGTGATTTTTAAATACCTAAATACATTTTTAATTAATTAATCTTCAATAACTAATTAAAAATAAACATTTAAATGATTTAAAAATAATTTTGGATGCAAAAAATAAAAATAAAAATATTTTTGTGTTCTGAAAATTAATAAAAGATTTGATAAAAATTTTCAGAATTTTTTAATGTATTTTACTATTTTTAAAAATTCGTAGAAATTAAATACAAAACAAATGAAATAAAAATGAAATTAAAGGGAAAATGAGAAAGTCAGCTGATCTAAAGGCCCAGATTCAAACCTAAGGGGGCGAGAGTTGACTACGCGCGCTAATGGACGGCTGAAATTCAAATCTCACTAATTATGATTAAATCCTAATCCTGAACCCTAATTACTTTCAGATGACCGGAACAGTGTTCCGGTCATCTTCTCCGGCCAGCCAATCCTTCAATCTCACTCAAAACGCAATCTTAAGCTCTCTAACTCTCCAGAATCAAACATCTAACAACCCTAAACATGAATCCAGCCCTAAAACTCATTTATTTTCACTCAAGAACAAAGATCAAAGCAAAACGGAAAAAACGCAGAAAATTTCAGAGGTTCAATACATGCTTAATACTTGGCCATTTTCAAAACTAAACACATCAGAATCATCAGTGAATCATGGAGAACCAATTAGTAATTTAAAAACACGTTTCTGGAAAAATTGTTCTTGATGATACCTGAACTGAAGCTTTCAAAAATGGTGCTTCCTGGCCAGTTCTTTGCTTCAAACAAGCTCCAATGATCCTCCCCAAATGTTTGTGATGCTTAGCTGGAGTTTATATGGCCTCAAAATGAAAATGGCAGAGGTTTAGTATGTGAAATGTGGAAATCATGTTTTTGATTCTGGGCTTTTTAGGGCAAGGTGATGGTTGGGAAATGATCAGTGGATCATGGTGAATGGTTCTGTGAAGTTTTCTTTGAGGTTTGAGGCTTGTGTGATGAGATTCGAATGAAAATGCAAAGAGGGAGGTTTTTATGAACTATGGTGATGCTCTGGTTTCAGGCTCCAAGATTGTGTGAAATGTGATCCTTGAGGCATGTATGTGAAGCTGTGATTGGTCAGAGTAGTTGGTGTGGCTCAGTTTGATTGGTATGGCTCAAGTTGCATAAAGTCAACATTTGTGTAAGTGAAGGTATGGGCTGGTTCAATCATGGTACAAGGGTATGGTTCGAATCATCTTGCTTCAAGGAGGTCCATGGAAGTCATTTTTGGCAGCTGGCACAAGTGGATGAGAAGTTTTGGGTCATTTTGCAAATTCATGGAGTTTTGGCCCCTTTTGGATTTCTTAATGATCAAGGCATGAAAATGAGTGATTCTTTGGGCCATTCTGATTTTTAGGTCATGTGTTGTGTTTATGTAATGCTTAGAAGTCATTTTGAAGTCATAGAAATGCTTGGCATGTGAATTTGCAAGGTTCCCTCTTTGGTGCAAAAGTGAAAATTATGTGATTTTTCCCAACTTTGACAAGCCATAACTTTTGATCTAAAATGAATTAGAATGAGTTCTTGTACTTTTTGAAAATGGGAGGATCCAATCTAAAACTTTCATGACCAAAGATTTGTCATTTGAAGCATTTTTGAATCAAAAAGAGGAGGTTAAAAAACTTTCCCAAAATGGCAATTTTGCATTACAAGTCACTTTCCCAAAAAGGCAAATTTGCAAATGGCTTGAAATTCTTCAATTTTGTGAACTTCAAACTTCTTCTAAGATCAAATAAAGATCATATACATTCAAAATGATGGAGAAACCCCTTTGGTTGGGTGATTGGGGGCCTCAGATGCCCTGATTTTGCACTGACTTGCCCAAGAAGTCATCTTCTGATCAGATGCCTTCCCCATTGAATTTCTTCATGAAAATTGGTATGTGTGATCCTTATAACACTTAGAGACCAATAGAAACAAAAATGACCAAAAAATTTGGAGTTATGTCCTCTGAAACCAAAACCCTAATTTCAGGTCATCTGTGCAGTTAAGCTTGGCTCTGCTTCCATGCCTTTCTCAGTTCTTGTGATTCTTTGACTTCCTTGACATTGGCAGGATATAATATGATGCTTGAACATACATGGACCCTCTTTAGATGATTTAATACCTTTGGAGAGGCTCATAAGGCTCATGGATTGCTCAGATCACAAACCCTAGATGCAGATGAGTTAGAACCAATGCAGTGAAGCAAAATGCACTATGAGATGATATGATTGAACTTATGCAAATGAAAAGAACCACAAGCCATGGTGAAATGAGTGAGGGCAAATTTGGGGTGTTTACAAACCCTTAAGGTTTTAAGGCTTTGTGATTAAGGTTATGCCTGCATCCTTATATCAGGATGGAGTGTATAACTTTAATCCTAAGTGTTAAACCCTTAGTGTGTTTAAATCCTTTAATCAATTCACCTAATAATCACTAAGACATCAAGCTTGTAACTTGGGCCTTGAATTAGGGTTCTAATTCTTCCTTAATTGGACAAGAAGGACTAACCCTAGTGTTAATGGACAAGTCCCCCTCAAGTTGTCTTACAAACCATAAAATTCACTTCTTAATCTTACCATTAATTAAAATCCACTTTAATAAAGGCTTTGTTTTGTCATGAGGTTAATCCCTAATCATTGATTAAGTTGAGGAGCCTTCCTCAGCTTAAATGTTCTCATCTATTATCCTTCTATTAGGATGGTGTAATGGGTCCATTGAATCCTTGATTATGGCTTAAACTCATTACTTAACACTAAACAAAAACTCAAAAAAAACATCTAAATAAACACAAGTAGGTTAATGATCTTAGTCCTACATCATGGTGATTAAGTGTGAGGTGTTTACTTCATACTTAAGGTATTCTCATTACCCCTAATCAGAGGGAGGATGTCATGAGTTTACTAAACCCTTGGTTTAGGCTTAAGCTCATTTTCTTATGATAAACACAAAAAAGCAATAAAATATTGAAAAACTTCAAAAACAAACAATAATCGTCTCCCCCGGGATTCTTTTCTCATCTTATTCACTCATAATCGAGAACTCGCTTCTTCCGTCTAATGCAAGATAGTTTGCACCTGAGCCAGACAGGTCATACACTTGAGCATAAATAAGTAAGCAATTCACAAGTCAATTTACCTTTCAGTCTCTTTGAGTCGAACTACGGTGTTCTGACTTCCTCATTGCACGAGAGGATACGTAGGCATAACTTAACAATTATCGAACAAAAGTCTCTGTATATCCCCTTCTTTCAGCATTATTCTTTAAGCCTCATAGTCTTGAGCTTTGCATTCTCTTCTCGCACTGACACTCTTTTCATTCACTTCACTTTCCAGCACCGACACTTGTATTCTTTTCCAGCTTTTGCACACAGAATAGCACTAACACTACCCCTTTAAGCACAAAACTTTCAAGCGTGGATCCCGTCGAGTACGACGGACAATCTGGGTGCTAATACCTTCCCAGGTTGTAACCAACCCCCTTTCTCAGTTTCTCTGGTTCGCAACCGTCTTGTCCATCTTTTCCTAGGTTTATGCAGCATTACCTTTCCTCGGGATTAAAATGCCTAGCTGGCGACTCTATTCAGTTCATCTTCATGTCCTCTTTCGCCGACCGTTCGCGCTTGTACCGAGATGCAAATCTTTGGGAGCGACAGCTTGGCGACTCTGCTGGGGACCCTTATACTGCAACAAGGGCTTCTGGTTCTTTTTGTGTGTTCCTCCTAGTGCTTATTTGATTTGCGTTTACTGGGGTGTTATGTGCTATGTGTGCTTACTTATTTTGCTTTATTTACTGCTTTATGTACAACTTTATTTATTGCTTTCTTTACAGTCTTTTGCATATTTCATACTGTCATTATCACTGTGCTGGATCTGGTTTTCTATTTTGGTGGGTGGGGTTCCATTGAGAGTTTAAGGTCCTATACCTGGGACCTGAGTGACACCTAGGCTAGAGTGGTTCATGTTCTTTCCCATTCCATTTCGGTCTGGTGCGGGAATATGAAACACGGTTCAAGTGTGGGTTTCTTCTTGAGAACTCTGTGCTACAGATTTCCTGTAGTGCTAGGGCTAT
This sequence comes from Lathyrus aphaca, assembly GCA_963966055.1. Classification (NCBI taxonomy): domain Eukaryota; kingdom Viridiplantae; phylum Streptophyta; class Magnoliopsida; order Fabales; family Fabaceae; genus Lathyrus; species Lathyrus aphaca. The sequence continues at coordinate 37,477,129 of OZ014524.1, forward strand.
CTGGGAAGCCTACTAAGTCTGGATGACCTTTACTTTGACCTTCAGAATCTGGGGTGAATTAGAGGAGGATCCTTTATGGTTATTGTAAACACTGTACCTCCGGGTTAGAAGTGTTTACACTTCTCATAACTGATCCAAGTCTGAGGATCCTTGTTCTAGAACATTACATGTGAGGGGGTTGGGTTGTTTACAGGTTTGCAGGAACCCTTGGCCACATCATACCTTGTTACTGTATTGTTTAAGAGTACTCCACTTTGGACAGTTCTTGTGATTAACCCTGGACATGTGACTCTTTATTTGAGTCCCCCACCCTGGTTACTGGACTTCTGAACCTCCATCCGGACCTTTGAACATACATATGCCTTATACCAAGACAGATAATCAAATCCAGCTCTTGATCACAAACCCTTGCATATCATTTGCATATATCATCATTGCATCATTTGACATTTGTTTACTTGTTTTTCAGGGTATCCACCTCATTGTACCTTGGTTTTGGTTTTGACCCCTTCTTCTGCATAGACCTCTGCTTCAGCTGTCTTCATCAGTTATCTGCTTCAGTTATCTCCATCACCACCAGCATCAGCCTATCAGAGATTTACTTCCAACATCAGTCTGTGATCTTCATCAGCATTTGTCTTCAGTTTCTTCAGCAGCACTCATGGCTACTCCCAGGAAGAGCAACATATCTTATCACTTTTTTGAGCCTGTATTGACTGGTATCAGGCAGGTCCAGTCACTCATCACACCTGACTACATCCCACTGTTTTGAGAGCACTATGGGGGTATCTTGGATATGGTTATGGATCTTGATCCTTCTCAGAGAAGCATGATCCACACATGCTTGCAGTTCTATGACCCTCCACTGAGATGTTTCACCTTTCCTGACTTTCAGCTAGGGCCCCTGTTGGAAGAGTTTTCTTTGATGATTGGAGTGCCTATCAGAGGTGGGATCCCCTTCAACCCAGAGATGACTGCTCCCAGAAGTGAAGAGATAGCAAGGGCATCGTACTTGGAGCCTGCCCTCATTGAGCAAAGTATGACAACAAAAGCTGGGATCCCTGGTCTACATTTGGACTTCTTGATTTCTAAGGCCATCCTGAAGGCTTCATTGGGAGAATGGAGGGCAATATGTGCACTCCTAGCCCTCAGCATATATGGGGATATACTATTTGCAGATGAGCCTAAATTTGTCAGTAAGAATTCCATCCATTTGTTTCTTCTGAAGAACCTAGTGCCTACACTGCTAGGGGATTTTTACTATTCTATTGATCAGAGGAATGAAAAACAAAGAGGGAAATTGGTAAGATGTTGTGCTCCTTTATTTTACTCCTGGCTGCTCAGACACCTGCCTAAATCAGATGCTTTCTTGAACCCACACCAGCAGAAGAATTGGGCCAAGAGGTTCATTGCCTTGACTTCAGATGATATCAGATGGTGCACCCAGAGCACCAAAGGCAAGGACATTATCACCAGCTGTGGACAATACCCAAATGTGCCTCTGATAGGAGTGAAGGGTTGCATCAACTACAACCCCTTACTATTTAAGAGACAATTGGGCTATGCCTTAGTTCACCCTCCCAGAGGACCGGATTTAGCTGAGACCATGTATTGTGAAGTGCAACCTAATTCAGCTGTTGTCAGACAAGCATCCTGGGCTTGGGACAGCATCCAGACAAAAGGGGTAACTATTCTTGGAAGATGTAATAATGTTGCTTCAGCTCAGTATTTAGACTGGTCCCGTACTAGAGCTCAGATCACCAGAATGCCTTTCACCTTGGAAGACATACCTGGACCATCTACAGTACAGCCTGCAGCAACTGTTAGTCTGGAGGAATTTGAAAAGTTGAAGGAAAGGAATGAGCAGCTATCCCAGACCTTAAAGAAGACTCTTTGGGAAAGAAGTGATGGTCGTCTGGACATTGAGAGATTGGAAAAGCTCAGAATTGAGCATCTGGCCAAAATTGAAAAGACATAGGACTATATAAGGAAAGCAAGGGCTGGGGAACTGATATTGAAGAATGCCTGCAAGGAGGCTAAGATTCAGAAAGCTAGGGCTGAGCACTACCTACAAGAGAGCCAGGCTAGGTGGGTCAGGATCACCAAAGCCCGTGCACAAGAAGACCAGAAGACTCAAGCCAAGATTGATCAGCTGGAGGCCAATGAGAAGAAGTAGCAGGAAGCCTTGTTGGCTGCACAGAAGGAGATATCAGAATTGAAGCTTAGAGCAGGGTTGAAGAGATCCAAAGACCAGGACAGGCATAAGAAGCTGTCTACTGCCATTGCTACTAGGAACCTCCTTATTAGGACCATTACAGAGCACCCAGTTGGTCCGGTGACTGAGGCATCCTGAAGGAGGTCAGGGAAGATGATTATGGATTGGATGTTTGATTCCTCTTTGCTTGTTGTTCTTTCCTTTTGATGTAATTTTCCTTGTGTTGTATTTTGACCCTCCATGGGCATGTATTGTAAAATAGACTATGTATGTTTCATCATTTGTAATATATTTAGTTTGTTTCCATCGGGCTTCTTTTCTCAACAACATCAAGCATCTTCCTCGAGGTCTGGAAAGGTCAAAACCAAGAACCAAACCGGATACCTTGGAAAACAAACAAGCATACTGCATTGCATACTAACTTTGTTGTTGTTTTGTAGGTTTTTGCTATTATTATTGTTTCTAACTTTGTTGTGATCTCAGGAAACATTGCTCGTCGCCGAGTGTTCCCTGTCAACCGCACGCACTGGTACCCTACTCGTAACAACCTTCCCGACATTCAGATGGAGCAGGTACAGCAGGACCTGAACGAGGTCAGAAATCAGATGGCTAATGAAAGAGTCGAGATGAGAAACCAGATGTCTCAATTTATGGTTGTCATGACTGGCTTGGCCCAGAGCCAAGAAAGACTAAGAGAGCTGGCAGAGAGACAGACACCTGAGGAGCCCCATCTTGGAACAGGGGGAACCAGCAACAATGAACGGGGGCAGCCTCGTATTGACCCACCAGAGTATGGGCCTCATTTGAACCCGAATGTTAATATCCCAAGAAATGTTCAAGGTAATACTGCTGGGGGCAGAATCCTGCAAGAGGATCCCCAAGAAGAACAATTTACTGTTATTGGGGCTGGAGATGAGGTGTATGATAGAAGATTGGATGAGATTGCTGAAAAGTTAAGATCTTTGGAATCTCAGAATTCTTTGGGTTTTGACGTGATGGATATGGGACTGGTAGATGGGGTGAGGATTCCCCGCAAATTCAAACCCCCATGCTTTGAGAAGTATAACGGTACCTCCTGTCCGCCTACTCATCTGCAATCTTTCTTGGGAAGGCTCAAGGCTTATACCATGGATGAGAAGTTATGGATGTTCTATTTTGAGGACAGTCTGAATGGAGCTTCGAGAGAATGGTATTCGCATCTGACAAGGGCAACCATAAGATGTTGTAAGGACTTGGCCGAGGCTTTCATCCAGCAATATCAGTACAACCTAGACATGGCTCCCAATAGAACCCTTCTAATGGGCATGTCTCAGTCTTCTAGGGAGAGCTTCCGGGATTATGCTCAGAGGTGGAGACAGCTTGCTGCTGCTGTCCAGCCACCCATGTCAGAAAGAGAAATGGCTGACATGTTCATGAACACCTTGTAAGGGACTTATATTGACAGACTGGCTGCTTTCTCCTCTACTAGTTTTGCTGATGTAGTTATAGCTGGTGAGAGAATTGAGAGTCTCTTGAAAATGGGCAAAATCTCTGACAATGGTGCAAGTTCCTCCAGCAACCCCAGAAAACCTTTTGCAGGACCCCGAAGGGCAGGTGAAACAAATGCTATTCACGCAAGCAGGGGCAGGCCCCAATTTTCTCACAGGTCAGTAGCAGTTGTTACCATCCCAGCTCCAGTTCCACAACAACCATTATATCCTCAACAACAACAACAACATCACTATCATCAACCATCTAATTTTCCGCAACAAAGAACCTACAACAACAACAAAAGCAACCAACAATAGCGCCCTTTTCAACAGAGGCCATCTCAGGCAAATTGGGAGATTGATCTTATCCCTATGCCTTATGCTGCCTTATTGCCACAACTCCTGAAGCTCAACCTGGTTGAGTTAAGGACATTGGCACCACCAGATCCTCTCAATCTCCCGAAGAGTTATGATGTCAACGCCAGATGTGCCTTTCACTCCAACGCACCTGGTCACAATACTGAGAAATGCAGAGCCTTACAGATGAAGGTTCAGGATTTGGTTGATTCTAAAGCTCTCAACTTCGCACCTCCTCCGAACGTCAACAAAAATACTATGCCTAATCATGGTGGGCCTAGGATTAATGCCATTGAAGAGGACCAACCATCTACATTGATTGATAATGTTGCACAAATTCAAACACCACTGGCTGAAGTCAAAGTTCAACTTTTGAGATGCCAAGTATTCCCAGGCTGCGGGGCCTGCTGTGAATTGTGTAAGACAATTAGTAATGGTTGTGAGAAGCTAAGGATTGGCATAGATGGCCTCATCAAAGATGGAATCTTACAAATTACTTCAACAGCTCCTTCAGCAGCTCTTGTTTCAACGACAACGGAATCTCCTACAACACCAACAATCTTTCTTTCAACAGATTCTCCTACAACTGCAACAACAATCATTCCTACTGATTCATCAACAACACCATCAATTACTCCACCCATCATTTCAAAGAGTCAAAGTTCAGCAACTTTTTCTTCTACAACGTCAGCACCCATTTTACCAACGGAATCTTCTACAACGCCAACGAAAATTAATGAAGATGTCTCTACGGTCACAATCTACTATGACCCATCAAATGTTCACAACAACAACAATAATTTCCAAACTGTGACACCTCCTGCCAGATCTCCGGTCCCTATTTACTATGATCCGCACACCATTACAGTACCTTCCTCTGCAGCAATCAGTCCAGTTACCATTACGGTACCTGGGCCTGTTCCTTATGAAAGCAGTAATGCCATACCTTGGCACTACGGCTCTGATCTCTACTGCAATGGGGAGAAAATCACTCTAGATTCATCAACCTCTTCACCACAAATTGACAATGTTGGGGGAGGCGGAGGCTTCACCATAAGCGGACGCCTTTTTGCCTCACAAACACAAAGACCTAATGCTGAAGCAGAAGTTGCTGCTAAGGCAAAAGGAAAGAATGTGGTATCTGAAGAGCCATCTGCCAAAGAAACTCAGAAGACATCTTTTGAACAAGATGTAGACGAGTTCATGAGAATAATAAAAATAAGTGATTACAAGGTGGTGGACCAGCTTCACCAAACACCCTCCAAAATCTCCATATTATCACTGTTAATGTGTTCCGAAGCTCACAGGAATGCATTGTTGAAAGTCCTGCACGCAACATACGTGCCGGAGGAGATTATTGTTAATCAGTTAGAAACTATGGTTGAAAATGTCAATACCAACCATGGACTGGGCTTTACGAATGCTGATTTAACAACGGAGGGCGCAACCATAACAAGGCTTTGCATATCACCTTGGAATGCAAGGGTGTTGTTCTGTCTCATGTGCTGGTGGACACTGGGTCTTCACTCAATGTTCTACCAAAGAAAGCCTTGGTGAAGTTGGAGTATGATGGCTTGGCATTGCGCCCGAGTAATTTGGTAGTGAGAGCATTTGATGGCTCTAAAAGATCGGTGCTTGGAGAGATCGATCTTCCTGTGTTGATTGGCCCACAGACCTTCAAAACTACCTTCTTTGTGATGGACATACAGTCGGCCTACAGCTGTTTGTTGGGTAGACCCTGGATCCACGCCGCTGGCGATGTTACTTCTACCCTTCACTAGAAGTTAAAATTCGAGTGGGAAGGCCAAATCATCACCATCTGTGGGGAGGAGGACATCTTTGTTAGCCAGCTGGCTACGTACAAGTACATAGAAATGGATGGGGAGATCCATGAGACCATGAGTCAAGGGTTTGAAGCCCTTAATATTAATGAAGCATCTGCTGTGTCTGGGACTTCCATCACCTCATATTAACAAGCCCGAAAGGTTGTTGAGGAGGGTACCGCTCAAGGCTGGGGCAAGCTGCTGCCAGTTGAAAAGAAAGAAGACAGGTTCAGGTTGGGTTACAGACCAACTCGACAAGATCAACCAGAGGCTGCAACGGAGCCCAAATTTGTCAGCGGGGGGATGCTCACCCCGGATGCTGTGAACAGTTTGGAAGATGAGGAAGAAGACGAACGCAACCTGGAAAATTGGATACGTCCAAGGATCCCGGGGAACCAAGTCTCAAACTGGTCTTCCCAGGAAATTATAAGAGTTACTCCTGCAGAGTAATTATTATTTCCTGTCTTTAAGCATGCATCAAGTCCTGCATCTTGCCCAAGATGTCAGGGCTCATTTTGTAATCGGGCCATCTTGTATTTTGTGCAAACGATCAAATAATGAATATCAGAACATCTTTTGCAAATGAGTCTTTTCTTTTCTGCTTGCTGTTTTTCATTTTTCATTTTTTGTACAAAAATAAAATGGCAATGTTTTTCAAAATAATAACTTCATTTTCACTTTTTCTAAGCAAGATAAAACTGATCACTAAAATGAACCAATCTAAACCCTTGCAGAGAGTGCCCTTCAGACTGCACCGACAACAACACCGCTTTGATTTCGTATGACTTTGACAATCCGATTAATCAAGCCGATGAAGGGGTTGAAGAAGATTATGAGCTACCTGAAGAACTAGCCAGGTTGTTAAGACAAGAGGAGAAGGTTATCACTCCTCATCAGGAGGAAGTTGAGACGGTTAATCTTGGTACAAAAGAAGACTTGAAAGAAGTGAAAATCGGGGCCCGTTTACAAGATTCAGTGAAGAAGCAACTTATTGACATGCTTCGGGAGTATGTGGATGTTTTTTCCTGGTCTTATCAGGATATGCCAGGTCTGGATACCGACATTGTTATGCACAAGCTGCCTCTAAAAGAAGAATGTCCTCCGGTAAAACAGAAGTTGCGCCGTACTCGTCCGGATATGACCATGAAGATAAAAGAAGAGGTACAAAAACAGTGGGACGCTGATTTCCTTGCTGTGACTAGTTACCCGCCGTGGGTTGCTAACATTGTACATGTGCCTAAGAAGGATGGAAAAGTACGGATGTGTGTGGATTACCGGGACCTGAACAGAGCAAGCCCAAAAGATGATTTCCCATTACCTCACATTGATGTATTGGTCGACAATACGGCTCAGTTCTCGGTGTTCTCCTTCATGGACGCATTTTCAGGATATAACCAGATCAAGATGTCACCTGAAGACATGGAGAAGACAACTTTCATCACACCCTGGGGCACATTTTGTTATAAGGTAATGCCGTTCGGACTGAAGAATGTTGGTGCCACCTATCAACGGGCTATGGTGACATTATTCCACGACATGATCCATAAAGAAATTGAATGTTATGTGGATGACATGATTGCCAAGTCCCTCACAGAAGAAGACCACCTGGTGAATCTGTTGAAGCTATTCAAGCTTCTGAGGAAGTACCAATTGAAGTTAAACCCCAACAAATGCACATTCGGGGTACGATCTGGTAAGCTTCTGGGATTTATTGTAAGTGAGAAAGGGATTGAAGTTGACCCTGATAAAGTCAAAGCCATTCAAGAAATGCCTGCACCAAAAACTGAAAAAGAAGTTCGGGGGTTTCTAGGTAGATTGAACTACATTTCACGGTTCATATCTCACCTTACAGCGACCTGTGAGCCTTTGTTCAAGCTGTTAAGAAAAGAGCAAACGGTTAGGTGGAATGAAGAATGCCAAAGCGCTTTTGACAAAATCAAGGAATACTTACAAGAGCCTCCAATCCTTATGCCTCCAGTTGAAGGAAGACCTCTAATCATGTACTTGACAGTATTAGAAGAATCAATGGGGTGTGTGCTGGGCCAGCATGACGAGTCTATTCGAAAAGAGTATGCAATATACTACCTAAGCAAAAGGTTTACCGACTGTGAACAACGTTATTCACTGCTCGAGAAACTTGATGTGCTTTAGCGTGGGCTGCTCGCCGACTAAGGCAGTATATGTTGACCCACACTACCTTGTTGATCTCAAAGATGGATCCAGTTAAGTACATATTTGAGAAGCCATCACTTACCGGACGGGTTACAAGATGGCAAATGATTCTCACAAAATACGACATTCAGTACACATTCCAGAAATCCATCAAAGGCAGTGTGCTGTCTGATTATCTTGCTGAGCAACCCATTGATGATTACCAGCCTATGTGATTTGACTTCCCTGATTAAGACATCATGTTCATAAAAGCGAAAGATCATGAAGATCCTGTTCACACTGAAGGGCCTGACCCAAAAGAAGAATGGACAATGATGTTTGATGGGGCTGTTAATATGAATGGTCGTGGTGTTGGTGCAGTACTCATTACACCTAAGGGAGTTCACATGCCTTTCTCGGCAAAACTCACCTTTAATTGCACTAACAACGAAGCTGAATACGAAGCTTGTATTATGGGTCTTGAGGAAGCCATTGACCTCAGGATCAAGACTTTAACTATATTCGGGGATTCAGCTCTGGTAATCAATCAAACCAACGACAAATGGTATACTCACCAGGAGCATCTGATTCCATACCGGGATTACACAAGGAGATTACTAACTTTCTTCACTACAATCAAGCTTGAGTATATCCCTCGAGATCAAAATCACTTTGCAGATGCTCTGGCTACCATTTCATCCATGATCAAAGTTCAAGCTGCCAACTTTGTGCCTCGAATTTCAGTATCCAGACTTGACAGACTAGCATACGTATTCTCAGTAGACGTTGCTAAAGACGATAGGCCTTGGTTCTATGACATCAAATGCTTCACTGAGGATCAAACATACCCACCTGGGGCATCATCCAAAGACAAGAAGACATTAAGAAGGCTAGCTGGTAGTTTCTTCCTGAATACTGATGGTTCCTTGTACAAGAGAAACTTTGATATGGTACTTCTCAGATGTGTTGATAAGGCAGAGGCAGACTTGCTGATGCACGAGGTGCATGAAGGATTTTTTGGTACCCATGCTGGAGGACATGCAATGGCCAAGAAATTGTTAAGATCGGGTTACTACTGGATCACAATGGATGCAGATTGTTGTGCCTATGCCAGGAAGTGTCACAAATGCCAGATTTATGCAGACAAGGTGCATGTGCCCCCGAATCCTTTAAATGTGATGTCTTCACCTTGGCCCTTTGCCATGTGGGGCATTGATATGATTGGCAAAATTGAACCGACTGCTTCAAATGGCCACAAATTCATCCTGGTAGCCATTGACTATTTCACCAAGTGGGTTGAAGCAGCTTCGTATGCGAATGTCACCAGGCAAATGGTAGCCCGATTTCTAAAGAGAGACATCATCTGTTGGTATGGAGTGCCCGAGCGAATCATTACTGATAATGGTTCCAATTTGAACAATAAAATGATGGCAGAACTGTGCCAGGACTTCAAGATCCAACATCACAACTCTTCTCCTTACAGGCCAAAGATGAATGGCGCTGTTGAGGCAGCTAACAAGAATATCAAGAAGAATGTGCAAAAGATGGTGGTTACTTATAAAGACTGGCATGAGATGCTACCATTTGCCTTGCATGGGTACCGTACCTCAATCAGAACATCCACTGGAGCAACACCGTATCAGCTTGTGTATGGTATGGAGGCAGTCCTACCTGTTGAAGTTGAACTACCATCCTTACGGGTATTGATGGATGTCAAACTGAATGAAGTAGAATGGGTCCGTTCTCGGTACGATCAACTAAATCTGATCGAAGAGAAGAGGTTAGCTGCCATCTGTCATGGACAGTTATATCAGAAAAGAATGAAGAAAGCCTTAGATTAGAAAGTCAGGCTTCAGGAATACCAAGTAGGAGATCTTGTGCTGAAAAGACTCCTTCCTCCTCATACAGACCACAGGGGCAAGTGGACTCCGAACTACGATGGTCCATTCATAGTAAAGAAAGTTTTCTCTGGTGGAGCACTGATGCTCACTACTATGGATGGTGAATATTTCCTGTCCCCTGTGAATTCAGATGCAGTTAAAAAATACGTCGCATAAAAAGACCCGCTGGACACAAAAACAGAATGTAAGTCTAGGCAAAAACAGGGCATCCCGGCGAGTCAAAAACAAAATAAAAGACTCGGGAAAAAATAAGGGAAGAATAAAGAAAAAATGTACACCCGCTGAGTTGAAAAGCCGCATTGGACAGCTCAGGCAAAAATGGGTATCCCGGTAGGTTGAAAACCCGAAAGGGCGATTCACGCAAAATAGGGGAATAAGCGAACAACTGCATTCTGAATTCGTCTGTATCACCCACAACATGGCAAACTTCGAAAGGTTAAAGCATCGGTCAGAATCAACCTTGTTCAGAAAGCAAGATGAGAAGAACGTCAATGTCATACGATTCATAGCAAAAGGGAAGCTCACTGAAGCGTCATCAACATTGCCAGCACCTTTTTGTTTCTTAATTTGTAGCAATCTCCTCATTTCAGGGGATCTGTTTCTTTGACTGTATTTGCCAATTCAGGGCACACAAAATAATAAAATCAGATTTTCAGTCACATTTTATCTTGTGCATTTTATTTCATTTGCAAAAATGTCCGATATCCTTGATATAATGGTTGCATAAAAACAAGTGTGCCTTCTTAATCACATGCTTGCAGGAAATTTATTACTCCCAGGAGTGTCTAAATTCCCATGATGGAATCTGGTAAGGGATACCTCGGGATACTTGTGCGTTTCTTTGTCATAACAGGATTGCAGGTATTCAATACACAACATGGGGTATGAAAGCTCCTCCCCAGCAAGCTGCCAAATCATTATTTCCTCAGCACATCTTCCAAAGCAGCATCAGAAGGTGTCCACTTCCCCAGCTGAGTTGTTAGATATTATCATCCTCAGCGGGGTCCCTACAGAAATCTATAAAAACATCGTTCGTTGATCTATCTCCTCCCCAGCCGAGTGTTAGACGGAGAACCATCTCCCCACAGAGCTCCATCCTCTATCCAGAAGAGCAATGTCTGAGAATCACACAACAAAGTGACGAAAGCTTCCACGGCCCCAGCTGGGTCCCTCATTATTAAGATAGGTCTACCAGTAACCTATTCCCCAAGCAGAATCATATGTATAAGATATACCAATGATCTCATCCCCAACTGGGAGGTTCTTTCAAGACGATCAGCCAGAGATCTTCACAGCAGTGGGATCCGGATCCCGGATCGGTATCTTTGCATAATCATAGCATTCGCATCATAATTCACCTCAGAGCATAGCATTCCGTCTAATACGGAGCATTACGGAAAAAATCAAACATATTGCATAATCACAAGCCATGTTTTGAATCAAACACCTGTATATACCAACGTTCTGTCAGCAATGTATATAAAGATTCCCAGTCCCAGCAGAAAGCCAAAGCATCCACTTTGCACTCACTAATACATATTTGTCGCTCCCACCAAATGACACGGGGCCAAGAGGGGTACAGACGCGAACGGTGGGCAAAAGAGGAGAGTACACACAAGGGTGAACTCAGAAAGACAAGAGTCGCCAGCTAGGCATTTTTATCCCGGAGGAAAGGTAATGTTGCATAAACCTAGAAAGATAAGGATAAGACGGTTGCGAACCAGAGAGACTGAGAAAGGGGGTTGGTTACAACCTGGGAAGGTATTAGCACCCAGATTTTCCGTCGTACTCGACGGGATCCACGCTTGAAAGATTTGTGTTTAAAAGGGGTAGTGTCAGTGCAATTTGTGTATCAAAAGCTGGAAAGAATGCAAGTGTCAGTGTAAAAGAAATGGGGAGTGTATAAGAGAAATGTAAGTGTAAGGAAAGAGTAAGGAGCTCAAGAATATGAGGCTTAAAGAATAATGCTGGAAGGAGGGGGAATATACGGAGACTTTTGTTCGATAACTGTTAAGTTATGCCTACGTATCCTCTCGTGCAATGAGGAAGTCAGAACACCGTAGTTCGACTCAACAAAACTGAAAGATGAATTGACTTGTGAACTTCTCATTTGTCTATGCTCAAGTGTATGACCTGTCTGGCTCAGGTGCAAACTGTCTTGCATTAGATGGAAGAAGCAAGTTCTCGTTTGTGAGTGGATGAGATGAGAAAAGAATCCCGGAGGAGACGATTTTTGTTTGTTTTAGATGTCTTCAATCTTTTATAGCCTTTGAAAGTTTGTCATAAGAAAATGAGCCTAAGCCTAAACCAATGGGTTAGTAAACTCATCACATCCTCCCTCTGATTAGGGGTAATAAGAGTACCTTAAGTATGAAGTAAACACCCCACACTTAATCACCATGATGTAGGATTAAGTTCATTAACCAACTTGTGATTATTTAGATGTTTTTGTTGTTTTTGTTTAGTGTTTGGTAATGAGTTTAAGCCATAATCAGGGATTTAATGGACCCATTACACCATCCTAATAGAAGGATAATAGATGAGAACATTTAAGATGAGAAAGGCTCCTCAACTTAATCCATGATTAGGGATTAACCTCATGACAAAACAAAGCCTTTATTAAAGTGGATTTTGGTTAATTGCAAGATTAAGAAGTGGATTTTATAGTTTGTAAGACAACTTGAGGGGGACTTGTCCATTAACATTAGGGTTAGTCCTTCTTAACCAATTAAGGAAGAATTAGAACCCTAATGCAAGGCCCAAGTTACAAGCTTGATGTCTTAATGATTTATTAGATGAATTGATCAAAGTATGTAAACACATTAAGGGTTTAACACTTAGGATTAAAGTTATACACTCCATCCTAATAGAAGGATGCAGACATAAGCTTAATCACAAAGCCTTAAAACCTTTAGGGTTTAGTCCTTGGTTATGAGATGAGAAGAGAAGACTCAAAGATGACACAAAGGCAAAACTAAATGGGGAACTAATCAAGCCCTAATTGTTATCATACTTGGAGATCCTAGGGTTTGTGAGGCTTAAGAAAGAAAGAGATCTTCAAAGGCCACCAAGGAGGAACAAGATGAAAGGAGAAAGAAACAGAGAGAAGCAAGGCAACTTGCTTCACTTAAGAAGACAAGTTACTTGAAGGAAGAAAGTAAGAGATGAGCATGAATGAGAAATCTCACTCAAAGACAAGATAAAATTCAGCAATGATGCAAGAGAGGGATGAGAAGATATTGTGAGAAGTGAAGGCAAATTCACTTCTCAAAACAACTTACCACCTGAAAAGTTAGCAAAAGAAATGAAATGCAATGAGAATGAGATGAAATGCCATGATGCAAACCAAAGTCAGAAGCATAAACATGATGTTAATGATGCTAAGAGATAATGCAAACACATGACAAGAGATGAGAATGATCATACAAGCATAAGGATGCAAATGAAGCATGCTTTGAACCATAAAGATTCATGAATGTTTATGAAATGAAATGAACATATAACATGGCAAAGGAATGATGCAATGATCAATCATTGTTCTAATATGTCCTAAGATGTCTTATGGCTCATGTGGATGCACAAAATGTCATGGCAAGTTACTGGATGCACGCATATGAGAGATGGATGCAAAGGAAGGCACAAATTAGGGTTTATGCATAACATGTAACACAAAAATTCAAAATCAGAAGCAAAGGTCATGACAAAAAATTGAAAATGGGATCAAAGGAACCCTAACCCTACACAAGTTCACTGCCCAAAGGAGGGGACCTAAATCTAAACCTAATGGAAGTTATAATTTTTCTAAATCAACTAGGGTTTCAAGGTACCTCACAATGAAAAATTCAAAACAAATTGAAAATAAAATATGAATTCAAGCCAATTTTATCCTATAAACTACATGCTATGAAGGATGCAATGCAAGAAGAACCATCATCAAACTCTCAAGGGTTAGGCAGAATGGATTTTTTCAAGTTAGGATCAAAATATTGCCTTTAAACAAATTTAATTCCAATGAAAATTGTCAAAATGCATCAAGAACCAAAAAGAAATTTGTTTTGAGAGTTTGATAATGTTTCTAAATGTTTTGAAATGCAATGTGAATTTTTTGGTGATTTTTAAATACCTAAATGCATTTTTAATTAATTAATTTTCATTAACTAATTAAAAATAAGCATTTAAATGATTTAAAAATGACTTTTAATGCAAAAATAAAAAATAAAAATATTTTTGGGTTCTGAAAATTAATGAAATATTTTACAAAAATTTTCAGAATTTTTAAATATGATTTGCTATTTTTAATAATTCGTAAAAGATAAAACAAATAAAAATGAAATAAAAATTGAATTAAAGAGAAAGTCAACAGATCCTGAGGCTGAGGTTTAAATGGTTTTGGAGGGAATTGACTGGCGCCAGATCCATTGGCCCAGATTCAAACTGGCTGAAATTAAAATTAAACATAATTAATTATGTTAATGACGTGGATTAGGGCTTAATGGGGTGATCTGAGCCACACAAACGCGCGGGAGTCAACACAAGTCAAACAGATCCATGGTCAAAATTCAAACTGAGCCCTAATCATCATTAATGCGCTAATGACTTTCAGGTGGCCGGAAATGACCTCCGGTCATCTTCTCCGGCCACACCTCTCCCTGAAAATTGCTATCTTCTTCCCTAGGCTTCTAAAATCCAATCTCTCTGCCCAGAAATGATCCCCATACACCATACATTAAGAATCACCAAACAGACAACATTTAAAACACATCCAAAGTGAGAATCGAATCAAAACAGTTTTAGGTCAAAAAAATTCAGAACACGAATACATACTCATTTCTCAACCATTTTCAAAACAAAACACATCAGCATGATCAGTGAAGCATAAAGAATCATTTAGTAACTTAAAAACAAGTTTCTGGAAAAATTGTTCTTGAGCTCACCTGAAATGGAGCTTTCAAACCAGGAGCTTTTTGACTGCTTCTTTGCTTCAAAATGGCTCCAATGATCTTCTTGAGGAAGCTTTGAGGCTTGGTTGGAGTTTAATGTGGCTGGTTTAAGAGTTTGATGAAGTTCTGTTCAAGGGAAGTGAAAAATCGTGTTTCTGTTTGTGGGCTTTCTATGGCAAATTGATGGTTGGGAAATGATCAGAGGGTCATGGTGAATGGTTTTGTGAAGTTTGTTTTGATGTTTGAAGCTTGTATGGAGAGATTCGAAACAAAATGCATAAGAGGTGAGTTTTGAGGATGCTGACTTGTGGGAGAGATTAGGCTGTGTTGTGTTATGTGTTGAGTCCCATTTTGTCCATGTATCAAGGTTGGATAGGTCAGAGAGTTGTTGTTGGCCTAGCTTGATTGGTATGTGCCATTTTGCATAAAGTCAACTTTTTGTGTAAGAGAAGGTATGGGCTATTTCAGTCAAGGTACAAGGGCATGTCTGCTGCAGCTTGAATCAAGGTTGTCCATGGAAATGAATTTGAGGCAATGTAGCAAGTGGATTAGGGTTTATGTGAGTTTTTGCAATTTCACAAAGTTTTGGCCCTTTTGAAGTTTCTTAAAGATCAAGGCATGAAAATGAACAGTTCTTTGGTGCATTCTGATTTTTAGGTCATGGTTCATGTTTGTGTAATGCATAGAAGTCCATTTGAAGTCACATTTTGCCTTGGCATGAGGTTTTGCAACTTTGCCTCTTTGGTGTAAAACTTGAAATTATGTGATTTTATCCAACTTTGACAAGCCATAACTTTTGATCCAAAATGAATTAGAAGGAGTTCTTGTACTTTTTGAAAATGGGAGGATCCATTCTACAACTTTCATGACCAAAGTTTTCTCATTTGAAGCATTTTTGAATTAATTTGAGGAGGTTGAAAAACTTTCCCAAAATAGCAAGTTTACATTACAAGTCACTTTCCCAAAAAGGCAACTTTGCAAATGGCTTGAAATTCTTCAATTTTGTGGACTTCTAACATCTTCTATGACCAAATAAAGATCATACACATTCAAAATGATGGAGAATGCCCTTTGGTTGGGTCATTGGGGACCTCAGATGCCCTGATTTTGCACTGACTTGCTCAAGAAGTCATCTCTTGATCAGATGCCTTCCCCATTGAATTTCTTCATGAAAATTGATATGCATGATCCTCATAACATATAGAGACCAATAGAAACAAGAATGACCAAAAAATTTGGAGTTATGGCCTCTGAAACCAAAACCCTAATTTTAGGTCATCTGTGCAGTTAAACCTGGCTCTACTTCCATGCCTTTCTCAGTTCTTGTGATTCTTTGACTTCTTTGACCTTATATGATGCTTGAACATACATGGACCCCTTTGAAGTGATTAATGACCTTTGGAGTGGCTCAAATGGCTCAGGGATGGCTCAGATCACAAACCCTAGATGCAGATGACTTTGAATCAATGCGGTGAATCAAAAATGGGGTATGAGATGCTATGATTGAATTTATGCATATGAAAAGATCACAAGCCATGGTGTGAATGGGTGAGGGCAAATTTGGGGTGTTTACAGCTGCCCCTATTCAAGCATGAGTTAGCTGTGTAGGATGTAAGCAACGACTTAACAGGCGAACAAGATAACTTGTGGTTGAATACCAAAGACAGTCCAAAATTTGCGCTCACAGAATGAAGAAGAAAAGGGATATAGATTGTAAAAGAAAATAAAGTATGATTATAAAGTGCGGGCGACGGAGGATGACCGTCGAGCAGAGGACGACTGCTGGGGATAAGGCAATGGTGGGGACGACCGACATGCTGGGGAAATAAGAGGTTATGATGGGGACGGCCATCAGGTAAAGCTATAAGACTCTCTGGGGATGATGGGGACGACCATCAAGCTCGAGGCATAGATGAAATAAATGATGAGATACGGTCATCAAAGGTGAAGGACGATCTCTTGGCAGGGGACGGCTGCTCTGTTGGGGATATGATGAGGGACGGTTATCTAATGGTGAAGGACGATCTCTTGGTAGGGGACGGCTGCTCTGTTGGGGATATGATGAGGGACGGTCATCTAATGGTGAAGGACGATCACCTGGCAGGGTACGGCTGCCGAAAGTATCACGACATAGGACGAATGTCGGATAGGAAAAGATCGACGATGGGGACGGCCATCGGATAAGCATGACGAAGGACGATCATCAAGAGGTGAAGGACGATCACCTAGCAGGGGACGGCTGCTCTCGGGTTTTATCATGACATAGGACGAATGTCAGATAACAAGATCAACGATGGGGACGACCATCGTATAAAATGATGAAGGACGAACATCAGGAGGTGAAGGACGATTACCTAGCAGGGGACGGCTGCTAAAATATATCACGACATAGGACAAATGTCGGATAGGGAGGGGTTCTAATGAATAGAGACTCCACTGGGGATGATGAAGGACGATCATCAAAAAGGTGAAGGACGATCTCTTGGCAGGGTACGGCTGCCAAAAGTATCATGACATAGGACGAATGTTAGATAAAAAGGAAATAAATCACTGGGATTTGCTGGGATTCTTCTGGGGAATAGTAGACACAGACGAGTGTCTAAATCCAAGAAGACATAAGTGCTTGACGTGGTATATAGAATAAAGATGCGGACGAGCATCCTTAAGACTATGATACGGACGAGTATCAGTAGAAACAAATGCTTGACGCATATTCAGAGATGATGATACAGACGAGTACCAACTGGTTAACAAAGAACACTGACGAGCGTTGATTCTGAGGGGATTTAAGTGATGTATACAAGATACGGACGAGTATCTGTATGAGTAAAAAGGTGATGAGTGAGACACAGACGAGTGCTCAACTTACTGGGGAATGTGACACGAACGGGTGTCGGAAAAAGTGTATTATAATCAAGTATCTGGTTTGCAAAGTGTTTAGGTAACTATGTTGGGGAAGGTGATACGGACGGGTGTCAAGGAGTTGTGTATATATATATATATATATATATGAGTCTGTGAGTGCAAAGGGGACGCCTTGGCTTTCTGCTGGGGATATGACACAGACGAGTGTCGAGAAGCATCTGTAATATATAAGTGTCTGTTTGTAACGAATGCTCGGGCGATTTTACTGGGGAGTGATGACACGGACGAGTGCCAAAAGGAGTGTGTTCCTTTATTTGTGAGTGTAATGCTTTGGCTTTCTGGTGGGGAATTTGGGAAATATTCTGTATATTGTTTGATGGATTGTCAGTATTTACAAGTGTTCAATTCGACTCATGGCTTGTGATTATGCAATATGTTTGATTTTTTTTGCCGTAATGCTCCGTATTAGACGGAATGCTACGCTCTGTGGGGAAAATATGATGCGAATGTTATGATTATGCAAAGATACCGATCCGGGATTTGGATCCCGTTGCTGTGGAGGTTTCTGGCTGATCTACTTGAAGTGGATATCCCAGCTGGGGGTGAGATCATTGGTAGATCTGACATACAATACTCTGCATGGGAAGTAGGTCATTGATAAACCTATCTTGATAATGAGGGACCCAGCTGGAGTTTGTAGAAGCTTTCGTCACTCTGTTGTGAGATCTTCAGGCATTGCTCTCCTGGATAGAGATTGAGACTTTATGGGGAGATGGTTCCCTGTCTAACACTTGGCCGGGAAAGAAGAAAGATCACCGAAAGATCTTCCTAGAGATTTCTGCGGGGATCCTGCTAAGGATGACACTTGACAACTCAGCTGGGGATATGGGCACCTTCTGGTACTACTCTGGACGAGATGCCTAGTAACTCTGATGGGGAGAACGCATCTCGGGTGCTGTTTGGAAGATGTGTTGAGGAAACAAAGATTTGGCAGCCTACTGAGGATAAGCTTTCATGTCCCATGTTGTGCTTTGAACACCTGCAATCCTGCATGACAAAGAGACGTACAAGTTTCCCGAGGTATCCCTTACTGGATTCCGTCATAGGAGTTTAGGCACTCCCGGGAGCAAATATATTATTTCCTGTAAGCATGTGATTTAGAAAAGGCGCATCTGTATTTATGCAATCAATATCTTAAGGACATCAGACATTTTGCAAATGAAAGATAAAATGTACGAGACAAGACATGACTGAAAATCTGATTTTATTAATTCATGCGCCCTGAATTGGCGAGATACAGTCAAAGAAACAGATCCCCTGAAATGAGGAGATCGTTACAAATTGAGAAACACAAAGACAGTGGCAATGTTGATGACGCTTCAAGGAACTTCCCTTTCGCTATGACTCGTATGACTTTTGACATTCTACTCATCTTGCTTTTGAAGGAGGCTGATTCTGACCGACGCTCGAACCTTTCGGAGCTTGCCATGTTGCAGACGAATTCAGAATGCAGTTGTTCGCTTATTCCCTTATTTTTGCGTGGATCGCCCTTTCGGGTTTTCAATCCACCGGGATACCCCTTTTTTTCTGAGTTGTCCATTGTGGCTTTTCAAACTCAGCGGGTGTACATTTTTTATTTATTTTCCCTTATTTTTGCCCGAGTCTTTTATTCTGTTTTTGACTCACCGGGATGCCCTATTTTTTGCCTAGACTTACATTCTGTTTTTATGTCCAGCGGGTCATTTTATGCGAAGTATTTTTTAACTGCATCTGAATTCACAGGGGATAGGAAGTCTTCACCATCCATAGTACTGAGCATCAGTGCTCCACCAGAGAAAACTTTCTTTACTATGAATGGACCATCGTAATTCGGAGTCCACTTTCCCCTGTGGTCCGTATGAGGAGGGAGGAGTCTTTTCAGCACAAGATCTCCTACTTGGTACTCTCGGAGCCTGACTTTCTGATCGAAGGCTTTCTTCATTCTTTTCTGATACAGCTGCCCATGACAGATTGCAGCTAGTTGTCGCTCCCACCTGATGACACAGGGCCAAGAGGGGTACAGACGCGAACGGTCGGCGAAAGAAGAGAGTACACACAAGGGTGAACTCAGAAGACAAGAGTCGCCAGCTAGGCATTTTTATCCCGGGGGAAAGGTAATGCTGCATAAACCTGAGGAAGATATGGATAAGACGGTTGCGAACCAGAGAGACTAAGAAAGGGGGTTAGTTACAACCTGGGAAGGTATTAGCACCCAGATTGTCCGCCGTACTCGACGGGATCCACGCTTACAAGATTTGTGTTTTAAAGGGGTAGTGTCAGTGCAATCTGTGTATCAAAGCTGGAAAGAATGCAAGTGTCAGTGTAAGAGAAGTGTGAAGTGTATAAGAAGGGTGTCAGTGTAAGAACAAGAGTAAGCTCAAGATTATGAGGCTTAAAGAATAAAGCTGGAAAGAGGGGGGATATACAAAGACTTTTGTTCGATAACTGTTAAGTTATGTCTACGTATCCTCTCGTGCAATGAGGAAGTCAGAACACCGTAGTTCGACTCAAAGAGACTGAAAGATAAATTGACTTGTGAACTGCTTGCTTGCCTATGCTCAAGTGTATGACCTGTCTGGCTCAGGTGCAAACTGTCTTGCATTAGACGAAAGAAGCAAGTTCTCGTTTATGAGTGAATGAGATGAGAAAAGAATCCCGAAGGAGACGATTATTGTTTGTTTTTGTGTTTTCAATCTTTTATTACTTTTGGAATTTGTCATAAGAAAATGAGCTTAAGCCTAAACCAAGGGTTAGTAAACTCATCACATCTTCCCTCTGATTAGGGGTAATGAGAATACCTTAAGTATGAAGTAAGCACCTCACACTTAATCACCATGATGTAGGATTAAGATCATTAACCTACTTGTGATTATTTAGATGTCTTTGTTGTTTTTGTTTAGTGTTAAGTAATGAGTTTAAGCCATAATCAAGGATTTAATGGACTCATTACACCATCCTAATAGAAGGATAATAGATGAGAACATTTAAGCTGAGAAAGACTCCTCAACTTAATCCATGATTAGGGATTAACCCCATGACATAACAAGGCCTTTATTAAAGTGGATTTTAGTTAAATGGTAAGATTAAGAAGTGAATTTTATGGTTTGTAAGACAACTTGAGGGGGACTTGTCCATTAACACTAGGGTTAGTCCTTCTTAACCAATTAAGGAAGAATTAGAACCCTAATGCAAGGTCCAAGTTACAAGCTTGATGTCTTAGTGATTTATTAAGTGGATTGATTAAAGGATTTAAACACATTAAGGGTTTAACACTTAGGATTAAAGTTATACACTCCATCCTAATAGAAGGATGCAGGCATAAACTTAATCACAAAGCCTTAAAGCCTTTAGGGTTTAGTCCTTGATTATAAGGTGAGAAGAGAAGACTCAAAGAGAACTCAAAGGAAAGAGTCTAAGGGGGACTAAACAATCCTAAAATGTTATCATGCTTGGAAGTCCTATGGTTAATGAGGCTTAAGAGAGAAAGAATCTTCAAAGAGCCACCAAGGAGAGAAGCAGATGAAAGGAGAAAGAAGTAGAGAGGAACAAGACAACTTGCTTCACTTAAGAAGACAAGTTGCTTGGAGAAAGAAAGTAAGATGAACATGAATGAGCAAGCTCAATCCAATACACAAGATAAAAAAATGCAGTAAAGATGCAAGAGAGATGAGAAGAGATTGTGAGAAGTGAAGGCAAATTCACTTCTCAAAACAACTTACCACCTGAAAAGTTAGCCAAAAGAAATGAAATGCAATGCAAATGAGATGAAATGTCATGATGCAAACCAAAGTCAGAAGTATATACATGTTGTTAATGATGCTAAGAGATGATACAAACATAAGGCAAGACATGAGAATGATCATACAAACATAAGGATGCAAATGAGGCATGCTTTGAACCATAGAAGATCATGAATGTTTATGAAATGAAATGAACTTATAACATGGCAAATGAAAGATGCACTGATAAAACATGATTCTAATATGTCCTAAGATGTATTATGAATCATATGGATGCACAAAATGTCAAGGCAAGTCATTGGAAGCAAGCAAATGAATGATGGATGCAAAGGAAGGTACAAATTAGGGTTTATATGCAACATGCATCACAAAAATCCAAAACCAGAAGCAAATGTCAGGACAAAAAAATTGAAAATGCAATCAAAGATACCCTAAACCTACACAAATTCACTGCCCAAAGGAGGGGATCTAACTCTTAACCTAGTGAAAGTTGTGAATTTCCTAAGTTGGCTAGGGTTTTGGGGTACCTTACAAAGAAAAATACCAAACAAATTGAAAATGCAAGATCAATTTAAACCAATTTTATCCTATAAACTACATGCTATGAAGGATGCAATGCAAGAAGAACCATTATCAAACTCTCAAGG
Source organism: Lathyrus aphaca (assembly GCA_963966055.1). NCBI lineage: Eukaryota > Viridiplantae > Streptophyta > Magnoliopsida > Fabales > Fabaceae > Lathyrus > Lathyrus aphaca. The sequence goes on from OZ014524.1 coordinate 37,499,276, forward strand.
GTTAGGCAGAATGGATTTTTCAAAGTTTGAACAAAAATATTGCCTTGAAATGAATTTAATTCCCATGAAAATTGTCAAAATGCATCAAGAACCAAAAGGAAATTTGGTTTGAGGGTTTGATAATGTTTCTAAATGTTTTGAAATGCAATGTGAATTTTTTTGGGATTTTTAAATACCTAAATGTATTTTTAATTAATTAATTTTCATTAACTAATTAAAAATAAACATTTAAATAATTTAAAAATAATTTTTAATGCAAAAAATAAAAATAAAATTATATTCAGAATGAGAGAAATATTTTAAGTCAGCATGCAAAAAATAAAATTTTTATAATGGGTTTTGATATTTTAAAATAAATGAGAAAGAAAATGCAATAAAAATGAATTAAAAATATGAATTAATGGAAGTAATTCAATCCAGTGGCTGAGATTCAAACAAAAAGGGGAGGGATTTGACCTGCGCGCGCGAATGAACGGTCCAAATTCAAACTTGCCTAATTATGTCATTAACCCTAATCCTAACCCTAATCACTTTCAGATGACCGGAACAATGTTCCGGTCATCTTCTCCGGCCAATCAATTTCTCAATCTCACTCAAAACGCATCAAAACCTCACTAAACTCTCCAGAATCAATCTATGAACATCATTAAACAAAAACCCTACAACAAACATCATTTATTTTTCGTGAATCAAGAGAAACAAGCAAAAACATTTTCACGGGCAAACTTTCAGACAGTGAATACATGCTTGTTTCTTGACCATTTTCAAAACCAAACACATCCAGATGATCAGTGCAACTCATAGAATCATTTTATAACAAGAAATTAAAGTTCTGGAAAAAAAGTTCTTGAGCTCACCTGAACTGGAGCTTTCGAAATAGGGACTTTCTGGTTGCTTCTTTGGTCCAAACAAGCTCCAATGATCCTCCCCAGAAGTTTGTGATGCTTAGCTGGAGTTTATATGGTCTCTAGAGGGAGTTTGCAGAAGCTCAGGTCAATGGAGGGGGAAATCGTGTTTTTGATGTGGGAGGTTTCAGGCCAAAACAATGGTTGGGAAATGATCAGAGGATCATAGTGAGTGATTTGGTGAAGTTTGTTTGGATGTTTGAAGGCTGTATGATGAGATTCGAAACAAAATGCATAAGAGGTGAGTTTGGAGAATGCTGGCTTGTGAGATGTTTCAGGCTTGTGTGTATGTTGCTTTGAGTTGCTTTTGGTCCACTTATCACACTGTGATAGGTCTGTGGAGTTGGTGTGGCCTATGCTGATTGGTATGGGCCATTTTGCATAAAGTCAATGTTAGGTGTACTTGAGGTATGGGCAAGTGGGAGGCTGTGATAGGGGCATGGCTTGGCTCAGCTGAGATCATGGAGTTCTTGTGGATCAGATTTTGTGAACTGAGGCAAGTGGATGAGAAGCTTCGATCCATTTTGCAAATTGGCACAACTTTGCCCCTTTTGAAATTCTTCAAGTTCAAAGCACCCAAAATGCAATATTCTTGGGCCAATTCTGATCTTTAGAGGTCATATGAGTATGTTGTAAAGTGTTTGTGCAAATTTGAAGCCTTTAGACTGCCTTATCACATCATTTTGCAAATTGCCTCTTTGGTGTAAAACTTGAAATTATGTGATTTTTCCCAACTTTGACAAGCCATAACTTTTGATCCAAAATGAATTAGAATGAGTTCTTGTACTTTTTGAAAAGGGAATGATCCATTCTACAACTTTCATGACCAAAGTTTTCTCATTTGAAGCATTTTTGAATCAATTTGAGGAGATTGAAAAACTTTCCCAAAATGGCAAGTTTACATTACAAGTCACTTTCCCAAAAAGGCAATTTTGCAAATGGCTTGAAATTTTCCAATTTTGTGAACTTGCAACACCTTCTATGATAAAATAAAGATCATACACATTCAAAATGATGGAGAACACCTTTTGGTTGGGTCATTGGGGGCCTCAGATGCCCTGATTTTGCACTGACTTGCTCAAGAAGTCAACTCTTGATTAGATGCCTTCCCCATGGAATTTCTTCATGAAAATTGATATGCATGATCCTTATAACATATAGAGACCAATAGAAACAAGAATGACCAAAAAATTTGGAGTTGTGGTCTTTGAAACCAAAACCCTAATTTTAGGTCATCTGTGTAGTTAAACCTGACTCTGCTTCCATGCCTTTCTCAGTTCTTGTGATTTCTTGACTTCCTTGGCCTTGTGAGGGTATAATATGATGTTTGAACATTCATGGACCCCTTTGAAGTGATTGATGACCTTTGGAGTGGCTCAAGTAGCTCAAGGATGGCTCAGATCACAAACCCTAGATGCAGATGACTTAGAAACAATGCAGTGAAGCAAAAATGTGGTATGAGATGCTATGATTGAATTTATGCACATGAAAAGATCACAAGCCATGGTGTGAATGGGTGAGGGCAAATTTGGGGTGTTTACAGCTGCCCCTATTCAAGCATAAGTTAGCTGTGCAGGATGTAAGCAACGGCTTAACAGGCAAACAAGATAACTTGTGGTTGAATACCAAAGACAGTCTGAAATTTGCACTCGCAGAATGAAGAAGAAAAGGGATATAGATTGTAAAAGAAAATAAAGTATGTTTATAAAGTGCGGGCGACGGAGGACGACCGTCGAGCAGAGGACGACTGCTGGGGATAAAGCAATGACGGGGACGACCGACACGCTGGAAAAAATGCGGGAAATAAAGCAATGACGGGGACGGCCGACATGCTGGGGATATAAGAGATCATGATGGGGACGGACATCAGGTAAAGTTATAAGACTCTCTGGGGATTTGAAATAAATGATGAGGTACGGTCATCAAAGGTGAAGGACGATCACCTGGCAGGGTACGGCTGCTCTGGGGATAAGATGAGGGACGGTCATCTAAGGTGAAGGACGATCACCTGGCAGGGTATGGTTGCCGAAAATATCGCGACATAGGACGAATGCCGGATAAAAAGGTCTACGATGGGGACGGCTATCGGATAAGCATGATGAAGGACGATCATCAAGAGGTGAAGGACGATCACCTAGCAGGGTACGGCTGCTCTGAAGGTATCATGACATAGGACGAATGTCAGATAACAAGATCAACGATGGGGACGGCCATCGGATGAAATGATGAAGGATGATTATCAGGAGGTGAAGGACGATCACCTGACAGGGTACGGCTGCCAAAAGGTATCATGACATAGGACGAATGTCGGATAGAAAAGGGGTTCTAATGAATAGAGACTCCACTGGGGGTGATGAAGGACGATCATCAAAAAGGTGAAGGACGATCACCTGGCAGGGTGCGGCTGCCGAAAGGCATCATGACATAGGATGAATGTCAGATAAAAAGGAAATAATTTAGCACGACTTGATGGGAATTCTTCTGGGGAATAGTAGACACAGACGAGTGTCTAAATTCAAGAAGACATAAGTGTTTGACACGGTGTATAGATTAAAGATGCGGACGAGCATCCTTAAGACTATGATACGGACGAGTATCAGTAGAAACAAACGCTTGACGCATGTTCAGAGATGATGATACGGACGAGTACCAACTGGTTAACAAAGAATACTGACAAGTGTTGATTCTGAGGGGATTTAAGTGGTATATACAAGATACGGATGAGTATCTGTATGAGTAAAAAGTATGAATGAGACACAGACGAGTGCTCAACTTGCTGGGGAGAGTGTGACACGGACGGGTGTCGGAAAAAGTGTATTATAAACAAGTATTTTATTTACAAAGTGTTTTAGGCAACTATACTGGGAGGTGACACGGACGAGTGTCAAAAGAGAGAGTATAAATATATGTACATATGTGTTGTGAGTGCAAAGGTGACGCTTTGACTTTCCGCTGGGGATATGGCACAGACGAGTGTCAAAAGGTATCTGTTTGCTGTATTTGGGGGTGCAATACTTTGGCTTTCTGGTGGGGAATTTGGGAAATATTTTGTATATTGTTGATGGACTGTCAGAATTTACAAGTGTTCAGTTCGACTCATGGCTTGTGATTATGAAATATGTTTGATTTTTGCCGTAATGCTCCGTATTAGACGGAATGCTACGCTCTGTGGGGAAAATATGATGTGAATGCTATGATTATGCGAAGATACCGATCCGGGATTCGGATCCCGCTGCTGTGGAGATCTCTGGCTGATCTGCTTGAAGTGGATTTCCCAGCTGGGGATAAGATCATTGGTAGATCTGACATGTACGACTCTGCTTGGTACAATAAACCACTGATAGATCTTTCTTAGTAGCGAGGGACCCAGCTGGGGTTTGTAGAAGCTTTCGTCACTCTGTTGTGAGATCTTCAGGTATTGCTTTTCTGGATAGAGGTTGAAACTTCGTGGGGAGATGGTTCCCTGTCTAGCACTCGGCTGGGGAAGAAAAAAGATCACTGAAAGATCTTCCTAGAGATTTCTGTGGGGGATCCTGTTGAGGATGATGCTTGACAACTTAGCTGGGGAATATGAACACCTTCTGGTGCTGCCCTTTGAAGGAAATGTTGGAGAAGTAATGACCGACAACTCTGATGGGGAGAAAGCATCTCTGGTGTTGTTTGGAAGGTGTGCTGAGGAAATAATGGTTTGGGCAGCCTACCGGGAATAAGCTTTCATGCCCCATGCTGTGCTCTGAACACCTGCAATCCTGTAAAGACAAAGAAACGCCCAAGTATCCCGAGGTATCCCTTATTGGATTCCGTCATAGGAGTTTAGGCAATCCTAGGAGCAAACATATTCCCTGTAAGCATGTATTTTTTAGAAATGGAACATCTGTATTTATGCGAATCAATATCTTAAAGACATCGGACATTTTGCAAATGAAAATAAAATGTACGAGACGAGACATGACTGAAAATCTGGTTTTATTAATTCAGGTGCTTTGAATTGGCAAGATACAGTCAGAGAAACAGATCCCCTGAAATGAGGAGATCATTACAAATTGAAAGACAAAAAAGTGCTGGCAATGTTGATGACGCTTCAAGGAGCTTCCCCTTTTTCTAGGACTCGTATGACATTGACGTTCTTCTCATCCTTCTTTCTGAAGAAGGTTGATTCTGACCGATGCTTTAGCCTTTCGAGGCTTGCCAGGTTGTAGGTGATACAGATGAATTCAGAATGCAGTTGTTCGCTTATTCCCTTATTTTGCGTAGATCGCCCTTTCGGGTTTTCAATCCACCGGGATACCCATTTTTTGCCTGAGTTGTCCAATGCGGCTTTTCAACTTAGCGGGTGTACATTTTTTATTTATTTTCCCTTATTTTTTTGCCCGAGTCTTTTATTCTGTTTTTGACTCGCCGAGATGCCCTATTTTTGCCTGGACTTACATTCTGTTTTTATGTCCAGCGGGTCATTTTTTTATGCGAAGTATTTTTTAACTGCATCTGAATTCACAGGGGACAGGAAGTCTTCACCATCCATAGCACTGAGCATCAGTGCTCCACCAGAGAAAACTTTCTTTACTACGAATGGCCCTTCATAGTTTGGAGTCCACTTGCCCCTGTGGTCTGTATGAGGAGGGAGGAGTCTTTTCAGCACAAGATCTCCTACTTGGTACTCTCGGAGCCAAACTTTCTGATCGAAGGCTTTCTTCATTCTTTTTTGATACAGCTGCCCATGACAAATTGTAGCCAATCTCTTTTCTTCAATCAGACTCAGTTGTTCGTATCGGGATCGGACCCATTCTACTTCATTCAGTTTAACATCCATCAATACCCGCAAGGAGGGTAATTCAACTTCAACAGGTAGGACTGCCTCCATACCATACACAAGCTGATACGGTGTTGCCCCAGTGGATGTTCTGATTGACGTACGGTACCCATGCAAGGTAAATGGTAGCATTTCATGCCAGTCTTTGTATGTAACCACCATCTTTTGCACAATCTTCTTGATATTCTTGTTAGCTGCCTCTACAGCGCCATTCATTTTCGGCCTGTAAGGAGAAGAATTGTGATGTTGGATCTTGAAGTCCCGGCACAGTTCTGCCATCATTTTGTTATTCAAGTTGGAACCATTATCGGTAATGATTCGTTCGGGCACTCCATACCGACAGATGATATCTCTCTTCAGAAATCGGGCTACCACTTGCCTTGTAACATTGGCATAAGAAGCCGCTTCAACCCACTTGGTAAAATAGTCGATAGCAACCAGGATGAATCTGTGGCCGTTTGAAGTGGTCGGTTCAATCTTGCCAATCATATCAATGCCCCACATGGCAAAGGGCCAGGGTGAAGACATCGCATTCAGAGGATTTGGAGGCACATGCACTTTATCCGCATAAATCTGGCATTTATGACATTTTCTGGCATAAGCACAACAGTCTGCATCCATTGTGATCCAGTAATAGCCTGATCTTAGCAACTTTTTAGCCATTGCATGCCCTCCAGCATGGGTACCAAAGGATCCTTCATGCACCTCGTGCATTAACAGGTCTGCTTTTGTCTTATCAACGCATCTGAGGAGTACCATATCAAAGTTTCTCTTGTAAAGGGAACCGTCAGTATTCAGGAAGAAACTACCAGCTAGCCTCCTTAACGTCTTCTTATCATTGGAAGATGCCCCAGGTGGGTATTGTAAACACCCCAAATTTGCCCTCACCCATTCAAACCATGGCTTGTGATCTTTTCATATGCATAAGTTCAATCATAGCATCTCATATCACATTTGTGATTCACTGCATTGTTTCTAAGTCATCTGCATCTAGGGTTTGTGATCTGAGCAATCCAAGAGCCACTTGAACCACTCCAAAGGTCATCAATCACTTCAAAGGGGTCCATGTATGTTCAAGTATCATATTATATCCTCTCAAAGTCAAGAAAGTCAAAGAGTCACAAGAACTGAGAATGGCATGGAAGCAGAGCCAGGTTTGACTGCACAGATGACCTAGAATTAGGGTTTTGGTTTCAAAGGACATAACTCCAATTTTTTTGGTCATTCTTGTTTCTATTGGTCTCTATGTGGTATAGGGATCATGCATATCAATTTTCATGAAGAAATTCAATGGGGAAGTCATCTGATCAAGAGTTGACTTTTTGAGCAAGTCAGTGCAAAACCAGGGCATCTGAGGCCCCCAATGACCCAACCAAAGGGTGTTCTTCATCATTTTGATTGTGTATGATCTTTATTTGATCATAGAAGATGTTATAAGTTCACAAAATTGGAGAATTTCAAGCCATTTGCAAAGTTGACTTTTTGGGAAAGTTGACTTATAATGAAAATTGCCATTTTGGGAAACTTTTTCAACCCTTGCTTTTTGATTCAAAAATGTTTCAAATGGGAAAACTTTGGTCATGAAAGTTGTAGAATGGATCATCCCCTTTTCAAAAAGTACAAGAACTTGTTCTGATTCATTTTGGATCAAAAGTTATGGCTTGTCAAAGTTGGTCAAAATCACATAATTTGAAGTTTTCTACCAAAGAGGCAAAGTTGCAAAACCACTTGCCAAGGCAAATTGAACTTCCAAATGGACTTCTAAACTTCACACAAACATGAACCAAGGCCTAAAAGTCAGATTGCATCAAAGAATCACTCATTTTTGTGACTTGTGGGGCAAGAAACTTCAAAAGGGCCAAAGATGAACCAAGTTGCAAAACCTCACTCAAACCCTAATCCACTTGCTTGCTGACTTCAGAATTGATCCTAGGGCTCTCCATACTTCTTGCTGCGCAGGACACCCCATTTGTCCTTGGCTAGCTATGAGCTCATACCTCTCTTACACAAAGTTTGACATTTTGGCCAAAGACCCATACCAATCACAATAGGGCACACCAACTCCACAGGCCTATCCATGAGTGATAAGTGGACCAAAGGCAAGCCATAGCACATAACCATTCATGATGAAACACACTCCAAGCCCTAGTTCCAAGTTTATGCTTCATTTGCAAAACCATTCGAAACTGACTCCACAAGCTTCAAACACACAAACAAACTTCACCATTGATCTCAACATGCTTCACTGGTCACAAACCAACCATTAAAACAACCTGAAAGTCACTGAAACAAAAACACGATTTCCTTCCCCCCTTGAACAGAACTCTGTCAATCTCCCAAACCAGCCACTTTCAAAGCACTCTAAGCTCCATTCCATCATCAGGGGGATCAGAGGAGAAGGTTTGTGCAAAGCTTGAGGCCAGGGAGCTTGGAATCAGAAGAACTCCAGCTCAGGTAACCATCCAAAACATTTTTCCAGAACTTCATTTACTTGTTATAAATTGATTCTACATGTTATCCTGATCATCATGATGTGTTTAAAAGTGAAAATGGTGGAATATTGAGTATGTATGAGTTGTCTGAAACTTTCTGCCCTAAATTTGTTTTGCTTCGATTTGCATGATTGATGAGTGAAAAATGGTTTTTGTTTGGGGGTTTTGATTCAGTGATGTGTGGGGTTTGATTCTGGGCAGAGAGATGTTGTTTTAGATGCTTAGAGAGAGAGATAAGGAAATGGCTCGTCGGAGAAGACGACCGGAACCACTGTTCCGGCCGTCTGAAAGTCATTAGCCCTAATTTTGTCATTAAATGAAGTTTGAATATGGAGCGTAGATTAGGCTGACTTAGTCAATTCCCCGCGCGTTTCAATGGCCCAGATTCCTCACTTAGCCCTAATCTCATTTATTTAAATTTAAATAATTAAGATTAGTCAGTTTGAATGTCAGCCACTGGATCACGCGCGCAGTCAACTCCCGCGCGTCCAGTTTGAATGCCAGCCCTCAGATCTGATTACTTCTTATTTTATTCTTTTTTATTTCATTTAATTTCATTTCTTTTGTACATTTATTTAAAAATAGTAAAAATCATTGAAAAATTCTGAAATTTTTTATCAAACCTTTTATTAATTTTCAGAAACCAAAAATATTTTTATTTTTATTTTTTGCATTGGAAAATATTTTTAAATCATTTAAAAGTTTATTTTTAATTGATTAATGATAATTAATTAATTAAAAATACTTTTAGGTATTTAAAAATCACAAAAAAAATTCATGTAACATTTAAAATCATTTAGAAACATTGTCCAACTCTCAAACCAAATTTCTTTTTTGATCTTGATCCCTTTTGACAATTTTCAATGGAATTAATTTCATTTCAAGACAATATTTTGTTTCAAACTTCAAAAATTCATTTCTGCCTAACCATTGAGAGTTGGACAATGATTCTTTTTGCATTGCATCTTGTATAACATTTAGTTCATAGGATTAAATTGGCATGATTTGATTTTGCATTTTCAATTTGTTTTGCATTTTTCTTGTCAAGGTACCTTAAAACCCTAGCCAATTCAGGAAATTCATAACTTACACTAGGTTAAGAATTGGATCCTCTCCTTTGGGCAGTGAGTTTGTATAGGTTTAGGGTTTCCTTTGAATGCATTTTCAAATTTTTATCATGATGTTTGCTTCTGGTTTTGAATTTTGTTTTGTGCATTGATCATGAACCCTAATTTGGGCTTTCTTTTGCACTCATCTTACATTTGCTTGCATACCATGACTTGCCATGACATTTTATGCATTCATTTGATTCATGATACATCTTAAGACATATTAGAATCATGTTTGATCATTGCATCTTTCATTTGCCATGTTGTATGTCATTTGCATTTCATAACTTTTCATGTATGTACATGGTTCTAAGCATGCTTCTCTTGCATCCATATGTTTGTGTGATCATCCACATGTCTTGCCTCATGTTTGCATCATCTCTTAGCATCATTAACATCATACTCATGCTTCTGGTTTTGGTTTGCATCATCACATTTCATCTCATTTGAATTGCATTTCATTCCTTTTGCTAACTTTTCAGGTGGTAAGTTGTTTGAGAAGTGAATTTGCCTTCACTTCTCTCAATCTCTTTTCATCTATCTTATGCATCATTGCTGCATTTTTGTATGTGTTTGGATTTGAGCTTGCTCATTCTTGTTCATCTTACCTTCTTTCTTCAAGCAACTTGTCTTCTTAAGTGAAGCAAGTTGTTTTGCTTCCCTTTGCTCCTCTCATCTGCTTCTCTCCTTGGTGGCCTTTGAAGATTCTTTCTCTTAAGCATCACAAACCCTAGGACTTCCAAGCATGATAACAATTAGGGTTTGATTAGTCCCCCATTAGTTTTACCTTTGTGTCCTCTTTGTGTCTTCTCTTCTCATCTCTTAACCAAGGACTAAACCTTAAAGGCCTTAAGGCTTTGTGATTAAGCTTATGCCTGCATCCTTCTATTAGGATGGAGTGTATAACTTTAATCCTAAGTGTTAAACCCTTGATGTGTTTAAATCCTTTAATCAATTCACATAATAATCATCAAGACATCAAGCTTGTAACTTGGACCTTGCATTAGGGTTCTAATTCTTCCTTAATTGATTAAGAAGGACTAACCCTAGTGTTAATGGACAAGTCCTCCTCAAGTTGTCTTACAAATCATAAAAATCACTTCTTCATCATATCATTAACTAAAATCCACTTAATAAAGGCTTTGTTTTGTCATGAGCTTAATCCCTAATCATGGATTAAGTTGAGGAGTTTTCCTCAGCTTAAACATTCTCATCTATTATCCTTCTATTAGGATGGTGTAATGAGTCTGTTTAATCCCTGATTATGGCTTAATCTCATTACTTAACACTAAACAAAAACAACAAAAACATCTGAATAATCACAAGTAGGTTAATGATTTTAATCCTACACCATGGTGATTAAGTGTGAGATGCTGACTTCACACTTAAGGTATCCTCATTACCCCTAATCAGAGGGAAGATGTGATGAGTTTACTAATCCATTGGTTTAGGCTTAAGCTCATTAATTTATGACAAACTTTCAAAAGTAATAAAAGACTGAAAACACAAAAACAAACAATAATCGTCTCCTCCGGGATTCTTTTCTCATCCCATCCACTCATAAACGAGAACTTGCTTCTTCCGTCTAATGCAAGACAGTTTGCACCTGAGCCAGACAGGTCATACACTTGAGCATAGGCAAGTAGGCAGTTCACAAGTCAATTCATCTTTCAGTCTCCTTGGGTCGAACTACGGTGTTCTGAATTCCTCATTGCACGAGAGGATACGTAGGCATAACATAACAGTTATCGAACAAAAGTCTCTGTATATTCCCCCTCCTTCCAGTTTTATTCTTTTAGCCTCATGATCTTGATCATTTCATTCTTGTTCTTACACTGACACTTCTCTTATACACTTCACTTCTTTTACACTGACACTTGCATTCTTTTCCAGCTTTGATACACAGATTGCACTGATACTACCCCTTTAAAACACAGATCTTTTAAGCGTGGATCCCGTCGAGTACGGCGGACAATCTGGGTGCTAATACCTTCCCAGGTTGTAATCAACCCCCTTTCTCAGTCTCTCTGGTTCGCAACCGTCTTATCCATATCTTTCTAGGTCTATGCAGCATTACCTTTCCTTCGGGATAAAAATGCCTAGCTGGCGACTCTTTTCTTTTCTTGTGAGTTCACTCCTGTGTGTTCTCACATCCTCTTTTCACCGACCGTTCGCGTCTGTACCCCTCTTGGCCCCGGTTGTCATTTGGTAGGAGCGACAACTTGGCGACTCTACTGGGGACCCTAATACTGTAACCAGGGCTTCTGGTTCTTTTTGTGGGTTCCTCCTAGCGCTTATTTGATTTGTGTTTACTGGGGTGTTATGTGCTAATTGTGTTTGTTTATATGTGCTTTATTTATTGCTTTGTGTACAGCTTTATTTATTGTTTTCTTTACAGTCTTTCATATATCATTCTGTCATTATCATTGTTGGATCTGGTTTTTGTCTTATTGGGTGGGGTTCTACTAAGAGTTTAAGGTCCTATACCTGGGACCTGAGTGACACCTAGGCTAGAGTGGTTCATGTTCTTTCCCATTCCATTTCGGTCTGGTGCGGGAATATGAAACACGGTTCAGATATGGGTTTCTTCTTGAGAACTCTGTGCTACAGATCTCCTGTAGTGCTAGGGCTATCTGGGAAGCCTGCTAAGTCTGGATGACCTTTACTATGACCTTCTGAAACTGAGGTGAATTAGAGGAGGATCTTTTATGGTTATTGTAAACACCGTACCTCCGGGTTAGAAGTGTTTACACTTCTCATAACTGATCCAAGTCTGAGGATCCTTGTTTTATAACATCACCTGTGAGGGGGTTGGGCTGTTTACAGGTTTGCAGGAACCCTTGGCCACATCATACCCTGTTACCTATTGTGTTTAAGAATGCTTCACTTTGGACAGTTCTTGTGATTTAACCCAGGACATGTGACTCTTTATTTGAGTCCCCCACCTTGGTTACTGGACTTTTGAACCTCCATCTAGACTTCTTGACATACATGGACCTTTATATCAAGACAGCAATCAGATCCAGCTTGATCACAAACCCTTGCATATCATTTGCATACATCATCATTGCATCATTTGACATTTGCTTATTTGTTTTTCAGGGTATTCACATTTCATTTGGCTTGGTTTAGACCCTTTCATCTGCATAGACCCCTGCTCACCAGTTATCTGCTTCAGCCACCTTCATCAGTTTCCTGCTTCAGCTACTGTTATCACCAGTCTCAGCCTGTCAGTGGCTCATCACCAGTATCAGTCTTCATCATCAGCACCTGTTCTCAGCTCTTCATCAGCAATCATGGCACCCAAGAAGAGCAACATTTCATATTATTTCTTTGAGCCTGTGCTGGCTGGCATCAGACAGATCCAGGCACTTATCACTCCAGACCATATCCCACTATTCAGAGAACATTATGGAAGCATCCTTGATATGGTTATGGACCTAGACCCTTCTCAGAGGAGTTTGATTCACACTTGCCTACAATTCTATGATCCTCCTTTGAGATGCTTCACTTTCCAGAATTTTCAGTTGGGACCCCTGTTGGAGGAGTTCTCATCTTTGATTGGAGTACCTGTCAGGGGTGGTATCCACTTCAACCCAGAGATGGCTTCTCCCAGCAATGAAGAAGTGGCAAAGGCACTGTATTTAGAACCTGCTTTGATTGAGCAGAACATGTCAACAAAGGCTGGAATTCCTGGCCTACACTTGGACTTTCTAACTTCTCAGGCCATCCTGAAGGCCTCTTTGGGAGAATGGAAGGCAGTTTGTGCATTGTTAGCCCTCAGTATATATGGGGTTATACTTTTTGCAGATGAGCCCAAGTTTATTAGCAAGAATGCTATTCACCTCTTCCTTTTGAGGAACCCAGTGCCCACCTTGCTGGGAGACTTCTATTATTCTGTTCACCAAAGGAATGAGAAGCAGAGAGGGAGATTGGTGAGATGCTGTGCTCCTCTATTTCATACCTGGCTGCTCAAACACTTACCCAAAACTGATGCCTTCCTGAACCCTCACCAACAGAAAAACTGGGCTAGAAGACTTACTGCTTTGACCTCAGATGACATCAGATGGTGCACCCAGAGCACCAAAGGCAGGGACATAATTACTAGTTGTGGGCAGTTCCCCAATGTACCTCTGATAGGAGTGAAAGGTTGCATCAACTACAACCCTTTGCTATTCAAAAGACAGTTGGGCTATGCCCTGGTTCACCCTCCTAAAGTGCAAGACTTGGCTGAAACCCTGTATTGTGAGATAAAACCTAATCTAGCTGTTGTCAGGCAAGCATCCTGGGCTTGGGACAACATCTAGACCAAAGGGATGGCCATTCTTAGGAGATGCAACAATGTGGCCTCAGCTTAGTATTATGAATGGTCTCATGCTAGGGCTCAAACTTCTGGGATGCCTTTCACCATTGAGGATGCACCTGGACCATCCACAACACCCTTTCCAGCTACTGTCAGCCTAGAGGAATTTGAGAAACTGAAAGAGAGGAATGAGAATCTGTCTCAAGCTCTGCAGAAGACCCTCAGGGAGAGGAGTGATGGTCGTCTAGACAATGAGAGGTTGGAGAAGCTAAAGGTGGAACATCTAGCCAAGATTGAGAAGTCAGAGGACTACATTAAGAAATCAAGGGCTGGGGAACAAATTCTGAAGAATGCCTGTAAAGAGGCCCAGTTTCAGAAGGCTAGAACTGACCTCTATCTGAAAGAAAGTCAAGATAGGTGGGTCAGGATCACTGAAGCTCGCACTCAAGAAGATAAGAGAACTCAGGCCAGGATTGAACAGTTATAGGCCATTGAGAAGAAACAACAGGAGACTCTGCTAGCAGCCCAGAAGGAAATCTCAGAATTGAAGCTTAGGGCTGGTGTGAAGAGGTCAAAGGACCAAGACAGACACAAGAAGCTGACCACTGCTATTACCACCAGGAACCTTCTCATCAGAAGCATTACAGAGCATCCGGCTGGTCCTGTAACTGAAGCACTTTTGAAGGAAGTTAAGGAGGATGAATTTGGCTTAGGTGTTTGACTTATTTGCTTGTTGTTGTTTCCATTTCATGTACTTTTCTTTTTGTGTTATATTTTGACCCCTCAGGGGCATGTGTTGTAAAAACAAACTATGTATGATTCACCTTTTGTAATATATTTGTTAGTTTGTTTCATTAAGTCTCTCTCTCAAGCAACATCAAAGCATCTTCCTCAGGGTCTGGAAAGGTCAAAACCAAGTACCAAGCCGGATACCTTGGAAACAAATAAGCATACTGCATTGCATACTAACTTTTGTTTTGTTTTGTAGGTTTTTGTTTTGTCTGTTACTAACTCTGTTATGACTCAGGAATTATTGCTTGTCGTCGGGTGTTCCCTCTCAACCGTCCACACAGATATCCTACTCGCAACAACCTTCCTGGTATCCAGATGGACCAAGTACAGCAAGAGCTGACAGAGGTCAGAACCCAGATGGTTAACGAAAGGCTGGAGATGAGAAACCAAATGACCCAGTTCATGGAAGTAATGAATGGCTTGGCTCAAAGCCAAGAAAGACTGAGGGCATTGGTAGAAAGGCAGACCCCAGAAGAACCCCATCTAGGGACTGGAGGAACAAGTAACAATGAGAGGATTCAGCCTCATGTTAACCCACCAGTATATGGGCCTCATCTTCATCCAGAGATCAACATCCCCACTAATGTGCAAGGGAATGCTACTGCAGGCAGAGTCTTACAGGAAGACCCCCAAGAGGATCAATTCACTGTAATGGGAGCTGGGGATGAAGCCTATGATAGAAGGCTTGATGAAATTGCTGAGAAATTGAGATCTCTGGAGTCTCAAAACTCCTTGGGTTTTAATGTCATGGATATGGGGTTGGTGGATGGGGTAAGAATTCCCCACAAGTTTAAACCACCGTGCTTCGAGAAGTACAACGGAACTTCCTGTCCACGAACTCACTTGCAGTCTTTTCTGGGAAGACTTAAGGCATACACCATGGATGAAAAACTATGGATGTTTTACTTTGAAGATAGTTTGACTGGGGCTTCAAGGGAGTGGTACTCTCACTTGACCAGAGCTACTATCAGATGTTGGAAAGACCTAGCTGAAGCTTTCATCAGGTAGTACCAATACAATCTAGACATGGCTCCTAACAGAACCCTTCTGATGGGATTGTCTCAATCCTCCAGAGAAAGCTTCAGGGAATATGCCCAGAGGTGGAGACAGCTTGCTGCTGCTATCCAACCACCCATGTCGGAAAGAGAAATGGCCGACATGTTCGTGAATACCCTGCAAGGGACATATATTGACAGGCTAGCTGCCTTTTCCTCCACCAGCTTCGCTGACGTAGTCATAGCTGGAGAAAGAATTGAAAGCCTTCTGAAGATGGGTAAAATTTCTGATAACGGTGCAAGCTCGTCAAGTAATCCCAGGAAGCCTTTTGTGGGACCAAGAAGAACCAGTGAGGCAAATGCCATTCATGCCAACAGGGGCAGGCCTCAGTATGTCCATAGATCGGTAGCAGCTGTCACTATTCCAGCTCCAATTCCTCAGCAACCAACATATCAACCACAACAATAGCCACACTATCAACAGCAAGTTCAGTATCCGCCACAAAGAAACTACTACAACAACAACAACAGCAATCAACAACATAGACCTTTTCAGCAGAGACCATCACAGGCAAATAGGGTGATTGACCCTATCCCTATGCCTTATGCCGCTTTATTGCCACAACTCCTGAAACTCAACCTGGTTGAGCTAAGGACATTGGCACCTCCAGATCCTGCCAGTCTTCCAAGAAATTATGATGTCAACGCTCGATGTGCTTTTCATTCTAATGCACCTGGCCACAGTACAGAGAAATGCAGGGCTTTACAAATGAAGGTACAAGATCTGGTGGATTCCAAGGCCCTCAACTTTGCACCCCCGCCTAATGTCAACAAGAATCCTATGCCCAATCATGGAGGACCAAGAATTAATGCTATTGAGGAAGATAAACCATCTTTCTTAATCACCAGTGTTGGGCAGATTCAGACACCTCTGGTAGAAATTAAAGCTCAGCTCCTAGAATGCCTGATGTTCCCCGGGTGTGAGCTCGGTTGTGGTTATTGCAACATTTCGGTCAACGGGTGTGATAATTTGAGAAGCGGCATAGATGATCTTATCAAAAGTGGTATACTTCAGATCACAACATCAACTCCTACAAATCCAGCAATCCCTTTGACAACAATTCCCGACTCTTCTACAACTGCAACAACAATCATTCCAACCAATTCATCAATATCATCAACAATGGCTTCATCTATCACTTCAACAAATCAGATGTCAACAACCATTTCTTCTACAACATCAGCACCCCTTTATTCAGCAGAATCTTCTACAACGCCAACAGATATCTCAGCAGTCACCATTTATTATGATCCCTCATATGTTCCTCCAAACAACAACTTTCAACAACAAACAGTGGCATCTCCTGCCAGGTCACCAATCACCATCTACTACGATCCGCACACCATTTCAGCACCCCTTTATATTGTATTAATGAACTTTATTTCATTGTTGAAGACTTTTTTATATTTAAAAATTTATTAACTAAATTATGATATGTATTAACCAATTTTATAATACCATTAATCATAGTTAATTTCCTACGTAAGATTTTATGATTTACATTAACCAACTCATTACATTCAATTAACCAACTCATTACATTCAATTAACCAATAGTTTTTAATATTAAGATTCACTAGCCAAACTATATATTATATTTACCGAGAGCCAAACTATATATTATATTTATCGAGTGTTTAGCAGTCATTAATCAAAGTAATTTTGAAGAGAGAAAAAAAATCGGAGAAAAGTCAAAATTGTGAATATCATTATTCATCGTATTCTTGAACATTAAAATTCAGTGAAGGTTTAAAAATTTGATATCAAAATAGCATTTTTCGAAAATAAACTATGGTAATCATCTTCTAACAATTTTTTAAAGCTTTCTTTTGTAACTATCGCTATTGATGTATACCTTAGCTCGACTAGTCTGATAAACTCGGTCAGAAGTTGAGGGAGAGATTCTATTTTGGAGTTTTTCTATTGATTGTGTTGTTTCAGAGTTTCTGCTATAAATTTATAAAGACGGGATGTTTCTGTCATGAAGACTTGGTTCACTTTTTAATGTTTGTTTATGGGCATTTATGTGTTTCCGCAGTTGTGTGGAGCTTTAATGTGCTCTAGAGATATCTATTTTTTTAAAGAAATAAATAGAGAAATTATTAAAGAGATATGGAAACATCATTGATTAACATTCAAATAGTCTTACATCTAGAGTTTGTGATTCACATGTAGAAACTAGTAGTACTAGTACACACCATTTCATTCTAGGGTTAAGAAACTAACATTTGGGATAAAATTGGATTAGAACCAAATTAAGCTATTTCTCTCCTCTAATATTTCTTGCAAGTTGAATGTCCTTAGGCATGATGGTGACTCTCTTAGCATGAATTGCGCACAGGTTTGTATCTTCAAACAGACCAACCAAGTATGACTCAGCAGCCTCCTGAAGAGCCAAAACAACACTGCTCTGAAACCTCAGATCCGTCTTGAAATCCTGAGCGATTTCACGAACAAGACGCTGGAACGGAAGTTTTCGGATCAGAAGCTCAGTGCTCTTTTGGTACTTACGGATCTCTCTCAGGGCAAATGTTCCTGGCCTGAATCTGTGTGGCTTCTTCACTCCGCCGGTTGCCGGAGCTGATTTCCTAGCGACCTTTGTTGCTAGCTGCTTCCGGGGAGCCTTGCCACCGGTGGATTTGCGAGCAGTTTGCTTTGTACGAGCCATAGAGAGAAACTTCTAGAAGATTGAATTTGAGTTGAGATTGAAAGAATAAATGTAATTTCGATGCGTTTTGTTATGACGTGAAAAAAGGGTTTTATAGAGGTGTTTGAATTTGAAAGCTTGAATTGAATGAAATGAAAATTTAGAGGGAGAAAGGGAACGAGTTTTTGTTTTTGGAGTGATCCGTGTGAGTGTAAATCTAACGGTTACGATTTGATTAAACGATAGCGCACAGATTCTACTTTTCCCCAATATATTCCTCTCTCAATCTCTCATGCTTCTACCCTATGTATTGACAACTTTTTCAATGGTTCATATTTATTCCTAAGAGCATAGATATCTTGCTTTTTCTATCATTTTTACACAAAAATCAGATTTATTGACGGACTGCATTACTAAATACCATTAATGTTTTGTTCAAAAAAATTATTAAAGCACGGTGTCTCATGATTCTCTTTGAATTATTTGAATTATTTTTAAGATAAAACTAGCGGAAGATCCGTGCATTTGTTTTAAACGCGTATTATGTTTAAAAAATAAATTATTTAAGCATCAAATATAAAAAATAGAAAAATTATAAAAACTGTGATTTTTAATATATATATATATATATATATATATATATATATATATATATATATATATATATAATAATAATAATAATAATAATTATAAAGTATTTTAAAAAAATTAATTGTGTTAAGAAATTATTATTCAGTTGTGTGATGGTTAAAAATCAAGTATTAATAAAGTAAAGATAAGGTTGAGTCAAAAAAATAAATAAAAGTAAAGATAAGACATTCAATTAGAAAAGGATAAAAAGTATAATAAAAAATATTAAAGTTGAAGAACAATTAGAAATATACATTACAACAAATCAAAAGAGTTTGAACCTAGTTACAATGCATCACAAGCATAACCATAAAGTTCCAAAATTAATTGTACAAAATAACCACCATGACAATGCTTCTTAGATGAACCTAGTGGAATGTTCGTGTATTCGCACGAGTATTGATATAATATGCAAACTTTTGTTCTAAAAATATAATAAAATAATAATAAGAAAAAAAAAGTCTAATCAAAATAGTTGATTATTTTTTAAAAATATAATAAATTAATTTCAATACGTTAATGAACAATATAATAATTCTAAAATGTAAAAAATATAAATCAGAAAAACAAAAATGTTTTACTAAAAAAATTAACTATTTTTAAAAGAAAGACATATTTTTAAAAGATAAATAAAATTGTTTTACCAAATTGGTTTTACATCAATAATATATATTTTAAGTAAAAATGACATTATTTGTGCGCTCCCACTGATTTTGGAATGGTTACCTGTGCGTTCGCAGGTATTGGTCTGTTACCTGTACGTAGGAGTGGCAAAACGGGTCTGGTCCATTGGGCATGCCCGTTTTGCCCGCACTTTAGTGTCGGGTGGGCCAAAGGTTTAGGTCATCACCCTCTAAAGTGTCTGTCCCGTTTTCGTCGTGGGTTTTTTGCGGGCATGTACATTTACTAAAATTTTTGTGTTTTTTTAGGCTTAAAAAGTGCAATGTCTGCGGGCTTTCTTCGTCCCTCATTTTTTGCGGGGAAGACTTAGATTTTAGGCCCGCATCCTCAATTTTGATCGTCCCGCCCCCGCCCCATATTTTTGCGGGCTTTTGCGTGGCGGACATGTCTGTTTGTCACCCCTACCCGTACATACACATGGTACTGGTGTGTTACCCGTAAGTTCGCAGGAAAAAGGTAAAATACATTTTGGTCCCTCAACTATAGGTCATGGTTCATTTTGGTCCCTTATCTTTTTTTCGTACCAAATTGGTCCCTTAATTTTTAAAACGATACAAATCAGTCATTATCCTCTACTCTATTAGTCAAAGTCTGTTAAATATCTACATGACACGTTTGACCAATTATTGTGACGAAGTTAGCGTCGGAAAAACAGACGCTAAAAGCTATATATGGATTTTAATTATTGTTCTTCATCTTCTTCCCCAAATTTTTAAAACCTAAAATCAGAATCAAGCTTGACTAGCCTCAAATTTAGCTTCAAACTCAAAATCCCATCTTCAATATTTCCAAAACTAAGCTTCAATTCAAACCTTCATTCCAATTCCATAAACTTTTCATAAATTTCAAAATCACAAAAACCACAAGCTTAATACCTATTGCAGGTCATTAGTTTGTTATTTGAAGTCATGATTCTCACATCCAAACATATATTCAGGAACTAGGATTCATTGCACTTTGATATTCGTGTTTGTACCAATTCACACATAGAAAAAAGGAGCAGCAACAAGGATTCATTCAGGAAGTTTGTTGAGCGTGTTCCATGCTTTCTTGTGGTTAAGATTGTGAGTTAGCTTCAATTTTCCTAAAATCTAGCGTGTTCCATGATTTCTCGCGGTAACCCTAACCCCTTTCATCATGCAGGCCCAATTTTATTTTCATAAAGAAAAATCGATTTGATTATGAGTAACCCTAATCCCTTTTATCATTGTTAGGTTCTTTCGCAAAACCCTAACCCCCTTTCTGGGATCAAAGTTAGTGTTGGAAATTAGGATAGTGACGAGAACAAATCGACAATGAAAAAGAAACACTAACATTCAGTTGCATACAAACAGGACAATAATTCACATTGAGAAATACATTAAAATGACCTCTTCACAATAACATAATACGATGACTCACTTTTCGGGAATAAAGTTGGTAGCATATGACCAAACATTGTTGTTGACTGGGTCGACAAGATGATCGGTAAGGTTCTCCAAAGGACCCTTTCTAGTCACAATAGCTTGAACAAAGAATCCAAATATAGAGAACATAATCAATCTACCATTCTTCAGTTCCTTCACCTTCAATTATATGAATGCCTCGGGGTCATCAACTAAACCTAATAGGTCGAAGTCAGGGTTGATAGGAAGTAAGATGGAAATTAAGCATGTATCAAAACATCAAACCGACAACTGAATTAGAATCTAAATTCTTCATTGAAACCACTCGCGAACCAACTTGTCTATTATGGTTGTTTTAGTTAATTGCTATATGAAAATGTAGATGTAATGTATGAAATACATCCATATTATAAAAGGTAATATACATCTAAGGCGACAACATAATACATGGCTAAGGCTAGGTATTATAATGAGCAGGAACACATAAGTTTATATGTTTTTTCTGAAGCAGTAAAACAAAATTATATTAAAAATCAAATGGCATAAGCTATGCCAGAAATCTGCAAAAACCACATAAGCAAACGACCAATGCAAGAAAATACTGAACAAAAACACTTAAATATCCACCTGCTTTACTTCAACCTCAAACACCTATTACAAGAGAAAAAACACATAAAACATATTAATGATAACTCAAAACCAGATGATTGTTCAATGACACAACTGAAGGTAGACATAACGAAATATCGAGTCACTCTGCACCTAAACTCCAGAGGTTGAGAATCTGGTATTGGATTGTAGGAGTAGAGTAACACCACATGTTGGAAATGGAAAGGGGCCAGGAAAAAGCAGCATGATATTGATGAAATTGTGGCCTAGGTATACCACTCATATGTGGAGGTTGTAACCAAAATATCTGAGGGGGAGCAACCATGGAAGGTATGGATGGATAAGGCAAGCCTTTATGTGAGGCATTAGGATATAATACAATAGGACCAGTTGGTATATTTTGTCTTAGTACTGCAAATGAGGAAAACTATGTGCTTGGAGATTGAGCAACTGGATTGGATTGGAGGGTATTCTCACATGTTTTGCTAATCCAGGGTGATCAGGAGTTCTAGACATTACATAATGGACGGGAAAAGATGGGCCACTTGGCATTCATACAATAGTGGAGCCCAGAGACATTGTAAAAAAAGAAATAGAAAAAATCAAAAGAATAGAAGCGCATTACTGAAAACTAAATAGAAAATGAAGAATAAATATCTCTGAGGGATTAGCCTTTATAGAGAAATTTTCCTTTCACGACTATCAAAGGTAGAGAGAGACTGACTCCATCCATCTTAATAATTACCTGCATAATACACAATATACTTTTATACAGTGTTTTTATTACAAAATATCAAAGATGATAAATGAAGGTATAATAAAGGAGATGACAAAGTATCCACAACTTTTTAAGGTTGGGCCATAACAAACATAATAATAACCAGTAGCATTAAAATATAAGCTTGAAAAAATTATCAATGAAAGAGAAAGGTACATCATGTTTCAATGGTGACCAAGACACTTATCAGAGATATGTTTTGGTTGATTACACTAAAATAATTGTAAATTGAAACTCTAAAAAAAAACATAAAAACAACAATTAACATATTTCTTGGCCTCCGACATCCCAAATGGTGAAGTTAATATTCTTGTACTCCATAGTCTCCAAATTGAACCCTAAAACAAAACAAATAAATAACTTAAAGCATATACATAACAACATCCCGATATTCAAAAATCTAACACAATGAATAATAGTACTATAATATTGTCCAATAATCATCGCAGAAAGCATTTCAAAAGTAATACTCTGGTTGTTGAAGAATAACTGGACTTCAGGACTCAAAGAGTTACATATCACTTCCTACAATACTTTTTGATTGGAACTTAATTAGAAGCGGGTTGGGAAAATGTTTTAAACATTAGAATATGGAATGTCAAATGTTTTTGTTGCGTTGATAAACTCGGAGGAAACAGTTTCATCTATTTTTGGAAAACTAAGACAGATTTGAAGTGATATAACTGATGCAATTGCGAAAAAGTATGTAATGAGATTGAACTTTTTGACTATATGAACTGTTACACTAAAAATTTAGATTTAAATGGAATCCAACAACATGATTTAAATCCCTTCCATCTCTCTCATCAAGACCATATATAACATAGAAACAAAACCCCTAGAATGCAAACTAAATACTTGCATGGCTAGATTAGAAGCCCACCACTCAAGTAGCAGTTCCAATACTCTTAGTCATGTTGCAAACTAAGGATATCTGCAACGGGTAGATTCAAAACATAAGGATTTAACATACGAATTGGTTATCAAATAAGCTAGAATTTTCACTGAAAATGAGTTTAACATAAGGATTTATAAGAGTCATCCTTTTAAATTCTACTATTTATCAATATAAAATCTGATACAACAATTAAGTTTTGGTGCAAGGATTTAGTGCAGAACCATTTCCAAGATGTTGCTTTCACTCCTTCAGACTTCAATGTTGTTAAAAAAAACATCCCATCATATAAAAAATACCTGTAGAAAATTGAATGCAATCATTTCTAGCTATATTTTCATTTACAGAATACAAAAAATACACACTACAAAAAATATTGCAAAAATGTGTCAGCAACAACTTAGTATGTAGCATCGAATTACGAATTTGAAATAGATACTGACAAAAATATCATGTTTGGTCATAGTCTCCAAATAGTCATACCTCAAACATTGTACAAACTCTCAGCTGTGGCGGCTTCTTGTATAGCCTCAATTGAAGCCATCTCTGCAAAATCTCTGTTTTTCATTACGTCTTATCACAAATATGAACACAAAATAAGAACAAAATGAAACAGTTGCGTACCTTTTCATCATAACTCTTTCTATGTTCTCCCATTTTTCACTAATGTAGCAAGCCAAAAATACATTATATTTGAATAATGCATTCATTGAGTGAAATTAATGTATGGAGAACAAATACATGTCTCTCCCGGGATTTTCATCCTAGTACAAACGCGAAAGTGGCGCGGAAAAGGTAGAGTCGCCAGCCAGACATTTTTATCCCGAATGAATGGGAAAGGTAATGTTGCACAAACCTAAGGAAGAAGGAAATGACAAGGTCCTGCGAACTAAAGATCTGAGTTCGGGAGTCGGTTACGACCTAGGAAGGTATTAGCACCCCAGATTGTCCTTCGTACCCGACGGGATCCACACTTGTTTGTTTGTTTCAAAGGGTGAGAAAGAATAAAGTTGCTGAACAAATGAACTGCTAACTGGAATTGAAATGGAAATGAGAAAGGAACTGGAAAAGAGAATAAAAAGAAAGAATGGGGAAATGTAGGGAAATAAAGAATGTGCTCGAACGGGCCCTACCCCGCTGCCTACGTACCTCATCGGGATAATGAGGATCAGAGTCGACGTATTTCTCCTAACTAAGGCGGGAACTATTTGTTTGTTTTTTTTATGGCTGGAACTGCGTATGTCTATGCTCAGGTGTTCCAGGCTCGTCTGGTACGAGTGCGTTTACCGTCTTGCATGAAAGACAAGTCGTCGCGAGTTCGCGTTGAGAGTGAATGAGATGAGAAAAGAAATTCCCGTAGGATAGTCGCTTATTGTGTTTGTTTTTGTCTTTTATGAGAAATGTTTTGAATTTATTTGTGAACATTCTCATACTAAGACCTATCCATCGCGGGAAGTATTTATACCTCGCCCCGAAACAGGACGCGTATAAACACTCCGCAACAAAGTCTCGTGTCGTACAAGAATGTCTGATTTTCATTAAATGTTTTATTGTTTTTCTTCATGAGATGAGAAAGAATGACTCAAATTGTAAAAGGCAAAATCTAATGGGGAACTAAGACACAACCCTAATTTTTGTTTATTTATTTACAAGAGAGGTCCTATGGTTAATGAGGTTTCTAAACCTAATGGAGAAAAGAACTTAGGACTACTAGAATGCAACTTACTTCCTAAGGAAGATAAGTTGATTCTAAAGCCAATGGGAACCTATACAAGTGAAATATCAATCAACCTAACAAAGCAACAAAAATTGAATGTAAGAATAAAATTCAAAACAAAACATTTAAAGGCATAAACCTAAAATCAAAATCCAACTTTATTCTAAGTCTAATTAGTATGAATCCTAAGTCTAAGTCCTAAAAATAAGGGCATTACCTAATATTTTCATTCTAAAAAATCAGAATCTATATCACTATTAATTCCTAAGATTAAATCTAATTAAACTATTTTTTTATTGAAACTTAATATTCTAGCCTAAACTAATGGAAATTTACATGCATAAAGGCCTAAAGATTAATATCCTAAAAATAGTAAAAGCTCTGGAAAAATTATTAGATTTATCCTATAGGGTCCTAAAACTACCTATAATATTGTGTTAAAAAGAATCCTAAAAATTCAGAATTTTGCTATGCCTAAAAATCATTTATTTCTACCTAATGATTAACCATTATTTTCTAAGGATTAAGCCACTAAAACCTGAGATAAAATGTCCTAAAAAATTCACTAAAATTATACTAAGTACTATTATGAGTCCTCTAACTATGGTAAAAAGAATGGGCCAAAAAAGTTACTGGAAGACTAAAAAATAAAATCAACAAATTTGTGTACAGTAGAGGGAAATTCACTAAAACTAATTACATGAAAAAAATCAGAATTAATTAAAAAATAATTAAAATTCAGAAAAATAAAATAGAAAACCCTTCTAAATTGAATTAAAAATCTACTTGATTTTTTATAAAATTTTCCTAAACCTTTTCCTATTTTTATTTGATTTATTTTGAAACTAGTGTAAAACAAAAATTAAAAGGAAAAAGTTGTATTAAAGCGGCGAATCGAGATTAATTACTTGGTCGAAGTGCCGATTCTTCACACAAAAGAAATCTAAAAAACATCCTCCAAAATCTTGTAGTCTCCCATAAGCAAAATAAATGCTTATTATCCATATTAACTTTGTGAAGCTTTGTCATAATCGAAATCGATTCTTATCGATAAAAAGCGCTCATGAACATTTATATCACAAATTAATCAAAAAATTAGTTCACAACCATAATTAAAATTAATATCAAAATCCTAATTAACATTATTAAAAGGATAATCAAGATATTGATATCAACAAAACTTCTTACAAGAAATTAATCACAATTAACAAACAAAAAACTCATTAACCATTCCTAAAAAAAAACCATAATAATAAAGAAAAGAGGGGAAGCTACAGTGATTTGGAGTGGCAGAGTAGCATTTTTATGGGCTCTGAGCCCAAGTCCTCAAGTACCAACCCGCAGGTGGGGTGTTGAAGTAAAACTAATGATGTAAATCCGAAGCTATGGCTTCTGAACTAAAGCCCGATCCAAGTTCTGATAGATGGGAAACCCTAAAATAAAAGAGCCAAATCCCCTTTCTCTTCTCCGATGCGCCGTTACCCTTTTTTCCTTCGTCTTCGTGAAGCTCGCCCACACTGTCGTCTTCTTCAACCACGCACAACCGTCTCGCCTTTACTCCGCTCATCGACGAACAATAGACATCGCAAACCTTCTCCGACTACGACGTCGCCATCAGACTCAACCCAGCAACACTCAGCTTCTTCAGTAACACCGGAACCTACAATTGGAAAAATGTCTTCAAGGCGTAGGTTTTTAATCGAGAGCTCTACTTTTAGCGCACTTCAAAGTCAGTTAAGACCTCATCGATTTCCGTTGACCGCTGTTAGTTTTTGTGATTATAAGAGCTATAGTCTTCCGTGGTTACAGACATGCAAATGCCAACAGGCTGAAAATTTGCGTGGCATAGATTTCTACATGATTCCTTCTTTTGGTGCTTTTGGTTTGCTTGTGGTTTTGCTTAATTTTCTGTTTTGTTTAACATTGTTGCTTCTTCATTAGCACTTTTGATTTTTTTTGTCTGTTTGAAGAAATGACCCCATAAACTAAATGCTTCCAATTATTATACTTATTATATGGTTTATGATTTGTAGAATTATTTGTAGAAATTTTTAAGTTGTGAATTGTATTTTTAGTTTACCAATTTAGTCTTGGCTTTAAGTTATCTAATGTGTGTATTTTTTATGCGCAATGCTAGGCTAGTTCTTCAATTCCAGTAACACCGGAACCTGTGAACATCGATAAACTTAAGTGATTGCATATTTTCTGTTTATCCACAAACTGAAACCCTAACCCTCGCAGAAGCCCTATCTAGTTCTTTCAAATTTCAATCCCACACCTAAGCATTTCCAAATTATGAATTCAAGTTGGTATAATAGGATATTATGATTTTGTTTGATCTATCATATTTAAACTTTTATTCGCATGAAAAATGCAACCTTATTATCAATCAAGCATTCATTTCATTGTATTTCATGTTTTGATGATCTCGTCTTTCCTTTAACAGTCTGAGAATATGGGTGACCGGCAAGTAGTTGACACAGTTGATCAACCGCTGCCATCTCCTCCTCCTCCTCCTCCTCCCTCAAAGGATGATATGATTTCATGTGTTAAGGCTTTGGAGGCTGCTTTGCTTCCCTGTTTGCCAGCCAAAGAACTTCAAGCCATAGACCGATCCCCGCATCCTTCTCATCAAAGTGAGTAACTACTAACTACAGATCTTTCAAATTTCATATTTTTATGCTCTGTATTAGAAATTAAATTGCATGATAGCTTAGTAGTTCCGTCAAATATATAGTTTTTCTGATACTTTCTTTAAGTATATTAATTGAAATGTAAACGATAAATAATTTAATCAACATATTTTCGAACGAGGCTATAATGTTACGTATGTATAAAATTGGGTGAGTTGTTACAAGTTGTAACTAAATAGGTTAACTTGTTATAACAAAGCCAAAAGATAATCACTGTTAGTTAATTTAAGTTTAGAGGGAATGAGATTGCTTAATGCTAACATAAAATATGTCAAAGGATTCTTGGGTGAAAGCTCTATGTGTCATTAGATACAGACTAGGTATCAAACAATTACTTACACCACTAGTGACCAAGTCTCAAAAAAATCCATGTAAATTGCGTTTTGATTGAAATGTTGCCAATTAGGGAATAATTGTGTGGTTGAATACAATCTTGTCTGAGATGGATAGATGCTAGAAGTCATGGGAGTTCAAAATATTCATTTTTTATTTTGATTTTGTGTTTTTTTTTGTTGTAATTTTTCTTCTTTGTACTTATTCTCTTTATATCAAAAAGCACGAATTTAAAATGATAACCCTTGTATGTATATTCTTTTATTTATAAATAAAAAAATGTTGCTCCTTAACGGGCATGGAACTTGTGAAAATACAATGTATTTGGTGTATCTGATGATACCCTCATAATTGCAGTTTCTATCTAGTCTCTATGTGTTGCTAACTTGAGAGCTTTTGTGTGATCAATGGATGAATATGATGTACCATGTGAATCATTAAGTTGTTAGCTAAAACTGAGAAAGTGGCTTAACATATCTTTTTATGCTAAAGATGAGCATTCTTGCAACAACATTGCCTCCCTTGTGGAATTCAGTTGTTGACACATTGTTAAATGTGCAGTTATGAATGCACTGATCATCCATGGGGAGAAAAGAAGGGTGGTAAAAGGTTGCTATTGATGATTTTGAAGTAGTTAAGTAAATTTATAAAGAAACAGTGAACCATATTTTTAATCAATAATTATTGGCATGATACAATATAACCACAGAAATAAGTGAAAATTGGATATATTGATGTACAATCTTTAAATGAAATTCAGTGTTATGATTTTGATTTTTTAATTTGATAATTGTATGCCCTAAGACAATGGGCTGTATTTGCATTTATTTAGACCTTGTTAGCCTTAAGTTCAATATAAATCTTGTGTGACTTAGAACTAGTACAAAAATTAGCTGTGAAGTTAATATTTTTGTATTTCCCGGTCCTTAATATACATTGAGAAGAGAAATTCCTCTTTTGTTCTAGTTATGTTTGTAGTTGTTAGCAAACATAGAAAATGGAAGTAGAATAATCAAACTAATCGAATTTTAATATATTTGAGAAATGATCTAAAAGGGGTTTTCCTTGGTTGGGTTTTTTCTATCAGTCGACGTGGATCGCCATGCTAGAGATTTTATGGAGGCTGCCAAGAAACTTCAACTTTATTTTATTAGTCTGCAACGAGAGGATAAGCCATCAAAAGCTGAAACGTTTAAAAAGGTATGCTGACCACTCTGAAATAATGTTTTTCTTCAGTCAGAGACCTTCTAAGTTCTAACATTCTTATCTAAACTTCAACTGCATGTGTTGTCTAACCAGGAGATTGCTCTTATGGAAGATGAGCTTAACGAAAAAAGCCAGCAGATTAAAAAACAAGAACATTTGATCCAGGAGTGGAAAAAAGAGCTGAAAGATCAGTTGGACAAACACAATACTGAGTTGAACAGAGTTTAGTTTAAGATTTTATTCGTAGCTTCTTTAAATATTTAAAAAATTAATGCCTTTTTTTTTTACTCAATAGCAGTCTGGGAAATATGATGTCTTTATGGGTAACAGGACAAATGATACTAATTAACTGGGAATGAAATTACATAGAAATCTGTTTGATGAATCACAAGTCATGCAACATCTTTATAACTTGATATTCTTAAGACGGTTATATAATAAATCATCTGTTGGTCATTAACAATATACTTTCATATTACTAGTAAGGTTGTATTGTATATAAATTTTCTTTAAGGGTAGTTCTCTGACCTGACACTGATGTGGCAGGTTTATGGTCATACCGGACATGTTGAAGAACGCTCCCATGTTTAAGCGTTTGGATGCAAGAATCAAGGTACCTTGTTATTTAAAAGATCAATCATTCTATATTTATTCAACTCTGCTTTTATTTTAATGCCTTGTTTTAATATCTTTAAGGGCAAGGGTGCATCACTTGGTGTTGGTAGAGGCAGAGCAGTTGCAATGCGAGCTAAGGTATTTTGCCTTCTTTTTTCGTTACTAGTTTATCAATACTCATCCTGCCTTATAAAATTGCTTTTCAGTGTCTCGCTATACCTAGAGTAATGTACTATGACTATTATAGAATAAGCAGTTTTTACATATTAAAAAATGTATTAATCTCTCTTATAAATGTATTTAGTACCACGTCATGGTGCTAACAAGTAATTTACATTGTGTGTTACTCCACCTGAACACGATGGAATCTCTTGAACACATATCCTAATGTATTCAATAATGTAGCAGTAAGTCAAAGGACAATGTTGATTTGGAAGTAATAATTAAAAATGGTTTTTAATTTAGATCACTATTAGAAGTAGAATAGAAACTCCAAGCAAAGTTTTCATCTTTAGCCTTGTGAAATCTTTTTGGTAAAATCTTAATTGCATACCATTCTAGGAAGAAAGATATTTTTATATATGAATAATCTCTTAAAATTACTTGGACCGTACCAATAGTTTTTTTTTCCAATCCATAATCTTTTGATTAACAAAGTAAACAAGTTAGCTCAATTTTGTTTTGTTATATTGACGCATATTTTTCTCATTTTTTTTTGGGTCAAGCAAAATTTTGCTTGGTTTTGAAATGTCTACATAATATAACATGGATTGTGCATCTTTCTATTTACCTGCAATGAAAATGATTTCTTAATATGTTGATTTTTTTGTAGATTTTCCACTTTTCTCAACTTTTAGGTTCTGGCATTATGGATCGTGAGATAGATATATAAGAATCACGTCTTTGTTGCACATTTGTTTTACATATTTGGTTTTGGGTGTCATTGTGAACTTCAAAGTTACAATGGTGGCAGGACGTATTACTGTTACAAGTGTGGTATAACTATAAATCTTGTTTGTGCAGGCTCAAGCTGCTGGCTGCGGAGCTCCACCTGGTAGGGGTGTACCACCGGTGCGGAGATGATCATCATTCGTATAGTCTCTATTTTCAGTGTCTTTTGAACATGCTATTTAGTTCTGTTGTAGAAGTTTGTGATAGAATGAAATTCAAATTGAACTGCGTATCAAGAATTCACACTCTTTTATGGATGGTACTGAATGCCAAATTTATTCTCATCCTGTAATTTTGTTGACCTGCTATTATAAAATTTCATAATTAGTTTAAGATGGTACCAAGACAATGAGAGGTGCATAAGGACAGTTTGACAGCTCTCAAAACCTGTTGTTTATGTCTGTTTATTATAGCCTTACCAGCTCTGCTGCTTATTGACTAGCTATTCGCACTAAGCATGCATGCATTAAGAACAAAGTATTATCATCAGAGCTTTCCAAGTACCAATGAACATTTTCGATAAACATGAGAGTTTGGTTTATATTTGTTATGAGATTTTCAATTTTCATTACTTCTGCTATGGTGTTCAAATAAAAATAAGTTGTTGCACAGTTTATTTTTGAATGTGAGTATTTATTTTTTAATTAGTACATTAAAAATTTAGAATTTACTTTGCTTCATTATGGTTGAACCCTTTCTCTAAAACCAGAAGGTTAAGTAATTTTCCTTTGAGCAAGCACCAATACACTCTTAAATTTATGACTTCTACAAATGAAGTGAAAATCAACATCAACTTATTGTCTGCAAAGTCATTCTCCATTAACTCCCCAATGGTTTAAAATCAACTTCAACTTATTGTCTGTGCCCAATGTAATTTGAAATAAAAAAACCACTATGGTTACATGATTGATACATTACAACTCTTTTTTCCGTCTTCTCCCAAACATCATTTTAATGATCAGAAAGTTCACTTCGTTTTAAGGACAAAAGGAAAATAGGTACAAATCAATTCTTCTTGCTAATAAACACCTCTCATGTCATGGACAGGAGAAAATTGGTACACGAAATAAGATGATAAATAATCTTGCCCTTTACAGTTTATACGGCACATATTAACCCATACCAAAAAAAGAGAAAGAAGTTTCCAATTTTAATTGATTGAAAACTATTTTTCAATTTGTTTTTCAAAGAGAAAGATTAAATTAAGAAGAAACGATCCTGTCATTCTAAAAATGAGTGATGTTAAAAATGGAGTCGCTATCCACCTAAAATCATAAAAGAATAAATCAACATCATACACTTTTTTTAAACTAAAAAAAGTATTAAATTATTATTATAAAAAACCTATTTACACATAAATATTTATAAATAAAGGCTCTTATAAAAAAAAGAAACTGGAATGTAATTAAAAAAATTTAACTAGCTCGTAGTTTAAATTTATTTAAGTTAACTAATACGTGGTTTAAATCTATTTAATTCAACTAATCCATATCAATAATTTAAACTTATTTAATTAATCTAATATATTAATTTGTAAGGAGGAAATCATTTGATACCGGTGTCAAAATTTTAACTTTGACACCAAATACTACCTTTTTATTTTTATCAATTCAATGACTAAGATAAATTTCCTTAAATAAAGTTTTAAGTGATTTATCTTAGCCATTAAATTGATAAAAATAAAGGGGTAAAATTTAGTGTTAAAGTTAATATTTTGACATTGATGTTAAATGATCCTCTCCCTAATTTGAATTACCTTATATACTCTTATTTTTTCTCTATATATCATTATCAGAGCTATCTCAAACAATGTTTTAAAAACCGGACCGGACCGGCCGATCGAACCGAGAACCGGCCAGGTAACCGGTCTGGTTCAATTGTTGGATCGTTTATGTCATTGAACCGGTGCGAACCGGTGTAAACTGGAAAAACCGGAAAAACCGGCAGTTTTCATAAACCGACGGTTTAATTGCAATTTCTTTTAAATTTTTTTTTTATTATTTTAATTAAAAAATTAAAATAAAAAATGAAATAAATGAAATCAAAATTAAAAATAAAAATAAAATAAAAAAATAAAATTTAAAACATAGTAATGATATCATTGACGAAGAAATTATTGTGGATGCGGTTAATTTTACTACAAATCATTTTAATATTAAAGAAGAAGATCTCAATATTGAAACAATTTTCCCTCCTTTAAACTAAATTCGATACACATTTGAGTTATTTTGTTATAAACTATTTAATTAAATTATATTGCAATTAGACTTTGTTTGCAATTCGACTTTGTAATTTTATTATGTGTAATACCTTTATTTAAAATTTGAATTTAGATTATGAATTTGTGAATTTATGATATGATATTTAAAAAAAATTAAGTGTTATTTATATTTTGTAGAGGTTGAATTATCTGATTCGATCGGTTTTATACCTATATAGTTTTCTTATAAAGACCGGTCTATTTAACTGAGTTATCCGATTTAATCCGGTTTGGTCATGCGGTTCGACCAGTGACCCAGTGGTTCAATCAATAAACCAGTGACCCAGTACCCTCACCGGTTTGATGACCGGTCCGGTTTTTAAAACACTGATCTCAAACTTGTGAGAGGTTCTATGTAAAAAAAATCTAGTTATTGTCAAAACCGTCTCAAACTTGTGAGAGGTCTTATGAAAAAAAATCTAGTTAATTTCAGTTTAATCATGAAATATTTTTATGGGGTCCTATTTAATCAACTAAATTTATAATTAAATATGTTTTCTGAGACCCTTTTGGCCATAACTCAGTCATGAGGTCATGTGTTGTAGGTGTGCAACCCTCAAAGACGACCTTACTAATTATTAGTTGGTCTTTTAGTGATTGATGTCAGACTTAGCAAAGAAAATTATGGTTTGATCTCCACAACTGCAATTTGGAGAGAATTAAAACAATTTTATATCAGAACTGATTCTCGAATCAGATTAGATGAATCAAATACTAATTAATAATTAATACTGGTAGTGGGGAAATAATAAAATTTCAAAAGTGAGCTGAAATAAAAATATGTTATATAGGAAAAAGTTAATATGTTCACATTGCAAAATGAAATTTATTAAATAATTATAACGTATTTAAAAAAGAGAATATTATTTTAACTGAAATACATTATATTTTTTAATTTAAAAAAATGTAAATTATACAAATTTTCATTCCTAACAGCCTATAATAAGAATGGTTAAAATTAAAGGTAGAAATGAATGATCAGAAGCATTGACATAACACTAGTAGAATAATGATTAAATAAATGAGTACCACACACATTTATATGATAAAGAGTTTCAATTAATGGTGTGAAAAAATTGACAATTGTTCTTCATGACATTCCGTTTACTCTTTTAACAAGTTCGTAACTTACTTTCTCTGGAACTCAAACTCATCATTTGTCCCCACTTCATTTCATTTTCATCAATCAACTTAAAAAACATTACAAAAACCACCTTAATTTCACTTCTAACTTCACAAATATTCTACCTCTCTTTCTCTTTATCAGGTAACCAAGAATTTAGGATTTGTGTTTTGAGGATTTCAATGATTTCTTCTTCAATAAGTTATTCATGTTATTGTTACACTTTGATTTTCGGTTATGTTTTTTTTTTAATGATTTTTGTATGTAAATTGAGTATTCTCGTGCAACTGCGAGGAGTAATCCGTTGAGGTAAGTAAAGCTCTTGTTGTGTTCATAATGGACTTCTATTAGGATGGTGTAATGAGTCCATTAAATCCTTGATTATGGCTTAAACTCATTACTTAACACTAAACAAAAACTCCAAAAACATCTAAATAATTGCAAGTAGGTTAATGATCTTAATCCTACATCATGGTGATTAAGAGTGAGGTGCTTACTTCACACTTAAGGTATTCTCATTACCCTTAATCATAGGGAAGATGTGATGAGTTTACTAACCCTTGGTTTAGGCTTAAGCTCATTAACTTATGACAAACCCCAAAAGCAATAAAAGATTGAAAATATCAAAAACAAACAATAATTGTCTCCTCCGGGATTCTTTTCTCATCATCTTCACTCACAAACGAGAACTTGCTCCTTCCGTCTAATGCAAGACAGTTAGCACCTGAGCCAGATAGGTCATACACTTGAGCATAGACAAGTAAGCAGTTCACAAGTCAATTTATTTTTCAGTCTTTTTTATTCGAACTATGGTGTTCTGACTTCCTCATTGCACGAGAGGATACGTAGGCATAACTTAACTGTTATCGAACAAAAGTCTCTGTATATTCCCCCCTCTTCCAGCATTATTCTTTAAGCCTCATAGTCTTGAGTTTCATACTCTTTTCTTACACTGACACTCTTTTATTTCACTTCACTTCCTTCCAGCACTGATACTTGCATTCTTTTCCAGCTTCTATACACAAAATAGCACTGGCACTACCCCTTTAAACACAAACTTTCAAGTGTGGATCCCGTCGAGTAAGGCGGACAATCTGGGTGCTAATACCTTCCCAGGTTGTAACCAACCCCCTTTCCCAGTTTCTCTGGTTCGCGACCGTCTTATCCATCTTTTTCCAGGTTTATGCGGCATTACCTTTCCTTCGGGATAAAAATGCCTAGCTGGTGACTCTTTTCTTTTTTCTCTTTCGCCGACCGTTCGCGTCTGTACCCCTTCTGACCAGGTGTCATTTGGTGGGAGCGACAGCAGTGTCCCTATAAATATGTCTGCCATTTCATTCTCCAACAAAGGAGGTTGCACTCGAGCAGCAAGCTGACGCCACCTCTGGACGTACTCTTTGAACCCTTCTTTAGCACTCTGAGACATTGTCTGCAACTGGGTACGATTTGGAGCCATATCCAAATTATACTGATATTGTTTCACAAACGCCTCAGCTAAATCCTTCCAGCTTCGAACGTTGACTCTGCCTAGCTTCATGTACCATTCCAAGGAAGCTCCTACAAGACTATCCTGGAAGTAATACATCCACAGCTTTGCATCATCTGTATGCGTAACAATCCTTCCCACAAAAGACTGAAGTTGAGTTTTCGGGCAAGCTGTTCCATTGTACTTATCAAAAGTAGGGACCTTGAACTTGTAGGGAAATCTCACCCCTAGAACTAAGCCCAGATCAATGATGTCAAACCCTAGAGAACTCTGAGATTGAATAGCGCGAATTTGCTCAGCCATTTCTTCAAATCTCTTATTCATGTCAATCCTCTGGCCTTATGCCTCATCCAGCAAAGTGAATTGTTCATCCTGCCCACCCATCTGCATGTTATGTACTCCATCATTGATAATAGTGACCCCTGGTTGCACCATAGGGATTTCAACATGACGGGCGCCAGCCCCATTACGATTACCTCCATATGCTGTCCCATTGTTCCGGGCCTGATTGTTCTCTACCAGTTCGCGCAAACGCTCTTGCGTTTGACCCATCCCAACCATGAGGGTCATGAAGTTGTCCACTATGGTCCTTAAATCATCCAGATCTGCTTGCATCTGATCCATTTCTCTCTCTCTACTCACTTTTGTAGGGTATCTGTGTATAGTTGACTGTCTCTGAACCTTCTTGGGAGCTATAGTGCCTGAAAGTGACATAAACGTTAGAAAACTGAAGAATCACCTGCAAAAGTACAAACACGTTATATACATGTAATGTAACTATTCCCGTTTCCATGTTCAGGCATTAATATGCCCCAGTTCTAGTATTTTTGACAGAAAGTACTCCAGATGGCCCTTTTGTAGAAATTGACTTCCTATCACGAATTCTCTTTGAGAGATATTCAGATCTTGATGGTTTTGAACAAACAGGTTTTAGCATACTCAGAAGATTATCATAGCAAACTATCAATAATAAAATAAAGACCTTAAAAAAGGCAAGAGTAACAACAATTTCCCGAAGGATTACAAGTCTTACAAATAAAGTGCGAGGAAAAATAAAATGAGATTCCTACAACAAATCTGTAGGTAATCCAAAACAGAAAACTCTAAAATTCCAAGCTACAAGAAGACTCTGGTTCCTCCCCTGAAGGTCCCAACTCTGCCCTGGCTTTCTTCACCCCAACCCTCAACTTGAGTTCTGCATTCTCCTTGAGTACCTCTTCTAAGGCTTGCTGACTCTGTGCCAACTGTTGGGTCTTTTCCCTTCTTATCGTGTGAATTTCCTCCAATTCAACCTTCTGGTTTTAAAGCTGTAGCTTGTACACCTTCTCTTTTTCTTCAAACTCCTTCTGATATTTGTCTCTCATTTCCTTCAACCAAGTGATGGATTGTCTAGCCTCCCTAAGGGTCTTCTGAAGCTTCTTGTGCTCTGCTTCCCTTCTCGAGTCCATCAACCCTCTCCTTTGGAAATAGGCTTCCCTTCCAGCAAACTCTTTCTCTTTAGTTTCCTGGGCTACTTGTATTTTCTGGAGCTTCTCCTCCACTTCTGCCTTAGAAAAGGCTGCACGATGATACAAACTAGCCATCTCCGTATTCTCAACTCTTAGTTCATGTATTAATGACTACAACTTCTTGTAACTCTCAACATAAACAGTGGCTTGAGCAGGTGTTTCTTTCGAATACAATGGAGCCTCAGCTGAAAAATGGAAGGAAGAAAGCGTCAACCCTACCTTGTATCCAAGCAACAAAAGGGGGGTGTGTCTTAGGGTCTACCTTTCCAAATTCTTTCTTTCCCTTACTCAATCTCACCTCCCAAGCCTGAAATGCCTGAGTGACTAACTTCTCATTCTCTTCCAAAGGTGCATACAGTGACTCCAAAACCTCTTCAGCAGATGGAGGATCTTTCAAAGGGTAACCAAACTGTTTCTGCACTAGCACATGATTGTAATTGATCATCCCTCTCCTACTAAGCAAAGGTACATTGGGAAACTCTCCACAGCTAATAATCATCCCTTTTCCCAATAAGTCTCTGTTACTCCCCCAAGTTATATCATATGAAGTCAAGCCCATCAATCTTCTAGCCCATTTCCACTCTTGCTTCAGATCTTTGAATGGTCCTGACTTTGGAAGCTGTTTAGAAAACCAATCAGTGAATAAGGGTGCACAACAGTTTATAAATCCCTTTCTTCTCTCGTTCTTGTAATGAACATTTTAATAGAAATCTCCCAACAGAGTAGGTACTCGATTTTTCTGAATAAAAATGGAAATTGCCTCCATACCAATTAAACCATTCTCCCCTGGGAACAAGCTTATCCCGTAAACCATCAAGGTCAGTAATGCATTGAATTCCTCCCACTTCTTCCCAAGATCAAACAAATGAGCCTCTATTACTAAAAAATCCAAGGCAATTCCCTTCCCCTCACTAGCTTCTAAACCCATCTTGATTCTGAGCACACTAAGGTGGCAAGCACTGGCTATGTCTGCATGCGAGGGAGCTCTCCTTGAATCATAATAAGGAATACCCTCTCCAATAGGAATCTTCAAGATGCTGGCAATCTCTTCCAAGGTAGGAGCCAAGATATAATCTGGAAATACGAAGACTCGCAATGAAGGATCATAAAACTGCAATAATGAATGGAGACTATCCCTCTAGTCAGTAGTTGATTTGCTTACATAATTCAAAACCTTCCCAAATTTCTTCCTGAAGTCTGCTAAAACCTTATCGGTCATCAAATCTATCAATTTTTGAATACTCTCAGTCTCCGGTTGTGGGAAAGTATAATCCATATTCCTTTTTCTGGGTGTTTCTTGGACTTCTGCCATCTGGAGAGATAATGAATACTAGAACTGGGTGCAGGATGCAAATAAATACCTGAAAATGAAAACACAAACAATCAATGCGGGTATGATGCAATACAAATGCAATGCAAACATATGATCAACATCTGGGACTGTCTGGATACTGAATACTGGACCCCAGTGACCAAGAACCAAGATCCTCTGAATAAAGTCCCTTAAATAAGAACTCAATCTCAAATAAGCCCCCAAATCAAATATCAGATGACTTAAGAACTCCAAAATCCATGTAACAATCTCAAATCATAAGACTACTCAAGGGTTCCTACAAACCTGTAAACCCCTCCCAATCTCACAGGTATGCTCCGAGTCAAACATCACGGACTCTCAAAGCCGAACAACAATAATACGTTCACCATTTCCGAGAAATGGCTCATGACCAAATCAGGGAATCAGTTTGACATTATATACTACTCAGGGAGGTCTCAGAGTGAGTTTGGGAAAAACAAGCATCCCTTATAAGTCCCCAACTTCGAGCATTGAAATCGAGAAACGATAGTACATTCAGCCCGTAGGATACAATACTATTGTCATACGACCAGATGCTTTGACTGAGTTCCTATAAAAGAACCAGGCCATCCTATGTAAGTTCCCAATGGGCCCTCGGGTGTGAATAGGTTTGCCACAAAATGTGGTCTGCCATTGTCACCACTGGAGAGGGATGTTTCCACAAAGGTCCTCAATGATCGGTCCCCAGATACACATAACTATCAAGGTCCTGTAATGATCCATAAAGATTCCGATGTCAATACATTCTCAAGACGGTTGCAAGTCTGGGCGTAGAACTCACTAATACCAACATAGCAAGATGCCATGAAGCCAAAGTGGAACCACTCTAAGTCCTAGGGTGCACTCGAGCCTCGGTTACGAGCTCATCTCACAGTAACAATCCTCAAACCCACCAAAAGAAAACCAGCACAGCCAGACAGTCCAGTAATAATATATGATGCATGAAAATAAAATACTGAAAACTGTAAATAAAGTTGTAAAGTAAACTGTAAAAAAACAACAATAAAATAAACACACAGTAGTAAACAATAAACACCCAATAAAAAAGAAACAAACAAGCACTAGGAGAGACTCTCAAGAGAACCAGAGATTCTGGGATCGGTCCCCAGCAGAGTCGCCAGCTATCGCTCCCTGGATTTCCATCCTGGTACAAACGCGAAAGTGGCACGAAAAGAGGTAGAGTCGCCATCCAGGCATTTTTATCCCGAAAGAACGGGAATGGTAATGCTGCACAAACCAGAAGAAAAGAAAAGGAAGGACACAGGTCTTGTGAACCAAAGAAACTGGGTTCGGGAGTCGGTTACGACCTGGGAAGGTATCAGCACCCCAGATCATCTGTTGTACCCGACGGGATCCACGCCTGCAAAGAAATTGTTTCAAAAGGTGAAGAAATGAAAGCTGCTGCAAAAGAAAAGGAAATGGATCTGGATAAAATAAAATAAAGGGGGAAATGTAGGGAAAATAAAAGAGTGCTCGAATGGGCCCTACCCCGCTTCTTACGTACCTCATCTGGACATGAGGATCAGAGTCGCTGTAGTTCCCCTAACTAGGGGTGGAAAAGATTTCTTGTGTCTTAAGGCTTGAACTTCCTATGTCAATGCTCAGGTGTTGCAGGCTCGGACGACGAGTGTGTTACCGTCTTGCAAAGTGACAAGTAGGAGCAAGTTCGCATTTAGAGTGAAGGTGATGAGAAGAGAATTCCCGAAGGAGAGACGCTTATTGTTTGTCCAGTGTTTTTTATGAGTGTGGCACAAGGAAGTGAACTCAAGTCCGTTTCCACGAAATGTGTACTTGCTACTACATTCCAAGATGGAATAATAGAACAAGCACACCAAGTAAGGAGAATTTATCCAAGACTTGTTTCCAATGGTTAGGGCCTAAACTCACTAACTTGTTAAACTTATTAAGTGTCTTTATTGATTAAAATGAAGAAGTGTTTTTTATGATTTTTCTTGATGAAGATGACCTCATGATTAGACTTATGCATCATGGAAGACGAGTGTACTATTCCAAGATGGAATGAATACATATGCCCCATGGAATAAGGCTATACACAAGAGGTCACTTACTTCTTTATTAAGGTGTTTTTTATGTTTTGTATGAAGATGAGAAGGGAAAGAGAACCAAAGAGGATCTTAAAGGTAAAAAGACTAAGGGGAAAGACTAATCCTAGTGTTATCATGCATAGATGGACCTAGGTTAGTGAGGTTTGAAGTCTATCCTAATGGAGAAGAAGGAAAGAAAAGAAGAAGAACAAGAAGAAAAGACGAGGAGAAGAAAGCTAGAGAACAACTTACTCCCCTAAAGGAGATAGGTTGCTTCTAAAGGGGAAAGATGAAGAGTTGAATCACATGATGGCATAAGGCTCATCAAAAATCACAAAATAGAAAGAAAAGTAAAAAAAGGAGGAGAGGAAGAATCTAAATGTAGATAAACCTCCACACTTCTCTTACCATTTCACCTACAAATGTTAGTGAAATTTCCAGGACATATTCAGCACATCAATCAATACTAACATATCAACACAATTTATGGAATTAACATGCTCAAAGCTTCAAGAAAATAAAATCACCAAACATACCAAGCTTTGCAAATACATGAATCCACACGTCAAGAAAATTAAAGCATACATCAACCAGCAAGCAAACCATCCTAAACAAACATATAAAATGATCATACAATGACCCATGATGATTATGGCAAGTATGAGAAGCAAACAAACTCAAAACAGCCCCAAAACTGTCACTCTGCTTCAATTTTAACCGGTTAACCAAAGCGTTAACCGGTTAACCAACTTAAACCTGCAGCAAATAACCCAGAAAACAGACGCGTTAACCGGTTAACCAAAGCGTTAACCGGTTAACAATGTGCGAACAACAATAAAAACCTGCAGAAAAATCAGTCCAAACCAGCTTATTTCAAATAATCCACCAACAGTCCAACAATCAATTATGCATGAAATAGTAAGATCAATTCACATTAATCAAACACAATTAGGTTCATGAAAATTAGCACATAGATTCAATCACAAATCAACCAAACAATTCAAGCAAGACAAGAAAATACACAAGCACATGGTGGATCTAAACACAAGCATGCAAATAAGCTAAAAACAAAGTTAGATCTGAACTTAACCAACCTATAAAGCTGAGATATGCTTTGGTAAATGTTGTTCGAGCTGGAAATGAGGAATCTCGCGGAAAACTTCGAAGATCCGGTGCTATTCTTCCCACACGATGCAAAATAAATGCAAGCAAAGAATCTTGATGCAAGAACTTGGCTCCCAAAAGCACTTCTAACCACCAAAATCAGATCTGAACCAACTAGTGAAACCATAAAATTGATGCAAAGAAGTTATGGATGAAGGTCTAGTTCCAAGATTAACAAACTTTAATGCAGAGTTTTGTGATCTTCAAAGAGGAACTTTGAGTGATTTGGAAATTGGAAGAGAAAATGAGAGAATGGTGAGAGGGTAGTTAAAATTCAGAAAGTGAGAAGTGTGAATTATGAGAGAGTTTTTTTTTCTGGTTTGGAGGGAAATGGGATAAATATTATCTAGGTTTGGGGCCCAAAATATTGGTTTGGAGTCCAAAAAAAATGGTTTGAATTAGCTTAGAAAGGTGATTAGGATCTAGCTTTGGAATTAGGCTTGGTAAACCCTCTAGATCCTTCTCCATAATTCCCAATTAATTCAAAATGAATAAAATCAGAAATAATGAAAAAATGGAGCCAAAACACATGTTGAACCTGCTGCTGGAATTCAAAATTCGCAGCCGTTAACTGGTTAACCAAAGCGTTAACCGGTTAACACAAGAAAAATTTGAATTTTCCCTCCTTTTGGCGGGAAACTCCAATAATACATCTGCACCAACCATTCCAATTTGATCTTGACTCTTAATCCTTTTAGGGCTTTGACCATGATACAGAGCTTGTATAAAAGGCCCTGTGAGCTTTCTGCCAGGTCGCCCGACTCTTGACTTTGACTTGCAAAAACGTGAATTCCCAGATGATTGATCATATACCTTATGCTAGAGCATATGAGTGTTATGCTTCATTTTTCTATGCAAAATGCTAAGGATATGCCATGCTTATGATGATTATGATATGATAATGACGCTTAGAAAGAAGAGGGAAAATTTGGGGTATTACAATAAGGAATAGGAACTTCCTTACTATTTTCTATCATCTTAGCATTATATCGGTATGGAACAGCTTTATCAAACTCATATGGCATTGGACCAGGAAAATTAATCACCAATGGAGTAACAACATATTTGCGACTATCAAAAGAAACAACTACCTTATCAAGAATATTGAACTGAGGCATAATAACATTCACTTCATTGTCATACTTATCTCTTTTCGCTTTCACCTCAATCAATTTATCATCCATCATCTTTTGAATATCTCTTTTAACAATTACGCAACCACGAAGGTTCACCGAGCAAATGCAAAAACCAGCATAATCGTGATCAATATCGTGATACTCACTTCAGAAAGCATGCATTTCAACCAGAGACCTTCGAATCCAATTGGCATCATAAATCTTGAACAAACCAGGATAATTGTCTACCATATTTACAGACTGATTACCGTGTTTCAGAAGCAAATTTGTCTTCACATTCTGATTAACATAATTGAAAGACAAGACATTGCTCCTTATCAATTTATGTTCCTTAATCTTCAATGGAAAACCATTCTCAGTATCGTGCCTCGGGGCACCTTGATGGAAAGCACAATGAGCCTCTGGCTTATACCATTACACAAGGACTCTGGAACTGGAGGTGGAGAATGTGTTTGCATAAGATTCTTCTCAATCAGAGATGTAAGCAAGTTAGCATAAAACATTGGGATGGGATCAAACCTCGACCTTGGACGGCCTTGTTGAGTTCCATTATGTTGCGCATAAGGCTGCTGATAACGAGACTGATACTTTAGAGCCACTGGCACAATATGAGTCACATTAATCATTGGAGTTACAGAAGCTACATGCTATTGATGATGGTTCTCACGACCATGATGTCTTCTGTAACTTTCACGAGACACAACATTAATCTCACCTTCTTTCTTCTTACCGAAGTTGAACCTCTTTGAACTTGAGTCAATATTACTTTCTTTTCTCAAACTTCCCTCACAGACACCCTCTTCTAATCGCATCCCCATATTCATCATTTCAGTGAAATTAGATGGAGAACTTGCAATCATCTTCTTATAGTAGAAAGAACCTAAAGTCTTCAAAAAGATCTTCGTCATTTTTTTCTCTTCCAAAGGAGGAGTAATCTAAGCTGCAAGTTCACACTATCTCTGCACGTATTCCTTGAAATTCTCTTTGTCCTTCTAGGACAAAGCACGAAGTTGATCTCTGTCTGGCGCCATATCAACATTATACTTGTATTGCATGACAAAAGCCTCTCCCAAATCATTAAAAGTCTTGATTTGGCTGCTATCCAAACCCATGTACTATCTCATAGCTGCACCAGTCAAACTGTATTGGAAGTAATGAATCAACTGTATCATTCTCTTTCTGAGCAGTCATATTTCTAGCATACATAGTCAGATGACTCAAAGGACAAGTATTGCCTTTATACTTCTCAAACTCAGTCACCTTGAACTTGTGTGGAACCTTGACATTGGGAACCAAACAGAGATCATAAGCATATTTACCAAACAAATCCTTATGCATCAAAGCCTTCATCTCTTTCTGCATCTCGGCAAACCGACCCTGAAAGTCATCAAGTCTTTCCATCATACCAGCACCTTCATTGGGCTCAGCATGGTAAAGCATCTCATCAAAGTGTGGATTAATGTGCATAAGGAGGTGCAATAGTCATTACCGGCTGAAGAGTAGCAAATGCAATAGTCTCAGGAGGAGGATGATATCCAGCAGGAACAAAATTAGCCGGCATACCCGATAGTGTGCTAGAAGGCATGCAAGAGCGTAGAGAAATAACAATTTTAGCAGGGATCGATGCAGTGATGATCTCAGAAATCATTGTATATTGTATCGGAGAATCATGAGGCGGGGTGGCTGATTCTGAGCAGCCACAAAGCTTTCCATCATGGCGGTAATCCTTTCCAAGCTGTCTTTCAGAGAAGAAACTTCCTCACGCAACTCGCGATTCTCTTGTTGTAAAGCTTCTAACATCTTTCTTTGATTAGCTCGAGTATTTATCCGGTGATTCAGCTTGACAGGAGAACTAAATGAAGACCAATAAATAACATAAGACCCCTGGAAATATTCAATAAGCAAGATCAATTATGCAAGCATGATGCATGGTGTGCGTATGAAAATGCAAAGATTTCAAGGTACTATAAGATAAATTGCTAAACTTATAAAAGAAACACTTTTTGAAGTACTAAAAATTCATTCTCATTAATATAAAAGTTAGGATTACAAGTGAAGTACAAGTTTCAATAACCCTAATACATGAGAGAAAAGTAAACTAGGCATATGGGATCACATCTGATGAAACTCCGAATCTCGGCTGGTACTTCAGGCAAATCCT
This sequence comes from Lathyrus aphaca, assembly GCA_963966055.1. Taxonomy (NCBI): domain Eukaryota; kingdom Viridiplantae; phylum Streptophyta; class Magnoliopsida; order Fabales; family Fabaceae; genus Lathyrus; species Lathyrus aphaca. The sequence goes on from OZ014524.1 coordinate 37,544,120, forward strand.
CTTAATTTCTTTCTTGTACCGATTCTCCATGTCTTCCTTATCCTTCACCAACTGGTCCATAATGGCCTTCCAAGCGCCAGATGTAGGAGGAAAAGTAGATGGAGTACTTGAGGAAAATAAATCCTCTTTTGGCCTCTTCATGACACGCCTCTCAAGTAACTCAATAAGATCATCTTTATCCTTCAATTGCTCTTGCATAGTCGTCTTATCAAGTAGCCATGATTCCTTCTCTTTCTTCATCTTGTCCAACTCTTCTTGAAGAACAACCTTTTCATCAACATATGGAAGAAAAGTAGATAATGGCAATATAGGAAACAAAGGCTCCTCAGGTGGATAAGGCATCTTGAGCTTGGAAGCCGTAGATCAAACCCACTAGATGTAACACTCGGAGGGAGCTAGGTGTTATTTTCCTAATTGACTCTTCTCTTCCCGATGAATAGTATGCCATGAAGGAGCAATCATTTTCTTCATTTCTACATGATCTACACCATTAAGAAATAAGAAACTAGATAATGAAAGGTTGCTTGGTATGTCCTTCAAACAATATCCCAACTGCCACCTAGCAAGAATGGGGTTGTAACTAATTCCTCCACATGTACCAAGAAGAGGTATGTTGGGAAACTCTCCACAACCATCAATAAGCACTCCAGTATCATAATGTAGATGTTAGAAATTGGCAGAATTTTTGACAAACAAAGTAAAAGTTATGAACTTAGTTCAGGACATCAGGATGTCACACCAGATGTTGTGACATTGCAAACCTGCTATCTGCCTTAAATGATGCGTAACAGAAGTGCTTAAAATCAGGAGTAAATATCTGGAATTAATTGTAAAAGGATAAGCACTCCAAGGCGCCTCTTTAGGAAGATTAGTTATCTGGTTCCAGTGTAAAGGAAACAGAAAAACTAACTCACCTTGATTCAAGGAGATTACAAACTAACTCACCTTGATTCAAGGAGATAACTGCGGGATTTATCAAAGTCTGGATAATTTGAAAAAAGCCCACAAACCAAGCATCTATTTAAGAAACTGAAACACTCAAGAAAATCTCACGAATTTAAGAAGACTGTCAAGGGTGTTAGTGAAGCTAGTTATTTAAGCAGGTGTTAATTGTTTGTTAGTCACTTTATAAGCTTTTAAGCAAAAAGTGCATTGTGTCTTGATTGAAACTGATAAGTAAAATCAAGCTGGTGTGTCTGAAGTGTGACTTCAAATTTATTAATCATTCTAAGTTAAAGATCACTGTGTGATTGAGGGGGAGTGAGTAGGTACTCATATCTAAGTAGAGTCTTAGATAGAATTTGCCTTGGGTAGATATTAAGTGAAGGATTAAACTGAATGGTTTAACTCCATAATTAATATTACTTATATTGGATTTCCTTCCTGGCTTGGTAGCCCCCAGATGTAAGTGTGGAGATACACTGAACTGGATAAACAATTTCCTGTGTTATTTAATTTACTAGCTCATTAATTTATTGTTTAGGATATCAGTGTCTAAACATCTGGTTCGACATCACATATCTGATCCCAGAATTTCAATTGGCATCAGAGCAGGCACCCTGCCTGTATAACTGGGTGAGATCTAGGGACTGCAAATTTTGGGAACATGGACAGAGATGTAGGATCTGTGAATCGACCACCTATCTTGGATGGATCCAACTATGATTACTGGAAGCCAAGAATGGTAGCATTCTTGAAATCTCTTGATAGTAGGGCTTGGAAAGCAGCTAACAAAGGATGGGAGCACCCTGTCAAAGACAATAAGGATGGGGAAAAAGTGATGAAGCCTGAAGAAGAGTGGAGCAAGGAGGAAGATGAGTCAGCACTTAGAAACTCCAAAGCCTTAAATGCCTTGTTCAATGGCATTGACATGAACATATTTAGGCTTGTGCATCACTGTGAGCTAGCCAAGGATGTTTGGGACACCCTCAAAACTACTCATGAAGGAACATCAAAGGTGAAGATGTCAAGACTTTAACTTCTCACCACCAAATTTGAGAACTTGAGGATGAAGGAAGATGAGACCATTCATGAGTTTTACATGAACATCCTGGAGATTGCTAATACCTCTGGTGCCTTGGGAGAGAAGATGAGTGATGAAAAGTTGGTAAGGAAGATTCTCAGATCACTTCCCAAGAGGTTTGACATGAAGGTCACTGCCATAGAAGAAGCTCAGGACATCTGCACAATGAAAGTTGAGGAGCTCATTGGTTCCCTTCAAACCTTTGAGATGGGAATGAGTGATACTATTGTGAAGAAAAACAAAAGCATAGCCCTGGTCTCAAACATTGATAAGGAAGAAGAAAGTCAGGAAGCAGGCTCTGAGGACAACTTATCAGATGCAATTGCTATGCTTGGGAGACAATTTAACAAAATTCTCAAAAGATCTTATGACTCTAATAGAAGGTCAAACTATGATGAGAAGACTAACCAAGGAAAAAGGGACCAATGTCATGGATGTGAAGGTTATGGACACATTAGAAGTGAATGCCCAACCTATCTAAAGAAGCAAAAGAAAGGCCTTTCTGTGTCCTGGTCAGATGAAGACTCAAGTAGTGAGTCAGAAGAAGAGTCTGCAAAGCACATCACTGCTCTAGCTGGAGTATGTGAAACTGAAGGGGGATCCAGTGATGAGGATCTGACATTTGAAGAGCTTGAAACATCTTACAGGATGCTGTGTGAAAGGAGCACTGAGGTATACAAGGAAAGTAAACAACAGAAGAAGCAGATTGAGGAATTAAAGGCTGAAAAAGCAAGTCATCTGGAGATCATTGACACTTTGAAAAATGAAGTCAGCCTACTCAACTCCAAAATGGAGCATATGTCCAAATCTGTCAGAATGTTGAACAGTGGCTCAAACACACTGGATGTCATTCTCAACAACAACAAACACTCGGGGGATAGGACTGGGCTGGGATTTAATAAAGCTCAAAACTCTGAGTCTAGCACCATCCAAACAACTCCAGATCATATGGAGTCAAACAAGATGTTCAAGCAGATGTCTCAACATCATGAGAAAAACATGATGAAAAAGAAATATCAAAGGTGGAGATGCCATCACTTTGGAAGGTTTGGTCACATCAAACCTTTTTGCTACAAACTGCATGGATATCCCAATCAGAGTTTCCAACACCTTCCTAAGCAGAAGACAGAGATCACCAAGAAAACTTGGATACCTAAAGTTAGACATTATACTGATCAAAGCTACCAGTACATGCCTAAGCAGAAGAACAAGTTCACCAGGCAACCTTGGAACTCTAGAGATGGACACTACCCAGGGCAGATGCATCAGAAGAGACACACATACATCCAGCAGTGGAAGCCTAAGAGAGAAAGACAGCCTGATCTGAACTCACAAAGGAAACCTCACAACAAGCACAAGTGGTCCAAGCAGGTTGTTGCCTCTATAGCACACACATCTCTAAAAGTATCTGCTAAGAAAGACTGGTATTTTGACAGTGGCTGCTCAAGACACATGACTGGACTGAAGAATCTGTTGGTAGACTTAAAGTCACACTCATCCAGCTATGTAACCTTTGGAGATGGAGCAAAGGGGGAAATCAAGGGAGTTGGGACTCTGGACTGCTCAGGTGTACCAAATCTAGATGGTGTGCTGTTGGTGAAAGGGTTAACTGCTAACTTGATCAGCATAAGTCAGTTATGTGACCAAGGTTATAGTGTCAACTTCACCAAAGCTGAGTGCATAGTTTCTGATAAAGAACAGAAAGTGGTCATGAGAGGTGCTAGATCAAAAGATAACTGCTATATGTGGGAACCTCAAGATTCCAGCCTCACATCTACTTGTTCCATAGCCAAAGAAGAATAAGTGAAGCTATGGCATCAAAAATTGGGTCATCTCCATCTCAGAGGAATGAAGAAGATCATCTCTATGGAGGCTGTAAGAGGGATCCCAAAACTTAAGATTGATGAAAGAAAAGTGTGTGGTGAGTGTCAAATAGGTAAACAAACCAAGATGTCACACCCAAAGCTTCAACATTTGACAACCTCCAAAGTCTTGGAATTACTGCACATGGACCTTATGGGACCAATGCAGGTAGAGAGTCTTGGTGGAAAAATATATGCCTATGTGGTTGTTGATGACTTCTCAAGATATACCTGGATAAGCTTCATCAAAGAAAAGTCAGATGTGTTTGAGGTGTTTAGAGATCTGTGCCATAGGATTCAAAGAGAAAGGCAAGTTGTGTGGTCAGAATAAGAAGTGATCATGGAAAGGAGTTTGAGAATCAAAAATTCTCAGACTTCTATTCATCAGAAGGGATCAACCATGAGTACTCTTCTCCCATCACCCCTCAACAGAATGGGATTGTAGAAAGGAAAAACAGAACTATTCAGGAGTCAGCTAGAGCCATGATTCATGCCAAGAAGTTATCCCTGTACTTTTGGGCTGAAGCCATGAACACAACATGCTACATCCACAATAGAGTCACACTAAGAAAGGGAACTCTATCCACCATCTATGAAGTCTGGAAGGGTAGAAAACCTACAGTCAAGTACTTTCATGTATTTGGAAGTAAGTGCTATATCCCGGCTGATAGGGATCAAAGAAGGAAGATGGACCCTAAGAGTGATGAAGGGATATTTCTTGGATACTCTAATAGCAGAGCTTACAGAGTATTTAACTCTAGAACCAATGTTATGATGGAGTCAATAAATGTGACTATTGATGATACTTATGCAAAGACAGATGTTATTGATGATGTTGGAACATCTACTGACAATCCAACTGAAGTTAAAATAGAAAGTGATAATCTTGACTTCACTTTGACTGAGACAAAGTCAGAGCAACCCAACAAATCTCCCTCCATCAGAATCCAGAAAGATCATCCTAAAGAACTGATAATTGGTGATCACAACAGTGGTGTCACCACTAGATCAAGAGAGATGATATCAGGCTCCTGCTTTGTTTCAAAGGTAGAACCTAAGAACATCAAGGAAGCTCTGAATGATGAATACTGGATTTCTTCTATGCAGGAAGAATTAGGCCAGTTTACAAGGAATGGAGTATGGGATCTTGTTCCTAGGCCTGATGGCATTAATGTGATTGGCACTAAGTGGGTGTACAAAAACAAGTCTAATGAGCAGGGAGTAGTTACAAGAAACAAGGCTAGGCTTGTGGCTCAAGGATATACTCAAATTGAGGGGGTGGATTTTGATGAAACTTTTGCACCAATAGCAAGACTTGAATCCATCAGACTACTCCTAGGAATTGCTTGCATCCTAAAGTTCAAATTATTTCAGATGGATGTTAAGAGTGCCTTCCTAAATGGGTACCTTAATGAGGAAGTATATGTGGAGCAACCAAAGGGATTTGTTGATCCAAGTTGTCCAGAGCATGTATATAAGCTGAGGAAGGCTCTGTATGGGCTAAAGCAAGCTCCCAGAGCTTGGTATGAAAGACTGACCACCTTTCTCATTAAGCATGGATACAGGAAGGGAGGAATAGACAAAACCTTGTTTGTAAAGGATGAAGAGGGAAAGGTTATGATAGCTCAGATATATGTGGATGACATAGTGTTTGGTGGGATGTCAGACATGATGGTTAAACATTTTGTGACTCAAACGGAGTCTGAGTTTGAAATGAGTCTAATGGGAGAATTAACTTACTTTCTTGGATTGCAAATCAAACAGATGGAGGACTCCATATTGTAAACACCCCAAATTTTCCCTCACTAAGTTCACACCATGGCTTGTGGTCTTTCATCTTTGCATAAGTTCAATCATATCATCTCATAGTGCATTTTTGCTTCACTGCATTGGTTCTAAGTCATCTGCATCTAGGGTTTGTGACATGAGCAATCCAAGCGCCATCTGAGCCACTCCAAAGGGCTTCAATCATTTAAAAAGGGCCCATGTATGTTCAAGCATCATATTACATCCTCCCAAGATCAAGAAAGTCAAAGAATCACAAGAACTGAGGAAGGCATGGAAGCAGAGCCAGGCTTGACTGCACATATGACCTAAAATTAGGGTTTTGGTTTCAGAGGCCATAACTCCAAATTTTTTGGTCATTCTTGTTTCTATTGGTCTCTATATGTTATAAGGATCATGCTTACCAATTTTCATGAAGAAATTCAATAGGGAAGGCATCTGATCAATAGATGACTTCTTAAGCAAGTCAGTGCAAAATTAGGGCATCTGAGGCCCCAGTCACCCAACCAAAGGGTCTTCTCCATCATTGTGAATGTGTATGATCTTTATTTGATCTTAGAAGAAGTTAGAAGTTCACAAAATTGAGGAATTTCAAGTCATTTGCAAAGTTGCCATTTTGGGAAAGTGACTTATAATGCAAACTTGCCATTTTGGGAAAGTTTTTCAACCTCCTCTTTTTGATTCAAAAATGCTTCAAATGAAAAATTCTTGGTCATGAAAGTTGTATATTGGATCCTCCCATTTTCAAAAAGTACAAGAACTTGATCTAATTCATTATAGAACTCAAGTTATGGCTTGTCAAAGTTGGGAAAATCACAAAAATTCACTTATGTGCCAAAGAGGGAAACTTGCAAATTCTTGTACCAAGGCAATTTGTGACTTCTAATTGATGTCTAAGCATTACACAAACACCATACATGACTTAAACTTCAGATTGGCCCAAAGATTTCTCAAGTTCCATGCCTTAAACTTCAAGAAATTCAAAAGGGGCCAAAGTTATATAAAATTGCAAAATGATCCAAACCTCCACATCCACTTGAGTCAGCTCACTAAATCAGTTTCCATGGACCTCCCTAAAGCCAGCTGACTCGAGCCATGCCCCTAAACCAGCCTGCCACTTGCCCATACCTCCAAGTACAACTTTCTTGACTTTTTGCAACATGAGCCATACCAATCACACTGCTCCACAATAACTCTCTGCCCAATCAGAACATGTTATGTGGACCTCAAGCAAGCCATTACACACAACAAGCAAGGCTGAAACCTCCAAGAACTTAGTATTCACAAAAAACTCCTCTTATGCAAAAGCCTTCGAATTTCACAACTCAACCATCAAACCTTCAAACTTTTTCCACCATTCAACTCCATAAACATCACTGATCATTTCCCACCCTTCATTTTTCCCTAAAAAGCCCAGAATCAAAAATACGATTTTCGCACTTCATGAACTGAGCTTCTGCCATTTTCATTTTGGGGCCATATAAACTCCAACTAAGCATCACAAACACTTCAGAAAGATCATTGGAGCTGGTTTGAAGCAAGGAACTGGCCAGAAAGCACCATTTTCGAAAGCTTCAGTTCAGGTATCATCAAGAACTTTTTTTTCTAGAAATGATTTCTTAAGTACTTAGATTGTTCTCCATGCTTCACTGATCACACTACACCTTTTGGTTTTGAAAATGATTCAGTTTTAAGCATGTATGAAGCTTCTGAAATTTCTGTGAATTTTTTTGTTTTGATTCGAATCTCTCTGTTCATGTGAAATAAATCATGTTTGATGATTGATTCTTGCTTAGAATGGGGTGGGGATCATTTCTGGAGAGTTTAAGAGCTTGGGGATGCGTATAGAGAGAGATAGCATATGAGACTGGTCGGAGAAGATGACCGGAACACTGTTTCGGTCACCTGAACGTAATTAGGGTTCAGATTAGGGTTAATGACATAATTAGTGAAGTTTGAATTTGGGCCGTCCATTTGCGCGCGCTGGTCAATTCCCTCCCTTTCTATTTTGAATCTGGGCCTTTGGATCTGAATACTTTCATTTTAATTCATTTTATTTTCATTTTAATTGCATTTCTTTCTACATTTTATTTAAAATAGTAAAACATATCTAAAAAATCTCATTTTTTGCACCATGGCATAAAATATTTTTCTCATTCTGAAAATAATTTTTATTTTATTTTTTTGCATAATTTTCGTATTTTAAAAATATTTAAATGTTTATTTTAATTAGTTAATGAGAATTAATTAATTAAAGTTTCTAAAAATCACCAAAAAAATCACATTGCATTTTGATACATTTAGAAACATTATCAAACTCTTCAAATAAATTTCTTTTTGGTTCTTGACATATTTTGACATTTTTCTTTGGAATTAGGGTTCTTAAAAGTCAATATTTTTGCCCTAACTTAGAAAAATCCCTTCTGCCTAACCATGAGGAGTTTGATGATGATTCTTTTTGCATTGCATTCCTCATATCATGTAGTTTCTAGGATAAAATTGGTTTGAACTTATCTCTCATTTTCAATTTGTTGTGCATTTTCCCTTTTGAAGTGCCTTAAAACCCAAGCTAGCTTGAGAAAATCATAGCTTCCATTAGGTTAAGAGTTAGGTCTCCCCCTTTGGACAGTGAACTTGTGTAAGGTTAGGGTTCCTTTGATCCCAATTTCAATTTTTTATCATGTCATTTGCTTCTGCTTTTGAATTTTGTATTGCATGTTATGTATAAACCCTAATTTTTGCCTTCATTTACATTCATCTTCCACATGCTTGCATACATGAACTTGTCATGACATTTTATGCATTCACATGACTTCTATGACATCTTAGGACACATTAGAACCATGTTTGATCATTGCATCATTCATTTGCCATGTTGTGCATTCATTCCATTTCATAAACTTTCATGAACTTTCATGGTTCAAAACATGCTTCATTTGCATCCTCATTCTTGTATGATCATCCACACCTCTTGTCTTGTGTTTGCATTATATCTTAGCATCATTGACATCATGTTTATGCTTCTGACTTTGTTTTTCATCTTTGCATTTCATCTCATTTTCATTTCATTTCATTCTTGGTGGCTAACTTTTCAGGTGGTAAGTCATTGAGAAGTGAACTTGCCTTCACTTCTCACAATCTCTCCTCATCTCTCTTATGCATTCATTGCTGCATTGTACTTTTATATTAGAGTGAGCTTGCTCATTCATGCTCCTTCTCCTCCTTCTTTCTATAAGCAACTTATCTTCTTAAGTGAAGTAAGTTGCCTTGCTTCTTTCTGCTTAATCTCTTTTCATCTGCTTCTTCCTTGGTGGCTTTTCTCTTGAAGATCTTTGCAAGCCTCATAAACCCTAGGAATACCTGTAAACACCCCAAATTTGCCCTCACCCATTCACACCATGGCTTGTGATCTTTTCATATGCATAAGTTCAATCATAGCATCTCATATTGCATATTTGCTTCACTGCATTGGTTCAAAGTCATCTGCATCTAGGGTTTGTGATCTGAGCAATCCAAGAGCCTTTTGAGCCACTCCAAGGGTCATCAATCACTTAAAAGGGGTCCATGTATGTTCAAGCATCATATTATATCCTCTTCAAAGTCAAGAATGTCAAAAAAATCACAAGAACTGAGGTTGGCATGGAAGCAGAGCCAGGATTGACTGCGCAGATGACCTAAAATTAGGGTTTTGGTTTCAGAGGCCATAACTCCAATTTTTTTGGTCATTCTTGTTTCTATTGGTCTCTATATGTTATAGGGATCATGCATATCAATTTTCATGAAGAAATTCAATGGGGAAGGCATCTGATCAAGAGTTGACTTTTTGAGCAAGTCAGTGCAAAATCAGGGCATCTGAGGCCCTCAATGACCCAACCAAGGGGTGTTCTTCATCATTTTGATTGTGTATGATCTTTATTTGATCATAGAAGGTGTTAGAAGTTCACAAAATTGAAGAATTTCAAGCCATTTGCAAAGTTGACTTTTTGGGAAAATGACTTTTAATGGAAAATTGCCATTTTGGGAAACTTTTTCAACCCTTGCTTTTTGATTAAAAATGCTTCAAATGGGAAAACTTTGGTCATGAAAGTTGTAGAATGGATCATTCCCTTTTCAAAACGTACAAGAACTTGTTCTAATTCATTTTGGATCAAAAGTTATGGCCTTGCAAAGTTGGACAAAATCATTGAAATTTCACTTTTGCACAAAATGGAAAACTTGCAATTTCTCATGGCAAACCTTTATGTGACTTCAATATGACCTCTAATCATCATACCAATGCAATGCATGACCTAAAATCAGAATTGGCCCAAGGGATTTCTCATTTATTTGCCTTGATTTTCACATAACCATAAGCTATTCTTCATGAAAGT